>CM010312.1:40690031-40819696 GCA_001923025.3 Taenia multiceps
TTTTTGGCATTCGATGCATGCACAAATAGGGATATTTTCAGAAAATCAGGTTGCTGTGCATGATTGTTGGTGAAGGCAAATTTATTTGATACAATTAGTAATGGCCAATGACCTCGCACGCACTGGATGAAATCCGTTTGTTGTTCGGATTTTGCCCTGTAAATACACATCTAGATGATCATTTATATTGATTTTAACTTTGCCATGTGAGGCATGAGTAGCAGAGTAGTTTTGTTGAAGTTCTGGTATGTGCCTACACAGTTGGATAAATATGGCCAATGAAATGAACACCGCAATGTTAGCATGCATGCATATAAACTCGCTTTCCATAAATTGGTTTTGAAATGCATAGGCACTTGTGGATAATTTGGCTTTGCTCTAGTGCAACAATGAGTTTTATTTTTTCCTTTTCAAAAAGTTATCGTGCTCTACGCCCGTAAATGCAATGAATTTCTTTTTCTTAGTCTATATTGAAATCGAAGCTAGTCTTCTAACATCATCTGTGTCCTTTTTTCTGCACCAAATAATCTTCGCATCATGGGACTGAATTGCGTTTTGGCCGTATATGTTGACGACGTTTCTCATAGAGAACTTGTTAATACAGATTGGTACACGCGCAGGCAACATTCGTTTACCCAGTTGATTCAGCAAAATGATTGCACATGCGGAATAAGTCGAATTGACGAATTAAAGTTCGCTATGCACATGAACGTTTTGGTAACCATTGCTCGGTTAGACTTTTTCTCACGCCATATGACGGCACGCACATGTGAGTTTCGTTTGACAATTTGTTATTGCTCGTGGCTGTGCGCGAGAAAGTAGGCAATTTGCGGAATTATTCACCTTATAACCAAACGTGTGATTGCCTGAGGTTTGTTCATTTGATTGAAATTCAGTTAGATTTTTGCCTTTAATCTTGTAGTCGCATTCTGTGATGATATTATTTGTAAGGCATGAACTTGTGGGTGAATGAATGTTTCTTAGCTAATTTGCTTTGGCCACTAAGTGTACATGTGGACGCTTTGTATTGAGTGCTATAAAATTTGCCTCATTGGTTTACGTGCAAACAAAATGCCTCTGGTAAAACTGCTCTTTCTAATCCAGCTGAACGAAAGAATACACCTTTGCTGACAGCCTTGATTTTGCCATGTGACTCCAAGTGTTGATGACTTGTGCCCAGAAAAATTGTTGCAAACACAACAGAGTGGGGTGGGCTTTAGGAATGAAATGCACACCAAAATTGCATGTACAATGCGTGCTGATGGATTTGGTTAATGAATTGGATTTTGCCATATGATCACACATTTTGGCTTACGTTTAGTAAAGCACAATTAGACGTTTGAGTTTTCGAAAGGTCAAAATCGCTCATAAAATTCGGGTTTCGCCATATGGGTACAAGTGTCGATATAACTCGAAGGAGATGGTAACGATTGCCTTTGCTCTTGATTGCTCAAGTGGATGAGCCAGTATAGTACATATTGGTGTGTCATACCACTGTGCATTTTAATGACGGCTTGTAGGGAGAAATGGTATTTAAATTTTTAAATCACACTCTTTTGACGTCCTTATTAGACAGTCGTTCACTTCGCAAACGCATCAAAAAATTCAAAGTGCATTTGTCTGCTTTTATTTTAGTTGGCCGATCCAGCGTTTTACTTTACATTTCTGTAAATCATCTTTGGAATGCTGTCAACCATTTAATTATACTGAGATTGAAGAGCACCACCTAGCTGCAGAGATGTCATGACTTTATTCATTCGATGAAATGGCAAAATCATTTTTCGAGTAATTCAACATGCACAGGGAAGCAAGAAACACGGGTCCCCAAATTTAAGACCATGGATTAACTTCAGTTGTCCTTATGGGTCCCACTGCTTCCCAGCGCTTTTGACGTCCAATCAAGTCTCATCACTGGCTTCCTTTAAATGCACCAACACGTGTGCAAATGACGTGCCAACCTGTTTCAAGGGGACTCGGTTTTAGTGTATGCTTAGGACCGATAAACAGTGCGCAGCAATTTTGGATTGCTTGAAATTTGTAGACATCCTAATCACGAAATTCGCACCAGCACTAAATTACAATGGTAACACTAGACCTGTCCTCTTATGTGTCGCGCAACCAGTTTAAAAGGTACGTTTTGTATGTTATAATAAGCTAATGTGCCCATATCACAGTGTGTTTATGTAACTTACATAGCAAAGCTCTCTCGGGGGTAGTGAAGTGGTTGTGCAAGTCATGTGCGTTGTTTGTAATGACTCAGTGGTCGGCAATAAATAAGTTCCCTTGGTTCACGGTCGACTGCAAGGCTGTGACGCTGATAATGTCTAGGCAAGATGTCGTTCACTGGCAGTTACCACGAGCCTCTTGCCATGACCGCTTCGGTCAAAGACCTCAACCACCTCAGCTATGGCAGTGATGCCATTTTACGACTAACTCATGGTCATTATCAATAACTTGGTGCAATGGGATGACGCAAATTCGATTGCATTGGCAAATTATATCCTTTATGCCCTTCTTTTGTACTTGGTTACTGTCGAAGGAAAGTCAAACACCCTCCAAACAGAAAGTACTTGCGCTTTTAAAATGAGTAAGTAAAAGTTTGAAAATGCAGATTAATTTTGGGGCAATTAATTCAAAACATCGGGTGCATTACTTTGAAAGCGCACAAAGGCGAATGAATGATAATCTTTAATAGGCGTCACAACTGACACATCAAACAGTGATGGGTGATGAAATATTTTTTATGAAACACATCAAAGGCTGCTGCAAAATAGGCTTGGAATTTAACTCGGAGCGCTAGCAACGCTTTATTGTCTGCGTGATTTTGATTGGCGTTGTTACACTGCTCCTACTCCTTAGGAGTCGCATGAGGACAGAGCAACACCTTATTGGGGCACCTCATTCTAAGGCACATCATATGTCGAGAACAGGAACCAAAGTTAATCCATAGTCCTAAATAAGGGAACTTGTTTTCCTGCTCCCCAGTGCATGCCACTCACTCGTAAAGCAATTGCAACTAGGTGGTGCCCATTAATGTCAGTGTGAAGAAGTGATTGTCAGCTTTGCAACAGATTTGAAAAAAAGCAGAACTAAACATCGATTCAGCTAATTAAAAAATTGTGCCCTGCCAGCACATCAGTAGGCAGCACCATATCAGATGATTGTTTTGTCCTTCAGCTAACCGCATAATGACGAATGGTTTTGCTTTTACTTCTAAGGTGGGTATATGATCGCTTTTTGCAGTGGACTTGCAATAACGACTGGAGAAAAGATGCACAGTTTATATGTTTCTACAACGGACTAAGGGTACAGATCGGCTGAAAGGACAAAAGGTAGACATCGGCAACGTGGTAAGTAGAAGCCTAGCTAAAATACAAATTGCAAACTTATAATGTATTGACGTGCTTACCTTCATTTCGGCGAGTACAAGAGGATGGAAGGCCTGATAGGTGGGATCTAAAATAAGCTGAGGTTGTAAATGGAAATATGAAACATGGATGCTGACATAGAACGGGGCAGGAAGCGGTAGGATACGGTCATCAGTAAAGTTCAGTGCAGTCTGATCAACTTCCAGCATTAGCAACGGTACAAAGGCTGACAAATGAATGCAGTAAGACAGGGTGCAAGCATATATGGGCAAGAGATGTAAACAGTTGAATAATGAGTGGAACTCACTAAAGTGACATGGATGAAGATCAGAAGGAAGGGGAAGTAGATTGAGAAGGTGGAAGTTTCATGGTGAGGAACAAAACCAAAGATAGAGTAAGAGCTAGTTCTGGTTTCACCAAAGGGCAGTAGAAAAGGCGAGTACATGACGGTGCATCTGCGAATCTGTTAAAAAGATAGCTAAGCTGGGTGGGTGGGGCGCTGTCACGTATTACATAAGACTGATCGTATCAACGACCCGAAGGAACAATGAGGGAAGGATGAGTTGCCTACGGTAGCGGTGCTGGATTCGAATCTGAGAGGGGACTAGGACACATGAGGATTGTATCTCATTCTTCGATCCCAAAGTGCCAATAGTCCCTACGTGTTTCGATGGACGCTGCTACCTAGGCAACAATGTTAGGAGCATCATTACCATCTAAGTCTTTTTCGTGAATTGTGAAATACAAATAAAGCATAACTAGAATAGCGGAATGCAAAGTGATGAGTGAGATTTGCATGCTAGAGTAGAAACATGAATGTGGTCTGCCCAGTACATGGCCTATAAGCCTAGCTTAGTTTAACCTAGCCTACTACAGCACATCCGCTGTGGGCAAGCGACTGGAAACATGGAGTACGATCCTGTGCGTCTGCTACTCTGTGTCTGTAATATGTTTTATGAATGTGCGCAGACAATCAGATTGTGGGTTCTATTAAGAGATGAATAACTCACTTCTAAACATAAGCACGGAACTTGCTTCTAGCTAAAGAGAAGAGTGAGGAAGGCGCGGTCTATCCGGCGCAGGCAAGGAAAATATCTGTTGAGCTAATTGGGCCAAAAATAAGACGATGTTGACGAAGAAAAGCAAATAGGAAGGGCGGAAAACGATAGGGGAAGCGAATGCAAGAAAACAAAACGATCTTTGATTCTAACTTCTGCGCAGAGTATGTAATTTGATTTGTGTCATGTCGCGATGAGATCCTACTTTCGTCATTTCACTAATTCTTCCATTCAACCATCTATGCATGGTTTTGTCATCCACATTTGAATAACCGCTATAAAAACCAAAAAGTTCGTTTAATCTAATAAAATATTAATTTGTAGCAAGAGGCTTGCTTTTGGCACGCAGGCCTAACTAAGAGCCTTGACATTTGATTTAGTGTTTGGCTGGTACGTAAAAAAGGAAGAAAGAGAGTAAAGAGCAAATAATTTGATAAAGAATTAAAGGGAGGGAAGTCGTAATTTACCTTCAATTTTTACATATGCGCATTTAAGCTTTGCTTTAGTCCATTGGCCTCCTTCGAATGAAGAACGGAGGGGTAGTAAAGGGTCTAATGGCCGAGTCGTAACGGAGAAGGAGTTAATAAGACGAACTAGGTTATGGAAAGAATAATGGTACTTAGGATCGCGAGCGGTGGCATGTCTAGCGTTGATGTGATTGAATTCTCTCCCGTCGCATGCGTGTAATCGATCATGGTACGTGCTGCATGTAGCGTGTCGCGTGGCCTAGAGAACAACGGTACCACATTAATTTTCGCTGGGGTGGGTACCAGATTTCATTTGCTTTCGTGCCTTTTGGACTTGGATAAGTTATATCAACAGAAGATTTTTGAATGTAGGGTGCGCTTCTCCAAATCTTTGCAACCCTGCCTAGAACAAGGTAAAGGCACCTGAGTTGCCAAGTATTGAGCATTCTCGATGTCTCTTTAACACAGTTTAAATATCTAGACATCTTCTTCTCGCAGCCGTCAATGCCTTTGGGTTTGCGGGCCAGCTCTTTAGTAATTAAGCATTCAGAGACCTAGCGTTGTTGATGGTAAAATAGCTACTAAGACGGTGAGATGTGAACCCATTTAGCAGCCAATCTTTAACACTTCATTTACACATTGCCACTTAAATCTCAGATCAATCCATTATAAGCTTAAGCAAATGAAGATGTAACGGAGTGGCAGTCTTGAAATGCAAGCCTCATCAGCCTAAGCTAGTAACGTATACTTGTGTGCAAAGTGGGCAGGCTAAAATTGGGTTTTAAGCATTTGGGACACTTCATAGCATTATCCTGCCCACATTTGAGGCCAGATTTTTGCATGGATAGTAGTGACTTGCCTATAATAAGTCCTTTGCAATGCTGTCTGCAACTGCTGAGAATTATTAGTGAGAACGGTCCTTCATTTTTTAGGATTCATTTTATTCTTGATAGGGTACTACTTGAGCTGTAGGCAGCTAAATCTAAATGCACCAATTTTATGCGGATAACTGAGACTTGCTGGTTGCACCGCAGAGGACATTTAAATGCTAGGAATCACATCATTCGCACACGCGTTTCCTCGTCATAATTTTTGTTCGTCAGCAGTGCCACTGGAAGTTGCCTACGCATTCGCAAAAGACAATGACCCACCCACTGACAACTACTGGAAACTCTCCAAAATCATGGCGATGGATAGTGGATTTCACGTCACACTGGCCAATTCGTATGCAATCAATGAGCTTCTTCGTAGGCATGTTATGAAGGTCCTGTGCATCCCACAAAAATAACTTAATGCGCCTAAACAGAAGCAGGTGGAAGTAATGTTAGAAGAATAAGCTAACAGAAACTAGCAATGCGATGGAGACGCCAGCCAAGCTGGCATAATCAGAGAAGCAAGCATCGCAGTTATTTTGATTAAGTGCTACCGGATAATATGATGCCTCGTTTAATAATTTAAGTCACTTCTGAAGTCATCGTGCCAACTATGATAACAAGTCGCTAATGTGCTATGACATGAGGCAGACTTTGTCATCCCCTGAACACTGTGAATTGTCTACGACAAACTTTTGTTTACCTCAAGCAATTCGTACAGCAATACGATTTTTACTTAATGATTCTGCGGTAGTATGTATACATTCTTGCAAATTTGTAAGGCTAGAACTTTTTACCTCACAATGTTACCTATTGATTAAAAGTAGCTGCGAAATTGGTGGTTTTCTAGACTCAATAGACTTTTGTCATTGTTTGCCATGTCACCTCAAGCAAGTGTTCTCTATTTTGCCCAGGCTCGTCAACCTAAAATTATATCTCAAATCTTACAAAAGCCAGTGAGACTTTACAAATACAGTAGGGACAAGGGTTGCAAGAGAAAAGTGGATTCACCAACATTTTGTATTTAGGTTGTGCGTGTGCACACGTGGCAATAGTGTAAAAGCTAATTAGATCGCAGACTCGTCCTACAAGCACTTACATAAAATCAGGATTTGTCCTCTTCTCTACGTGCATGCTTCGTATTGGAAGTTGTACTAATCGGTCAACCAATGGTGACGTCACAACTAGGTGGTGATGTAAGTACATTATCAAGAAGACGATCAACCAATCGGTTAGAAAAAGGACCCAGAGCAAAATATCTCATGCATGCATAGATGAATGATAAGAAGAACAAAAACCAAGCAACAACTTGCCAATAATGAATTGCGTTGTTTTTTTTTAGAAAAACCTTCGATACACGCGCAAATCCGCCTTCTCGTCTTTCACAAAGTTGACTAAAATTTATGCACGCTGAATACACAATTTGGTAGAAGGTAATCAAGTGGTAAAGAAGTGGACGTTATGGGCCGTTTTTAAAGCGCAATGAGAGCAATCTTCAAGCATCTCCACAAACATTGGTATTGCAAGCCAAAGCACTTGACGAAAATTAAGAGAAGCTTAATGCTCGAAAATGCTCTCTTGCCTCAGAGACAACTTAACTCTCCACAGTACTCTTGACCAAGAGCACTGAGCTTCTCCGTTGGTATCAAATACAGCCTAATTTAAATGCATGCAGTTTACATAGCAAGCTACTCAGTTTCATGGGTATGTTTGCATCGTCGACAAACATTGCAAAAATTACTGTACTGTGCTGGCTAGATGTAATCAACATGTGGATAATCAGGCCCTATCCTACGGCCTGAAAAACGAATTTAGACTCGCCAGCAATCCACTGTTCGTACCTCGAATGGCGAAAACAACTTTCAACGATTACAAGATTTCTACAAATCGTGAGAGAGGAAACGGCATCCTAAGATTAGCTTACTCGTCATGTGCAACGATGTGAAAGGTCGCCCTTACAGAACTTATGATGCATGTACTATGAATAGTATGGATATGCATGCTACAAACGAAATGAATGCGTGCACAAGGCATTCATTAATAATGCCTAAACATTTATGTGCTGTTTCATTGCAGAATTACAATAACAAATATGGCTTAAGCATGACAATGATTATGTTAGCGCTGTGTCCAAGTTGCCCTTCTAATTAATTACTTTTCCAAACATATAGTCAATGCGATGGCAATGATTGAGGCGAATCACCGCGAACGGGCGCTTAACTTCGCACTGTGGCACAAAGAATGTTGGTAAATGGAATTCTGAACTGCAGTCTGCCAGCAGCGAATCCTCTTGCATATTCACACCATTCATGGTGATTGTACCAGTGCCAGGACGTAGAAATCTTGCACCAACTCTACCGCAATATGCAGTGCAAATATTAAAAAACGTATCACGCTGCCTGGGTGAAATTCATACCTCCTCTTTTACTTCCCAAGCATTAACCCAAAAGTTTTGGTTGTATCCGCATAAAACAAATATAAAGAGTACGCTAGCATCTTTGGAAGCAAAGTTTTGTAAACATAATCAATTATTTTTGCTTGCCAATGGGACAATAAGGAGGATTTACATAAAACCAACGCTTTCAACACTTCAGAACAAAGATTAGTGCACGTCCAACTAACCCTTTACTGAGGTGAGTTCTGATTGCCACCTATTTTGCCTAGTATTTGCCTGTTTGCCAAGGGTAGACAGGCAAAATATCATGCAATACAAAGAGATTTTGAAGCAATTCAGGAGAAAAAATAAAATTCTGCTCCTCCTTGATTAGACGTGAGGCGATTTGCAAATTGGCTTCGCTGTTGCATATTCAAGCATGAAATTTCTCTTTTTTGTTTGTGAAGAGCTTAATTTGCTGAAATTTACCACCAGTGTGGCAATGTGCGCTCCATTGGAGACGGCGCGATAGCAACGCAAGTGCGTTAAGAGGAACAAACGAGTAAAGAAACAGGAATCAAACCTTTACTTTACAAGAAACTCATTGCGATTGGCATAGTTGAGGTCTATAGTCTTGTAATCATGAAGAGCACATTTGTATTAACAAGTGATAAACAAGTATTAGTTAAGACGGAATCGCGTCAAATGTCTACTATAGAGGTGCATTTTAATGAATTTTAAGGATAGTGCATTAGATCTAGTCAAAAGCAAAGAAATCAAGATATTGCTAGTTAAATGCAAACCTTCCCCAAACGGACTCTCAAGCATTCTCTTTTTACAAATACGCGCCCATGTTGATTGCCGGGTGCATGACATATGACTGAAGATCTCGTCATTTCTTTATGCAAAGCATGTGAGGCTATGATGGCCGTGTAGTGGCAAATAATTTTACGGAATCTAGTGCATTCAGAGCTAATAGCATATGCAGAGTACACCGCTCCTTTCCCGAGTATTGCCAAAGTCACCGAATGGATCAAAATGGTAAGTAGTAGGCTCTTAAGCTACAATGATTTGACATGCCACGTTGGCAAGCCTCACAGATAACATGTCCTCTGTTGCACACTAATTATCAAGCAACCGTAATGGGAAAAGCGATCGTGTAGCCTATTCCCCGTGTTTCACCCCTTAGTGGTGGAACAATTGAGTCAGTTCTGCCAAATGTTAATCCGCATAGCCACATTGCTTAGATAGCGAAATCAAAGCGAATGCGCTATTCTCTCTAAAACTTCCTCACTCGTTGGCACCAATGTCAAATCCAAGTCACAAAAACAAATACGGGACAGACAAGAGCAGCACTTTACTAAGACGACTACGCCATTCTACATGTGCAGCAAGACGTAAACCCAGACCAGTTCTAGTTCTCCTTACTCATTTTACAGCATTTAAATGGTTAACTAGGTCACCTCCTTCACAATTCTGTTAGCTTTACAGTAGTCGGGTTTAGCATCGTCTGCTTAGACCTCCAATATAGAGATGGACGTAAGTTAACTCACTAAAATTCTAACCAAAGCAAGCATTTAAAATGTATTTGTCAAAGTCTTATCTATAAAGGCTCCTGTCCCTTTCAGTGAAATAGTTATTAAGTGTAGTTAGAATGCTAACTGCAATCAAGTTTTGGAGTTTCTGAAATTAAACGATCCAATGACATCACTTTAGGCGAAACCGCGCATTATTGGGATTACAGATATTACTCCTGATCTGGTCCAGTCATTTTGCAAATACCTCAGTTCAGTTGACATTGCAACTGCTTGTACGGCAATCTTGAACTGGATGTGGTTACTCTTACTTCAAACTCCTAATTCATACATCAACAAGTGGAAGTGGATAGACAAAAAGGCCTCTAATGCACTGTATTCACGATCGCAAACATCGAGCTTTAAAGTATTTGTGGTGCTATTAAGCAAATGAAATTCGCTCTCCATTTTCCGTCGATTGCGCCAATCCAAGGCCCTTTGAGAGAATAATGAGTAATGAGTAAACTTCGTGCTCTAGTTTCAAGCTCGTCGCCCGATCATGCACTTAGCGCGATAAGTGTGGAAGATGTGAAGAGGAAGAAGGAACGTGGATTGGATTTCTTTGCGGAGTATGTGCAGAAAATAGGCTTTGTGAATGACCCTCTCCTGATGTCTGCACAAACAAGTTAGCGAATGTGGTGCGTCCGTGAGGATGTGGTGCGCGTAACTAATCGCAAGGATATACTTGAATGGGCTTGTTAAGATATAATTTGGAGAAGGATACAAGCCCACACCGCTTGATTTGCAGCCGTACTATGTGAAGTGCTTGGCTTAGCTGGGTGATTCGCCTTATTGCCTCATGATTGAATCTAAATAAAGGCATGCATTTTTCTTACCTTTAGCGCTACATCTCTAGCTTCGAGGTATGGATTTGCTTTTAGATATTTTATAAGAGGCACTGACCGTACGTGAAGTAACCTTGCAGTTATGAAACCCTTTTATCACATATTGCACCTCAAAACATACAAAGAAGATGTTCAGCAATGCCAAAACGTGTCGTAGAGGACCGTCAAATCTGGGCTCACGTGAGCTAAGTCGATGAATGTGGAGCTGAATTTCTTCTCACTCACCATCAATCCTGTGTATTTGTGTAGGTCTTTCATGGCATTGCGCCACGCTGGCGCATTCCAAGCAGTTGATTCGGATCCGACCCCAGGCCAACGCACCTTTTGATGTGCTTTTGTTCTTCACTTTACCCATCCACAGTTGTTACTAATTTCATTCGCCCTTATAATCACCGAAAGGCATTTCATGTATTGAAGGCTGCTACCTTTATGGAAGAAGTTGCTATTTTATTTTTTTAGCTTTCCTTAAAGCCAAGTTAAGTGTTAACTTTCGCAGAGTGAGCTACTTGAGTGGCAAAAGTAGATTAACGAAGTAAGCAAAGCTCATTTCATCCATTAGTAGTCCCTAACCAGGAACTAACAAGATCTCTCGCAACAGTACTTTTGAAACGTCCTAATTCCCATCACTTTACTTATATTTACGTAGCACACATTAGATTTATTTTGATATGCGTTGCAAAGGGAATTAGTTAGCTGTCAGCTTTATGTAAGTCACATTCTGTACCTCAGCCCTTGCCTGGTTGTAGTCCACTACCGCGTGCAAATAGTGTCGTTAACCTCGGTGTCACCACCAGTTTTGCCAAGGCAGTAGTTAATTTAGTTGTGTATTTGGAAGTAGATGTGCTTTACTCACTACGCTGTTACAATTAAAAAAATTTCTTACACATGGATGGTGCTAGAGAGTGTCTTTACCCGTGTGTAACTGATTAGCAGTCACCCGACAAAGCCGGAAATGGTCAGAAAATGCGATTATTGCCCTGCAATTTTACCGTTATGCTATGTACATGGCTACTCAATAAGATCAGCCTAAGTTCTTTTACCGAATGAGCGGAACACTGATGACCAAATCAGACACTTCAGAATAGGTCGCTCATGGACATTATTTCTACAGTCCAACAGGTGTCCAAGATCACCAATACCGAGGGTGTCCTGTCAAATCTCCTCTCAAATAGTTAAAAAAACAGGCATTTTAGAACAAAAAATCACAGGGTGGCCCTCCCTTGCCTCTTTTGAAAGCAATAGGCGCTGTATAGAGTTATCCATTTTTTCACACAATCTTACAAAATTTGAGGCAACTTAAAGCATTTCCAATTTCACCTAAATGTCAACTATCTTCAATTTTTCCACGTTGACACATCAAAATTACCTCTCTTGGTCTAGGTTTTATCTCATATATACCTGCCCAATTAACACAGTTTGCTTCTCATTTTGATGCAGACTCCTGACTACACCAAATTTTAACTAACAGGTTGGCCTCATGATTCGCTAAATTTTCTCCACTGTATTCAGAAAGTTATCCTTTTAGTAGCATCTCTTGCTTAAACGCTAGTCATGTACTACTCACTCCATGAAATTCTGCATTCTGATTGCCTGTTTAGTGAAGACGTGAGCTAGAAATGAAATTCCATTATAGGATGTTAAGAAAGATCGCTGATTCAGTTAAGACGACTTGATGGTGGGCTATAAACTGACACATTGCTAATCAAAATCGAGGGAGTAAAATTCCACAATGTCACGGTGGTTAAATAGCATAGGTTTTCAATTAATCTCTGACATTTATGTTTCTGCCGATGCCAGGCATTGTAATCGACGCTACAAACGCGAAGGCATTTCTCATAACAGTGGTCTAGTCCTGAAGATTGTGAAGAGGGCAAAGTTCTGATAGCGCATGAGCTGTCACGTGGCAATATCAATCAGTGCCTCGTGGCTCTGCAAACAGTGGTTGAACGGTCTCGCTCCAGCCTGCATTACAATGTGTAGTCTGGATACCACGGTCAGCAGAGCCAGTATTGCTGCATCCTTAGTTTTTTGTAATATCCGAAGCCGGTAAATGTGCCCTGCTAGCATTCTACAAGCAGTGCTGATAACGCCAGAAAATTGCTACTGAGCGCTGGTATGGTAGTGAACGCATTTCACTACAGATTCCACTAGCGACAACGTCAGCAGCATCAAAAGGACGATGCTAAAATCAGGAGTTTTATACGTACGCATGTGTGAATGATTATTTTAAGGCATTCGTCGTGAACGGATTGCCGTACATCCGAAATTTTGTGAGGCTTGCCTCATGCCCAATAATGGAAAGCACATTGACGGACTTATAGGCATGCAGAATTAACAAGCTCAGTAGTCAACGATCAAATCTGATTAACCTATTTGTATTAGGAGGAGAAAATTAAACATGCATGCTTTGAATTCAATTATTTGATTGCCATAATGGAAAGATTAATCAGAAGAATCAGACCGGAAGACATATAGCTGGCATTAAAGAGTTGGGGTGTACAGACTGACCGATGATATGCAGGCTGCTTTAGAATTGCGATAAAGCATAAATGAAAGGAAGGAATGAAGTTTGCTGCTTGTGCCGATGCAGATTGTTCATAGCCACAAATTGTTCGCAGTCCTAGCCTCACTGGCAATTCTTACAAGGCTGCTTGCCAAAACTAGTGACCTGTAATTTTATGTAAGATTGCAATTAAGTGTTTGCATGGCATTAGAATGGCGTCTCATTTTCCAGTCTAACAAATAGCTTTCGAATTATTGAGGAAAATTAATTGTGATATCATATCCATGTTAGTGATGAGAAAGTAGGTGAAGATGGAGTGATATCATTCCAAATTGGTTTTGCTACTTCTATCATGGTAGAGCTTCTTAAAGTAGATAAGCAATTTACCAGCGCCAAATCAGGCACCTGCTCTTCGCTTGCAGACAGCAAACCCAATCTGTAGTCTCGAAGAAAGATAAGTCGTCAACCCATAAATACCTTTCATAAAAGACTGACTCAGTGTTCATGACTTGTGTGCGTCACACCATGCGCCTATTTTAAGCACTTGGCACAAAACTTTTAACAGATTTCTAAAGGCGTCGAGAAATCCAGAAGCGTAATTTTGTAATGCAACGGGTCTTGAGAATTAGCTGCTAAGGCACCTTCCCATTGAAAGGAATATTGCCGAGTTTCAACCAAAAATTCGAACAAGACATGCACTGCATATCCGCGAGCTTATTTCTCATCCGTTCCGATTGCTGTATTTGTGAACAGGTGAGGATCTCAAGGCTACCCTCATTTGAGTTTGCTCATGAATAGACACAAATAGAAAATTTGATGGCAGTCGTTATAAACCTCGAGATAGCGAAACGATTGTTGGCGCACTTTAAAAAGATGCAGGTGAAGGAAGTGTACGGAACATCCTGCTGTTAACGAGGAATTTGCTCACTGATAGTCAGCGTAGCAGAGATGACGATTGTAGACGGGCTCGAAAGTCAGATGGAAGATCAGACTCACGCCAACCCGATGTCAACGCATTGAATCGTGTTATGTCGCCTCGGTTGAAGGACGTGAGTTGCATGGTTTCGGACGCTGCACTGTATCTTTCCATCATGACTACTATAAGTAGGGTAGACGTGACCTCTGATCAACATCCATGGTGACTACTTGCCTTTCAACTTCTGCATTGATATCTCTTGAATGGGGAAGATAAGTTATGAGGATGACTGTCGTGTAAAATAATATGGTTCTTTACGAATAGATGCTGTTATGGCTGGCCTATTTGCAGTGACAATTCGGAGAGTTCGTTATCCATTCATAAGAATTGCCGTTTCAAGCGCAATACTTGTATTGCTAAATCCATCCATCGTGCAGCTGCCGTCTTGGGTGTTCTTCGCATAGCCTTCCTGGTTCCTAGGTCCAAGCAAACGTTTGTCGAAAGAGAAGGTGGAGCTGTGGTAAAGTAAGATGGCGCATCAACCACAGCGTTGCCAAAATGCTGGCTACGACGAAAGTGCTGCAGCATTCGATGAGGAAACAAGTTTTTATTGGTTGTGTATAGTAGCAGCATTTGTATCAAAATAGCTGATTAAAAGGTGTCCATTCTGAGCAGCCATGTTGAATCAAACGTGTGCTTTTAAGGGAGCTCATGAAATTCATTCTCCTTCTCTGTCAAAGGACAGGTGTTTGGCATCACTTAAGCAGAATTTAGCCCAACACATGAACCTTATTTCGGCCCACGCCACAATTTAATCCAGTCTTATCCCATCTCAACACCAAATAAATGTATAAATGTGCAAATCTCTGTCAGTTCTTTTTTTCGCACACTGGCTAAGAGTGAAAGGGAAGGCGTTGATTCGATTTTCTTGTTCGTCCTGCGTTGTCCTGTTAATCACAGATGAGGTAAGTCATAGATTGAGACACACTGTCATGGGAGTAGTTAGCCTAAAACTTAAACGCAGGCGCCACCAATCTGTGGCACTGTTGAGCAGAACTTTGTAGTAAGGAAGAGTCATGGAAAAATGAGTATGTGGTGAGTTGAATTAGAAGGACATATCATGTGCAGGAGTGGGTGAGTTCATGTAAGCTTACGTCCTTCCTTATCATTGGACAAGGGAAGAGCATCCGGGCCATGGTGATTAAACGACACGAAACGGACCAATGTGTTAACGCTATTTTAAGGTCGCTCTAACACCGCCAGTGTTTAGGCCTCGTCACCACTGCTTACGGCCAATCCAACTTGGCATTGTGCGATAATGGTGGGTTTCTACAAATTTAATTATCTTCGGCATGCCTCTTTATCTTTATCGCCTCCGATTTATTGCTCTCCTTATATTCTCCGTCATCATTTTGCCTTTAACCCATTCGGCGTCATTAACTCTGACCTACTTTCGCTATACTTTAGAAGCAACGCAAAATCACCGACTTCCCAGCCGAAATCGTACTTCGAATATGCAAATTGCTTGATGTGGAGGATTTGGTGAGTGCCTGCAATACTATTCCCAACTGGCGATGGATACTGTCAAGTCAACAATCAAATCAGGCAATGACTCGTCATATCGGTAACTGGAAGTGGCTAGATAAGCACCTCTGTTGCCTCCTCTTTTCTCAAACCTCCCCAACTGTCGATGGGAATTTGCTTTCTGCCATCGAATACGATTTGAAGGAAACGAACTTGTTTCGGCAGTATTCATCTCAGTCAAGCCCTTCTTCTTTTCGACGGCTTATCAATTGTTGACTCACATTCTCTGCTAACCTATTTTGCTCCCAGCTCTACAAGTACGATTACTATTATCCCATTTTGCTTACCATAGCCCACTATGGATCGCCCAGGCGTTGTCCTCATCGCTTCGATTTTATTAATATTTTGAATTATAACCATACTGCTTCTGAAAGCGGATATGATAGCATAATATATTACGATGAATTCGAACAAAGAAAATTTAAAGGCGATATCTTGAGCTACGACTGCTACGTATTCCTGATGGATCCAGATTTTCGTTCCAGGCATCAACTACTGCACCTCTTGGATGCCATTAGACCGCATCAAATATTAATCATAGCCATCTTGCCAAGGAGTCGGGATAATCCAACAAATGAAATGTACGTCTTTGCAAAGTTCATTGCAAGTTTCGACAACTTCGTGGATTGCCCACTTGCAACTACTGCGGTGGATTGGCGATTGTGTTGTGTCAGGCTGCTGGATACCGGAGAGGTCAACTTGGAGGAGTGGATGCAATTCGTCAATTACGACTTCTACTTTAAGGGCATTGGCAGTAGACGCAAGGAAGGAGGCACTTCATCCAAGTATCAATCTCTTAGAAGGCCTCCGTTTTTCCTGTAAATGCGCGCTCAAATGCACTTCTGTTTCCCTGGGTCACCGTATTATCCATTTCTTAGCAATATTAGTGGCTCTTAAAACGGCTTGCTTAGGTTCACTTGCTCCAAGTCATTCGTTGCATAAATTTTTAACCACTCTTGTGCTAAGTAATTAACTTTGTTGCTTAGGTAGCACGAGTGGTTGGAGGTGGACTCCAAAAGCACACACACTATGCTTGAAGAGGTGGAAGGCAGAATTTCGGAGATTGTGCTTAAAGTGCAATTCTATCTTTCATACACGCCACAGATTCACGCACGGCGGTTTGGCATTTTGAAATCAAGTGAAGACTAGCAGACGGAAGCTAATCGCGCGCGTTTTGGATGGAGAGGTACAATAATGAGGAGCAAAATGTTAGCAAATCACACCACTCTGGCTGGTCTTTCGTTGTCCCGACATCTCCTACATCATTTCTCTCCACTTTCCCCCTTTTGGCAAGCATTTGCTTGTTCTTGCGCATCAGGGCGACAGTCTATGGAACACTCGAAACGGTAGCAGCGCAAGCACAGTGATCTCCTTGAACCGCCACTGCAGATAGGCTTAATGTGCCAAAGCTTGTAAGGGGGCCGTTTTCTGTACTTGTACAGGTGTACCAAGCAAGTGAACGTGCGCACTTGAGAGACAAACCACCTATCCACCGCCATGTGAGTGTGTAATTAATTGGAAGTATATAAATAGGTAGACGCGATAATTATCATTGAACTCTCTTGTTACATCATTGCTTGAATGGTGCTAATGCTGGCACAGCTTCGACACAGGATCAAAACTGCTTTTAAGATCATTGCTGTACCCCAAACCAACACCTTGGCAACCAGGAAAGTCATCAGGGTATCGTACACATTGTTACTCAAGCAGTTTGAGTGGTGCGGTTCGCATAGATAGTAAAAAGTGACAGCTGCATTACAAAGCCCGAAAGCCATTTGATAGGATTCGTAATGTTACTTTAACGGTAATAACAACTATCTCCCTTCTGTCCATTTCCACTATTTCCACCTGCCAGTATCCTAACTTCAAAGCCTTTGCAGAGAGCCACTATGGCCTCGAAGGTGGTCCATCGAATCAGCCAGATGAGGTAACGGAAGGGTATTTTTCTGGGTTATAACCTCCTGCTTCCTGTAGCAACCGTCTGCATCAGATCTTCCCCTATGACAGCAAATGGTAAGACCCGTGGAGACTTTGGTGGCTTTATGGACATCACAATATTTTTAGTTTAGAGCCATGTTCATTGGTTTAGGTAGACTGCCGTGTTATAACGTTGAGCGGCGAGGAAAAGGTTACATAAAAATTAAAATTGGAGGGTTTGCGCAGTGTAGGAATGACGTCAAGTCTTCAATTCAACAAAAGCGCATGAATTGATGAGGAAGTTCTTATTCCCCCAGTGTGTGTAGTAACATCTGTGTCATCCAAAATAGACATAATTGGTGAATGATAAATCGCAACTGTTACTACTGCGGTGCCCTCTATCCTTTTGTAATGCTTCGCAATGCTAAAGCAGAGAACTGATGGGTGAATGGATGAATGGATGGATGGATGGATGGATGATGGAAAAGGAGGTGGTGAAGTGGAAAGAAAACGAAATGTTATTGCCATGAAAGCATCGTATTCGTGCGAATTCGCAGTCACACCTCTAGCGTGACATGGCGAAGACTGGACGGATTAGCTCTAACACTCTTTAGTTATCTACGTAAAAGCTGCACAATTTTCTAACAAAATATAGCACCTACCATTGCCTTTGCATTTCCGGGACAGCAATTTCTTGCATTGAGGAAGGCAGGTTGGTGAATTTGGAAGTTATTTTTCCATCTGCAGACCGCCACCATGCTTACTTTCGCTACTAAGCCCTGTACTGGACATCTACCCAGACAATGATACCAGTGATTTTGCCTTGTCCCTGTGCCATTTCGTATAGCACAATTACTGTCAACACAGTCGTTAAAAAGCAAAACCACATGTTTCTTTAACAGTTATGGAACTAGTAAAAGCCTTTTTTATTTTTTTTAAATTTTAATACCACTCTATTTATCTTACTAAAATAGGCACGAATTACATTGTTTAAATTTCGCATATATAGAGAACCGAGGAGACTATGACTGGAATAACTGCAAAATCGTCCCCATGGAAGCGCCGCAGTTTGTCAAGAATGACCTAATCACCGTCATAGATTTACTTGCACCCTATCAAACGCTGATTATTGAGGTCTAATCAATGGAGTGATAGACATGTCAAGTCACATGGGAAGCCTTGTCAATAGCTCTCCACCAGCTGCTGTGCCAGTAAATTGGCGGATGTGGTGTATCAAGTACTATGAGATGTGCCTCACCAACTGGTAAAACATGCTATACTGGAATCTTTTAGACATATTATCCAAGAGAATTGAGGGCAGTTACAACGGTGGTTCCTTCCCTGTCAAGGAGCAATCTACATGATTGAGTTCCTGATGCATACAATTTCGGTGATGCGTTATCTAATAATGCTTAACAGTGTTCAGCATTTCCAGTTAAAATAACGGTATTGTCACTAATTTGCATCACTATAGTTGCTTGGCCATGGAAATGGGGTAGATCTCAGCACCCGTCACTAAAAGCAGACAGAGTAGATGCTGAAGTAGCATTTTGACGCTGTAAGCAATGCAGCATGTGAGAGCTTGCCAGTCGAGTGAACAACAATCGGTGTGTTTGGTGTAGTGGAGAATTTGGATTTCAAAGGGCTTTAACCCAGCGTGCATAGATCAGTCACGTAATGTCCACTTGCATGTATCAGAACAAGCACAACTTTTCACGAAAGGAAATGGAAAGTAGTCCATGAAACTGCCCGCCTGCACTTAAATTGACCAATGATGTACTGCAAGGCATTCAATCATTATCACTCCTAAAATTGATCACAATATTGTGTTTAGAGATTGTCGCTGAACCTCTGTTTCTAGTTCAATTTAAAAGGGATTGGTTGTAGCATGTAACGAAAACAAACAGTATTGGGTAAGAATCGTATTTAACTGCTGCTGTCAGCCATCGTTTTAAGAGATCTGCTACTTTTTCTAGCAGCATCACAGCAACGTTGCGATGATTGTCAACTGCTTGCAGAAAAATAAATCTCTTCCACCTTCATTCGAGGCCCATACACCACTTCTGTAGCCAGTTACGGCTCTAGCAAACATTCATATTAATTCCACTGCGTCCGCTTTGTTTACATCCTAGATGAGGTGGTCGCGTGACAGTCACATCAAACATCACGAAATGATCCAATATGTTGACAACATTGCGAGGTCAATCCAATCTCCCCTTTATCCTTCCCCCTGCACCCCTCCATGGCGTAAGCATTCAAACCTCGTACCTCTATCACGTAGTCAATTAACTCCACCACATTTCAAAAATGGTGGGTGTCAGTAGCCTCCACTAATTTTCTCCTTTCCCTCCTTCTTTACCAACTCTCATTTACTCCCCGCTTGTCAACTTTAGGGTCACATTTTCGACAGTCCACTTTTGTGCCACCAACGTTGGCATACTTTGCTGACACTTTCAAAAACTTTGAACTGCTGGCATCCCACTAAAGTGGAGCTTAGAATATGCGATTTCCTTCATATGGGGACTTCGGAAAGGGTTGTAACACCATATCTAACTGGAGATTGATTTTGGCAAGTCGATTGCAAACGCTTGGACACAACAGAAATTCCGACTTTTAAACCGATCAGATTAGTTCTCTCTTCGGCAAACCATGAGCTACTCTTTCTTGCCTTATTGAGACCTACTGTTTCCACATTGTATGAGCACCCCTATTTCTGCGAAATCTATTGCACATTTTACTCCTGCTTTCTGCTGATGTGTGCTCCGTACAATATAAGTTCTATCAATTGATGCTACATGATAACAGTTGGGGTTTTTAGTACGCACTACAACTGCTGTGGATGCATAATAAAACTTGGGTGGGCGTCCGCGGCGTATCAATGCCCTGCAAGCGAACAACTTAATTCGAATGAGCCGTCACAATTTGTTCACTACGGCTTGCATTTCAAGAGCATTGACAATTCCAACAAACGCCGCCCTTCTCCGCAACTATTACCTCAAATACACCTCTTTCTTGAAACGCATTGCTTTTTCATCTTTGGGTTAGTTTGGTGGCTTCTAGAACAATTAGCACTGGCTTAATAATTTTACGCGATGCAGGAACATTCTGTAGATCTCGTGTCAAACTGCCTTCCATGATGGCATAAAAATTATTTTGTCCAGAGAAGGGTTCAGAAGGCATACATTATGCTTAAAGAAGTAAATGGTAGGTTAGTCTTGGGCACTACCGCTGAGGTATCATCCTACGTCGTTGGAGTTTTAAGCCATTAAATGATGTCTTACCCGCAGAGGTTAGAGACACGAGCATTAAACAAAGTAGTTGGATGACAAGTAGCGAGTAGTGCCAGCAAATACCCCTTTGCTTTTTTGGTAAGACGTCCCCTGTGCGAGGACTTAACAGCAACTACCTTTACCCCCTGTTTCGGCATAGATTAACTTGGTCCTATGCACCGAGAACGATTGCAAGTGTAATACACGAAATCACGGTGACACGATGGAATAAACGCCCTCTTATAATGAATGCAAAATCATTCCATCGCTATGAAACATCTCTGCAGCTAGGCCAGTCATGAGAGTGACATTTAACGCCACAGATCTTTAACAACTCGGTTCCATAATTCAGAAGACATCCATGCAGATATTTGAAGACGACTTGCATCATTGCCGATGATCATGAGCCGTTTGTGCTTTTTATGACAGGAAAGCAAAAGCGACACTAGAAATTTACGTATTCACTTGTTAAAGACGCGGAATAAGCGCTTGAATAAAACTAGGCAACAAGAAGAGACGCAATGAGCATGCGTCGTAATTAAGTCAGTCTAATCCTTCTCTGGGATGCATTGTATGTAGCATTTGCCGTCCCCCGACAATGGTTGTCTCAACTCACTGCTCATTTCTTTGTTTATTACTTCGTACCCATTTTTCCATTCTACCACAATTCAGTTGTCCGATTTTTATGCCACCTACGATGGCACGCTTTCCTAACGCTGTACCATTATCCTAAGTTAAAGGTGGATGCTGTTAGCATGGTCCTTCTTTACCGTCGTGCGTCAGGACGATGATCGTTGTTTCCCTGTGGACAGGTGTCTCGGCCACCTTCGCCCTCCGTGCTTTTCACCTTCTCTGAAGCTCTTTGCTATTACGAGGAACGAAGTGACTTTTGTCGTAGACTTCTACCCGTGTCTATTGATGACTAGGCTCACGTGACAGTAGACTCATAATTTTTGCCTCTCAACATTCCAGCAATTATATCGATTTCGAAACATGCTCTGCAACCCGAAACGGAACGCATTGACTTTGCCAAAAGCCTCCTAATTTACAAATAATTCATGGCCAGGTTGCACACTGCTTGTGCAAACAAATGTGCCCCAACCGATTTAGCGTGAGATATAATTGTGTGGGGTTGCATATGGAGGGGCATAACAATGCCCTCCACACTGTATACCACCCAGTTAGACGCAGCAGATGTCGTGCTGAAAGCCTTGCAAAGGTAAATGGATCAGAGCACAAGTGCTGGAATAAAAGGCATGTGAAGACTTAGGCTGTCAAACGAGAATGAAGGAGCCTTGGAAGAAGTAACGTGGTCGCATTGTTTGCGCTGCCTTGAATGCAACAAATTCCGAGTCTAGCATCTCAACATCCGTACAGAACACTGACGTCAGCGAAGCACGAGTGAGTGAAAGGACATAGGAGGAAGTAAACGCATCATCGTTTGCCCGGATTCGTAATGAACAAAATACAAATGTCAGACCGAATATAAATAGCGCAGCATGCACATGAGTTCGGCAAGTAAGTAAGCAGGTGGGTTTGGTGGTTGGATGAATAGATAAAGCTGTATTAAACCTACTGTCCAAGAGGAGCGCAGAGACATTTAGAGATCGATGGCTTTGCAAAATATTGGCATTGAAACCGATTTGGACTGACCCCTATTAGTCTCCGCCAGTCTTCTCTGCCTTAACATGGGCACGTCACCGCAATCACGAAGTACTAACTGTGAAACAAGTGTGCATAGGCACTACTGAAGTCTGGTTTGCCAATGATGCTTTGTTTCAATTACGACTAACTTTGCTTCACACACAGCTGACTTTACAATAGTTCTCACCACTTCAGGCGCCATTTGTCGGAACTGAAATGTAGACAACCACCAAATGCAATACAAACCATCTTTTTGAATTTCTTCAACGCATTAGTTATTCCCCATCTTTATGATGGCAACGTAGCTAAGAGAATTGGCACGGCTTTAAACCAAAAAAATAGTTTTGCGTCCCGAGTAAAATATCAGCAGAGCTGTGGGGTTGTAAAATGAAGACGATGTCACGTCTGGGGAACTTCTCCCCTTCAGCAAACGTATGAAAGTCCGAGGTCGGCATGTCTGAGTCAGTGTGCCGCGTTGATCACATCCAAATGCAAAAATAAAGAAGCCACTCAAAGTAGAAATGAATTTACGCGGCTCACTAAACAGAATAAAAACGTTGTTTTTGATGGACGTTAAGTGCTCAAAAGGGGAAACTGAGTAACAGCATTCTGCTTTTCTTCTTGGTTGGGCAATATGCGCTCCACGATTTAGCCCTGAGTTAGCTGAGAAGTCAAAGGCGAAATTGTATGGAACGCATGTTAGGAGTCGTCACTAATACTTCCACGCGCAGCGGCATTTGAGATGACCATGAGGATAGATGGACAAAAGTTGGCGGGGCAAATTATATATTGACGACTTTGTGAAGGAATGGAGACAATGTTCTATAGCAAAATGTTTAGCGTTTGCGGATGCAAAAATAAAGAGTTCAATGCGCAATTTATCACCGCCTATTATAATACAGCTTGTAGTGCAAGGGGAAAATATTTATGTAAGACTGATTTTTCTGTATACCTGGTGTGAGTTTTCCAAAGCAGGTTAACAACACATTAAGCCTATCTGCAGTGGCGGTTCAAGGAGATCACTGTGCTTGCGCTGCTACCGTTTCGAGTGTTCCATAGACTGTCGCCCTGATGCGCAAGAACAAGCAAATGCTTGCCAAAAGGGGGAAAGTGGAGAGAAATGATGTAGGAGATGTCGGAACAACGAAAGACCAGCCAGAGTGGTGTGATTTGCTAACATTTTGCTCCTCATTATTGTACCTCTCCATCCAAAACGCGCGCGATTAGCTTCCGTCTGCTAGTCTTCACTTGATTTCAAAATGCCAAACCGCCGTGCGTGAATCTGTGGCGTGTATGAAAGATAGAATTGCACTTTAAGCACAATCTCCGAAATTCTGCCTTCCACCTCTTCAAGCATAGTGTGTGTGCTTTTGGAGTCCACCTCCAACCACTCGTGCTACCTAAGCAACAAAGTTAATTACTTAGCACAAGAGTGGTTAAAAATTTATGCAACGAATGACTTGGAGCAAGTGAACCTAAGCAAGCCGTTTTAAGAGCCACTAATATTGCTAAGAAATGGATAATACGGTGACCCAGGGAAACAGAAGTGCATTTGAGCGCGCATTTACAGGAAAAACGGAGGCCTTCTAAGAGATTGATACTTGGATGAAGTGCCTCCTTCCTTGCGTCTACTGCCAATGCCCTTAAAGTAGAAGTCGTAATTGACGAATTGCATCCACTCCTCCAAGTTGACCTCTCCGGTATCCAGCAGCCTGACACAACACAATCGCCAATCCACCGCAGTAGTTGCAAGTGGGCAATCCACGAAGTTGTCGAAACTTGCAATGAACTTTGCAAAGACGTACATTTCATTTGTTGGATTATCCCGACTCCTTGGCAAGATGGCTATGATTAATATTTGATGCGGTCTAATGGCATCCAAGAGGTGCAGTAGTTGATGCCTGGAACGAAAATCTGGATCCATCAGGAATACGTAGCAGTCGTAGCTCAAGATATCGCCTTTAAATTTTCTTTGTTCGAATTCATCGTAATATATTATGCTATCATATCCGCTTTCAGAAGCAGTATGGTTATAATTCAAAATATTAATAAAATCGAAGCGATGAGGACAACGCCTGGGCGATCCATAGTGGGCTATGGTAAGCAAAATGGGATAATAGTAATCGTACTTGTAGAGCTGGGAGCAAAATAGGTTAGCAGAGAATGTGAGTCAACAATTGATAAGCCGTCGAAAAGAAGAAGGGCTTGACTGAGATGAATACTGCCGAAACAAGTTCGTTTCCTTCAAATCGTATTCGATGGCAGAAAGCAAATTCCCATCGACAGTTGGGGAGGTTTGAGAAAAGAGGAGGCAACAGAGGTGCTTATCTAGCCACTTCCAGTTACCGATATGACGAGTCATTGCCTGATTTGATTGTTGACTTGACAGTATCCATCGCCAGTTGGGAATAGTATTGCAGGCACTCACCAAATCCTCCACATCAAGCAATTTGCATATTCGAAGTACGATTTCGGCTGGGAAGTCGGTGATTTTGCGTTGCTTCTAAAGTATAGCGAAAGTAGGTCAGAGTTAATGACGCCGAATGGGTTAAAGGCAAAATGATGACGGAGAATATAAGGAGAGCAATAAATCGGAGGCGATAAAGATAAAGAGGCATGCCGAAGATAATTAAATTTGTAGAAACCCACCATTATCGCACAATGCCAAGTTGGATTGGCCGTAAGCAGTGGTGACGAGGCCTAAACACTGGCGGTGTTAGAGCGACCTTAAAATAGCGTTAACACATTGGTCCGTTTCGTGTCGTTTAATCACCATGGCCCGGATGCTCTTCCCTTGTCCAATGATAAGGAAGGACGTAAGCTTACATGAACTCACCCACTCCTGCACATGATATGTCCTTCTAATTCAACTCACCACATACTCATTTTTCCATGACTCTTCCTTACTACAAAGTTCTGCTCAACAGTGCCACAGATTGGTGGCGCCTGCGTTTAAGTTTTAGGCTAACTACTCCCATGACAGTGTGTCTCAATCTATGACTTACCTCATCTGTGATTAACAGGACAACGCAGGACGAACAAGAAAATCGAATCAACGCCTTCCCTTTCACTCTTAGCCAGTGTGCGAAAAAAAGAACTGACAGAGATTTGCACATTTATACATTTATTTGGTGTTGAGATGGGATAAGACTGGATTAAATTGTGGCGTGGGCCGAAATAAGGTTCATGTGTTGGGCTAAATTCTGCTTAAGTGATGCCAAACACCTGTCCTTTGACAGAGAAGGAGAATGAATTTCATGAGCTCCTTAAAAGCACACGTTTGATTCAACATGGCTGCTCAGAATGGACACCTTTTAATCAGCTATTTTGATACAAATGCTGCTACTATACACAACCAATAAAAACTTGTTTCCTCATCGAATGCTGCAGCACTTTCGTCGTAGCCAGCATTTTGGCAACGCTGTGGTTGATGCGCCATCTTACTTTACCACAGCTCCACCTTCTCTTTCGACAAACGTTTGCTTGGACCTAGGAACCAGGAAGGCTATGCGAAGAACACCCAAGACGGCAGCTGCACGATGGATGGATTTAGCAATACAAGTATTGCGCTTGAAACGGCAATTCTTATGAATGGATAACGAACTCTCCGAATTGTCACTGCAAATAGGCCAGCCATAACAGCATCTATTCGTAAAGAACCATATTATTTTACACGACAGTCATCCTCATAACTTATCTTCCCCATTCAAGAGATATCAATGCAGAAGTTGAAAGGCAAGTAGTCACCATGGATGTTGATCAGAGGTCACGTCTACCCTACTTATAGTAGTCATGATGGAAAGATACAGTGCAGCGTCCGAAACCATGCAACTCACGTCCTTCAACCGAGGCGACATAACACGATTCAATGCGTTGACATCGGGTTGGCGTGAGTCTGATCTTCCATCTGACTTTCGAGCCCGTCTACAATCGTCATCTCTGCTACGCTGACTATCAGTGAGCAAATTCCTCGTTAACAGCAGGATGTTCCGTACACTTCCTTCACCTGCATCTTTTTAAAGTGCGCCAACAATCGTTTCGCTATCTCGAGGTTTATAACGACTGCCATCAAATTTTCTATTTGTGTCTATTCATGAGCAAACTCAAATGAGGGTAGCCTTGAGATCCTCACCTGTTCACAAATACAGCAATCGGAACGGATGAGAAATAAGCTCGCGGATATGCAGTGCATGTCTTGTTCGAATTTTTGGTTGAAACTCGGCAATATTCCTTTCAATGGGAAGGTGCCTTAGCAGCTAATTCTCAAGACCCCGTTGCATTACAAAATTACGCTTCTGGATTTCTCGACGCCTTTAGAAATCTGTTAAAAGTTTTGTGCCAAGTGCTTAAAATAGGCGCATGGTGTGACGCACACAAGTCATGAACACTGAGTCAGTCTTTTATGAAAGGTATTTATGGGTTGACGACTTATCTTTCTTCGAGACTACAGATTGGGTTTGCTGTCTGCAAGCGAAGAGCAGGTGCCTGATTTGGCGCTGGTAAATTGCTTATCTACTTTAAGAAGCTCTACCATGATAGAAGTAGCAAAACCAATTTGGAATGATATCACTCCATCTTCACCTACTTTCTCATCACTAACATGGATATGATATCACAATTAATTTTCCTCAATAATTCGAAAGCTATT
Source organism: Taenia multiceps (assembly GCA_001923025.3). Taxonomy (NCBI): domain Eukaryota; kingdom Metazoa; phylum Platyhelminthes; class Cestoda; order Cyclophyllidea; family Taeniidae; genus Taenia; species Taenia multiceps. The sequence continues at coordinate 40,717,071 of CM010312.1, forward strand.
TGTTAGACTGGAAAATGAGACGCCATTCTAATGCCATGCAAACACTTAATTGCAATCTTACATAAAATTACAGGTCACTAGTTTTGGCAAGCAGCCTTGTAAGAATTGCCAGTGAGGCTAGGACTGCGAACAATTTGTGGCTATGAACAATCTGCATCGGCACAAGCAGCAAACTTCATTCCTTCCTTTCATTTATGCTTTATCGCAATTCTAAAGCAGCCTGCATATCATCGGTCAGTCTGTACACCCCAACTCTTTAATGCCAGCTATATGTCTTCCGGTCTGATTCTTCTGATTAATCTTTCCATTATGGCAATCAAATTATTGAATTCAAAGCATGCATGTTTAATTTTCTCCTCCTAATACAAATAGGTTAATCAGATTTGATCGTTGACTACTGAGCTTGTTAATTCTGCATGCCTATAAGTCCGTCAATGTGCTTTCCATTATTGGGCATGAGGCAAGCCTCACAAAATTTCGGATGTACGGCAATCCGTTCACGACGAATGCCTTAAAATAATCATTCACACATGCGTACGTATAAAACTCCTGATTTTAGCATCGTCCTTTTGATGCTGCTGACGTTGTCGCTAGTGGAATCTGTAGTGAAATGCGTTCACTACCATACCAGCGCTCAGTAGCAATTTTCTGGCGTTATCAGCACTGCTTGTAGAATGCTAGCAGGGCACATTTACCGGCTTCGGATATTACAAAAAAACTAAGGATGCAGCAATACTGGCTCTGCTGACCGTGGTATCCAGACTACACATTGTAATGCAGGCTGGAGCGAGACCGTTCAACCACTGTTTGCAGAGCCACGAGGCACTGATTGATATTGCCACGTGACAGCTCATGCGCTATCAGAACTTTGCCCTCTTCACAATCTTCAGGACTAGACCACTGTTATGAGAAATGCCTTCGCGTTTGTAGCGTCGATTACAATGCCTGGCATCGGCAGAAACATAAATGTCAGAGATTAATTGAAAACCTATGCTATTTAACCACCGTGACATTGTGGAATTTTACTCCCTCGATTTTGATTAGCAATGTGTCAGTTTATAGCCCACCATCAAGTCGTCTTAACTGAATCAGCGATCTTTCTTAACATCCTATAATGGAATTTCATTTTCTAGCTCACGTCTTCACTAAACAGGCAATCAGAATGCAGAATTTCATGGAGTGAGTAGTAGTACATGACTAGCGTTTAAGCAAGAGATGCTACTAAAAGGATAACTTTCTGAATACAGTGGAGAAAATTTAGCGAATCATGAGGCCAACCTGTTAGTTAAAATTTGGTGTAGTCAGGAGTCTGCATCAAAATGAGAAGCAAACTGTGTTAATTGGGCAGGTATATATGAGATAAAACCTAGACCAAGAGAGGTAATTTTGATGTGTCAACGTGGAAAAATTGAAGATAGTTGACATTTAGGTGAAATTGGAAATGCTTTAAGTTGCCTCAAATTTTGTAAGATTGTGTGAAAAAATGGATAACTCTATACAGCGCCTATTGCTTTCAAAAGAGGCAAGGGAGGGCCACCCTGTGATTTTTTGTTCTAAAATGCCTGTTTTTTTAACTATTTGAGAGGAGATTTGACAGGACACCCTCGGTATTGGTGATCTTGGACACCTGTTGGACTGTAGAAATAATGTCCATGAGCGACCTATTCTGAAGTGTCTGATTTGGTCATCAGTGTTCCGCTCATTCGGTAAAAGAACTTAGGCTGATCTTATTGAGTAGCCATGTACATAGCATAACGGTAAAATTGCAGGGCAATAATCGCATTTTCTGACCATTTCCGGCTTTGTCGGGTGACTGCTAATCAGTTACACACGGGTAAAGACACTCTCTAGCACCATCCATGTGTAAGAAATTTTTTTAATTGTAACAGCGTAGTGAGTAAAGCACATCTACTTCCAAATACACAACTAAATTAACTACTGCCTTGGCAAAACTGGTGGTGACACCGAGGTTAACGACACTATTTGCACGCGGTAGTGGACTACAACCAGGCAAGGGCTGAGGTACAGAATGTGACTTACATAAAGCTGACAGCTAACTAATTCCCTTTGCAACGCATATCAAAATAAATCTAATGTGTGCTACGTAAATATAAGTAAAGTGATGGGAATTAGGACGTTTCAAAAGTACTGTTGCGAGAGATCTTGTTAGTTCCTGGTTAGGGACTACTAATGGATGAAATGAGCTTTGCTTACTTCGTTAATCTACTTTTGCCACTCAAGTAGCTCACTCTGCGAAAGTTAACACTTAACTTGGCTTTAAGGAAAGCTAAAATGAAATAAAATAGCACACTTCTTCCATAAAGGTAGCAGCCTTCAATACATGAAATGCCTTTCGGTGATTATAAGGGCGAATGAAATTAGTAACAACTGTGGATGGGTAAAGTGAAGAACAAAAGCACATCAAAAGGTGCGTTGGCCTGGGGTCGGATCCGAATCAACTGCTTGGAATGCGCCAGCGTGGCGCAATGCCATGAAAGACCTACACAAATACACAGGATTGATGGTGAGTGAGAAGAAATTCAGCTCCACATTCATCGACTTAGCTCACGTGAGCCCAGATTTGACGGTCCTCTACGACACGTTTTGGCATTGCTGAACATCTTCTTTGTATGTTTTGAGGTGCAATATGTGATAAAAGGGTTTCATAACTGCAAGGTTACTTCACGTACGGTCAGTGCCTCTTATAAAATATCTAAAAGCAAATCCATACCTCGAAGCTAGAGATGTAGCGCTAAAGGTAAGAAAAATGCATGCCTTTATTTAGATTCAATCATGAGGCAATAAGGCGAATCACCCAGCTAAGCCAAGCACTTCACATAGTACGGCTGCAAATCAAGCGGTGTGGGCTTGTATCCTTCTCCAAATTATATCTTAACAAGCCCATTCAAGTATATCCTTGCGATTAGTTACGCGCACCACATCCTCACGGACGCACCACATTCGCTAACTTGTTTGTGCAGACATCAGGAGAGGGTCATTCACAAAGCCTATTTTCTGCACATACTCCGCAAAGAAATCCAATCCACGTTCCTTCTTCCTCTTCACATCTTCCACACTTATCGCGCTAAGTGCATGATCGGGCGACGAGCTTGAAACTAGAGCACGAAGTTTACTCATTACTCATTATTCTCTCAAAGGGCCTTGGATTGGCGCAATCGACGGAAAATGGAGAGCGAATTTCATTTGCTTAATAGCACCACAAATACTTTAAAGCTCGATGTTTGCGATCGTGAATACAGTGCATTAGAGGCCTTTTTGTCTATCCACTTCCACTTGTTGATGTATGAATTAGGAGTTTGAAGTAAGAGTAACCACATCCAGTTCAAGATTGCCGTACAAGCAGTTGCAATGTCAACTGAACTGAGGTATTTGCAAAATGACTGGACCAGATCAGGAGTAATATCTGTAATCCCAATAATGCGCGGTTTCGCCTAAAGTGATGTCATTGGATCGTTTAATTTCAGAAACTCCAAAACTTGATTGCAGTTAGCATTCTAACTACACTTAATAACTATTTCACTGAAAGGGACAGGAGCCTTTATAGATAAGACTTTGACAAATACATTTTAAATGCTTGCTTTGGTTAGAATTTTAGTGAGTTAACTTACGTCCATCTCTATATTGGAGGTCTAAGCAGACGATGCTAAACCCGACTACTGTAAAGCTAACAGAATTGTGAAGGAGGTGACCTAGTTAACCATTTAAATGCTGTAAAATGAGTAAGGAGAACTAGAACTGGTCTGGGTTTACGTCTTGCTGCACATGTAGAATGGCGTAGTCGTCTTAGTAAAGTGCTGCTCTTGTCTGTCCCGTATTTGTTTTTGTGACTTGGATTTGACATTGGTGCCAACGAGTGAGGAAGTTTTAGAGAGAATAGCGCATTCGCTTTGATTTCGCTATCTAAGCAATGTGGCTATGCGGATTAACATTTGGCAGAACTGACTCAATTGTTCCACCACTAAGGGGTGAAACACGGGGAATAGGCTACACGATCGCTTTTCCCATTACGGTTGCTTGATAATTAGTGTGCAACAGAGGACATGTTATCTGTGAGGCTTGCCAACGTGGCATGTCAAATCATTGTAGCTTAAGAGCCTACTACTTACCATTTTGATCCATTCGGTGACTTTGGCAATACTCGGGAAAGGAGCGGTGTACTCTGCATATGCTATTAGCTCTGAATGCACTAGATTCCGTAAAATTATTTGCCACTACACGGCCATCATAGCCTCACATGCTTTGCATAAAGAAATGACGAGATCTTCAGTCATATTGTCATGCACCCGGCAATCAACATGGGCGCGTATTTGTAAAAAGAGAATGCTTGAGAGTCCGTTTGGGGAAGGTTTGCATTTAACTAGCAAATATCTTGATTTCTTTGCTTTTGACTAGATCTAATGCACTATCCTTAAAATTCATTAAAAATGCACCTCTATAGTAGACATTTGACGCGATTCCGTCTTAACTAATACTTGTTTATCACTTGTTAATACAAATGTGCTCTTCATGATTACAAGACTATAGACCTCAACTATGCCAATCGCAATGAGTTTCTTGTAAAGTAAAGGTTTGATTCCTGTTTCTTTACTCGTTTGTTCCTCTTAACGCACTTGCGTTGCTATCGCGCCGTCTCCAATGGAGCGCACATTGCCAACACTGGTGGTAAATTTCAGCAAAATTAAGCTCTTCACAAACAAAAAAGAGAAATTTCATGCTTGAATATGCAACAGCGAAGCCAATTTGCAAATTGCCTCACGGCTAATCAACAATTTTTGTAGCAGGAATCGTTTCTAATGCCTCTTGCAGCTAGGTTATGCTTTATTTGCTTGTTTTCGTTCTTAATATGGTGTGTTTAAGTAAGTTGAAATACCTTCAAGCGCAATTAATTTAGACTAATTTTTTATGATTCACTCTTCATTCAGGGTTTATTGCAACCACATGTGGCCTGATTTCTACTGGCAGTTGTTGAGTAACGCAGACAAATAGCATGCATTTATTATCATCTGCTCTGTAGTGGAAAATTCAGGGGTGTTTCACTATTTAAGGATCTGCATCTTCTCTCTAAATTCGCGGCCCTTATACGACTGCAGTTTAATTTTCAAAATTATGCTCAACTGTTAATTTGGGACCATTTATATTCAGACAATCGTGCAGATAAAGTGCTGAAGTTAAGGGATCACAATGGCTGAACAAACATGCCATGGAACACAAAAAGTGGATGCTAACCTGCTGAGATCTCCTTCGAAGGGTAAAGCAGACCCGATTTAAGTGATTTGATAATTTGCTTGTCGCCTTAATCAGGCTTTTGCTGCATCTATCTTAGCTAATCAACACTAAAACTGGTATCAATAGTAGATTATATTGATCAGATAGAGAAAAGGTGTCAGAAGAACACAAGGGATGACAGAGTACGCGAAACAATATGACCTTCTAATTTATCTGTAGATAAATTCATACTCGCTCACTCCTTTACATATGCATGCACACACATCAAAAACTCATAAGAAGCACATTCTTGTGAGGGTGAAGTGAGTGATTAGTGCATTTTGTGAAGCTTGGCCCTTGTGTTGTTAGTATAAATGCACATTGCAGCACAAAAGCCATTTCCCATAACATGTCTGTAGTCCGCAAGTTATCAGGCGGTAACCGCTTCTCTTGCAAATTACCGCTATAGGAAATTCAAAAGCTGCCATATCTGGAGCTTTAAAGTTAATAAATATAGCTTTCCTCAAAAACGCTTGGTGGCAATGTGTTGGCGCTATATACCTCAACCTCAATTTCGGCTGGTTAAGCGCTCAATGCCTCAGAAAAGCAAGCTAGCCCTGCCTGTTTCGTGACACCTTGCATCCTATTATCTTGGCTGACCATGCTTATCTCTTTTTACAGTTTTTACTTTGTTTTCCAACTAACACTTCTTGATGCTCAAAATGCACCTCTAGCGTCACCTTCACTTCGGCATTCTGACTATTGCCCACCATGCAATGCTGTGGTAACCGCCTCTAAAAACCAGTAAATGCCTAAATTTCATGCACAACTGCAGCGTCCATTCTTCGCTCATGTAGTAATTGCCGAAGGTGACTAGTTTTTACATTAGGAAAAACTGACTGTTCTGATGTTCGCAGTAGGTTTCCATACATATTAAACGTCAAGTCCCATTGAATAGTATGATTGGCTTGTGCAATGTGGCATTATTTAACCTCATTTACACCTCAAACTTGATAATGCCTTAGAATACCATAGTTCACTAGAAAGTCTGCCGTTTTTCGCAGCTTTACCTTACCCCCCACATTAAGTACTATCTGCAGTCGTTATAATTTTCTGATATTCTAGTTGAAACCCATCCTTATGTGTAATAAGGGCAAGGATAAAAGGCAGCAGTTAAGATCAAATTCGCTTTTGCTCAAGTTGTTAAGCATATGGTCGAGTTCGTGCCGTGAAGTTAAGTTGACATAGGTCGTAGAATTGCACTAAAACGCAAAGGAATGAATTTGTAATTGATAGACTTGTGCTCAGACGTATGATGCAAGCAAAAGCCGGTAGCCTCTGACTTCACACTCAACATTTGTCCACGTAATGTAATCGCGCTGCCGTCTCTCGTTATGGCAGCCAGACAACGCTCAGATAAACTCGCACCGCCACAACTGACCATGTTCGTGTCACCATGACTTCCTTTCTGCAGCATGCTTATGATTCGCACACAATATTTGCACTTGCCTTATTGAACAATCAGCACCAGTTCAAAACAAAATAAGGCAAAATAAGGCTCACCGAAAACTCGCAAAATTAGCCAATGTAGTAGGGTTTGATTGCATTCATTCAAGCAATTCATACCAAACGTCTGCAAGGCAGAAGAGATCAGGCCTTTGCAACAAATAATCGTTATGAAATGTGACGGATAGATGAAATGAGAACTACCGAAGTCGTGCGAATCCATGTGTTCTCGCAACGCCTCCAGAGTTGCATATTCTGCGTGGCATACTGGGCAGGAAAGGTGCACTCTTAAAGCTTCCATTCTCGCGACTGCTGTGGGGTCAACTAAAGCATTGAGGCAATAATTGTTTGCAAGAGATTGCAGAGCTATGATTAAAGAGCAGAGCACGCACTTTAATGAGACGGGTGTTAGCTGGCGCAAACTCACAACTATGCTTTTTAATATGATGACGGAAGAGCAAATCGAAGTTGGAGAATCGGGCGAAACACAGACCGCACACATTGTGATTAAAAACTACAAATGAGGCTCAAATGTGCATGCAAACTTTTGACATATTATGGCATAAGGGAAGAATAATGGAAAATTTCGTAACTTCTCTCACCTCTTTGATGTCGTAGGAGCATCCAAAGAGTTTGATAAGACATTTGGCACACGGGACAACGTCGAATCAAATGTCCTAAAAATACCAAATACACGTGAATTGTGATGCTAAAGCAGTGCCGCGATTCGTCCTATTTGACAGCTTATTGAGCGAGTTTTTTGTTTGCATCACAACAAGATTTATTCCATTCGAGATTTTACATCAACCCAAGAATTGAAGCATAATTCATACTCAAAAACACACATTTGTGCACACAAAGACACGTTAACTTATGCATAGACTATATGCACAATGCTGCGTGTGCAGATGGGGTACATCGTAAAACGGAAAATTTCCTACCGTGATGCGCGAGTTCCAAGTGCGCAATGTATAACACGAGGCCTCTGAATGACTTCGTACACAGTCTGCAGACACAGACATCCATTTTGGTAAAAAGAAAGGCGATTTGCGTCGGATACTGCCACTGCGCTTGCGATGAATTGAGTGAGTCTGCAACGCGACTCCCTGGATCTGTCTTCAGGTTTATATGCAACTACAACGCAGAGGAGTATTGGTCACTTGCCTGATCAAAATTCTCGGCAATGCAGACTCTTGTTTAAGTTTGTCGCACTTCACAAGCTTTTTCGTCCTGTTTCTGCAAGCACTGGCCTATTCTATGAAATTAGTTCCTTTCGTAATGAATAAGAAGTTTGCCAGAGAAAAAATTTCGATTTGCAGCGCATTTCTCAAAACTTGATTTTAGCGTGCCCCATCAAGTTTTTGTCAGCAAAAAGGACATTGTTTAAAAATCTACAAAGCTTGGGAATGAGGCAGAAGCTTTGAAGCTGTAACATCAAGTCATCCAAAATTTTAGCCTGTTGGAGGCTATTTTGGTCCTCAATCTGCATTGAGCTCAGTAGTTACGCCCCACATCATGCTACACCAAGGATGAACGCAATATAGCCAGTGGAGGTTTTTAATCCTTAGCTGGTTGTGAATACTTATAGCACGTACCAATTTAACAGTTACAGTGAGTTGTTGGGTAGCGAATTCGCTGACCCACAAAAGCACTGTTCCTCTAAATTTATGCCTCCACACTCCGGTTTTTAAGGAGATGAGACTTGCCTTTCAAGACTTACCTCCTGGTAGCCAGCTGCGAGTTCAACACGTTACCTGCTGTAATAAATTCATCATTAGGGTGCAAAGAAGGCTATTTAATCACGGAAGTAAATACCGTGCTCCATTGCTCAAGATGCTTTCTAGGTCTACAGACTGCTTCACGCAAATGCTATGCTCTTGTGATAACTGAAACTCGGTCTCACAAGGGTGAGACTTTATTCTTGCGATACAAAGGAGTTTCCCGACTGCTCGCTCAATTGCGGTACCTTTGAAGGTTTAAAGCATTCATGTCTTAATTTGCCTCATATTGTGGTGTTTCAAGGTAAATTCAAGACAGGTGATGTCTAAGATGGCAAGCATAGTAAAGTATAAGCGAATTTCTCTCATCTTATCTCTTCTGCTCCTGATATAAACGCTTTTAAAATGGGGCTTATGGGTCATTTGATTATTTTCTACTTAAGAGCAGCAAGGCCATTCTCGACAACGACCTCTAAATTGGTCGGACAAAGTCAAGGTCAAGAGTAAAGGAAGTACTCCGTCTAGTCACTTAAGCGTGTACTTTTGTCGCTTGAACGAGCACTGTGTTGCATTACCCAAAAATGCCCATGCTAGCCTACGAATTGTGTCGCACCTAATTTTGTCCAATCAGATTCATGAATGTACACCACAGCTGTGGTCAGAGTGTGAAAAATACCAGCTTTATTAGTGCGATTGCAGTCCTTTTAACCTGAGAAGCTCTACTTTCACCTTTATCTCATTTTCGCTAAGATTGTTGAATTTTATTTGTTGTTACTGGAGTTCATTAACCAATTAAAAGGCAAGTTTGTCTTGCACTCCACCTAGGGAGCTGATTAATAATCGTAATAATAGAACATTGCAAAGATAGTTTTAGAAGCGCTGACGTATAACTCTCCAGGCACTTGCTATTCACTTGGTATACCTACTTTGGTGAAGGCTGAACACTTTGCTAATCCCTTACCGAATCCGATTTTTAAGCACATCTGCGAAGAGTGCGCAGTATATCCCTAAAGAATCAAGAATAACTATCCACTAAACTAAAACGATATGTTGGCAGCAGCAATAAAATTGCTTATTTATCACTGCTTCATGCCACATGTAATGAAGTGTAGTCGCACAAATGCACATAGAACCGAGCGCGTTCCTCTACCAATATGAATTTACTGAGTAGACTTTACAACTGAATTACATGCGGAAGGGTCAATTATCGACTACTGACCGGATATTCACTTATTTTTTTGGACTAGTCAGGCCAGGTATTTGCCATGCACCTTCAGTAGATTTCTTATTTGTGCCGCCTTTAGTATGAATGTGTCTGAGCACATAAAGCTGTCGAACTAGGTATAGTTGCCTAAATTTATTGCAATTTGACATGTCACTTTATTGTAGCTAAGCGATAGCAGTGAAGAAGGCTACGTTTGTTGCGCCCTTAGTGACCAGGTTTAAAAATATCTGATGGCTCTAAAGTCAAGAATCTATGTCAATAATTTCAAGAAGAATCTTGGTGTGGCCAGTCTCCATACAGTATATATAAGAGCGAAAAGGAATAGCTTTAAAAGCAAGCGCACTTGGAGCCTCAGCTAAGAGGTGTGCATTACTTGCCCTCTGAAAGTGGACCTCGCCTGTAAAAATCCTAACATTGGAGAGTGCAGAGTAACAGTCGAATGGGCAGCACAGGGTCACATCTGCTGCTGTAGTGTAATTATTCATGTCAAGCCAGCCTTCATTTAGCTAAAAAACACTTAATGCTGACTTGTGGCGGATATAACTAAAGCACTTTCGTGGCTTACGCCTTCCTGCTAGTGCGTTTGCAAACACTGAATGAGAATGCATTACAATATTGGTTTTACCTGCTCGTTTCATGCGAATCGCTTGTTGTAACACACCTTTTTGGTTTAGTTGAATGTCAGTATCAAGAGGTTTACAACAATTTTTAGAAAGCGGTTCCATCTCAGCTAGTGTTACAACTTCATCTGGTGTATGGGTCGGTTAGCATCGTTTCACAACACGCTAGACCTCTGAGGTCAGCGAATGGTGCCATGGTTATGGTTGCTGCCCAGCAGCTCTGAATAGATCTAATGTCCTTGCCGGTGCAAGGCGACAACGAATCAAAGGCTATTTTAGGTTTTTTAAGCACGATGAAGAAAAGCAAAGATTTGTAAATAACGTGCTTATTGAGACAAAGTATTTTAAAGTTCCAAGCTTAAAATTAAGAGAAAGGTGGGATCCTCTCTCTTTGTCGCAATTATTTCTGCCTCTAGAATGGTATTTTAGGTGCTTTAGGATTCACGCGTGTCAATCTGAAGGGGTCGTATGAAGCGATTGGAATTATGCTGCATGGTGCGATGGTAGTTGTAACCGGAATAGTCAAGCCATGGAGACATGAATGCTACTTACCTGCGACGAGCATAAGACAGTTTAATTTTCATGGTCTTGAGGTGGTCGTTAAAAAATAAAGCAGACATACGTGTGCTCTTATCAGAGAAAGGCAAATGATTAGAGGAGCCGATTATGAAACCCTTGGAGACATCAAGGATTGAAAAGCAAACAAATCTATGAAAAATCTAAATAGGAGCATAATTATGCAGCCCTTGGCGAGGACTGGAATAAGTGCTTTCATTTCAGAACTTATTCACGTTGTTTAATTCTGAGTAGCAACCACCTGAATTAGTCATTAAGCAGTTATTAAATACTTCTCATTGTCATTATAAAATAACACCGTCATCCATGTGCTTAAGTGAGCGGAGGCTAACGTACATGAAGCAACTTCTATTAATGGTCAAGCACGGGTTCTGATAATTGGAGAGTTAGACTTAATTAGCACCCATCGAAAATGCGCAGCCGCGACACTGCATCTACTTTGTTGTGCTAAGTTTAAACTGAGTCTAGATCTGCCTATTTTTAGGTCCTCGCTTTTCCATACATTAGTAAGATGATGTCTAGCGGTTACCGGCTAATAACTTGCGGACTACAGACATGTTATGGGAAATGGCTTTTGTGCTGCAATGTGCATTTATACTAACAACACAAGGGCCAAGCTTCACAAAATGCACTAATCACTCACTTCACCCTCACAAGAATGTGCTTCTTATGAGTTTTTGATGTGTGTGCATGCATATGTAAAGGAGTGAGCGAGTATGAATTTATCTACAGATAAATTAGAAGGTCATATTGTTTCGCGTACTCTGTCATCCCTTGTGTTCTTCTGACACCTTTTCTCTATCTGATCAATATAATCTACTATTGATACCAGTTTTAGTGTTGATTAGCTAAGATAGATGCAGCAAAAGCCTGATTAAGGCGACAAGCAAATTATCAAATCACTTAAATCGGGTCTGCTTTACCCTTCGAAGGAGATCTTAGCAGGTTAGCATCCACTTTTTGTGTTCAATGGCATATTTGTTCAGCCATTGTGATCCCTTAACTTCAGCACTTTATCTGCACGATTGTCTGAATATAAATGGTCCCAAATTAACAGTTGAGCATAATTTTGAAAATTAAACTGCAGTCGTATAAGGGCCGCGAATTTAGAGAGAAGATGCAGATCCTTAAATAGTGAAACACCCCTGAATTTTCCACTACAGAGCAGATGATAATAAATGCATGCTATTTGTCTGCGTTACTCAACAACTGCCAGTAGAAATCAGGCCACATGTGGTTGCAATAAACCCTGAATGAAGAGTGAATCATAAAAAATTAGTCTAAATTAATTGCGCTTGAAGGTATTTCAACTTACTTAAACACACCATATTAAGAACGAAAACAAGCAAATAAAGCATAACCTAGCTGCAAGAGGCATTAGAAACGATTCCTGCTACAAAAGTGTTGATGAGAGAACTGTTTACACACTTTACCTGCATACTAAAACAAATGATACGGACCTGTCACGTCTAACTTGTCAACTCTCAATCGTAAGACTTCCCTCTACTTTGGAATTTTACTTCGCCCACGTCAGTACAAATAAAGGCGCCTTTAGCTCAAAATAGCACTAAATATAATTACCTCCTTCTAATACTATAAATTGCCATGCGACTACATACATTTTAGGTCTATTTGTTATACCCTTAGGTGGTTGATGGGACTTGCGGAGATTCTAAGTCTGAAAATACTTTTTCCCTTACAGCCTACAAATTACATAAAGGAGTACCTCGCCATTTAAAGGCAATTAAGTGATTAGGTCTCTGAAACCCTCAGCCGACCTAGAGGCAAGAGTGTGGATAGTGAGATGACATTTTGTGCTTGATAGCTCTTCTCTCTTCAAAATGTAGACGTCAAAGGTCGTAAGGAGCAGCAAAAAGAGAAGCAGATTCATGTATTTTTAAACATGTTTCCCTAAAAACTAAAGGAATTTGTGAAGTATAATGCGTTTAATTAGATATTTAGTGTCAATGCCCCTCTGATGTGCGAAGTTGATTGGGTTGGTCGCTGAAAGAATCTAGGTCTTGCACGACATTGTCATGCCAACATCATTGAACAACTTAGATAATAAAACCAGTTCTGGTTGCCCGTTATGCAACTTGTTCCGACAGGCCGGGTTGATTCCACTTCGATGCAAGAAATTTTACCGCAAATTAAACCTACTCATGAGATTACCATGCAGCGCCTTTAGGACCTGGAAAAGGTTTTTGCCTCAATAAATAATAATAACAAACTGCACACCCTTGATTTTGCTACAACGTGATCCCAAATAATTTCTGATTTTAGATTTGATGAGGTCCGTGCCTAATTTAATGGTTAACCAACACTATCCTTCTATGTAAGACAAATCGAGAACAATTGAATAAATACTGTAAGTACTCGATCAGCAGGTTTATCGTAATCTCGATTGTCATTTCTTTGTCTCTGTTAGCTTACCTTCACGATGTCTAGTATAGGCCCTTTGGAAGCGTGGGATTTCCGCACCATTGAGAAGCGATCCGAGCCCCTTTCTTGTGTGTAAATATTCTTGAGGACGTAACTACAGCCGAAAATAGAGACCTTAGACATGTCGGGGATCGTGATTCGCACTTAGGCCACACTCACCAATAGTAATAGCGATTTCTCCATCCGAATTTCCATTCCCTTGCCCTATATGGCGTGTAGCTTGTTTGCGCCCCGATTTCTTGTGACTTGATAAGAAAGCGTCTGTCTTATAAGTGAACGACGGCATTCTTGTGTTTGAAACAAGGCTAAGCGAAACTAATTCCAGCACTGTCTTCTTGGTGATTTATTGGCTTCATTCTTCAGCATTAGTCAGTCATGCGGATCTCACAGCAGATTTCCTCACACTGCACCTTGAGCTCTATTCCATACACAGGAGCCAATAGAATCGGGAATATCTATTCAAGAAGCAGGCAGTATGTGTGCACTCATATTGCCTTTTCGCGCACTTTGTTATTCGCGGACCGTAACGCACCTCAAAAGCTGTGAAAAAGTGGGGAATGTGCATTTTCAATTTGCACAGCTTTGGATGCCATAGATGCTGCATAACAATTGGAGCAGCACGTAGGAGAGAAAAAAGTAGCAGCAGCTTTGACCTCGTTGGCGCATTGAGCAGCGGTTACAATAGCAGTCATGAACTGCAAAGTCAAGGTAGCCGACGGAGCACACACATTCCCTTTCCACCACCGGAGTGATCAAAGGGATTTGGTGTAACATGATGACGGGACTACCAAATGCAAAGTAGTGTCGGCAGATGCTGCAAAATCCAATTCGAGGTAAAATAAGTGCATTTAACTTCATGCATGGTTTATATAAGTCCCTTATTAAGCACGGTGAAATCAATATATTTGTTTCCGGCATTAAAGTTCGCTTTTCACCGTAGCTTACTGCCACCCAAATCTGAGACATTTGAATGCTTTATATAGAAGCAGTGGGACACATGAAGATGACCAAGGTTGTACTAATGAGTAGAATGCGGCACAAATTGTTGTTGTCAAGGGGATATTTAGTCTCTAGAGAAAATAAAGGTCTTGCAGCCTTAGTGGGTTACTTCGAACCATCATTATCTTGTTGCTAACCGGCCAATCAATCGCTTTGGGCTTTGCATGGCGATCAAATTTGGGTGGCAATCGAGAGGAACGCGATGAGGCTATTTTAGAAGGACAGCAGTGGCAAATGATAAAGACTTGATTTAATTATTCTATAGAGTGTCTGATCAATGATAATCAAATCTTTCTCAAATTTAAGATTTGTAATATTTGGGTGATTTCGCTCAGCTAAAGCATGAAGGTCGTCTCTGATATAAGCAGATTACATCGCTGAAGGCTCATAGCTTTTGAGCAATCCATACACTTGCTTTGGCTCAAAACACTTATTTTGGGGGCACTACAACCCACTCGTAAATTACTCGCAACATTTATTTCTCTTGTCTTCATTAATTAATTGGATTCATTAAGCGCATCTCAATGAAATCAGATTTGAAGACACTTGCCTTGAACTTTTAAAGGTAGAATAGATGTTTAAAGTTACTAGATGGAAAATGTAACAAGGTGCACTGCCACGCGAATCCTACTCCTTCCCTATGACATTTATCAGGTCAACTCTGCGCCACCATGAGTTGCATCTCATCTTCTATTGGTTTTATGAAACCCTTGCAATCTGTTGTGATCATTGGGCTGACCCTTTAAAATGGCATCACTTACTGGAAGGCAATAGGCGGTCTCGGGTTTGCTTGGTGCCTGGCTTGAACTGGCGATTGTCTAGCTCATTCCATAAAGGCTGCCCTGCATTTTGCCTTCTTGACACAATATGTAGGATGTGCTCACAGAGGAGCACATGGATATAAACAAAAATGGATAATTTACAATATACTGCGCCTTTACAAGAAAATGTCAGCTTTGCCTGCTTCAAAGATTTACCAAATCTGAGATCACTATTCGGACACAACTACACATGTCATAAAGCGCAGTCATGAGATTCGCTGGGCTGACTCAGCCCTAACCCCCTGACCTCAGAATGGAACAGCCTTAGTAACCGAACATGACGCAATGACACCCTGTCAGGTCAAAGCCGAGTTGTTTGACAGGAATCAATTCCAACCAAACATACCGACGATTGACCTGGGTCTCTCACTAAAGTCATACAGCTGTCATCGTGTAATGTTGATGGTTTCTAGCCAGTGGTCATCACATCTGGCTTCAGGATCAGTTTCGTTGTAACTGATGAAACAATACATTTAGGCGTATTTGGCAGGCAAGTGGTGAGGTTTTGGTAAGGATTTAAGATGAAGTACATCAAGAAGGATCATTCCTTGTTTTACTGCTAATTGTCATGCTGATCCCCTTTTCATGTAGGTTGACACACACCGCTTTAAGCGTTATGCTGCATCATTAATGCCGATTGGATGAGATTACTGTGCGAACGCTTGAATTGGCTTTTATAAACAAGGACGGCTATTATACAGATGTTCTTCACCAACTTTAAGTGACCAATTCAGAGTATCATATGGTTCTTAAGGCAATTTATTTTATTCCGGCTAGCTCGAACCAAAAGCAATGCTTTCCTTGTTCAGCGTTACCTTTCGCTCCTAAAACATTCAGAAGCTTTAGGAAGTGGTGCTAAGTATTTATCTAGAGGTTTACCTCACCCACGCTTATGGTGTTTAAGCGATCTGTCTCCTCACACTAGCGTAGGCTGATGGCGTGACAGATTCGCAAATTTTAAATGCATCTTGCCTTTGACGAGGCTGTTTCATTGATATCGTCGTGGTGTTAGCACATGGGTTGCGTCCGCATTTTAATGTCCAATATATACGCCATCTCGATGCCTAGCTGATTCTTTCAGTCCGGCAATGTGTACTGCAGTGCACCTTTCTCACGGTGACAAGTGGCAGCAACGATGACATCGAAGCCGTTGCCTGTTTGGCTGCTTAAAATACCATTTTCATCTAACCGCAATTGATATCCTTTGAGAAAATAGGGTGGAATTTGATGCCAATTTTAAAAGGGGTTCATTAACAGTAATTAGCGAGTTAAACAAGCGAATTCGTCAACGAAACCGAAGCAGCTTAAAATAAGAGACATGTTGGGAATGGCACAGATTATCATTGGTCTAGTCGCTCATAACGTCAATTTAAAAATATCAGCTAATGAGCGCCTCACCTACCAGGTGTGCAATGGAGATTTAGTCGAGAAAATATAGTGAAGTATGGGAAAGTATGCTCGTTGAATCAGTTATTAGACATAAAATATCTGGCAGTTTGAAAAAGTGGTCACGTTCTGCGGAATGGGTGTAATTGGTACAGAAAGAGGTGGTGAATTTTATCAACACCATGAACTTTGATTTTCATTAAAGGAAATTATTTAATACCTAAGAGCATATAAGTTTGAGTAAGCTAAACGTAAGAGAAGTCTGAGAGGGAAAGAAAGCCTTCTCAAACAGTCCTAAGAACAAAAGTCTACAATGCTTAAAATTGGATGTCCTTACCTCTACGTCGCTTTTAAGACAAAGTTGCAACTAAAGCGACTGGCTTACATCATGGTTGACTGCATAGTGTCATCTATTGCACAACAAATTCGTTACTGTGTTTCAGATGAGACCAGAAGTAAATGCTCCAGGAACTGCGTGATATACTTTTCGTACATACAAATGAGGTTGTGTTATTATGAGATCAGCCATGTCTGACTCAGTGCTCTCAACGTGCTAGATACAGGCGGCTTAAAGTCTCCAAATCTGGAACAAACCAGCAGCATATTCTACGCTCGGATTGGACGATACGCAAAGAGCCAATGTATTCACGCCAAGGTGGGGTCATTCCATTCCTCCCCCTTATGAACGCAAATTATTTAAACCACGACATCACCGTCACGCCATTCATCTGTCTTTGCACGTCTCAATAATGGTAGGGTCTAAAATCATTCAATAAATGCTCGCAGTTCGTGGCCTGTACTTCTCATTGACTACCCGCATATTCATTATTTTTGCCCCAACTCCCATTTATCCGAATTCCACTTTGTCAGCGATGATACTTTCTGAATTCTTTAGGCAAAAAGTAATTCCCGACGAACCATCACAGATCTACCACCCGAAATGGCGCTAAAAATTTGCGGATATCTTCATGCTCCGGACTTGGTAAATGTCGGCCTGGGTATTCCATGCTGGCGGTGGATCCTTTCAACACTACGTTTCGCCACTGCCCTGTGGCAGCACATTAACCAGTGGACGTGGCTAGACAAGCGTCTGTACCAACTGCTGTTTCCACAGCCATCTCCAACTACTTATAAGAATGCTCTAGAAGCCATTTGTTATCAGAAGAATCGAACTGACTCCTATCGGCTATTTTTGTCGTCACCTTTGCAAGGCAAAGCCTGCAATTCAGTGCAGCTGCGTGTTTTGCCGAAACGCTATGCAAGAATGATGTCGGCTGAAGAACTTATGCTACATTTAGAAGCATTACGCGCTCCATTTTTCGATCATATTACAATGGTCAAGTATCGCCAGAGCATACATGTTTTTGGTATGCATGGATGTATAAGTGCCGGTGGTTTAAAGAAGAGAGGTATGGATTGCGTTATTTTATAGATCGCAATTGTAGGGAACCGGCGAGGACATGACTGCTGTGACTGTGTAGTATACCTTGTGATACCTTCACAATTCAGCAAGAATGAACTAGTAGCCGCCTTGGATTCGCTTGCACCGCATCAAACGCTAATTATTGCAGTCCTTGTCAATGGGACGACAGATAAGTCAAGCGGGATGGAATGCCTAATAAAATTCCTTCAGAGCCTTGGTGACTTCAATAGCTCACCATTGGCCGCTGTGCCAACGAATTGGCGATTATGGTGCATCAAATATAACGAGGGAAGCTTCATCAACTGGTCCGATTTGTTAAATTGGAGCTTTTTGGATGTGATCTCTAAAAAGATTGAGGGTGGTTGCAACGGCAGCTCCATGCTGGCTGAGAAGTAACTCACTTAATTGACCCTTTGACGAATCCAATGTAGGTCACGTGTTATTTGGAAAGGCTTGGCAGTACTCAGTGTTGGTGGCTTAAATAAAATCGTTATCATCAACTTACCCCACTATATTTGCTTAGTCAAGGGAATAGGATGGACCTCATTTTTTATCATGATAAGTACGGACAAGGCAGATGCTGATTTGAATTTGATGAATAAAATTGCTATTTTTCTGGGGCACGAAATCGCTGCCAGTGTTTTGATTGGGGAGCACTCATTTCCTTCCTGCCCTTAAGGCAGGTTGGCAAAGAAAGTAGAGGTTTCTGTTGGCAGTGTTCAGGGCAGTTATTAGAATCAATGTATGAGCGTTTAGAATGCTTGGCCGCCTCAGGGATTAACGGTGACTCTTTAGCGGTGCGAAGTTCCGTTTACTTAAAGCATTTCGCTTTGAAAAGTAAAGAACAAAATTTTTACGTTAAAAGAGGCATAGACCTTGCGTGGTTGCAAGAACTTTGGATAATATATGGCAATTCTTGATACACAATTGCTCTAGAGTCTAAATAAAGGTTAAAACTTTAGCGTCGAATCCTTGTTGAATTTCGTAGTTTCAAAATCAGAATCGAAGTAATAGGTGTTTTCAACACTTTTGTTATCCCTTCTTTGTGCAAAGATTAGTCTACGAATGAAAGTTCGAACAGGATCTAAGGAAACCACATTGGAAAGTGCATCTTGCTTGCCAATGCGAATCTCCTGAGTTTATTGCGAGCTAATCGTAGCAGCGTTCATACGCATTTGTGAGGAAGAAGGTTTTTTTTGCTCAAACGCTGCTTAATGCCTTTTACGCATTAGTTACCTTTACTTGATTGATGCGCTTTTAACGAGGGGAGGTTGGGCAGCGCATGTCAAGGGCGATTGAAATATCGAGTAAATTAAGAGCTAGCTGCAGTGGAACTAGGGTCATTCAGATAGCTTGCATTAAATCATGCCATTGAAATTCATGCATTAAGGCTTCTGCTGGAGAAAAATATAAAATACTGGGTTTCGTTACAGTCCGTGGTTTCTAGGTAGACATAGTGTATGGTAAAACACTTCCTCTTCCTAAAACGTGACCAGAGGGCGCTAGTGGCTTGAAATTTACCATGAGGTCAAGAATTTTAGGCACAGAGGTAAGCAAATTATGGGTGGTCCTACTCACTAATAACATCTATGTAGTATTAGCCGCAAAATGTTGGCTTGCAATGGTCCGCTCGTCCCTCTGGCTAATCATATGAAACTGCGACGGTGATTGCTTTCCCAGGAAAGGTCTATGAAAATCATTTGGATGGATTTAAAACTTAGGCAAAAGTAGTGCAAATATGCAACAATTTTATCTAAATATAATTCTTTTTGGTCTTAGGTCATGAGGGCTCATTGGAGACTACCAATTCCTTTGCCTAGGCCCTTTGAAAACGCAGCTTCTACTTATTCAATGTTAGCAGTAAACAAGTAAGCACAATTTCGTGAACCATTCCTCAAGGCCTTGGTGGCGACACCAGAAATTTAGTAGCATGAAACCAAACGCTAGCCGTCCATAAAACAGCTGGACGCGCGCAACGCGATTCTTCCTTGAAAGCAAAGAAAAAGACCCTGCCGAAATAAGGCGACATGAGCTGCTTGTATTTAGCGGCTAACGCCAGCCGCATGTTAACGCATGGCTTTTGGGTAAAATCCGCTTGATCTGATAGCACCAGTAATGCCATGGAAGCCCAAAATATGACAGACCGATCCATAGCGCAAGGAAAGGTGCCGCAAGGTAGCATAGACATCATTGGCCAAATCAAAGGGATTCTCTGCTAGTGTTTGCATCCGTTCTCCAGCTAAATGAATGGATGCCATGTACAGATTTAACGCTGATGCCAGGCGCCTAGGGTGTAATTTGTGTGGCCACACAGTCATATGGGCGGCGCGATTTACGCAAACGATTTTGGTCAAGCATGGCTTTCAATGGATTTTAGCCGATTGTCTTTACGGCTATCGTATAGCGTAGTGGCTACTCAAACAACTAATATCCAGAGAGATACCATCAAAAATAATCAGTGGACTTCAAACCGGCTACGAGGAGGCAGTGCGAGCAAATGCAAGCAGTGCAGGTTTGAAAACGAAGCGGGTGAGACTGCGACCTTTTCTGCGCAGGCAACTGCTTTGAATTGCTACAAATCTGTCTTGGCCTTTGAAACTGTCTTTTACATTGGTTGTCCCTTGGTTAAATGAAAAGCACCCGCATTAGTAGTGTTTGCACGACGCTCGACTGCCAACTTGAACCTACTAATGCCTACACGTGTGCTGATTTGCAAATGAGTGGCTCTGAGTATCCATTTCATTGGCGTCATTTTTACGTCTTACAGTCCAGTGAAGCAAAGATGTTGGGTGCTGGCTAGAAGCAATGCAAGTTGAAAAGTGTGGGTACTACAAATGCCCCCAAGTTTTTTAAAGGGGAGTCTCTTAGGTCCCGTAAAATAACTAAGGAAGGCAAACGTGCATATTTACCCGCCCCGCAATATGTTGTCAACAAAAAGTTTAACTAGTCGTTTAGAATTGAGGCGCTAAAACCCATTTACATTTGTTACCCTTACAGCATATCAAAAGATATTCTTTTATGACTCGTCTTTAAGTGGCGTGCCTAGTTCACTCCAGCTATAACTTAGTCCAAAACATGTCAAGTAGGGAAACCCTCGCCCTCGCACTGCCAACCTTTCTTTAGCATTCACAGTGACCACTTTGCGAATGGTTGTATATAAGCACTTGAGTCGTATTGCAGCGCTGACGGCAGTAAAGTTGACAAAGATGGTGATGGCACTACAAGTGAAATGCTAAGCTGAATTCTGCAGTGCGACAACTTCATCAGCAGCGAGGTGTATTTAACTCCAGAAGCGAATCGTAGTTGCGAACAAATTACTGGTAGCCCCGATCACCTATGCAATTAGCGTGCTTTTTACAACTCGTTCTGCTTCCTACTCCAATGAAGGCCACTGCCAACTGATTGGGAAACTGCGCACAAAACATTAACAAACTGCTCATTTTATGTCATGCGAGACTCTACTATCTACGTCTAAGTCTCGCCTGCACAAGGTGTCTGATGAGTTACGAATTCAAACTAACTAGGAATCTGTAAGGGCACGCCAGGTTTTAAATTTACGATAGAGTAGGCAGGAGCAAAGTTTGATTTTCACCAGCACAGAAGGAAAAATGAAGTAAACGCACAGAATCTGTTGATAAAGACCTGGCAGGAGACTCTGGGAACCGGTCAGGAACCATTTGTGTTGGGGCGTGGCATAACTAGAAGTAAATGTAGAATGCAGTCGAACCCGCGTGCTTTGGCATTGGAAGGCGAAGCTCTTAAATGATTACGCGCTCAGCGAATAAGGGAGTGATTGAGGAAGAAAAGCCACATATTAACTCAAACACTGAATGCAACTGAAATCGGGCACATCAGAGTGCGACAATGGCAACTGCCTGTTTCATACACTAGCAGATCTTCGTGCTCAGCAGGTCTGCTTTAATGAACATGCTATCCATTCCCTGGCGAGTGACTAAATAACGTGTTCACATTCACATTCACACTTTTATTTTCTTCCATCAGTGCTCCTAACTTCCTTGGTTCATATTCGTGACCACCTTTCTGTCTAGCCTCTTTCACTTAGCGCATATTAATGCATTGGCAATTTCCTATGTCGCCCTTTTTTCCTTGCTGAAATGTACGAATGAACAATATGCTGCGCCACATGTACTTACATTCCTGGTGGCCCCTTGACTGACTGACACTCATGGAAAGACATCAGAAGCCAACTGCCAGAGAATGGGAGTAGTCAACTGCCTAATGTGGAGGCGCTGCAGTAGGTACCATTGTCGCCACGGATTATGCATGGCGATAGATTTTCAAAAGTCCGCATTATCCAGTATCTTCTTCTCAGTTAAGCGCTTACCGCTCCTCTTTCTGATAGACGTAACTGCCTCATGGCATCAGCTGATTCATTTCCCATGTTTGTGGAGCAAAGTGGAGCCTTCCTACCTCAGTTTTAATTCCGAAGGAAAAGATTTTATTTTACAAAACGTTCGTTTCTCTGGTCATCATTACGTTTATAGCATTTGAAATGAAACACTGAAATCATTTTTACTTAAAGCAGTACGATGAAGAGGAGTAAAAGTGATAATGGAACTAAGATTTTAATGTCCAAATCTTCCACGTTGACTTACGCCTCGTGAAGAGTGCATCAGATTTCTCCGAAGGCGCTGGCCTGAAAGGTTTCAAATGAACGAATTGCAGCCATTGGTGCGTACACTCTTTGGTATGCCAATGTCCAATGATCAGTACGGTTGGAGCAGATCAGTGAAGCACCACTGAAATGTGGTCGGCTAGGGTACTGCGTCTCGTGAGCACTTCATCGCCATGTTGGTAGGAACATAATTTGCCTTTGGAGCGCGCGGCAGAAATGAAGTTCTTGTAAACATAGAAAATTGAAACCAACGATGAACAGTTTTTTCAAAGGATGCCATACTGCATCCAACTAATCTTAAAATGGGGTTTATGCTTAATTGTGGTTACATTGGATTGATTTAATCATACATGAAACTAAAAAGGTAATGTCAATCCAAAATAAAGTTTTGACATTGGTAGAAGTGTTGTGCATATTTATTAATTACCGGAGTCTAGGTTCGTTGGATGGTGTTCGGCTGAATCACTGTCGTGGAAACCTGAAAGGTGGTGGCTTATCTCGCTAAGACATGGGAGCGCTATTCGGAACATGGGAGCCTCGAGAGTCCTGCACCAAGGCAAAGAGTAGAGGCGATTAGATTTGGTACAGAATCCCGCCGTGCTCCAATCTACCTCCAAAATAAGTTTAGCAGAATTATCTCTACCAAAATTTAAGTATTTACAACTTGTGAAAATAAATAGCTTAATGACTAGCAAAAAGGAATTGCAACTCCTTTGAAACAAACTGGTTCCCAGACTCCGTTTTTGCCACTGGCATAAGAGAAAAAACAGCATTGCGAGTTAAGTAACGACACAGCCGAAGTACAAAGAGTCACTTCGGCCCCACATTTGGGCCTGAGAGCAATCTAGTTATCGAACGAAGGGCATGACCCTCTGCTCGATTTACTTAAAGCAAGGCGTTTTTATCTGGGAAGCAGAGACGAGTGGAAAAACCACTTCAATTTCGTGGAAACTATTTGCAGGCAACAACATGCAAAACAGCATGCATCAGTATCGCATATCAACCGCTCTATTTTTGGCCATATAAGTGGCACAAGCAGTCATTTCTACTACAATGCTTTCCGAAAGAATGCCTTAAAGCATAAATAAAGTGAAATCAGTTTGTTGGTAGATCGACTATTCGGATTTGCGACAACGGCTAATGGTCGATGCTGAGATGAATGGGCCTGATGCTCTTCTAGCTCGATAGGTCGCGCTTCAAAACCCAGTTGATTAATTAACAAATTGTAGTTCAAGTTTGGTCAGCATGATCTTTGTAATGTGCACCATGAATGCAGCTGAATGCAAGGTGCCTCCTCGGATGTTGGTATTCAACCACTGGCCGGTTGATACGAGGTCTCCAGAGGACATTCGACACTGCATCCCCATGGGACAGAAAGCAAAAGGCGTGTCGCTTTATCACAGACACAAACTGTCACAACCTTTGTTCCTTTTTAATTAATTCCATTATGACTCAACTCAACTAAACTGTAGGCTAGCTGAGGTTGCGATGGACCTGTTAGGCTGCTGTGGACTGAACCAAGCGACTGGTCTGTGAGACTAATTACGCCTCTCTCTCCCTGTCAAAAGATGCTTCATTACCACGCATCGTTTTGTTTAATTAGTAGCAACTTGTCTGTCCATGCATAAGACAGCAAAATCGTTCATGCGGCACGAAGAATACCATCTCTCAAAGAGGCTCATGAGCATGCCATTAAGCCTGGTAATTTGGCCTCCCTTGTCAGTCGTTCCTTCACTAATTAGTCGTCTCAATGCTTTACAGACTATCATAGCCTTATATTGTACTGATGCTTTTGCATTCCACTGTACCGTCTCTCCGTTTGGATCATTTATTGCATGCACCATGACGGCCCTGCCTTTCAGTCATGTCGATGGACCTGCAGCGTTGATTGGACTTTGAAGTGAGAGGGACCTGGGGCGAGGTCTCTGTGAAATCGGTCTCTCCGTTCTGAGGACAATAGAGAGCCACTGGATGATGTGAAGTCACTGCTGCTTCTCAAACCTACATAGCTCCTCGGTTGTCCCCAAGGAGGTTATGAGACCGTGCGGGGAGCTAAGGAGAGTTAAACCTCCGTCTTGAGGGCAACAGAAAAGACAACAGTCTGATCAAACGTGCAGTCTTTTAGGATTCGTCCGGTGTCTTATAGGTACAGCAGTGTAATCAAGTCGAGGCAGGAGCTGAAGGAGAACCAGGCCTACCTGCTGCAGATCTTGGAGATCGAACGCAAGGCCAAACTACAGTACCTTCAACAAACCGATGAATTGGAGGCCAAAATCAAGAAACTCAAAAACGAAGTAAGTGTTGGCAATTAATGAATGTGGTGAGAAGAGCACTTGCCTCTGAAGAAGGATGATGACGACCCTCTGGTTTGGAGGTAAAAAGGAGATCTAATGGGTGAAGTACTTTCAAGTGCTATGCTCTTGATGGAAGTTAGGTACCCATCCACCCATTTCTTGGTCCCATCCTCATTCCCCTTCCCCCCAACTCGACCACACATCCACCCTGTGTACACTTGTCCCTCAACTCCAGATTCGGCTGTTAGGCAACCGTTGCAGTTTGCATAATTCCCAGTTAATCCACCTACGACTTATCTTGTCTCCATGATGTAGCCCAATCGGGCATCAGGTTTAGGAGTCGATTAAACGCTCTGACAACTGATTGTTTCTTTTTTGCTTCTCCAAAATATTCACTTTTTTTCAGAAATTCACTTTGCCTAGTACACAAAAAGGGTGCGCTGTTCTAGAAGGAGGAGGATTAGTCTTATGCATCATCACTCCTGTCCAGTTGATTAATACGCTTGAATGAGGGAGGGAAGTCAAGAATGTACGCTACTGACACCGAGAAAAAGAAGAGACACATGCAATCATTCGTGATTATACTTCTTTTCACTTTCTTAAATCAAATTCACTGCTGTCTAACAAAAAGAAAAGGCTTTGGAGGTGAAGAAGAGTCGGGTGTGGCTAGGAGACCGATCTACTCCTACTGCCATGCCACTGGCAACTTCCTGATGTGGACGTGCAGAAACCTGCCACACCTTTCGAGGCGGCCTTTCTGACGTGGGAGGAGACATTGCCGCACTACTTATTCATTCACATCTCTCTTTACTTGCTCCAGCTCAACGCCATTGCTCCAACCAAGCCAAATACTCACTTGTGCATGGGGGAATCCGACCAAATACGCAGAATCAAGAAGGTAAATGCCTTTCCACTCAAGTACTTCTCTTTTCCGTACTGCAATGCTCTTTCGCACACCTCCCTGGTGGCTGTAAATGCTGCCCCTTGGCGAGGTGGATGTCAGGTGACAAATTCCCTCCAACCCCTCAACCGATTTTGCTGATTAGCAGTAAGATTGATGAATGCAATGCAAACAATTGTCACCATCATATGTAGGTCTCGGCGAAGGTGTAAGGAGGGGGTGCGTTTGGGGGAAGATTCATGTTGGAAGCACGAACCTACCTTCAACGGTACGTTCGTATCCATCGGTGGTGGTGGGGGTGCAAGCGCTTCCCCTCCCTCTCCCTCTCTGTCCAGGTGTTAACAAGGCAACTGATTGACAGCCAAATAATCAGGGCATTGGCATTTGTCCAGACTCTTACTTCAGTGTTAACGTAACGCCTAGGCGAGAAGTCTGACTGCCAGCTCTAGCGTATCCACGCTGTGTACGCATCCGCCTACGTTAAACAGTCGCACAACAATGTCATTCAAAAAGATGCCTTTAGAGCATTAAAAGGGCGACTAATTGGACAAAGGGTGTATCACTTCTTGCAATTGAACAGACAAAGAGGAGCAGTAGTGCCGCCTATTTAATTCGGCTTCATTAGCATCCACTTTTGTTTCCTTTCATAGGCTTCATTTATTTAACAAAAAATACTTGCCTGGTGTGTGCTCAAAGTAGTAAACTTCGGCCAGATTTCAAGAGTTGTGGGATTTAAGTTTGACAATTTAAATGAACTAGGAGAAAATGAATAATTATTAGGTGGGGGAACATAAATTGCCCTGGAAACAGGAAGTACGCACATAATACAACAGCACATGCACACAAGCGGCAGACACTGAACGCCTCCGTTGGCAGCTCACTCGGGCTCCCTCCTCAATCGCCCCACTGCGTGTCCGCTGGACTGGCGTCATGGCGGAGTGACAAGCACTTCCACCACTGTGAGGGTAATGTGGAGGAGGAGGAGGAGGAGGAGGAGTAGGAGGAGGAGAAAGTTAACCATACAGCTGGGTCTCCTTTAATAAACTTGTTGATTAAAAGAATTAAAAGGGTTTAACTTTGAATTCGTTTCGATACCTCTTTTAAAATAATTTGTCACGTTAACCTGTTTCAGCGGTGTCACACATTTTTGAGGTTCTTACGGCATGATACAGCGATACAGCTACGACAGAGAAGGAGAATGAATTTCATGAGTCCCCTTAAAAGCACACATTTGATTCAACAAGACTGCTCAGAATGGACACCTTTTAATCAGCTATTTTGGTACAAATACTGCTACTATAAACAACCAATGGAAACTTGTTTCCTCATCGGATGCAGCAGCATTTTCCTCGTGAACAGAATTTTAGTGACACTGCAAATATGTGCCATTCTACCTTACCACAGTTCCATTTTCTCTTTAGACAAGCATTTGCTTGGACCTAGGAACCAAGAAGGCTATGCGAAGAACACCCGAGACGGCAGCCGCACGATGGATGGATTTAGCAATACAAGTATTGCGCTTGAAACGGCAATTCTTATGAATGGATAACGAACTCTCCGAATTGTCACTGCAAATAGGCCAGCCATAACAGCATCTATTCGTAAAGAACCATATTATTTTATACGACAGTCATCCTCTTAACTTGTCTTCCCCATTCAAGAGGTATCAATGCAGAAGTTGAAAGGCAAGTAGTCACCATGGATGTTGATCAGAGGTCACGTCTACCCTACTTATAGTAGTCATGATGGAAAGATACGGTGCAGCGTCTGAAACCATGCAACCCACGTCCTTCAACCTAGGCGACATAACACGATTCAATGCGTTGACATCGAGTTGGCGTCAGTCTGATCCTCCATCCGACTTTCGAGCCCGTATACAATCGTCATCTCTGCTACGCCGACTATCAGTGAGCAAATTCCTCGTTAACAGCAGGATGTTCCGTACACTTCCTTCACCTGCATCTTTTTAAAGTGCGCCAACAATCGTTTCGCTATCTCGAGGTTTATAACGACTGCCATCAAATTTTCTATTTGTGTCTATTCATGAGCAAACTCAAATGAGGGTAGCCTTGAGATCCTCACCTGTTCACAAATACAGCAATCGGAACGGATGAGAAATAAGCTCGCGGATATGCAGTGCATGTCTTGTTCGAATTTTTGGTTGAAACTCGGCAATATTCCTTTCAATGGGAAGGTGCCTTAGCAGCTAATTCTCAAGACCCCGTTGCATTACAAAATTACGCTTCTGGATTTCTCGACGCCTTTAGAAATCTGTTAAAAGTTTTGTGCCAAGTGCTTAAAATAGGCGCATGGTGTGATGCACACAAATCATGAACACTGAGTCAGTCTTTTATGAAAGGCATTTATGGGTTGACGACTTTATCTTTCTTCGAGACTACAGATTGGGTTTGCTGTCTGTAGGCGAAGAGCAGGCGCGTGGTTTGGCGCTATTAAATTGCTTATCTACTTTAAGAAGCTCTACCATGATAGAAGTAGCAAAACCAATTTGGAATGATATCACTCTATCTTCGCCTACTTTGTCACCACTAACATGGATATGATACCACAATTAAGTCTCCTCCTAAATTCGAAAACTATTTGTTAGACTGGGAAATGAGACGCCATTCTAATGCCATGCAAACATTTAATTGCAATTTTGTATGACATTACAGGTCACTAATTTTGGCAAGCAACCTCGTAAGCATTGCCAGTGAGGCTAAAACTGCAAACAAGTTGTGGCTACGAACAATCTGAAGCGGCATAAGCAGCAAACATCATTCCTCTCTTTCATTTATGTTTTATCGCAATTCCAAAGCAGTCTGCACATCATCGGTCAGTCTGCGCATCCTAACTCTTTAATGCCAGCTATATGTCTTCCGGTCCGATTCTTCTGATTGACCTTTCCCATATGGCAACCAAATGATTGAAACCAAAGCATGAATGCTTAAATTTCCTCCTCCTACTACGAATAAGTTAACCAGATTCGATCGTTAACTACTGAGCTTGTTAATTCTGTATCCCTATAAGTCCATCAATGCGTTTTCCATTTTTGTGCATGAGGCAGGCGTCACAAAATTTCGGATGTACAGCGATCCATTCACGATGAATGCTTTGAAATAATCATTCACACATGCGTACGCTTAAAACTCCTCATTCAGTATCGTTCTTTTTGCGCTGCTAAGGTTGTCGCTAGTGGGCTCTGTAGTGGAATGTGTTGGCTACTGTATCAGTACTCAGTAGCAATTTTTTGACGATATCAGCATCTGATTCGACATTCTCTATAGTGGAGTTGCTGATTCCTGACACTGCTTGTAAAATGCTAGCAGGGCACATTTGTCAACTTCGGACACTACAAAAACTAAGGATGCAGCAATACTGGCTCTGCTGACCGTGGTATCCAGACCACACATAGTAATGCAGTCTGGAGCGAGACCGTTCAACCACTGTTGCAGAGCCACGAGGCACTGATCGATATTGCCACGTGACAGTTCATACGCTATCAGGACTTTGCCCTCTTGACAATCTGCAGGACTAGACCACTGTTATGAGAACTGCCTTCGCGTTTTTGGCGTCGATTACAATGCCTGGCATCGGCAGAAACATAAATGTCAGAGATTAATTAAAAAACCTATGCTATTTAACCACCGTGACATTATGGAATTTTACTTCCTCGATTTTGAATAGCAATGTGTCAGTTTATAGCCCACCATCTAGTCGTCTTCACTAAATCGGCGATCCTTCTTAACACCCTATAATGAAATTTTATTTTCTAGCTCACGTCTTCACTAAACAGGCAATCAGAACGCAGAATTTCATGGAGTGAGTAGTAGTACATGACTAGCACTTAAGCAAGAGATGCTACTAAAAGAATATCTTTCTGAATGCAGTGGAGAAAATTAGGCGAATCATAAGGCCAACGTGTTAGTTAAAATTTGGTGCAGTCAGGAGTCTGCATCAAAATGCGAAGCAAACTGTGTTATTAGGGTAGGTATATAAGAGATAAAATTTACACCAAGAAAGTTAATTTTGATGTGGCAACGTAAAAAAATTGAAGATGGTTGACATTTTGGGTAAAATTGGGTATTTTTTAAGTTGTCTCAACTTTTGTAAGATTGTGTGAAAAAATGGATAACGCTATACAGCGCCTATTGCTTTCAAAAGAGGCAGGGAAGGGCTACCATGTGATTTTTTGTCCTAAAATGCCTACTTTTAACCATCTGAGAGGAGATTTGACAGGACCCCCTCGGTATTGGTGATCGTGGACATCTGATGGATCATAAAAATAATGTCCATGAGCGACCTATTCTGAAGTGTCTGATTTGGTCATCAATATTCCGCTCATTTGGTGAAGAAACTTAGGCTGATCTTATTGAGTAGCGATGTACACAGCGTAACGCTGAAATTTCAGAGCAGTAATCGCATTTTCTGACCATTTCTAGTTTTGTCGGGTGACTACTAACTAGTTAAACACAGGTAAAGACACTCTCTAGCACCATCCATGTGTAAGGAATTTTTTAATTGTAACAGCGTAGTAAGCAAAGCACATCTACTTCCAAATAAACAACTAAATTAACTACTGCCTTGGTAAAATTGGTGGTGACACCGAGGTTAACAACACTATTCGCACGCGGTAGTAAACTACATAGGCAATGGCCGAGGTATAAAATGTGACTTACATAAAGCTGGCAGCTAACTAGTTTCCTTTGCAACGCATATCAAAATAAATCCAATGTGTTCTACGCAAATATAAGTAACGTGAGGGGAATTAGGATATGCTTCAAAAGTACTGTTGTGAAGATCTTGTTAGTTCCTGGTTAGGGACTACTAATGGATGAAATGAGCTTTGCTTACTTCGTTATCTACTTTTGCCACCCAAGTAGCTCACTCTGCGAAAGTTAACACTTAACTTGGCTTTAAGGAAAGCTAAAATGAAATAAAATAGCACACTTCTTCCATAAAGGTAGCAGTCTTCACTATATGAAATGCCTTTCGGTGATTATAAGGGCGAATGAAATTAGTAACACCTGTGGATGGGTAAAGTGAAGAACAGAAGCACATCAGAAGTTGCGTTTGCCTGGAGTCGAACCCGAATTAACTGCTTGGAATGCACTTGCATGCCGCAACATCACGAAAGACCTACACAAATAGCATCTGTCCCAACTACTGCCTCTATTGACTGCTATTTTCGTTTCACCCATCAGATGCATCTTTGTGCTGGCTATACACACCGCCCTGTTAATCTGTTAGAAGCCAGAACTTCTTTCTCCCTGGTTCCACATTTTTGTCACTGGTAGGTGGGCAATAAATCATCTAACGCTTAAGTGGTAGATTGACCTGGGACGAAACATTGTGTCCAAGGTAAGATAGATCTTGCTGTTTTCAAGGCCATGATAACTGTGTCTATTCGGTGCCTTGGTTTCCTGAGTGGTAGTTGTGAACCAGGTAAATTAAACGCATCACTATCTTTTTATTTATCTTACTCTTTGGGCGCATAAGCGCCAGTGGCGTGCAGGTATTTCGAATCAGGAGAGTCAATCTCTTTTTCATCTCCTCTCCTTCATTCTCCTCAATGCAAACCTTTTATTTACGAATACGTCAGTGCCTGTTTAAAGTCAACTATATATTAACGAAATATGTTAAGAATGCGTGCCATATAATTTCAAGCTTCAGAATGGCTTCTCAGATGCAAAGCCGTACCAGTAGAATGGCAAACATATCTTGAAGGGATGCAGCTTCGAGCATCCAGCAAGGGTAGCAATACGGAATCCCCTGCGTTAACTCATTTTAAACTTCACATTAGTTCAATCTAATTGTCCGGCCCTCCAACAATCTCTATTGTACATTGCTTGTGTCAAATCCTTCTGTAGCTCTACTTCTATGTACCTCCGACCCCTATCTCCCATTCAATCTACAAACCTACTGTTCCTTTATCGAGTTAAAATGCACATTAAATGATACACAGCCAACAGACGCGTAGCTTTCAGCGGGTCCATATTCAATCAAGAAGTGGACTTTGTATGCCCACAGATTAGTTTCCCTCCAAAACATAGCCTCCACGCCTAACCTCGTTCATGATATCATCATTAAAGAGCAGGTGTTAAATTTGAAAAGTGATTTTTATGCTACGAAACTTTACAAAATACATGCAGTTAGGATTCCCATTTTACAAAACAATGCGATTGACAAGGTAAGGATCTGATCATATTTAGAATTGGCTGCCTACTAGTGCCGAGAAATCAATAGGCGCTCAAAACTCAGATCTGTGTACACAACTAGCTTTACGGAGAGAATATTAGAAAATCGGAAAAAAAATAGCTCCAAGAAGCCTCCGATTTGCATTAATGTATTTAGAGATGCCGTAGGTAATTGAAAGCCAGTTCGATTCAAAAGTATACGCATTCCAGAATTTGTATTTATCTAAACAAACAGGCTTAGGAGTAAGTCTGCAACGCCGACCAAGGAAAGCACAAAATTGCGTCACTTTACATACGGGAAAGCCAGGACAAAATAATCTGCCTTTGAAGAGACGTCCTGCCATCATTACTGCATTCTGGTTCTGTGTCCAATGCATGCATTCCCTGCAAATTGATAAAGGGAAAATTAAGCAAGTATAGCATCCTTAAGCTAATTAACTTGCCTAAGTCATTCGTTGAAAATGAGACTAGGAGCATCTGTACCATGGATGGCCTTCTCCAAAGAGGCATTACAGGAGTTTACAAAATAGTTTCATTCAAATAGCGCCAATAACGTGATATAAAGATCATGTTTGGCTGCGCGGTATCTCTCATGTCCAGGGTGTCAGCAAGAATAAAAACTAGACGCGGAAAGTTGTTCAACCAAACGCACTCCCTTTTAATGCAATTCATTCTATATCCATATACTTACCCCAAAATTTGCTGCTAATGAAGTTCTAATGGAAACCAGACATTGTGGCATTCGCTTGAAATTCTCAACACCACATTTGTATAGATGGACGCTTTACCCAACAAGGCGACATTACATCACCTAGCTTAACAGGCGCGACTGCAGTGATTACTAAGCTGTGCATTTTAGAGGCCAAAATGGTGTGAATTTGAGTTTGCTTAGCTTCATATCAGGGCTGCCTCAAAACACCTAAAGCTGTTTCTGATTATACGGTCTCAGATCTGATAAGTTGACAGAGCAACCACCATCCTTGCTTTCAAAAAGGCGAAGCTTGTTGTAGGCTCTTCGCTTAAGGTTGCATTCACTTACTTCCTCGTAAGCAGACTCCTTTGCTCAGCCGTTTTGACAAAATTCGGATTATTGCCTCAAAAAAGGCTATGCAATCACCAGTACAAGTCAGACATAAATAACCTTAAAATCCACTAAAACTTGTCAAGAAAACATGTAGAATAGGAGGCTAGCCCAATGACCTAACAGTAACGCCCTTCTAATTTCTGTAGCTTACTTATGTAAAGGCCCATGTCTACCTTAAAGACCCCATCACCGATGCCCTCTCGCTGCGGTATTAAAATTTCTTAACACCTTAAGCATTGCATCCAGCATTGAAGACTTTTGGTTTAGCCTCCGAAATACAGCAAGACTTTGCTCTATAGGTTCGATCGAAAAAATTCAATGCCATGACTTAGTGTCAACACAAATTCTAAAAATGAAAGACGACATTGCCGGCTTGTTGGCTGTAATTAAACTCACGCAGGAAGGGTACAAATTTGAGGTGGCGTATATGCATAATCGTCGCTTAAAGCTCAAACAATTTCTGTTTTGGCGGCTGCAAAGGGGACGATTTGCCATCCTATTTAATAAGGCAGGACCCTTCTAGAAGGGCAACCGCCAAAGCTAAGTGCTACACCATAGTATAAGGACCCCATTAACATCTTCCAAATGGGTTGATGAAATGCAACTCAAAGGGTTTGACAATAAGCACATTGAGGCTCGGAATGCGGCTGAAATAATCAACATTGCATGCAGTTCCGTTGAAAATCACCACGCCTATAAAGCGTGAGGTGGAAACAGCTTCATATTATTTGTGTTAAACACCAAAAAGATGTCTCTTGCACAAAAACACATTAAAACCGTCTTAATTGAATATCAAAAATATTGCTTTCTCAAATGCCAACGAATAAGATGTGGGCAACTACATTGTATGGGTAGAGTTCTTTGACTACTACCATAGGTATCTTGACAGTATTACAAGGTGAATAGCTTACAAATGGCTGCTTTGTCTTACACACATACCCTTTGAACTTGGTCAGTGCCCAATTCGCCGCATTAGAATAAATCGTCATCTCACTGACACAACGTAGCGACCACTCGCTATCCCCACAACGTTGGGGTGGCTGCATCTTTAAACATGGAACTTCTTTCACTTTGAATTATGATGACAACTTATACGTCTTGACACAATGGTCCCACCTCAATTGCTCCTTGATACCTTTCAATTAGACTAATCTTATTTAATTACTTCTGCGGTAGGCCATGCAAAAGTTGTCATTTCTCGCCAGTTAGGCAGTAGCGAAGTCTTTGGCACGCATTTGTGTGACAGTTTAGTCGTAGGTATTTGCACATTGCCTGTGTTTGAATAACCCGTCCTGGTACCCATTTTATTCCATTCTGCTGATCTGCACACTTGGTTTTTCAGGCCCATCGGAGGTCCTTTTTTTTCATCCCACTATATTTTAGCAGATGGTTGTGTGCACAATTCAAGGAAAGCCTAATGATTGGCTTAGAGCTGTGTGATTTTATAAAAATCTACTACTTGATTGCAAGCCGGCGGATACACGTGACCTGGGGACTGACAATAAGCTTCGGGTCTCCGAGGACGAGACGGGCCATGCAATACCATAGAATTGCAGCCGCATTCTGTAAAGTCTTCTCACTGGCGCTTGCCTGAAACCGCAAGTAAAAAATAAAAAGCAAAACAAAAATTTCGGAAATTTTGATCTATGTCAGCGCGCCTAGCCTTATGACTAGCGTGGCATTCCCATGCCCCAAGAAATAATTACTGTGCCTTTTTAGTCTCCTTTTTTATTCGGTGATGTTTGGTCGATTCCCTGTCACATAACTTGTCTCAAGTGTAAAGCTTTTTTGTTTTCGATAGAGGTTAGCACTGCTGGTTTGGCTGGCAGCGCACCGTGTTGCGTCTTACGTTAAAGTTACTCACCGGCATACAATGACAGTTTTGCCTACTACATAAGCAGAGGTAAAATTAAAAAGTAAGTGGACTTCAAAGCCAGTGCCGCCTCACCCCCTCTTGATGATTAGGTTTAAAAAAGATGAAAAATACACATGCATCAAAGAAAGAAACTTAAGCGGAAAATGACTAAGAGAGTAATAACAGGTCTAGTTTCCGTTAATTTTAGAGAAGTTAAAATTTGCAGACTTCGAACAATGCATAGATCAGTCTGCACGATTTGGAGACGATGTTATTTGTGTTAAGAAGGAGGCAAATAATGTCAGAGCATTCCAATGCAGCGCATTGTAGTCCGCAACTTCATTGCAGCAAATAGTTTCAAACTCAATGCGGATTCGCCACGGCTTACGTCAAGGACTACGATAGGCACCACAACCTTTATTAGTAAATCCAGGGTCCACACAACAGTAGGCTACAATCTCTTACGTTCTTGTTTTAAATAACACAGCCATTATCTGTCAAGACAAAATTTACACAAGTCATGTATTTTTACTTGTCAACCCTCTGCTTGAGTGCCTTTGATGTATGTATGCACTCTTGTCTCCAATCTGCCTTTCCATCACGAGCAAGTGAGCTGTTCAAGTCTCACCTCCGCACACACCGCCATTCCTCCTCAAAGAAGTTCTTTGAAGTCTAATTAGCTTTTGTGCTTAAGCGATAAATATGAGGTAGGCGAAACTGCCATCACTTTTAGTGAGTAATGTTAAAGTAGAGGCACACCTGTCTGGATCGTTGTGAAAGGAAAAGACCGGTAGACATCTGCTCAGCACAGAAGAATCCTTTAGTAAATTTGTAACTGGTTAGTCAAAAGAAGGCAAAAAAAGTGCTTTTAGTTGGCAAATGACAGCCATATTAAGAACTCAAAACACTTTGCAGTATACACAACACTGACTTGTACCCGCAATCCGTTCGACCCACTGATTGTGCATAGCAAATTTTGCACTATTCATGCTACTTCTACTCCTCTACTACATTAGAAAACAGGAAACACTGAATTCAGCACACCGCATTTGCTAATTGAGTTGTCTCCAAACACAACAAGTGCCTTGAGCAACCTTAATTCACTATTAAAGTTCCATCAGCTACTCAGCGAACTCAAGTGACCATCATTTATCCACTCGTCTGTGTTCTAGTCCGTGCGCCCATCCGTGTATTCGTTTATCCCCAAAGGCAAAAAGTCATTCGAAGTTGCAATGCTGTGAGCGAACAATCGGTATTCCTTGCCGAAACTTACTTGAATAGTGATTTAGGTCTGCTAAGAACTTACTACGTCAAACATTCTTTTGCTGCAGTAATGCATGCAAAGTCATCAAAGGGCAGAAAAAGAGGAGAAATATTCGGCATTGCAGTCAAGAAGATCCGCCAAGCAATAAGCAATGAGACAAGGCGAAGTGGCATTAGCAAAGTAGGAATATATTTAACAGATGAATCCACTGGCAGTTGCTTCACTATACAAAGCAGGCCAATGTTTTAAGAGATAAAGCAGTATAGGACTGATGATATCTTTAGCTATGCCTTAAAAAGAATGTGGTTGTCGCAGGCCGATGGTGCTGAACCCCAGATGGCGTTGTTTTACAGAACAGCGGTATGGGTTAGAACCTCAATGCTTGAATTCGGTCATCCAGCTAGTTGTTTTCTTAGCAGATCTTAATGGCCTGCTTCCTGCCCTCTATAATAAGCAGCCATCCAAATGCTGAGCATCCAGCATCATTGTAAAGCTTTCGTTTGAATTCCTTACGATGCCAATCTGTTTAAAACCACTCCTGTGAGACTTATCCCTGACCTTCGCAAACTGAACATTTCAGCAATTGAATTTGCCAAATAAAGGGACAATTATTTGTTTCTTTTTATGGCTCATTTTCCCTATCCATCTTTTGACTTCAAACCTTATCCTAAACGTCGCACATAGCGATTGCTTCGCGCTAGCCACAACAAGAACTTTTAAAATACTCCTATTCAATAATCATTGAGACTTGAGTTTTATTGGTTAACGCACCTCAGAATGCAGCGATCTGGTGTACCTAAAGGCATTTATAGGCCTTACAACAAAGCCCACTGCCGCCATATTTAAATAAGTTTATTCCAATAGGAAACTATTAAAGAGCATTTAATGACTGCTTCTCGCATCGGCACGTCTGATGTCTGGGCCTAATTAAAATATGAAAACAAGTCCCGTACTATAAAGGCAGGACCAACAGTGGCTGCAAACGCTAATGACTTCAGACATGCTTTCGTTATTTTTGGAAAACACTGGTGCAAAGTGGCTCTCACCGACCCATTGATGTAGGCTACTAATAAGTGCCATAGGCCTAAAATAGAGGCTGATTTACTGAAAATAGTTTGCCTCATGAGTTAATATTAGGTGCAAGGTTAGCAAGAGATGTCATCATGACTTTAATATTTTGACAGCGCGATCCCAGACGCTTCACTTAAAATGGGTATTATTTTAGTGCTGCCCCAGTTACACTTTACTAAGCGTATTGTTTCAGCTTTGCCATCAAAGCCAATAGCATTTGTTAATGAAAGGACCTAATGTGATGCAGCAACATTTTAATATTATCGCATGGCCCATCTCATCCTCAGTGGTTTACCAGTTCTTCGTAGCTCCAAGTTACGTGCATGCGCCAGAGTGCAACTTAGTAGTTGAATTATAAACCATATAGCTGTAAGCCATTCATCTAACTTTCTTATCAATTGTGCACTCGCAGACCTGTTGGAGTTTGAGATGTGAAAACGAGTGGAACTTTGGATTGCTTTACAAAATCAAGTATTTAGTTTACAAGAACAGAATGCAAAATGTACTAGGATTGGCTGCGATAGCAAATCCAATGCTCAGATACACAAGATACGGCAGATATTTCAGTGCTTGTTTGTAGCCGTCTTTGTTTATACCAGAGGTCACCTCTGCTGTTTTCAGTTGCGTTGAACCGTGCAGTCTTTTACTTCAAATTTATTCACCGGGACACAATGGCAGCTTTGCCTACCTCATACTTGGCAGTAATTCTGAAAAACAGATGGACTTCAAAGCCAGTGTCACCGCACCCGCTCTTGATAAACAGGTTTGCAAAGGTTAAAAGCGCACACATACATCAAAGGCAGTGGGGCAGGCGGTGATTAAGCAAGCAAGAACTTGCCTGGCTTTGTTGATTTAAGAGAGTTGTAATTTGGAGACCCAAGTCACTTCAGGAACCAGAATGTATGACTGGAAGGCGTTGTTACTTGCATTAAAGTGATGGCGAATTATGCAGCAGGCCGAATTTTGTCAAACCATCATTGTAATGAGTAGAGTAAATAGTTTAACTTACAGTGAATAAATCTTAATAGGTTTGATAGAGCTAATTTCTGGCTGGGTGATCTGGATTGCGCTCTTAAACTGTAAATTTAATAGCTGCGCTATATCTGTTCTGTCGAAGCATTGGTCAAGTGTAGTAAAAGGCCTTTTGACCATCATGCACCTCCCATTTTATCCTTACTAATGTACCTAATGTTTGCATTGACGAAATCTAACCAACTTTTGTACCCACAGAACTCCATCATGGCCATGATGGTCATGATAAATCAATTAATGCTCTCTTTGCAGGCGAGTTAGTCATTCTATGCAATGAAAGTATTCTTCTCAGCCCTATGCACTTCGCCCGAGACTACTTGACCTCACAAACGACGCCCAGCACAAAATTTTGACTCCATTACAGTGAACGACTTTTCGTGCAGGCCTTTAATTCCGTGATTTACCAAAATCAGCATCAACTGATGTTAAAATACCTCAAGTCCTGCATTTTGTCTCAGCGCCTATTCCAGCCACCTGAGCAAATAAATTTAATGGTAGTACCCGCGATTTATCACCGACATGCGCTTTCGCTAATGAGGCACCGAAGTAGCACATCCCATCAATGCTTTGGTCCCTTGCTTCGTCCAGGTACGCATTTATCTCCAAAGCGGCATGGCATGCTGGCATAAAATTGATTGACATGTCTTCCAGCTATGTTTGTAACGTTTAAGCTTCTTTAAAATCTTTCCACTGCTTAGTTGTTAACCGTTTTATACTTCTATGTGCTCATGCCAATTTCAGTTAACGGCCTGCACTCTTTCAAGCAAATTGCTTCTCGTCTTCCAACATCTTGCTGCATTGATCATTTTATTTGCTTAATTAGCAACGGTAGGTGCACATGTTTTGCCTTTTAGTCACAACCCTTTTCTAGAACATTATTATGGGCAATTTTACACCTTGGAAGTCCCATGCTTTGATGTTCGAGATTCTTTTGAATAAATGAGATGCTGTCGTTAAGAATAAGGCTAGTTCTTGTAAAGGTGAATTTTGCATTACATCGCCAAACTCGCCTACTTAATAGATAAAATCCTTGGAGACGTGAAGCATTAATCTTTATTTTCCATAAATGTTGTTGCATCAAAGCGGCATTTAGATAAGTTACTTCTTCGATGGCAACCACAATGGAGAGGCGTCGACTGGATCTCCCTCCGCTTTTCCTTTCCACCCTCCCACTCCTGCGGCTCACTCACTTCTCATGTCTCTTACATGCGTTTGCAACCACCAACTCAGCAGCAGCACTGGAAGACCTACTGGTGCAAAAAATAATTTACGCACTGTTCACTTTCTACTGTGAAAGCACTGCACTACGGTAGAGAAGATTAGGCGTTTTTTTATTTACATAGTTTAAATCCAGTGCTTTGCATCCTGTGCCTTCCAGGCTGAGTTACGCATCAGTAAGTATCCAATTTTTGCGAACCTTTCTTTATTAAAGGATCCATTTAGTGAGGCTTATGTCCAAGTTTATTAGGCTTTCTCATTAATGGTATTGTTTACATCTGATAAATTTGTCATTATTCGGGCTATTTAGCTGTTGTCATTGCCCCATTTTTGCTAACGAGTCAATCCTTAGCCCATTTCAGTATGCTAGTTTTGATTCAGCGAACATTATTCAATAAAATGAATGTCTTAACAGCTTACTAGGTGGTTCATTATGCCCTTTGAACACCTAGTCCTAATACATTGCCCACAATACCGCAAATTGGGGCTAGATACTGTAATAGCATGCAGCGCTAAGCATGTCACAGTTTTTCCCATTCACGTCCATCAGGCATAGATGAGTAAAAGGGTGTTTGGGAGTGTTTAACGCTGTGTGCTACCGCTTGAAAGTAACCCCTAAGATACTAATGCTCCTCCTTGAATTCAGGCATCTTGGTGGGTTCCGTAAATTAGTAATAGCAATGTTGCATGTCATGCTATGAGACTCAGGCATAGTTGAACTAATAAAGTGGTAAGACTGATTGATTTGACTGTGTTATAGGACAATGCGGTAGCAGCAGATGTAGACTGGTTGACTGGATGATCCCTATTCAACTTCAAGCATTGCCTGGGTATAGATGCATCCAAGCGAATTCGCATCACATATCTGCATGTTGAGTGGAGTCACTAATGGCTCTGCTCCAATATGGCTGCATTTTGCGATGCTTCAAAGGCGTGGTGGAGCAAGGAGTTCGCCCGGTAAAAGAAGATTGTTGACAAGTATAAATTTCGTATTAGATCTCCCACCTATTACGACAATCGGTCCTCCATCCGACTTTTGACCTAATTTTAGCATTAATATTAGTAGGGGACTGACCCCAACCCTAACCCAGTTATGCCGATACTTCTGATATAAATAGGTTAAAAATTAGACTATTGAGGCGCAAAAATTGTTCCGCTTGTAACTGCTAGCAAAGTGTGCACCTTTCTCCATTATTTGGCTGATATGAAGATGGGTACTTAAAGACCACAACATAGCAACAATGATCACAATTG
The DNA here is from genome assembly GCA_001923025.3 of Taenia multiceps. NCBI lineage: Eukaryota > Metazoa > Platyhelminthes > Cestoda > Cyclophyllidea > Taeniidae > Taenia > Taenia multiceps. The sequence continues at coordinate 40,757,816 of CM010312.1, forward strand.
TTTCATAATATCTAATGCTTGAAGGCACAGACAACGTTACTACCTGTGCAAAAATATATGTGGGTTTAAAAGGAGCCTTGAAAAGGGTACCAATCCAGCTATGAAATAATTGGGTAAGGAGCGTGGTTTATTCATGAAACAACAATGAACTGCTTTGCGAGCTACCCTTGCACACCAACGACTGCTGCAGAAGCCCAAAAAATTAAAATCGTGTATTTTCTTATACTGCTTTTAAAAAAGGAGATTAAAAACCCCTTCAACAAAATTTTTTTGGCTATAAATCCTTTCGCTTCTTTGATGAGTAATTAAATATGAGCCATTTTGACAGCAACAATTTGATGATATTGTAAGGATAATAGCTTTGCCAATGAAACACGGCTCCAATTTCAGCGGTCATTGTCTAGTCTAGGCGGAACAGTTAAGAGCGAGTGAGCAGGAATTTGTTAGTATTGAATTGGTCGTTTTTTATAAGGAAACAGGATTGAATAGATTTGTTCGCACCACACAACAGTCATAGCCATGATATGTCGTTTGGTTATTTTAAACGATGTCCATTATGCATTCAACTGCTCTGTTACAAACAATATTTTTGCTGATCTTTTGACGAGTTTTTAAAACGCCAGCACAGTGTAGTAATGTATTAGCCTTTCGTTTCACAAGTTTGGCACCCAGTGGCATTTTTTCTGCCTGTCCTTTCCTCTAGAATCGAGATGGAGACAGAATGCGAATAATAATCTTAAATAGGACCGAAACAAAGCAGTACAAGTTAAAGCGAATTTTCCGTTCAAGATGTAGAAATGTTTGATGACCAAACAAACGCATGAAAACGTCACCATTGCGTAAAGTGTGTCTGAAATTTCGCCCAATATAACCTGGCAATAAGCTGCTTTTAAATTGCGTTCAAGTAACTCTGCAATGGCAGAAACGACTTCTCCTCCTTTGCTCCGGCAAAAATGCGGCGACATTCTGTGATGCCATGGCAAAGGCTCATGCAATCAACAATGCCAACTTTCGGTTTTTAGACGAAAGGCGATTTATGCATTCATTTGTGAATTGAAGAGTACAATATGATGAGGCTAATTTGTCTTGAGGCCCGAAATGCCAAAGGCTTATTATACCCTAAAAAGTTATTTTAATTGAAATCAAAAGGGTGGGAATGTGGGTTTGAGTTTCAATGGTAGCACCGAAAAGGGTTAGCCAAAAAATGGTATGATAAATGTCATTCAATTAAGAAACGCTGCCTTGATGCAGTCTTCACACAATGTCTTGACCTTACATTTTCAGATTGCGCTATCCGAGGATGTGTGCAATGCTAATGCTGCAGTTTCTCGCCATCATTCTCACCCATCTGCGCTTTGGCTTCCCTCAACGAGACTTCTTTTCCGAAACTGCTCAACTTCCACGTCAATATTTTAACATCGCCTTTCCCACTTCCACCGCCACTAGACCGGACTACATCCATCAGAAGCTGTAAGCATTCATTTTCGGAGTGACGCATTGCATGAAACCAGAAGAGAGCGATGCCAGTGGACACCGGATCTGACTCGTAAAACCACACCTTCACATTTTGCTCGATCCTGACTACATCTCTACTCCTATTCCTTCCTACCACCCACATTTGATTCAGGCGGCGATCTGGCGCCAGTTATAGGCCGCAAGACGCAAAGTGCCCAAATACGCTCCAACGGGCATCCTTGATGTCAAGGATATTAGAATCGTGGTGAATAGACCACGCATAGCAGATTGCTGCAGCTACTCTTTCAAAGCACTGCATCGCTGGGTCTACCCACTCTCCCTAGGTTGCTCAACAGGATTGGCGAATTCGAGGTCAGTAGGCATTCACATTAAGCTCGCACTTTTTAGCATGGTGCCTCTTACCTAACTCTAAAATATAGAGTTGTTTGTCACCACTGGGGCCTCTAAATGCATGCCTTTGATACCCCGCGGGTGCCCTCCCAAGTATTGTTATGCATCCGCGGCAGTTGTAGCGGGTGCTAAAAACTTCAACTGTTATCATATAGTAATCAATTGATGCAACTTACATTATATGGAGCACATCTCAGCAAAATGGAGGAGTAAAATGTGCCATAAGTTTCGCAAAAATGGGGTTGGTCATACAATGTGGAGATACAAAGTTGGTCTAAATGAAGCAAGAGAGAGCAGTTCATGGTTTGGCGGAGAAAGAATTGATCAGACCGGTTTAAAAGTCAGGAGTTACGTTGTGTCAAAGCATTTGCTTTGGAGGGCAATCGACTTGTCAAAATCAATCTCTAGTTAAGGATAAGTGTTACAACCCTTTACGATGTCATCTATAGGAAGGAAATCGCATATTATAAGCGCTGTTTTAGTGGAAGGCCAGCGATTCGAAGTTTTCCAAAGTGCTAGCAAAGTATGCTACCGTTGGTGACACGAAAATGGGGTGTTGACAATCGACCCTAAAGTTCACAAGCAAGGGAATAAGTGGGAAGAGGTGAAGAAAGGAAGAAAGACAAAAATAAATAGAAGCTACTGACACCCACCATTTTTGAAATGTGATAGAGTTGACTGACTGCGTGATAGGGGTGACGAGGTTTGAATGCTCACGCCATGGAAGGGTGAAGGGGAAAGGAAAAAGGGGAGGTTGGGTTGACCTCGCAATCAACACGTTGGATCGTTTCGTGATGTCTGAGGTGACTGTCACACGACCACCTGATCTAGACAAATTGTTCCTAGTCGTCTGATGGCAAGGAAGGATGTAAACAAAGCTGGCGCAGTGGAAATAATATGAATGTTTGCTAGTGCGGTAACAGGCTACAGAAGTAGTGTATGGGTCTCAAATGAAGCTGGAAGAGATTTATTTTTCTGCAAGCAGTTGACAATCAACGCAACTTTGCTGTGGTGCTGCTAGAAAAGACAGCAGATCTTTTGACATCGATAGCAGACATCGACAGTTAAACACGTCTCTTGACCAATATTGTTTGTTTGCATTACATGCTACAATTGATCACTTTTAATTTGAACTAGAAACAGAGGTTCAGCGGCAATCTTCAGGCACAATATTGTGTACAATTTTAAAAGTGATAATGATTGAATGTCTTGCGGTACATCATTGGTCAACTTAATTGCAGGTGGGCAGTTTCGTGGTCTACTTTCCATTTTCTTTTGCAAAAAGTTGTGCCTGTTCTGATACATGCAAGCGGACTTTGGGTGACTGACCCATGCCTGCTGGATTAAAGCACTCTGGAAGTCAAGTAATCCAATGCATCAAACATATCGATTGTTGTTCATTTGACTGGCAAGCTCTCACAAGCTGCATTGCTTACAGCGTGACTCCGAACCGTGGCACGTAACTCAGCCCTTCACCACTGAACAGTGAACGTATTCATAGATTCCTGTCAGTTGAGGCACGACCTCCTTGCACCGCATTTCCTACCTTAATGCCACGATAATGTTACCTTTGCGCATGTCCCATTTGGATCTCCTGACATCTTCACCTACGCACTTTGTAAAGGCGAATAGGGAAGGATAGCGGGGAAGAGTGAACCACCTCCAAGTTAGATCAATCTTAGTGCGCTAAAGATCATGTTTATTGCTGTTATAGTGGAAAAGACAAAATTCCAGACCCGTGAGCCAAGTAGGAACTTCAAACCCAGTACACGGATAAACCAACTTCAAGCAGATTTCTTTCTTTGTGCGACAAGTGTTCGATGTTAGTAAGTTTTTGAGGGCTAAACTTTGCTTTCCTGTTGGGAATTTTTAAGCCTAATTTGTATTTGTATATCATTCACATCCTCCAAATGACTTCTAGTGGCTAAACTATACTTTCTGGTGTAGATTGGTTGTTCCTTTAGCTCTCGTTTGCATTCACTAGCGACGCACTCTGCATTAATGCCTCAGGTTTGTCACAGACGCTTTATTGGTGAGTAAATAAGGAAGAGTATGTTGTTGCAGTTAAAAAATTCTAATTTGCAGAACAGCTATGGCAACCATTACACATGTGCCAAAGCTTATAACGGAGCTGTTTTCTGCACTTGTACAGGTAAACCAAGCATGTGGGCGCGCGAAAGGTGTACTCGCACTTGAGAGACAAACCACCTATCCACCACCGTGTGGGTGTGTAGATAAATGGAACCATATGAATAGGAGGGCGTGATAATTATCAATGAACTCTCTCGTTATAATATTGCTTAAATGGTGCTGATGCTGGCACAACTTCGACACAGGACCAAAGCTGCACTTAGGATCATTGCTGTGCTCCAAACTAATACCATAACAACCGGGAAAGTCGTCGGGGTGTCGCACACAATGTTACTCAAGCAGTTAAGTGGTGCGATTTGCATAAAGTGGTAGAGCGTTGCAACTGTATCACAAAGCCTAGAAGCCATTGGATAGAATTCGTAATGTTTCCGTAACACAGATAACAACTGCCTCCCTTCTGTCCATTTCCACCATTTCCACCTACCAGCATCCTAACTTCAAAGCATTTGTAGAGGGCCACTATGACCACGAACGTGGTCTATCGAATCAGCTAGATGAGGCAGCGGAAGGCCATCTTCCTACTTTACAACCTCCTGCTTTCGGTAGCAACCGTTGGCATCAGATCTTTTCCTCTAGAAGCAGATGGCAAGACCCATGGTGACTTTGGTGGCTTTATGGCCCCGTAGCTGATCAACTCTTCTATCAAATGGCATGCATCCTCTGGATGAGCGCAAGATTAGCATCTGACTGGCTGGCAGATCGGTCTCTCTTAGCTGATGCCTGTCCTGCTTATAACGACGTATCCTTTGTCAAAGGACAGGTATTTGGTATCACTTAAGCAGAATCTAGCCCAACACATGAACCCCATTTCGGCCCAAGTCACAATTTAATCTAGTCTCATCGCATAGCAACACCAAATAACTATAAATTGTACAAATCGCTGTTAGCTCATTTTTGCGCACACTGGCTAGGAGTGAAAGGGAAGGCGTCGATTCGATTTTCTCGTTCGTCCTGCGTTGTCCTGTTAATCACAGATAAGGCGGGTCATGGATTAAGACGCACAGTCACGGCAGTAGTCAGCCTAAAACTAAAACGCAGGTACCACCAATATGTGGCACTGTTGAGAGGAATTTTGTAGTAAATAATAGTCGCGTAAAGTGAGTGTGTGGCGAATTGAATCAGAAGGGCATATTATGTGCAGGAGTGTGTGAGCCTATGTAAGCTTACGGCATTCCTTGTCATCGGACAGGGGGAATGCATCTGGGTCATGGTGATTAAACGACACGAAACGAACCAATGCGTTAATGCCATTTTAAGGTCACTTAAATACCCCCTTCCTCCCCTTCTCAACCGCCAGTATTTAAGCCGCGTCACCACTGCTCATGGTAAATCCAACTTGGCATTGTTTGATAATGGTGGGTTTCTGCAGCTTCAATTAATTTCGGAATGCCTCTTTAACTTTGTTGCTTCCCATTTATTGCTCCCCTTGTATTCTCAGTCACCACGTTGCCTTCAACCCACTTTGTGTCATTAACTATGGCATGCTTTCTCTGCACTTTAGAAACAACGTAAAATCACCGAATTTCCAGCCGAATTAGCACTTCGAATATGCAAATTGCTCGATGTGGAGGACTTGGTGGATGCCTGCAACACCATTCCCAACTGGCGATGGATACTGTCAAGTCGACGATCATCTCAGGCAATGACTCGTCATATCAGCAACTGGAAGTGGCTGGATAAGCATCTCTGTTGCCTCCTCTTTTCTCAAACCTCCCCAACTGTCGATGGGAGCTTGCTTCCTGCTATCGAATATCGTTTGAAGGAAACAAACTTGTTTCGACAATATTCATCTCAGTCAAGCCATTTTTCTTCTCGACGGCTTATCAATTGTTGCCTCACATTCACCGCTGACATATTTTGTTTCTTCGTGCTCTACAAGCTGGATTACTACTACCCCATTTTTAACACCCTATACCTCCATGAATCGCTAAGGCGTGGTCCTCATTGCTTCGATGTTATTAATATTTTGAATTATGATTATACTAACCATGAAAATGAATATGATAGCATAATATATTACGATGAATTCGAACAAAGAAAGTTTAAAGGTAATATCTTGAACTACGACTGCTACGTATTCCTGATGGATCCAGATTTTCGTTCCAGGCATCAACTACTGCACCTCATGGATGCCATCAAGCCGCATCAAATATTAATCATAGCCATCTTCCCAAGGAGTCAGGATAATCAAATAAATGAAATGCATGTCTTTGCAAACTTCATTGCGAGTTTCAACAACTTTGCAGAATGCCCACTTGCAAATACTGCGGTGGATTGGCGATTGTGTTGTGTCAGGCTGCTGGATACCGGAGAGGTCAACTTGGAGGAGTGGATGCAATTCGTCAATTACGACTTCTACTTTAAGGACATTGGCAGTAGACGCAAGGAAGGAGGCACTTCATCCAAGTATCAAACTCTTAAAAGGCCCCCGCTTTTCTTGTAAATGCGCGCTTAAATACATTCCTGTTGCCCTGGGTCACCGTGCTTTTCCTTTCTCAGCAATATTGGTGGCTCATAAAACGACTTACTTGGGTTTGCTTGCTCCAAGTCATTCATTGCATAAATCTTTAACCACTATTGTGCTAAATAATTTGCTTTGGTAGCTTAGGCATCACGAGTGGTTGGAGGTGGACTCCAAAAGCACACAGTTTGCTTGAAGAGGTGAAAGGCAGGATTTCGGAGATTGTGCTTGAAGTATAATCCTACATCTTCATACATGCCACGGATTAACGCACGGCGGTTTGGCGTTTTAAAATCAAGTGCAGACTAGCTGACGGAAGCTAATTGTGCACGTTTTGAATGGGGCGCTAAAATGGTGAGGAGCAAAATGTTAGCAAATCACACCACTCTGGCTGGTCTTTCATTGTCGTAACACCTTCTACATCATTTCTCCTCACCTTCCCCCTTTTGACAATTATTCATTTGTTCTTGCAAATTTGGGCGATAGCATATTGAAGACTCGAAACAGTAGCAGCGCTGTGAGATAAGCAGCGCAAGCACAGTGATCTTCTCGAACTGCCATTGCGGATAGGCCTAATGTGTTGCTAATCTGCTGTGGAAAATCGAAACCAGGTATACAGAAAGAATAGCTTTGCGTAGATATTTTCACTTTGCATCATAATAAACTTTAATAAGTTGCGCATTGAACCCTTTGTTTTTGCATCCGCAGACGCTAATAATTTTGCTGTAGAACATTGTCTCCATTCCTTCACAACATCGTCGACACATAATCCGCCCCGCCAACTTGTGTCCATCTGTCCTCATGGTCATCTCAAATGCCGCTGCACGTGGAAGTATTAGTGGCGACACTCTCAACAAGCGTCCAATACAATTTTGCCTTTGACTTCTAAGTCCAACTCAGGGCTAAACTATGGAGCGCATTTTGCCCAACCAAGACGAAAAGCAGAATGCTATTACTCAGTTTCTCCTTTTGAGCATTTAAGGTCCACCAAAAATAACGTTTTCATTCTGTTCAGTGAGTCGCCCAAATTAATTTCTACTTTGAATAGCTTCTTCGTTTTCGTATTTGGATGTGATCGATGCGGCACACTGCCTCAGGCATGCCGACCTCGGCCTTTCATGCGTTTGTTGAAGGGGAATAATTTCCCAGACCTCAAACACTGTACAGTGCGACGTGACATCGTCTTCATTTTACAACCCCACAGCTCTGCACACGTTTTACTCGGGACGCCAAAATCTTTTTTGTTATGAAGCCGTGCAAATTCTCTTGGCTATGTTGCCATCATAAAGATGGAAAATATGTAATGCGTTAGGAAAATTCAAACAGATGGTTTGTACTGCATTAGAAGGTTGTCTAATTTTCAGATCTGACAAATAGCGCCTAAAGCGGCGGGAAAGATTACAAAGTCATCTACGTGTGGCGCAACACCAGTCGTAATTGAAACAAAGCATCACTGATAAAACAGAATTAGTCCTTTTCAGTCCTCTTCAGTTCCAGAGGTAAACTTTCCAGCATGTTAGTATGGATCGGTACGCAAGATCAGCAGTCTCAAGGCAAGCAATCTGCCGTTTTGCTTGGTAAGGTAGAATGCATTTAAAAGCAAAGCACCAACACTTAAACGGCATACAATAGGAGGTGAAGCTCATAAGGTACCATTTAGCGGCTTTGTCAAATATGGCACATTTAAACTAGTGATGAGCTCACAGAGACTTGGAATACAGCTGAATTTAGTTCCTAAGGTGAAAGAACCCAATCCACTTACCGCGTTCATGCGACCAAGAAGAATCTAGAAAAGGTGGGGTAGAAGCGACTTTAAGACAAATATGCTGCACAACAATTGACGACTAGGCATTCATTAAAAGGATGCGGTCAGGAGATTGGTGACAAATAATGTCGCGCCAATATTTTCTGTCATCTGCTAAATGCAGAATCTACTGACAACACAGAATAATTGTAATGAGTCTAGTAAAATAAACACTTCAACGCTGTTTTGCTATTAACTTTTTTCCTACATCGCATTAGCAAATTGCTTTACGCCTGCATGTGTCCTTTTTCACTGTTGAGAGTCATAATTGCGCAGTTATGGCACAACAACACGTGCCTTCTCAAACGATTCAACTCACAATCGTTTTATTGAAGAATTGGCGTTAGTGACAAGCCTTTCCTTATTTGGAGGCAAACTACTTTCTCCTTCGCGTTGGTGCATGCTGCAATGTCACTGCATCAGCCACCGCTTAGTCTACACGCAAAGTAGTTAGTCTCATAAATCATAACTCTCATAACCCATAGTCCGTTGGCAGTAATCAACACATTTTCCATCCCAGTTGCATCATCACAACCACCAGCGCTAGTATGCTGCACATATTTTCCATGCATTGCCACCCACCGCGATAATAACGGCTGCTGGCTATGTCACAGGTTGTAATGCATTATAATCCAAACTATTCAGTCGCAACTGGTGCGATCATAAAAATGAAAGGCATGTTCACTGAGCTGTGGAAGGTTCCAAAGGTTGCAGTGGCATCTGGAGAGATATGTGCAGCTAGCAAAGAAATGTTTATCAAAAACACAAGTTGTAGGGTATGGCCTAAGTGAGTTCCTACGCACCTAATCGGTGCTACTTCAATTGGGCCTCCCCAATGTTTTTAACACTATCCAAGTTTCGAAATTACTACAATTGAGTTGTATGGCTGTAACATGATATGAGGTGACTTCAATATTTTATGCCCATAAGGCTTGTCGATTAGGCGGGTAGGCTGGGCAGTTCGTTATGTCAGCAGCCACATGACGCATTCAGAGCAGTAAAGCGCGGAATCTACTGCTACGGCCCAAGTTTTTGTGTGACATTTTGAAATCCGCCTCTGACCACCATGAGGCAAGTCTCGTCAAGCAAATCTAATCTCTTTCAAAATCAGAATGAGAGACTATGAGTCCAAAAGGATACTGTTTTTCTGATTTGATAGAATAATGCTCTAACCTCGTATCAAATCTGTCTAGTCAGCATTTGGGATAGAAGATCGCAACCATTCAGTGCCGCAAATCATGCTACCGACTTGTAGCGCCCGTTCTTAACACAACACAATGTCGGGCAGAACTAACAAGTGCAAGGCAATTAGAGGAGCAAAGACATCTTTAATAAGCATAAATTTAGGATGACTTGATGTGACAGCTCATTACGCTTCCGCTCTATGCCCGTTTCTTTAGGCAATCGAAACACCCTTTCTCCTTATTTACAAAAAGTGATAAGGTACAGAAGAGGCAAAATCCGAAGAAAGGCTCACCATTTGAAAGCCGATGAAGAGGCAAGTATTGCAAAGCAAACTTTAATCTCACGACATCACTTCTGAAAATTATGGCCGGACGCGCGACCACTGCTCCTCTGCGTTTTAAGCACATGTTAGGCTAAAGGACAGATTCAGGAGGTTCTCCTGCTCACTCACTAAAATCGCTGTCAGTTTTACCGTAGGATTTCATACAACTTGCCTTCGTCCTCAACAGAGTGGATGCATACAGATGTACAATATGCTCCACGCCATTCAGAAGTATCACCTTATGCCATACGCACATGCGTTGCAAGCATCGTAGCAAGCAAATTTCATTTTTGTGCGCGCATATATTTTTGTCTATATGAATACGTACATTATTAAGAGAGTGCCTCCGCAGATAGATGTGCCTGTTTATGCATTAATAGTTAGCGTCAGCTTACGAAGCCTTGAAACGTGTGCAGCAGGAAGGAAGTAGTTTCAATTCAATCAACAAAGCAAGCAGAAAAGTCAGGCGGATAGCAGAATGGTTTCCTTCTTTCATGTGTGTTTGATATGTTTCAGCAAGCTTGGATCTGCATCATCCGACTTGCCCAAAGGTTCTCAACACACTCGGCATGCCCTTATGGCATCAAAAATATAAGACAAATTACAGTACCGCTGTGGTTGTCTTGTCTTTTAACTCATTCACACCAAAATTACCACAAGCACTTTTAATCCTCAAAAATAGCCTCGAACCACAATTCGTGCGATTTGTGTTTCGTTTCATTTGCCAACTTCCATTCCCTCCTCAGCCATTTTATCGGTGCACATGTTTGTTGGTAAAACCTCTAATTGAGTTTAGTGCGTGCTCTGCTTATCAGCTATGCACTTGGCGTCGCCTGGCTGCTCTTCCTAAACTAATGTTTTATTGAACCACTTCGCAGTCCCGAGGACGGAAGATTCAGAAGTATGCCCTAGCTGCCTAGAATTTTACCAGACGTGAGAAGCAGCAAAAATTCACACGCGAGCGCGTCATTTCTGTAGGCATTCCCTTGTTGATTGAACATAGATTACATTCATTACTTGTAGTAACACCTTGATCCCTTCTACTTGGCAGAGATTTGGCACGCATTAGTAGGATAGAATGTGAGTAAACGTTATCATATCAAAATAATTTAGGAGAATTAGGTTTCCTCTGTGTTAATTTATTTACCATTCAGCTGCAACTGATGGCTAGGCAAAGTACTAGCTCTTATTACTCAGCCTAATAATACTGGGAAATAGAGGTCGCGTGCGGTCTTACATGAAGCGGATCTGGCTGTGCGAAGCCAGTCGACTGTTGCTTGTATGTCATTGATAAAGCAAACATGCCATTTCGCCGAAATGCATTGGCAATTTGTCTAGTTTAGACGATGGCACAGTGCCATCTCATGGTCAACATTTGAGCGTGTACTCACTAGCATTTAAACAAAAATGCTACAATCACCTACTCAGTTATCTGCATTTTAGAATTCTTCGATCGACTGCCTCAGTTCTTTTTCCACGTGCACATGCTAATCTATGTTCTTCATGATTTGGAATGCACTCAATATTAGCTATAAACTCAGCTTTTTCCACTGCTGTCCCTTACTCTGGTCAGTGTTACGTGTGAAGTTAGTTTCTCACAAAAACATGCTAGAAAATTAGTACTAATATTAAAAATGTGTGATAAGTGAAAATAAATGCAGCGTGGAGAACAAAGACGAGGGCGTGAAATATAGCGTGCTAGCTGGGAAGAAAACGGCATGTTAAAGGTACTGCCGCCTTTGAGATTGCTCTGAGGTTGCACTATGCCACATGCAAAAGCAGCTCATCATATCCAATAGATTTTAACAGAATGCCTCATGAAATTCTGCAAACGAACATAAAAATGGTCTGTTATTTTCAGCGTCTACATTGGAACTATTTCTATTAATTACTGCGGAGGCGAAGAACGGGTGCCGCGTCAAACGCGCGCAGTCAGGTCGTTCGTCAGTTGTTGAGACGCTTAGCATACCACTGTGCAGCGATTAGTAAATACTTAGAGGTAAAGAAAGACTCCTTAGAAGTCACGATGGGGAACCGATATTGGACGCGCTTGGAGTACACACGAAAAGCACCTGTATAGAGAAGGAGGCGGTGAACAGTGTGCTTAGTCATCATTCATTTCGCAACCGTGTTGCTAAGTCGAGTAGCACAGAGCATATAATCCTGGTACATCTTAGGTAAGTAGTGCATTGCCATTTTCACATAACCTTTGCAAGTATGGATTACACCCCCTAAAACAAAGTCCAAATGGACAGGTGGAATCCTAACGCAAACCAGGCAGGCATTTGACGCCAGTGGAACTGGGATATGGGTTGACTGTGCTCGGTGGTTCGGTACGGTTTGGCAGCAGTCTATGCCCCGCGATTTGTATACTGGCAATGCCAGTCGCCATTAACAAAAATTATCACTTTTTCTTACAATCACACAATAAGGTAAGAAGCATTATACTAAGTCAGCAGCATGCCAATTTACAGACTAGACGTCACCTATAACAACACCTAAAGGAGTTTTGTCACGAGAGCACTATTGGTGGTGGGCAAGCAGAAACCAAACAACACAATCGCAGACAAGAGGAATGGTATGCAAATGAACACACCTCAGCACGCATGTCAGATTCAAGAAAAGCAGAGGTAGGCAAGGAAATGGAGCATGGAATTTGGTTGTCTGTGTATTCATTGAAGTGAACACTATGGGGTGAGTTTGTGAAGGAATCACAATGTTGGCAGAAGTGAGCATGGTGGTTGGTGCAGGAGCTAACTTGCTGCTCGCTGCACTAATACTGCTGCCTTATGCAGCCAATGGAAACTTGTTGCTTCATCAGATAAAGCAGCACTTTCTTCTTGGGCAGAATTTTGGCAACGCTGCGATGATGTGCCATCTTACCTAGCCACAGTTTCACTTTCTCTTTCGACAAATATTTGCTTGGTCTTAGGAACCAGAAAGGCTATGCGAAGAACACCCGAAACAGTAGCGGTGCGATGGAGTTGGCAATATAAATATTGCGCCTAAAATGGCCACTTTTATGGATGCATAACGAACTCTCTGAATTGTCACTACAAAAAACCGGCCATAATAGCATCTTTTCGTAAATAATTATATCATTTTATGCAACAGTCCTCCTCTTAACTTATTTTTTTCATTCAAGCGGTATCAATGCAGAAGTTGAAAGGCAAATAATCACCAAAGATGTTGATTAGAAGTCACGTTTGCCCTACTTATAGTAGTCATGATGAAAAAATATGGCGCAGCGTCCCAAATCATGCAACCCTTGTCCTTCAACCTAGGCGACATAACACGATTCAATACGTTGACATCGGGGTAGTGTCGGTCTGATCCTCCATCCGACTTCCGGACCCGTTGACACACCTCATCTCTGCTACGCGGAATAGCACTGAGCAAATTCCTCATTAACAGCAGGATGTTCCATTCACGTCCTTCATCTGCATCTCTTTTTAAAGTGTGCCAACAACCGATTCGCTATCGCGAAAGTCGAAACGAATGTTATTAAATTTTCCTCCTGTCTATTCATGAGCGAAATCAAATGAGGGTAGACTTGCGATCCTCACCTCTCCACAAAAACAGCAATCGCGACGGATGAGAAATAAGCTCGCGAGTATGAAGTGCATGTCTTGTTCGAATTTTTGGTTAAAACTCAGCAATATTCCTTTCAGTGAGAAGCTGCCATAGCAGCTAATTTTCAAGACCCTGTTACATTACAATATTATGCTTCTGGATTTCCCGACACTTTTGGAAAGCTGTTAGAACTTTTGAGCAAAGAGCTTAAAATAGGCGCATTTTGTAACGAACATAAGTGTAAAACTATATGTTTAGGCTTTGCGAAAATCATGAACATTGAGTCAGTCTTTTTACGAAAGGCATTTATGGGTCGACGACTTTACATTTCTTCAAGATTAGGGATTGGGATTGCTGTCCGCATGCGAAGAGCAACAGCACGATTTGGCGCTATTAGCTTCTTCGTCCACTTTACGAAGCCCTACCAACACAAAAGCATCAAAATCACTTTGTCTTCACCTATTTTCTCAGCTCGAATATGTACATGATAGCACAATTAAATTTCCTCATCAATTCGTACTCTATTTGTTGAAATGGAAAAGGAGAAGCCATTCTAATGCTATGCAAACATCTAATCGCAGTTTTCTATAATATTACATGCCAATAATTTTAAAAAGCGATTCTATTTAGATGACTTAACACCTGTAAGGGCCATTGATGTTAATGATGTGACGATAGAACCACGACAATAGCGCGCCATGCAAACATCGGGTAGGTCTGTGATTGTTCTTTTACTAGACGCGAAATAGGAGCTAGTTAGCATGTGCGATGGTTGATTTAAAATAAGTCATTAGGCACTACAATCATCGGCTTCAACTCCTTGTTTTTTATCTTTCCATAAAAAAATGCTTTACCCGGAATGACATAGGACGGGAAAAGTGATGTTTATAAACAGGCTTAGTAATAGGGGCCCAAGCATGTTGTTTTTGGCTTACGCGATCTTGCACACTATTGGAGAGCGTTCTAAGGATAATATGCCTCATAACACTAGACGGTATTCCTAATATACCTGTCTGGGTGTTGAAGGCTGTCGTCTGTCACGCATCTTGTGTTCCGATGCCCCCAGCTGGTGCAATCCATAGTGTACAAAGACACTGCGTGAAATAATGGAAGAAAATGCTTCGACTAACGGTTGACATGCCTCTAAGGCTTCTCCATTTTGATGTAGTAGGCAGAGGTGCAATCACGTGACTAGGATGCGAGTTTGCCTTGTAGCAGGCTAGCTGGCTACCTCGACGACAGACAGACCGACAGGCCGAGTAGTCATCACACAGTCAAGAGACGAAATGGTGCAAAGCAGATATATGGGTTGAAAGGTAAATCGAGCCTAAAAACACAAATGCTGGAGGACAACAACAACACTTTTTATAGTCTGGTCACTTGTAGGTGATGCTGGTGGACAGAAATCCACCTAGCTACTGTGCGATCCACGGTTGGGTGTCTGGTTCGCTCCTTAGCCAGCAGATTTTGCAATGCGAAGGCTGTCACTTCTAATTTGCTCTCACTTCTAAGCCATGCAATCTATTTGTCATTACTGCAGCCAATGGATGGATTGACGTTTGTTTAGGGATCTGGGTAACCGAGTCATCGTCTTGACATTCCACACAATCCCTTCAACATGGCATTGTTTTACAACTAGGCGCTGCAGAAGACGCAATCATTAACAAGTAGTGAGCAAATTCTTAAAAGTAACTTGTAGGGAGAAGGCAGGGAGGACACTCTCGCTTCACCGTACTAGGTATGTCAGTATTCGGTACCTCCTCAACATTGACTTTCTTTATGATTATCCTTGGATATCAGCGCCACATTTTGCATTATCCTGATCAGAAATGCGCTCTGACTACAATGTGTGTCTTTCTTATCATCAAGTCGTTGTTAACATAGCTATTGTTTGGATCTAAAGCAATAAGGATGATGAAGTTCAGTTAGTTGTTGTGGTTTCTGAGATGGATTGAGTCGTTGCATTATTTACGCAATGCACCTACTACTGCCTGGTGAGGGCGCTTGTCAGAAAAAACACAAAGACCGTCAAGGTACGAACATGCAACTGAGGAGCGGGTGGTGAGTCACTGGGGTGGAGGAGACAAAGGCATACCAACCAGCAGCGCAGAAAGGGATGAACAGGGGCTGGGGACGACCAAAGTGCACCGATCACCTGGGTTCACTATACCTACCTCGTGACTATTTTTAATCTCTTGTTGAGACTCCCCACTCATTCACTCACCAACATAGTGATGACAGCATTTAGTCAATCGATATGGGGACGAGGGTTGGAGGTGAGAGAGGGAGACAAATTGATGGTTTCGTGTATGTGCGTGCAGCGGCTGACACAGATAAAGGAAGGAAGAGGAGGAGGCGAATGATGGAAAGAACATATGTTTTTTACTGGGTAACAAGCTCTTTCAGCAGCGGCAGCGATGGACGCTGGAAACGCCCGGCACAAAGGCAATTAGGGAAAGCAAGATGGAGGAAGAGAAGGGGGATAGGGGCTGAAAAGTGTTTGTTTTTTGGGATTCTCAAAAGTAAGTCTGCAAGACGTAAAGTAGGAAGCACCCACAAAAAGAAAAATGGGATTGCAGAATGCATAAATTGACTCCTTGACCTATCTCTTCATTTCACTGCTCAAAGCATTTAATGAGTGGGGCAGAGATCGATGAATATGATGGCAAACTGTCACGGAGGCAGAGAAAGGGATGAAACATATTCTAAATCCAACCAATAACTCTTTTTAGCCTCACGCCTATTACTTTATTACTTAGGTGGTAGACATTCTTGTTTTTGAATGCTAGCCATGCGCTTAAGTCAAGATAGGAGCGCATGAAACCTGTCAAATCACATCCGCACATCACGCTGAATTGACCAACCGCCGCATTTGTTTCTGAGTTAGGAATAATTGTGGGGTACTTAGGCGACGATGACTTCCTTAAAACACCACAAGAGCATAAGGATTTCCCATTTATCCACATATTGTGGCATCGGAAATTTAGATTTTGTCGATGGAAGAGAGCCCAATTATACAGCTGCGTTCCTTATTATTCGTTGCGACATCGATTTGATCAAATATGGTCTCCGTATCCTATTCTATAATGTTGTTGCTTTTGACAAACTCCGTATCGAAGAGCCGCAATTAAGGTCTGAGTCTCGAGTAGTGAGCTGTGTAAAGTAGCTGCACCGCGTTTTACCGTTTCAACCCAGAATTATTTAGAATTAGGACCCGGCAGCTTGTTTTCTTCTGTAACTACTAGGGGTCTTTCTCGATTTATGCAGTGACAATGCAGGTCTCGTCGATATGTTAGCAGGCAACGCAGAGTGGGCAAAAATCTTAACATTGGTCACACAATAGCAACACAAATGCTGCTTAAGCTCAGTTATTGCGTTTCAGATACCAAATGATTTTCCTTCTATCCTCAAATTTCGATTTCATCATCCACAACAGCTAATTATTTTGCTGCATTTGATTTTGTCTTCTGGGGTCTTTTGCCTGCCAGCGACCATTGTCACATGTCAGCATTCGCTATTGCTTCACCTTCCCGAGTCCATCGTTTAGCACCTTCTACATCTGTACATCTCATTGCTCTCACCGTGCGAGCATCACTTATTCCGAAGTAATGCTTGCCAATCGAAAGGTACCTGATCGCTGGTCATACGCTTAAATGTGCTAAGGAATTCAAGAGCTTCGGCGTTATAGCGTTAGAGCTAGTAGAACATCATTTAAAAACATTACCTCATTTCACTAAATGCCATTCCTGTTCGATTCTACAGTAACTAAAATGGAATGCTTTTCAGTGCCTAGGCCTTAGACGCGATGAGAGGCAGAGCTATTGTGACAAGTAAAGGCGTTCTAATTCCTAATTTGTAAAGCTGTGTGCCTGAGTTTCCCAGATGGTGGTAACAATACCAAATAGGATGCATGTCACGCTCTTTAAGTGATACTGTCCACCTTAACGTTCTGGCATGAGTTTAAATTGGAAGGCAAAATAAGCCATCCTCTCATCATTCCCTTTCTTTCTGCATTTGCATGAATGAGATGACAGACTTTTAAGATACGTGTGACGGGAAGAAATGCGACAATCAGTTGAGTCAATTGGTTTATTCTCTACAGTATTGCAGGCTCTGGCATCAGAGCTATGTTGTTATTTAAAGGGAGCGCTCAAATGAGGCTAACGAAATGAAATTAGACTGGTAATAGGAACACTGACGCGAGTAGCAACGTCGTCCTTCAACATCAAGTATGGTTTGATCCAGTTTATGATTTAGGGCTGAAAGACTTTCATCCATGCGTGACTTTGACTGGGTGTAGAATTCGCCTGAAGCGCCTGCCTTCTGACCGAAACCATTTAGGGAGACCTATAAAATGGAGTAAGAATTCTTGCACCTTTATATTTTAACATCTGCTAAAGAAACAAGTACTTAGACGGCG
Source organism: Taenia multiceps (assembly GCA_001923025.3). Taxonomy (NCBI): domain Eukaryota; kingdom Metazoa; phylum Platyhelminthes; class Cestoda; order Cyclophyllidea; family Taeniidae; genus Taenia; species Taenia multiceps. The sequence goes on from CM010312.1 coordinate 40,775,598, forward strand.
TATAGGTCGAAAAAAGAAAGAAGCATGCACCGACAATAAATTCAATGTTACAAAGCATCGCAGCACATGATGCGCCATGCGTTGACAAATCACAAATACATAAATGCGTTGGCAATTCCGAATGCTACAGTCGTTTGAGATAGCCTCTTTTAAGCCTACTTGACAAGTGCGATCGGATCGGCTGATGAAGTCACTCTTCTGAATGGAGAAAAGGCAAAATTTGAAGTATTTGCAACTGATTAGAATGGAAGTGCAAAAGGTCCAAGTTGTGAAAAGTCCCAGCAGCTCTGCCAATTTTAGCATTGACATTCAAAATTGTCCTGTTTGCTACCTCTTGTCTGTTGCAAAGCATTAGCATGCCCAACGCTGCGGCAAAGTGTAACTTGTGCTACAGTTGTCGATTTGAGAACGGCTAAGATTTACAGACGTCAAGCAATACATAAGCAAATGTGTGTGGTTGAGGCGCGACAACTTGAGTTGAACCAAAAATGGTGAAACTAACATACAATGCATCAACTCTCATCAATGAACATGGAGGCTAATGGGCGACCGAGCGCACACTTAACAAATCCTTTAATCCATCGGTACATCTGTGCACCCTTTTATCTCTAAAGCTGTTAAATCAACAACTATTTAATGTTTTGCGAAAGCGATCGCCGTCCTTGCTAAAATAAAATTTGAAAATCGTGTTTTTCGAGTGGTGGAATTTGGTTGCAGGAAACCTAATGCATTCACTTTATTTTGGCTACGATAATGCAAATCAAGCCATGCAAGCTGTAGAAGGGGAACAGAATTTGATGTCATCATCGCTATAACATGAGAGACGAAATACAGTGAGATCAAGTGCACGGCTCGTAGTATAGCGAGATTAGTTTGAGTACAGATGTTTTCCTTGCAGTTCACTACTTTTCTTTTGGCAAAACATTGCTCTATGGCAAAGTATTGACTTAACTATATGGGGGATACTGAAAACCTCTTCTGTCGATATTGGTAGCTAGTGCAAATTAGAATTCAAGTGAATTTATTTTGTGGCACTACTGGGGCCGCATTAGATCCTCAGGCGGTGAGAGTTAATCACAACTAAACTTAAAAATAGGCTCAGTTATGGCATCTCGGCAGCATTATTGACTTTGCGTGGCAGTTTTATCTCTTCAGCTCTCTATTGATGGAGAACCGCAGCCCGTGGCTATGCAGCCGTCAAATTTACATTGTGCGACCGCCTCATCAAAGCGTAAACCGACGGTTTTACATCTCATTTGCAACTGATCGCTTCAATATAGGGAAACAGACCATGACCTAGCCTTCGCTGCGCTTCTCTTGGCACGCGAGTAGCTATGATAGATGCTTTGTGGGCATGCCATTTAAATCTACAATATAGCTGTGCTATCCACTCTTTCATCATACATCCGTTTATCAGCTCTTTAATCTGTTTGGACGAATGGAATGAACTCAGTGAAAAGGGTAATTTTAATGATAATTGGCACTTGGTAGAATACGAACAACCGCTCCGTAAATTGCCTGAACCGCGAACGCACCCAAGTAAAGAGCTACTAGATATAAGTTGGATCCAACAGCGTACACATTTTCCTTAACAGCCACGCCATTACCAATTAGTAAATGCAACCTTCTTTATATGGCCACCAATACCTAGGCACTCATCTATAAGGAGGCACGTCTGCCATCCCACAACCTGTTAAGGTCTTAAGGCCAGGATTGACACCACCCAACCATCATCAAAAGTCCATGAGACCCTGATCAATTTTTCCGCCTATCAAACTGAACGTCACCCGGACTTTACTTGCCTTTACAACACGCGACATTTGACTGCCGTGATGGGTGCTGCGCCAGAGAATGCGAAAAAAACTGCAGTTTTTCTTTACCGCTAAGGAAAACTTACATATTTTGATGACACAAAGCAGAGCAGAAGAAACACGTGTGTTCTTGAAACCCAAATGTAGGAAAGGAGAGATTCTATGCTAACTTCAGTCTGGCAAAAAGCATCGATAAAATGAGGGGTTGTTATCCCCATGCAGTTCACATTCCGTCAAGACGCCTAAATTCGTGCAAGCGTAGTTTTCCTGCATACTAAGAGCATGCACAGTCAAACAGGAAAGGCTAATTATCAATCTTCCTTCATTAATATTGGCATGAAATTTGAGGGCCAATTAGCAAGCCGTCGATAAGCGCCTTTAGAGATTCCTGCCTATTCATCCATATGTTGAGACACAGTGGATTTATAAGTTCAACTCAGTTGCTTGCTGAATGGCTCCACTTTCAAAGCTATTCCCTTCCTCTACTATGTGTGACACCGGTTAATTGCTGACTTATCTTCTTCCGTCCCCTATCACAATGCTTGTCAAATCACTTCAGCATTACTTAGGACAGACAAACGTCTCTTAAATACACTCATTGTTTTGTTAATTAATCAGTAAGTTATTTTAACTACAAGCATCATAGCCATCATGTCGAAAATTGTAACACACATGAAGCAATTCACAAACTGCGCAATTGACTACTCTCAGCTAAGGCAGTGCCTGTTTTGATGCATCCATCAGTTCAGGAATATCGTTCTTGAAGCAGCAACCACAAACTGCCACACTCACTTAACAAGCCAACAAAATGGCGCCTACCCCATCAACTGATCAGCAGAGGAGGCCAATTACGTGATTATTCAAGCAAAATTGCAGCAGTTTTCTCCATAATGTGCAAAAAGTGGTGGAGATGCTAGTGACGCAGTGTTGACTGTCACATCCAGTTTGATCAGACGGGATGGTGGTTTCTGAGATCCCTACAAAGCTTGCGTGCATTTAGCCAACGCCAACAAGTTGCGACACTGTGCCGATATGGACTCCTGGGATTGGGAGTCAAAAGGAGTGTTTTGTTTAACACTTGGTTATAACTGCGAAGCATCTGAACAATCCGAGCACAAAGAAAATCAAGGAGAATTAGGGGTTTCTGCTGTTACCTAGATTGAGGCCGACGACCCACAGTTGACCCCAGCTACAAGTTCACATCAAGTCCAGTGCAAGAAAAGTACCACCATAGCATAAAGCTTGATTATGGTGTATGGACGCAATATCTTTCCTTATTTCAAGAAACTGAAGTTGATGGACTTGGACAATGAGCAACCAATGGGTAACCAAGCAGAAAGAATAAAGGGAAGTAAATTCGACTCCTTCTGAGCCAGTTCGCACTGCATATGCCATCTGATAGGACATTTATGAAATACAAACTTGGTAGACGTTTAGCATCAACTAACATGGAACACTCATTACCGGGCAGTATGGGGCCAAATCGGCTTCTATGATCTGCAGCTTCTCATGGTCAGTTTATCCGCACTTCGAATCGATACCACGCATCTCAACACATCCTCTTGCAACATATTTTGCCGCAACGAGAGCAAACTGATAAGACAAACACGTCTTTCAGTTTTGGCACGCGACATTAGCTAGGAACAAAAACGGGCAGTAAAGTGTTTAGTTCATTCTGTTGTGTATTTAATTGATTTGTAGTACAACTTTATGCAATGGGGCATTAAGGGAATCGTTGCAAGAATCTCGCGAGGGGCACCCTTAACTGCAAAGCTAAATATCTCGTTTTGCTCAACCATCGCAAGACTCACATGAGTGGAATCCTTGTACATGAAGCAACAATTCTCGTTACACTCCAACATCACTAGATTTACGTGAGCAAAGTCGATGAAAATAAAGCTCAATTTCTTTTTTGCCCTCCACCACCACTTGATTTACGTGAGCAAAGCTGCGAATACAACGCCCAATCCCTCCATGCGTTATGCCAAAACTCGACTCCCGTGAGCGGAACCCATGAAGAAAATGGTTCATTTCTCCTTTCAGTACACAATTACCTCACTAACGTCGGCGAAATCGGTGGAGACAAATCTACATTCCTCATTTCATTGCACCAACACCTGACTCACCTAAGCAAGGTCTCTCAAGGCAAAGCTGAAATTCTCGTTTTACTCAAACATCACAAAACCCACGTGAGCGAAATCGACGACGTCGAACCTCAACTGCTCGTTTTACGCCACCTTCTTCTGACTTGCCTGGGCAATGTAGATGAATTTAAGGCTAAAATCCCATCTTACTCAGCTAGCACTTGACTTCCGTGAGCAAAGTCGATAAAGATAAATTTCATTTGCTCCTTTTATCTCAGCATCACCAGAATTTCGTAAGCGAAATCCATGAGCAGACACGTTTTCTTCTTTCACTCCACCTCGACTAGACTCACATGAACGAGACCGATGAAGGAAAGGCTCAATTACCTATTTGACTCCGCCATCACTGCAATCAAGTGAGATAAATCCATTGAGAAAATGGCAAATGTTACGTTTCGCTTTATTATCGCCAGCCCTACATGAGCAAAGCATATGCAGTCAAAGCTTAGTTACTCTTTTCACTCCACCATCACTGGTCTCACACGAGCAAAATTGATGATGATAAAGCTCGAATCTTCCTTTTTCTTCCCTATTAGGGCTCCTGTGAACAAAATCAGTGAAGACAAAATTCAATTTCTCATTTTGCTCCACCATGACTAGACTCAAGTGAACAACATATGTGAAGACAAAGCTCAATGTATCCTTTTATTCCACCTGTCCTGGGGAATCCTTCTTCCTTTCTGAGTGCGTCTGTCTGCAAGTCTAGTGTCGTGGTCTACCTCTCAGCCTGCTACAATTTTGTAACGCCATCTTCTGCAGCGCCTTTAAGTTCTCCTCTTGCACCGCTCAAGCATGTCTCGCTCGGCAGGTGTTCGTTTCTCCAAGCTGTAACGCAAAATTGTCTTGTAACGGCAGCAAAGCTTGCGCTCAATAACGTGTCGACGGATTCTCTTCCCATAGTTGATGCTCTGAAAGAGGCGAAGACACCACGGTGACGACAATGATGTGGGCTTTGTGATGGCCTCTTTATCTGACCTCATTCCAATTAGAGAAAAGGGGCTGATGTGGTAAGTCCTGCCGGACTATTCATCCCATTCCGGAGGTAGCAATGCATGCACAGATACTGGGAGTGCTTTTCGGTTGTGTTCAATATTACAGTCAAACGTACTAAAGTTTCTAAACAATGGGATTGCTGTGCCGGATTTTGTGATTATTGGCATGTTACTAGAAGATGGCGCACGCTTCCTGTATGACAGAATATTTGAGGACCCTCTGGGCTTTTGTCGGAAACTCAGATTGTACTAGCCATGGTCCATAATGGCGACGAATGTTTGCAGCACCCACATCCATTTTCCTTCTCATTAAAAACAAGTTTGGACTAATTGCTATTCCCATTTCACATTCCACAACTGATCGACAGTCTCACATTCCTAATAACTTTCAAAAATCTACCAATGTTTACGTCTCAGATTTAAACTGGTTAGGAACGGTAATGTTGCAAGCACAAGAGATGTCCTACATCATAGAGGCAAGAATAGGTTAGACAGTGATGAAGAATGTATTGGTCTCTCGCCTCGGGTATGCTGGTGGTGCTATCAGGATGATTTCTTAGGTGCTTTGGGAGGCACCTTTGTCTCCAGGTCATCCTCACGCAAGCACAGACAGCAGAGAACCAATCTATCCTAGGCCGCACATTCAGCAGTGCAAGCCTGAAATCAGAGTGCACCTTCACTGAGTCGTAGTGGCCAATGATGCAGCGCACACAGAGTACAGCGATCTACAACCTAATTGTGCGGCCAACAGGCAGTTTGTGACACCCTTAATGCCCGATGCGTGCTCGAATGGAGTAGTTCTAGATATCACCGGTGCAGCACCGCAGTCGACCTGTCCGACATTTGTGGCAATGTGACTTCTCCCACTTGAGTGCCTCTATCCACGCAGCCTCTTTATTGGCGTTGCGAATACGCACAATGTTGTCTTTATGCTCACCAACAATCTCGTCATCGTGCCAGCGCCAGCTCCTCTGCAGTATCGAATTCCAGAACATTTGGACAAGAGACAGACCCGGTTTGTTTCTCCTCACTCTTCCACCTCCACTTTCCATCGCTGGAGATCACTCGTGCTGTTGAGAGTGGAAATGGCCATTCCGGACTAAGATGTTAATTTTCCCTCGACGACTGTATGAAATATCTTCTTTCAATTACCCAAGAATATGTGCCTTCAAAGCAGGTATTATACCACAGCTATACCATTTTCCGTGTGTTTAAGTTATCATCTACTACACTGCTTATCGCACAGGCGAATGGAAAGGTCGAATCTGTGGGCTATCATTAGTAAGAATAACTGCCAGAGCAAGCTATTTTTAAGGAATTTAATAAAGGAAAGATTAGTAGAACACCAAACCGCTTTTTATGGATCACCCATGAGAGAGACGGAACACAGAGCTGCACAGCAATCGACTTCAACGTTCAATAAACAGCATTTGCAGATCAGCACAAAACGCTGGGTTAAAGATTAGTCAGCCACCTCAGAGGGACTTTAGCAGGATTGGGAGGGACGATACTCTCCTAAGGAGGTGGTCAACAGTTTGGTTGGCAAGAATTGCGTGAGTTACAAGGTGGTTGAACGGTGGTACCGAACAGACTAACATTTGCGCAAATATTTCAGCAATCCGACCTGCATTAGTAGCTATTAAACTTAACCAATGCTCGTAAAGCATCGGCCCGGGAAAATGAAAATGCATCAACTAACCGTAGTCCAGATAGTATGATTTGCAAGGACGGCAATAAGAGCAACAAAATAAACTTTTTCGCATCGGTTAATAGGAACCAACTTGGTGATGTGAGCAATTAACCAAATATCGCATCCACAAAAATAACAACAAGGAAATGCGTGCGTGAAGTATAGTGTTTCGAGAATTCCTCGAAGTCGAAAAATGCTCAATTCGCAACCTATGCATTCAATGAACAGAAGGGACCTGGGCTACTGCCATGGTTCAGTGGCCATTCTGGCCGGCGAAGGTGATGCAATCATCCTTGACGGGACCGGAAGCCGTGCGGCAGTGGTTTCTGATTCCTACTCCTGTAATTGATTTCAAGGATAGAGTGGCAGGTTGGAGGAAACTGTCATTAGCCTTTTCTAGTTGTTGTTGTATTTTGCGCTAAATTTACACTTAACTGAATAGTGTAAAGTTGTGCTGCTTCTAAACGGCCATTGGACTCCTGAAATTGTGCCCAGCTAAATTAAGTGTGGCTTACTAAGACACATTCAACGACAACTAAAGATGCACCGCCAAGATAAAGCATGCATTACCGACATGATTCTGGCTTGGGAGGAAATCAGCATGCCCGATTGGCCATGTCGCTGCATTTAGGTACAGTGACCACTCCGTTTACTACACACGCATCCACGCCGTTGCGGATTGATTTTTAGTGAGAGATATTCCACTTCACCCTTACTGCTCGATTATTTTTACACCACCTAAGTTTTCCAAATTTACCACTTAGATTTTCAACACCACTTGCAAATCTTAAATTGTTTCACGATGCACATTAATGGCCGATTCGGAATCAAATATCCGAATGACATTATTGGTAAGCACCTTGTTTTAAGTTTCGTTAATTGCATTAAAGATTTGTCGGTTTCTAACAACTTATTTGATTTCATAATAATTTATATGTATATCAGTAAAATTTAGGAATTTGTTTTCATTTAGTGCCTTAACTAAACGCTTTAGCTAGAATTGTTATAATCTCCTGAATCAGGCCTATTTGTCGTCGGGTCCGCGTTTGTCGTACTATCTCTGACGATGCCCGCTAAGCTGGTGACCTCTGACGCAATTGCCTTTCACGTAGATGTGGTGGCTGCCGGACACTCCGTGATGATTAGAGATATTCTAGATGGTACACATTGTTGTCTGCAACACTTGTCATTTATGCTCAGAGATGCATGTCTCCTGTTCCTTCCTTTTACCCCAATTTTTATTCCTGGCCTTTCCTCACCACTCTCGTTAATGTACCATTTTGCTTTTAAACCCACTGCATGAATCATCCAAATTGTACAGTTCATGGGGCAAAGGCATGGCTTGAATAAGCTATTTGTCACTGTCACCACCGAAATCGCTCATAGCTGTTTCCTCGCGTCACTTCTTAAGAATTGATCACAAATGGCAATAAGCAAACAATTTGCCTGTTTTTATTGCTCCTTTGTTGTTTCTGATGGTAGATGTTGGGCCCAAGCCTGTAGAGGATGATGAACCGACCCCTCTGCAATACGTGAATGCTGATATTTTGAGGAGGGTTCTCCAGTGGTGCACGCATCACAACGACGATGCCCTTCAGCAGAGCCACAATGAAAATCTAGTGGTGTACGCGTCACAAGTACGATGCTCTTCAGCAGAGCCACGATGGAAATAGGGACCATCGGACGGATGACACACCTAGCTGGGATCAAGAGTTTCTTCGGGTGGATCAGAGGACTCTGTTTGAAATCCTTTTGGCAGCTAATTACCTCGACATAGAAGGCCTTCTTGGTGCGTGTTGCAAATCTCTTGTCAACATGATCAGGGGCAAGACACCGGAGGAAATTAGCAGGACTTTCAATATTAAGTCGGACCTCACTCCTCAGCAGAAGGAGCAGGTAATATAAATGAGTTGATGCAGTTAATTCCAATTACTGCCTTGCCAGATTTTTCGTGCGGTTCTTTTTGTGGTCCATCGACGGTATTTTCACCATTTTTGGTACTCAGTGAGAATGAACGGTGTTAGGAATAATGAATACACATGCGTATTACGACCTACTTCCAGGATTATATTCTCACATACTGTACTCGCTTAGCCTTGAATTGTACTTAATCGCTACTATTGCTATTCCCTACAATTGTAATGACTTTTTGTCCAGCTTAGCCTATTGCCAGTTGTTGGACGGCTCGAAGGTTATTACAGTTTTTGTGCAAGTATATCCGGTGACTTACCCTGACTTGTAGGGGCTTGTATGTTGAAAGAATTGAAATTTGAGCTTGTCCGCTTCACTAAGTTAATCTCGGTTCTAAAGCTATGGGGTTAAGTGGTAGCATTATGTACTGCTAATTTGGCAAAGCTTTGTTTTCAGTATCGTTTTATTCGATGGCAATTCAATATTTTTATGCTAACATTGGTCATGGTCAGGCAGCGGTGCTGCTAGTGATAGTCCACAAATCTCCGGTGGTGAGGACGGGTGGCCTTATATGACTCGCTATGTGTGATGAGTGTGAGGCTTTTACTAAGGCCCAAAAATTTGGATTTGGTATCTCTCTCCAATGACTAACCTAAGCTTGCGTTAAAAGCAGCTGTTTTTCCCAGCTGTTCATGTAGGCGATCATCACCATACCTTACACTGGCATTCGCCATAAAATTGAAACCAATGAATGGGTACATATAGCTAGCCTTTGCTCGCGATGAGGCTGATTTAATGGAATTGTAAGTTTACATAATTGTAGTACAATGGAAAAATATGCGTGCATTTTGCTGAGCTATTTATGGAATGGTCGATTTCTTGTAAGCATACATATGAATCAGTCCTGAATTGCAGGAGATGAACCAAAGAAATATCGTAACTGCGTGTATTGCCTAGCAGTTTGACGTCCAAATTTAAGTGAAGGTAGGAAAACCTGCCTAAGGGCTCAGTTATTCCGGTTCCCTGACAAGTTTCGGATGCAAAACCTTGGGATGTGGTGATCCGCTCACGTAGCGTACACAAAGATGATTATCACCACTGAATCCGACATCATTCCCGTCACGAATCACTGAGTCAACTTTTCTATTAAATCAGCTTAGAGACCCCTGCTTACTTTTTAGGAGAACTCTGATGAAACGACTTCGCCATAGATTTATTTTCCTGTGAACGGTGGTGCTGTAACTTGGCTCCCCCAATTTTACTGCAGAATCACGCATTGGGGCCATGAACATTGCTACTAGCTCCTGTCTTGGTATTCATCCAATGGTTAGCTTCTGACATGACGGCTTTATCCTATTTGTCAGTCGTGTGAGCATAAGTTAGCATACGTGGCGTGTAGTCAGCATCGCTCATGTTAAGCAACTGACCCCAGATGGTGATGTTACATCAACGCCATTGCTAAGACAGCTCAGCCAACCATTACGCCAAGCTCTGATTCGCTCACATTGGTGTGCTCACTGCAGTCGTTATTCGTTACAGTTGTCGTGGGTGGCGTTTTATCCAAGTGTGGTGTAGGCGCAACAGCATTTGCTGACGCTACTAGATTTGTTGCTATTGCTGTTTTTAGTGGGGATATTTGGATGTCGGCTGTGCGCTCATGATGAGACACTCGCGTCGAACCGCTGGCAGCAGTGGCTATTGCGAAGGCTTTCACCGCTGTCCAGTTGCTTGATCTTGGAGAGGGACAGTGAGAAACTGTGACTAATTTGCAGATAATCAGAAACTTTTATCTTCCTCAAGCATTACTCATGGTAACATATTTAATTAAGCACTTTGTCACCTTCGTCTGGACAGTCGTGCAGAGGTTATGATAGCACCCGCTTTTGGAGGTCGACAATAAGTCGGCATGTCGCATGCATAGCTCACGTGGTTTCGTTGTCTAGTTAGGCTGGTTCTGCCCCCTAAAATTGGATGCAATATACTCGCTACTTAAAAGTAATAGGTAGCATCAAGGTGTGGTGCTTGACCATATTGTCAAGGCTTAATGGATGTGGGGGGAAAATATGGGTTAATCGGAAACAGTAAAACTTTCGATGATATATGCATTCGGCAAAGAATAAAAAGCAACTTGAGAAGCAGAAGCATAACCAGATGACGGATACGATGGACAGCGGTCGCCCTTCCATGCAAACGCAGAGAATGGAACCGCCTTTTTCGAGGCTTTTTGTGCATTTTGCAGGATACTGGGAGCAGAAGTGAAACGGAATGGCGTCCGATGATTGACAAATTTGGCATGAAGGTGCTTTGATAGTCCTAAAGTGATGGCAGGGTCAAGGAAGTAACGTTACTTTTTTCCAGTCATTCAGTCTAATATTAGAAAAAATGGAGGATCAAGTAACCCCTAAAGTTGAGCTTTTTGAAAGTGCCACGATTTTCTCTACTTTAAAACAAATGGTAGATAAGAGGGCCAGTAGTACAAGGAGAAGTATTTAAAAGTTAACACACCTTCTTGTAAGACTGTCACTTTAATTTGCTCTGCTTTTATAGCGTTGAATGGCCCTACCCTGTTTCCAAAGAAGGACATGAGTGGTGAGCCAGCATTAGCGATGGGTAAAATGAATTCCCTCGTAATGAACTGTTTTCTCGTTTCTGTTTCTCTATGCTCCACTTTCACTGCATCTAAAATCCCAGACCGAAAAAGGCTTACGGATTAAAACTCATCATCTCAAAGCTCATGTCTAATTAGCTAGGCAAAGCGGATGTTAAATCGCAATGAACCCACCCATCGGACTAAGCCGTACAAGAGCCAGTTTGTCTGCTTCAAGGGTGGAGTGTTTTTCATCGCCTTCCCCCTCTACCTCCTTCTCTCTCCTCTTTGCATCTCCACGCCCTCAATCATGTTTTTTGGCATCGCTGATTTCTTTGGAGTGTTCCAGTAAGTTCAAATTGCCAATTTCCTTCTTTTCAGTTGGCAGTAAATCATAACGGTTTTCACGGTACTGAAATGGACAAGTAAGTAGTATGTGTTCTGCATTTTTACCAGTACTTTATACTGAATCGTTTGCAACAATACTCTATGTTAGCCAAGGAATTTGTCTTTTAATACCTAAAAATTAGTTTATCTTTCCTTAAATGATAATTTTTGGTAACAAAGTAAATACATTTCTCAGATCTTATCTTTGGCGTTCTCATGATGGCTTGCGGAGTTCAGTGCGTGCAAATAGCAGCCCGAAAGCCCTCACAACAGGAGGGACGGTAGGACGAAATAATAAACAGACGGACTATGAGAATGTGATTACATCCTGTTTGTTTATTACTTTGTGTTTTTCCTTGGCTTTCCACGTTTTATATCGTGAGGCAAAGGTGTTGCATGATATAAAGTAAACCATCACAACTAACATATGTTCATTCATTCAGTGCCTTACTAATTAATGAAATTCAACGTCAAGAGGTACAATTAAACCCTACGAACTGGCCTGTGACTAAGGGGCTTGTGTTGGCGACACTGAACTCACCGCATTCATAGTTGATGTCTCTACCACCTCCACTGAATCATGGGAAGTTTTCGAGAAACCCCTCTCATTACTGCCCTTGGAGGTTTCGGGAACCGAAAAAATCCTTGATTTATTATCCTCTGATGCACTCCGGATCTTTCGATCTTCTGCATTTTCCTCGAATGCGCTTCCTGCACCGAAATTTTAATTACGTGAATGACTATTTCAAGACATGTTCCCTTAAAACAACTGCTTTTTGACACACTTTCGTGTACTTCTTCCTTCAGAACATTTGCAGTGACCAGATTTTGACGTGCAACAAAGGTCTGATGCCTGGCGACATCGAGCATACCTGCGGATACCCGTCTGCCACCCTTACTTCTGGCAAGAAAACTGCCGTTGTGATGGTGTTTAGCACATCGGGCTCCAGGCCTAGAATTTCGCGAGTAAACAATTATTACTGAAAGCTGCGAGTAGGCAAATTTTAGATGACAAAATGCTGGTAATGTATTAAGGTCCCTATGCTGTCCTATCGACAGATTTGAAACATAATTCTGGCACAAATGTTAGAGAACAGGGCCATAGACTTGAGAAGATGAATACGGAAATGAGTTGATGAAAGGTAAAGGGTTGAAACAGGGAGGTCCAAACACACTAAAGCAGGAAAACTACCGAATGGCCTGATTGAGTAATTGCAAATTAACGAAGAAATTTGCTATGAGTTGATACTTAGATACTCTTGGCTATACAACTGTACGCATCTCCTGAACGAGATTTTCCGGGTGCACCAAGTCTCGAGATAAATTTGACAAATAGGGAAGGAATTTGCAAGGATGATAATTGGGTAACACTTTGTAAACTTCACAAACCCATATTTTTGAATAATTCCAAATTTTATTCTCTTTTATAATTTTGTAGACTTCCTTATCAGGATTGATTCAAGATAGAGGGAAGGAATGTCGAAAAGTGCTTTGATGGGTAAATTATGTACAGGTAGGTGACGGCAATAGACATGGATTTGGATACATCCCTATAGATTGATGGATGGCTTGCTGACCAGAATGAAGTTGAAGTATAAGGTAGATGGGTTTGGAAACTTCAGCATTACCTTGCTCGTAGCATGGGCTCAAAGAGATCGAGATCGTTTTTTGGTGAAGCCGGTTGAAGTGAGGGATCTCGAAGGACGCAACGAAGCACAGCTATGATTGTAAGTCCAGTGGTGAAAACGCGGTAGGTGAGAAGAAAGGTGTTCAGGTAGTCAATTGACTGAAAGCGAGGATCCAGGAGGCGAGCCAAGAGACGGCCTAAGGTGCCATGGCGGACCTTCAGGAGACAAAGTGAGGATTTGATGATCATACTGCCAACTTTTATTGGGAATAAGGGTATACCAGGGCCCTTGAGAGGTGCTTTGAACCCTGAAAGAAGCGAGCGCTGACGTACGATGGCTTTTAAAGCAATCCACTTGTTGACACTCCTAGCCCAAGCCCATTTTCACTCTCCCACTTCTAGGTCGTATGGGTTAAATGGGAAGTGGACGAACTAGTTGTTACCTTGTTGGAGCGCTCAGTGGCTGTTTTATCAACTTTTTCGAGCATATACGCTGGATTTAAATAGGAATCCAAGGTAGAGGAAGGTCCTTGAACAGATTGCTTGGTGCTCAGACGTGCTGCGTTAGTAGAACGCATCATCCAGGAATGCCTCGAGCAGATGAGGTAAGACAGATGGTAAGCGGGAGGTTCGAAGAAAATCCCACTATTGAAAGGCTGATGGGCTGACCAACTTGCCAACACTTGGATTCTTTTGAATTATCTCCAATGTTTTAAGTACAACTCAACAATTATGCTCAGTTGAAGCACTTCTAAAATTTCTTTTAGGTGGTTGGTACTTTCAAGACACTTTCTTTGGCTACGAAAGCATAAATGAGGTGGAGGTGGAATCCTCCACCGACACGCCAGTACCTTGGAGACACGCGCGCACCACGAGAGCCCCTGCTTTCTTAAATTTGTATTTAGTCAGAAGGAGCCACCCACTCGCCTTAATTTGTCCTTTTATCATTTGGATACCACAGGTGCTTACCCGACAGTCCTCTACTTTGCAGTGCCGAAGCATGAATTCATGTGGCATTATGTTAGATGAAGCTTAAAGTGGTTTCTGGACAATGCTAAACAACAACGAAGTCATTTTTTTAACTTTTAGAATTTGTGCAGACCAAAAAATTACAAATCAAAAGCACGGACTACAAGTAGATGTAAAAAAGCGATTACTTGAGGCATTTTACACGAGTTCCTTGTTGATCGGTGCTTAATGTCAGGACAGTCCTTGAACAGCCCAGGGTCCAAACTGGGAAAACAAAAAAGGGTGCTCGATAAACCAAAGTAATTAAGTAAAATATCCAATCCTGGTTACTGTAGAAAGTCGCATCGAACCCACCGAACTGAATAAGGCATGGAGATAGATGACACCTCGGAATGCGCGATGCTCAGCATATGACTGTAATGTAGTTGTTCAATGCACTGAAATTAAAAACAAACCTCTTTTGCCCCACAAATAGCAGCGTTAGTGTTTCATCTCCCTTCTTCCGCCCCAAGGGACCACTCAAGTTAGTAAAGTATTTAAGCGACTCATTTTGTTGATACAAGTATAAAGCTGTACTTAAACTTTAACAATTCTGTCGACTTTCAAACCTGACTTATATCCGAGCACCAGGCCTCCTTTTCTTGCAAATTAGAGGCTACTAGCCAAATACTGCTGGCGCCCTCCCTATCGCCTGGCCATATTATTTGAAAAACGAGATTCCCATAGCTGCCGAGGTGGTGATCGGGGTTGGTTGCCGATAAGGTAGACATCGTTGAGGTGATATGTGCAGGACTGTCATCAGCAGAGTCGTTAGCGACAATTTTGCGAGTGAAGGAGCCCGGGCGTGTCTCTCGCTTAGACTTGCCTCAAAGACGAAACAAATGCTTCTAAGTGGGTGTAAGTAGCAGAAGAAAACGATGGGAAATTAGGCACGGAGAGGCATTGCCTTTCACCTTCTTACGCAAACTGGGTTAGAAACTGCTTCGTACATCTTAATAACCCTCTATGCTAAAAATGTCTTTACACTTTGGAAGCCAATAAAGAGGAGGAGCTAAGTGTCGGGTTCAGCAGATTAATTGGATGCAGCGGAATTAAAACATTTTTGTTAACAAAATTATCAAAGTTTGAAGTAGGCAGTCTTTTAATGTAAATCCAAGTTATAAATGGCTTGGTGCCTAAATCTTAGTTCCATTAGCATCTATCCAGCAAATCCGCTAGCGAGGTTTGTAAATCAAGATGAGTTGAGGGTAGGAAGGAGAATATACGCTGTCTAAGTGCCTCTTCGCATCCTCATTCTTTTCATAGCAGCTCAAGGAATGACTGTCGCGTCATCAGTTGATAGTTAAGGTCAAATGGAGAGTAGAAAGAAGTAACGGATCATTATTAGATGGACGAAAGTAAAGCGGGCGGCGTCAACCCAGGTCGCCCATTTCGAGAGGCCAAAATTCTTAGATATATGTGGTAGCTTACAGCTCTCCACCACCTACCGACACCTCTGAAAGCGGGCCCAGCCCCGTCTCGGGCGCACAGAGTGTTTGCAGCTTTGGATGACAAGAGGAGTTAAGTCCTACGGAACCGCAACAAAATCAACAGCCCACATCAACGCTGCCGCCATGGAATTTGATTTCCGCCAAATTGGCGCATGGGTCGTTGATGTTGGCCGCACTGACACTAGGCACTACAGAAGATGATTGCGCAGGTATTCCTTCGAATGGCTTTCTGCTGTCAAATGTGATTTAAAAGGAACGCGAAAAAACAAAACGCTGTTAAGTTTAGAGAGAATGTCCTTTTTTTTGGGTTAATCGAGAGACATCAGGATGCTGTGAACAACTACTTACATCTAAGAATTTTGGCCTCTCGAAATGGGCGACCTGTGCTGACGCCGCCCGCTTTACTTTCGTCCATCTAATAATGATCCGTTGCTTCCTTTTTTTCTCCAATTGAACTTAACTATCAACTGATGACGCGACAGTCATTCCTTGAGCTGCTATGAAAAGAATGAGGATGCGAAGAGGCACTTAGACAGCGTATATTCTCCTTCCTACCCTCAACTCATCTTGATTTACAAACCTCGCTAGCGGATTTGCTGGATAGATGCTAATGGAACTAAGATTTAGGCACCAAGCCATTTATAACTTGGATTTACATTAAAAGACTGCCTACTTCAAACTTTGATAATTTTGTTAACAAAAATGTTTTAATTCCGCTGCATCCAATTAATCTGCTGAACCCGACACTTAGCTCCTCCTCTTTATTGGCTTCCAAAGTGTAAAGACATTTTTAGCATAGAGGGTTATTAAGATGTACGAAGCAGTTTCTAACCCAGTTTGCGTAAGAAGGTGAAAGGCAATGCCTCTCCGTGCCTAATTTCCCATCGTTTTCTTCTGCTACTTACACCCACTTAGAAGCATTTGTTTCGTCTTTGAGGCAAGTCTAAGCGAGAGACACGCCCGGGCTCCTTCACTCGCAAAATTGTCGCTAACGACTCTGCTGATGACAGTCCTGCACATATCACCTCAACGATGTCTACCTTATCGGCAACCAACCCCGATCACCACCTCGGCAGCTATGGGAATCTCGTTTTTCAAATAATATGGCCAGGCGATAGGGAGGGCGCCAGCAGTATTTGGCTAGTAGCCTCTAATTTGCAAGAAAAGGAGGCCTGGTGCTCGGATATAAGTCAGGTTTGAAAGTCGACAGAATTGTTAAAGTTTAAGTACAGCTTTATACTTGTATCAACAAAATGAGTCGCTTAAATACTTTACTAACTTGAGTGGTCCCTTGGGGCGGAAGAAGGGAGATGAAACACTAACGCTGCTATTTGTGGGGCAAAAGAGGTTTGTTTTTAATTTCAGTGCATTGAACAACTACATTACAGTCATATGCTGAGCATCGCGCATTCCGAGGTGTCATCTATCTCCATGCCTTATTCAGTTCGGTGGGTTCGATGCGACTTTCTACAGTAACCAGGATTGGATATTTTACTTAATTACTTTGGTTTATCGAGCACCCTTTTTTTGTTTTCCCAGTTTGGACCCTGGGCTGTTCAAGGACTGTCCTGACATTAAGCACCGATCAACAAGGAACTCGTGTAAAATGCCTCAAGTAATCGCTTTTTTACATCTACTTGTAGTCCGTGCTTTTGATTTGTAATTTTTTGGTCTGCACAAATTCTAAAAGTTAAAAAAATGACTTCGTTGTTGTTTAGCATTGTCCAGAAACCACTTTAAGCTTCATCTAACATAATGCCACATGAATTCATGCTTCGGCACTGCAAAGTAGAGGACTGTCGGGTAAGCACCTGTGGTATCCAAATGATAAAAGGACAAATTAAGGCGAGTGGGTGGCTCCTTCTGACTAAATACAAATTTAAGAAAGCAGGGGCTCTCGTGGTGCGCGCGTGTCTCCAAGGTACTGGCGTGTCGGTGGAGGATTCCACCTCCACCTCATTTATGCTTTCGTAGCCAAAGAAAGTGTCTTGAAAGTACCAACCACCTAAAAGAAATTTTAGAAGTGCTTCAACTGAGCATAATTGTTGAGTTGTACTTAAAACATTGGAGATAATTCAAAAGAATCCAAGTGTTGGCAAGTTGGTCAGCCCATCAGCCTTTCAATAGTGGGATTTTCTTCGAACCTCCCGCTTACCATCTGTCTTACCTCATCTGCTCGAGGCATTCCTGGATGATGCGTTCTACTAACGCAGCACGTCTGAGCACCAAGCAATCTGTTCAAGGACCTTCCTCTACCTTGGATTCCTATTTAAATCCAGCGTATATGCTCGAAAAAGTTGATAAAACAGCCACTGAGCGCTCCAACAAGGTAACAACTAGTTCGTCCACTTCCCATTTAACCCATACGACCTAGAAGTGGGAGAGTGAAAATGGGCTTGGGCTAGGAGTGTCAACAAGTGGATTGCTTTAAAAGCCATCGTACGTCAGCGCTCGCTTCTTTCAGGGTTCAAAGCACCTCTCAAGGGCCCTGGTATACCCTTATTCCCAATAAAAGTTGGCAGTATGATCATCAAATCCTCACTTTGTCTCCTGAAGGTCCGCCATGGCACCTTAGGCCGTCTCTTGGCTCGCCTCCTGGATCCTCGCTTTCAGTCAATTGACTACCTGAACACCTTTCTTCTCACCTACCGCGTTTTCACCACTGGACTTACAATCATAGCTGTGCTTCGTTGCGTCCTTCGAGATCCCTCACTTCAACCGGCTTCACCAAAAAACGATCTCGATCTCTTTGAGCCCATGCTACGAGCAAGGTAATGCTGAAGTTTCCAAACCCATCTACCTTATACTTCAACTTCATTCTGGTCAGCAAGCCATCCATCAATCTATAGGGATGTATCCAAATCCATGTCTATTGCCGTCACCTACCTGTACATAATTTACCCATCAAAGCACTTTTCGACATTCCTTCCCTCTATCTTGAATCAATCCTGATAAGGAAGTCTACAAAATTATAAAAGAGAATAAAATTTGGAATTATTCAAAAATATGGGTTTGTGAAGTTTACAAAGTGTTACCCAATTATCATCCTTGCAAATTCCTTCCCCATTAGTCAAATTTATCTCGAGACTTAATGCACCCGGAAATTCTCGTTCCGGAAATGCGTACAGTTGTATAGCCAAGAGTATGGTATGGATGCGGACGTGTGTGAGCATGGGATAAAGAAGTAAAATGCAAATTGGGCAAATTGAGTGGCCCATTTTAAGTAGAACAGATTGCTTAATGGGTTAAGCACATATGTTATCGTTTCCAATCCGTGTTTGTCTCTTCTTAATATTCACGTGTAAGCAATTTTTGCCTTTGCACATCTGCTTTTGACTCCTCTTGCACTCTTAACGATCTACTCACTTGCCGCTCCCACTACAGGCCTATGTTTTACCACATTCATTACTCCTAGCTAAAGTTGTTGCCTTATTACAAGGTTATTGCAAGAAGAAGAGGACTGCATTAGGACGCATTGGCATCGCTGGAAGCACTTAAGCACCGCTTTTTCCTATTCGCTTTGTTTACTCGTGGCCTTATACAATCACTGATGGTAACGCAGACTTCTACATTATGCTGCCTGCAAAAAAGGTAAAAAGAGTAGGGTAAATTTAGAAAAATTTATCCACTACATTATTAAATAACTCCATAGAGCATGAGAAATGGTGGACGAGGTTTGTTCCTAACTAAGGACACGTCAATGATGCCTGAAAATGCCTCTTTCACTTTACCTTCTGATCGTTGGCTGGAGTCAGCAAGAGTGTCACGTACAAGTCTATGTGCGCGTCTACGCACATGTCAGTAGCATCATAATCCTACTACCTGACTTCGATCGACCCACCCTTAATGCATGCTGCTATTATTTTTGCTGCCTTTTAGGTCCGTCATTCAAGAAATCTCTACCTGGACTGTGTTGATCCCACTCAGTAAAAACTCACGATAAAGACTGAATTCAAGCACAGATTCACACTTTTAGCTAGTGTTAGATTGTCTCCTCCGGCTTAGCGACCATCCTTGCAAGACTTGGTAGCCATTGATTTAACTAGTGTGAAATCTGTCATCTTTGCTGAGCACTGCATTTTGGCACAATTACGACCACGACTTCTTAAACCACTCCGCTGTCAACATGCACTTTAACTACTTTTAGGTCCCGCCTCATTTCGCATAGTAGAAGTGCATGTTTCTGGCCCAGTCGACTTCATATCACCCACCTCTGCTATGACAGCTAGTCCACAGCTACTTATCTGGGTGCAAGTAAGGCGTTGAAATGTTTCGGCTGGAATCTAGTGGCATTAGACTGGGAGAATGAATCGCTTAGCTCGATGCAATATGAGACAACAGATTTGCGGCGTCAGCAGTAAAACCACACAAGTCACTGAAGTACGGCTGAATAAGTAATTGGCTGGCAGCACAGCATTTGCATGCGTCTTTGAAGTGCCCTTTAGTGTTGTTAGCATAATAATAAGATTAATAATAAGAGGGTTTCTACAACTCTAAGTCGCTTAAATTAAGTCCATATTCGTCCCGTAGCATCTTTTTGGTGCAACCTTTCCATGATCTCTATTACATTTTTAGAGACAAACCTTTGCTTGGGACACAGGGAGTGCACCAAATGGTCTCCAAAGAAGCTGTTGCTGCTTTCGCAGCCAGTAACTGATCATCACCCCATGTTTCACACTCTATGGTATTACTGTATGACCCGATGGAGATTCTCTTCAAATCAAGTCATTCTTTTCGGCTTCAAATTGAGTGGCACCATGTAAGGCTACACCATCATTGGCTGCTTAAATAAGTGTGTAAACAAAACCTAATAATCTCTTCCCCATTGCAAATTTTAGCAGAAGTCATTATTGCGTAGATTACCAAAAGAAATGCGATGAATGCCGACTTCTCTGTTTTTGTCATAAAAAAATCCAGTGGATGCAAATATTAACTTAGAAATCTTTTAGCACTTGCCTTGTCCCACGGTACTAGCTCTGAAAAACAGCCCCGTTATTTAAAAGAACAAAACGACGAAGATTGTGGTTCATAGCTATCTATATCTCACGCCAACATAAACTCTAATCAGCTTACCACAGTGCCCGGGTCCACTTGCATTCTGCATCCAGAAAAACAAGTGAGCTGATAAACAGTAAGACTGCTAGGATGGTTGCGATTGACGCTACAATGAACACAAATCTTTGAGAGATGCTTTTTTAAGAGCACATGGACTTAAAAGCAACCGACACAGCGCCGATGCTGTGGCTATTCTCGTTCTCGTAAAAGCCGTCGCAATCCAGCCCAACTCAAGTTCACCCAAAACGCTTATCAATGGGAGACACTCCTCATTTTTTATGACAAATTCAGGCAATTTGGGCAATTACATATCACAAGGAGTGAAGCGAACTTTGCATTGTGCGTTTAAGTTCAGCATTTAGGGTACAAACGGGTAAATTGGCTTCAGAGGTGTCATGAATGTCAAAATGACAAGGAACTTGCGTCTGCAGAAGCCAAATGTTGCAAAGAGAGTTTGCGCGGAGAAGGAACAACGATAATGTTACGGACAGGAGTGGAACATTAACAGCAACTTCTTCCTACATAGCAACATTAACTTTCAAGAAATGACTCAAAACGGAAACAAGCGCAAGGAGATTGGCGCAGTGAGAAACCTTAAGAAGACCACCGCACAATTAAGAAGCACTTGACGCAAGTTATTTTTACTAGTTTGTAGTTGAAATTGCGAGGTACATTCGAAAGATTAATGTGACAGTGTAAGAAGAAAGGGACATCCTCTGGTGACAAAGCACCACAACAGTACTCACCCTTGCGTAAGTAAAGTAGGCACAGCATTCTAAGCACTAAACACTGCTTGCCTTTGATGTAATATTGTGTTAGTAGTATGTGGAGATAAGTTACAAAATGATGTAGAATTTATGCAACGCTACGCCCATTGTAGATTTTAAATGCAGGGCCTGCTTGTCAGTGCCCATTCGTGCATGCTATTTAAAAAAGTCTTTTTCATTTCATTTTTCATGCTTCTCTTGCAAATTACCGCTATAAGAATCCAAAAGCTGCCATATCTGGAGCTTTAAAGTTGCAAATATAGCTTTCCTCAAAAACGCTTGGTGGCAACATGTTAGCGCTACATACCTCAACCTCAATTTCGGCTGGTTAAGCGCTCAATGCCTCAGAAGCAAGCTAGCCTTGCCTGTTTCGTGACACCTTGCATCCTATTATCTTGGCTGACCATGCATATCTCTTTTTACAGTTTTTACTTTGTTTTCCAACTAACACTTCTTGATGCTCAAAAGACACCTCTAGCGTCACCTTCACTTCAGTATTCTGACTATTGCCCACCATGCAATGCTGTGGTAACCGCCTCAAAAAACCAGTAAATGCCTAAATCTCATGCACAAATGCAGCGTCCATTCTTCGCTTATGTAGTAATTGCCGAAGGTGACTAGCGTAGACATTAGGAAAAACTGACTGTTCTGATGTTCGCAGTAGGTTCCCATACATATTAAACGTCAAGTCCCATTGAATAGTGTGATTGGCTTGTGCCATGTGGCATTATTTAACCTCATTTACACCTCAAAATTGATAATGCCTTTAGAATACCATAGTTCACTAAAAAGTCTGCCGTTTTTCGCAGCTTTACCTTACCCCCTACATTTAGTACTTTCTACAGTCGTTATAATTTTCTGATATTCTAGTTGAAACCCATCCTTACATGCATGGTCGACTTGGTCGCCATTCTAAAGCAGGTACTTAATATAGGTCAAATATTATTTCCATATGATGTTAATTTGCCTTCATGGTTTGCTTTTCTGGGAAGATGAGGAGGCAGGGTTTCTCGATTTGCCTTGAAAGCGTACGTTACATCTCTTCACTTTGTCGCATTCAGGCTATGGATGTTAATCGTCAAGTAATCACAACCTGTCAGAACTGTTAATATTTCCTTATATCTAAGCAATGGTGAATAAGTTGTGTTCCACGTGCAAGGGAATGCACAGGGTGTGGGATGATATGCATATGTGACGCTAGGCATTAATCTATTTACTTGGCAATCACAAGCATACTGAGAGAATGGCAAAGTGGGCAGAGCTTACTCGCCTGCTTATCGAATGACCTCAGAGGGTGGCACAACCACTGAAGTTACTTTGGCGTGAACTCGTCAAATAAGATCCCGCATTCTTCTAAATCGCCGCATTTGGTATGTGCGGGTGAAATTGTGCTAACACTGGTGATGTTGATGGCCAGTGGTGGGTTGTTTGTCATCTCTCATGGCTCTTTGGTGGCTATTCTAAAACGTACACTGGTTGAAAGTCGAATAAACAGTTTGCGTGACCCTGGCTTTGATGACCATCAAGAAGTGCCTAAATAACAAGCGATTGGAGGCGCATTTTATTGTGTTGGGGCTATTTCGCAATATTGTTGATTTTATCAGCAGGCGTCTTGACTTCGCTTTTATTTGCTGCCCTGTTTGAGAGAAGAGTAACCAGAAATTTCTGGATTTTTCCTCAAGGGTATGTTACATCTACTCACTTGGTCGCATTTAAGCCACGGGCGTAAATTGTCAACTGACCTAAAAAATTCATGGGTGTTGCCGCTTCCTTATGCTAAAAATACGGCATGGATGATCTGTCATACCACTATTGGTGTTTTACGCGTAAGACAATGCATAACGTTTAGAGTTGACGAAGGCATCGGTCGTGTCATGAGTACCACATCAAGCGAGTGTCTGACAGAGCATGCAGCTCTTCGTAGAGACCATGTACCACTAACTGAAATAGTCACAGCAAACCAGCATGAGCTGCATCATGTTATTTTATGTGACAAGTTGTGATGGAACGACTGAGGCAGTCGATTTCGCTAGTGTCAAAATGGGTAGAATGACATCGTTAGGCCGCATCATGTGTCAGATTAGACTAAACAAACATCAAGTAATCAGGCGACAGTTGCTCTATAAACTGTGCTTTTTTTCGACTTGATCTTCCTGCTCCGGTCTCTCAAACCTTTGTGCGGCACCCTACTGTCTGTGGCGTATTGCTTATTGGAGAACCTAGGACGTGGCATATTGCTAGTAGGTGGCAAAAGCCAAACTATTAGCAAGACCTGAAAAAAGCCAGGGGACATTCAGTTCTCCAAGATTTCGCCTGAGATCTTGCCCAGTAAGTGCGTGTTTACCGGTATTTACTACAAATGGGCTGAACCGGAGCCTAACATTTGGGAGAAGAGCGATCTGGCGACCAATTAAAAGTCAATTCCCTAGCTCTGGCTTGAGAATCGACCCCTGAATTGTGGTGAGATGCTCTACATTTGAAGAGACGCTTAAGCAGGTCAAATACCTACTCAGGCACGTAGCTATCAACTGCAAGATATAGTTGGTATTAAGTTGGCAGATTCGATATTTTAGGGGCGGTACTAATGACTCATGCCATGGCCATAAACCTCGTTTGAGCATGTTCTCGATGGGTGCCATTTTGCGTCCTACGAGATAATTTCTATGCTCTGATAAGGAAAACATTTTATTGGCATGGAAGAAGATGCTTCATTAAGCGACGCAGATAATAGAAAAATGTAGGCGCACACTGTTGGGCAGAAAAGATAGATGGTAGTCCAATTCTTGGCAAGGTTCTTGAATCAGCGTCAAAGAAGCCATTGGTGCATGCTTGATTTTATTGTTGTGATGTCATTATTGGTGATGCATGGATTTATGCCATCTCAGGCCGCTTTTGCAACGCAGAATTACAGAGGGAATGTAATATGACTGAGTAGGGAGATTTCATAACAAAAAAGGCCACCTTCTTTAGCGCATTTGGCACGAAAATTGGGCGAGAAAACAAGATGAGTATGGCTTGTTTGTATCCTGGCATCCTCATGCACAGTCAGTTGTCAGAGTAAAGCACGCAATTACAACAAGTGTCTATTATTACCCGGCGCACCTTACTTTGTTGTGTAGATAAGGGGGATTTAGACTTAAGACTTGTGGTTAAGTCATTTATGAAAGAATCAATGATGCAGTAAGCCAGTGAGAACAGGTACGGATTTTATTATCGTGTGAAACCATGGAGGTACTGATGAGGTTATGACAGGTACCCTATATTGGCTAGGAGACATCATCATTAATTATTTTCGTTATTTATGACATTGGATTCGTTACGATGTGTGGGACTTCAATAGACCAGTAAATTAATCACCGATTGGCGCACCTTGCCAGAAGTCACAATAACTCAAAGCGATTATTTTAGTTTTTACCCAACATCTTTGCTGTCTTCTCTGTAAGTGCCATTTTCATCGCCCTTCCATTTTACTCAATCAACTCAGCCAGTCTTATCTACCAAAACAAGTTGATCCTATGATTCAGACAACCTTGGGGCACCCCACAGACACTAGGACAGACAAGGTAAATAAGTGATTTAAGTGCTCAGAGAGTTTTGTCACAACTTTTATGAGGAAACCTCAAGGCAAGTCAGACAGTTGGGCTTTAGTCAGAGATCAATTGTTACAAGGTAAATTAGACGCCAATTATTTGTATGCTGGGACACATTATATTCACAAAATGCACTCATGATTGCATCGCACTAACCATCTTGAAAAGAAATACTAGACGATGGTTCCAATTCAGTTTACTAAAGCACAACAACTAAGCGAATAAAAGAACATCTCTTCTTCAGAGTTTTTATGATCCAAATTCAACTGGTACCTCAGGCACTGGTGCGTGGAGAGTGCTCTCACTTAGGCAGCCTAATCAATGCTGACAGCTGTTGTGCAATGTAACTGCCTCGCTTGATAGCGAAACGACAGTTGCGTACACACGAATTCCGTGAGTCTCTTGACGTCAAGTGCAAGAGGAGTCAAGCAAGTAGGTACAGGCCAATATACTTCGCCATAAGAATAATTTCCTTGACCTCTACGCGTCGTTAACGCAACTTCATTTGTGCGGCAAAATATGTCCTTGATGTTACCCGTCTACATCCAGAGGAAATATCGGGCATTGTACAAGCCAGTCACATAAGAGTAAATTCTTTTATGAGACTCAAAACCCCCTCCGAAGTTTACATTACGAAATATAGCCTAATTGACGTTTTTCGACAGGTATGGGGCTTGTATTATTTAATGCACATTGTGAAAAACAACTGACCTTCCTAAATACTGCGAATTGGCATTTCTCTAGGTGTTAAGTACAGCGTGTAGTGAATAAATGAATTCATGCCTAGTGATTTATATTTCCTTCGGAAATGAAACTTTTCTCTACCAGAATTTGCCAAAACTGCTTTAATCTTGTAGCTTTCACGATAGGTGGGTAAAGGCTGAAGGACTTGTTGAATGCAGAGTTCAGAAATGGTGTAACAAGCAAATAA
Source organism: Taenia multiceps (assembly GCA_001923025.3). Classification (NCBI taxonomy): domain Eukaryota; kingdom Metazoa; phylum Platyhelminthes; class Cestoda; order Cyclophyllidea; family Taeniidae; genus Taenia; species Taenia multiceps. Next base: position 40,801,549 of record CM010312.1, read on the forward strand.
CGTGACTTTGTTGTTTTGTCTTTTTCATGCATGTGGGCCTAACTTTGGTCAGCCGTCAGTACAATTTGTCAAAATAGATTACTTAAAACTATCCCACGACAACAAAGGCAACTTATGGTCGTAAATATTGGGCCTTAACGCTCTCACAAGGCAGCATATTGCTGAGTTCGGCCGAATTGTAGATACCGAGTCCTACACTCCAAATGTGGTCAGCTGATTTGATTAGACCCAGATTTAAATAAAATTTTGGCCCAGAAAAGTAAGATCGTCATCGGTATTGTGCAATTTATCCTTTCGGGTGCACGTGCTACTGCAACAGGCGTCACATGCGTGGGACAACTCACCCCCCGCCTGCGCTAAATACGCACACTTTAATTAGGATAAAGTCAAATGTTAAAATTTAAAATTTGGATTTATCATTGGATTATCAATACGTCTGTTGTGATATCTGAAAAATCTGTGTTAAGTGCAAATTGTTGCAATCGACTGAAATATTCACAAATAGCGCTGCAGCAAGGGCTCGAAAACATGTTCAGATAGTATTCATTCGGCAGCAAACTTAAAGCAGCTATGCGTGGAATCTGTTTACATACTATCACGGGCTGTGCTCGCATTTTCAAAATCAAAAGATCAAAGCAGGCTCTACCATGGCGGCGACGCTTCGTGAAAGACCAAAATAAGGAATCTGAGAGCACTTTATAGAACCAAATTCGTTTGCTAAGTCATCACAAATGTTGGTATTTGGGGTAAAAGCATGTTGTCTATCTTTAAAATGGGCTGAATCTCGATAATTTTGACAAATTGGCGTTTCTTTTTAGGCCAAGAAGAATTCTAGCCGTGCGCTGTTCGTATTAGCAGTCATTCCTCTGCTCCGGAAAATGGCTTCTAAGTAATGAATGCAATAACGTTTGAGGGGCGAAATTTGATAAAAATGACAATAGGCATAAGTTGTTGTAAAACTTGCACCGTGAAGGTGGAGATTTATGCAGACGTACAGTATGCGTACAACAATTTTGCATTGATTTTTACCGATCATGGTGTGAAGGAAATGGAAGCTAAGCAGTGCCAGAATGAGATGCCGCGTTGCAAGTTTTCTCTCTGACATTTTATTGCTACCGTCTGCTGGATACATTTTTTGCTTTATAAAGGTAGAGCACATCACCACCCAGACATTTCCGATGTGCTGATCCTGATAGAGTACCTTGTCCGAAAGCCTAAGGCAAAGCGATGGTTGGATGGGACAAATAAATTGCACTGTATTGGACTGTTAATAACTTTCTTGAACAGATAAGTGAAATTCTGGGTTTTTTTTCTTCATAACTGACATTTTATTACCTAAGGTGCTCTCCAGTCGGGTAAACATCGTGTCTCAGGTTAGGCTTATAAAATTTTAATATCCCACGCAAGTGCAAGTGGCAAACACGCATAAAATTGACAGGTCGAAAACCCAATCTAAAGTATATAGCAAGTATCATCACCTTTGGAGCAAAGACCCATTTCGAGTATAGAAAGTTCTCTTACCTGCAAACTACCTTGTCTGCGGCGCTGAAATCTGCACCAAACCCACAGCCTTTGGCCACAATAACGTGACTCTACAAAGCTACCTAATGAGTTGGGTATTGTCGCAGAGTTTTTACAGTAAGGAGAGAGTGACTGTTGACTGTGCGAAACAGACGGGGGATCACCTAATGCAAATGTTGCGTAAATGAAAATTCCATAATTCAATTCACTTGCCACAGAAGCTGCTTCTAGTCTCCAGAAGTTGAGTGCCTGACCACCAACACTGATCATACCCGTTAATGCCAAATGTGACCTATTTTTAATGAGTCGTCGCTAGGCTACTACACTTCTTTAAGTAAATGCACCTCTAGGTGAATAGTCCTCAATGAACTCAATCTCGCCAAAAAAGTCTCCCTGGTGTTTTGAGAGTAAAACTATTTTGGTAACCCAATTTTCCAAGTCAGTAACAATTTCGTTAACCACGACAAATGACTGCCTTGGTCGAATCGACATCCCTAGTCTCGTCATGGTTAACCAAAGTGTTCATGCAGAGTGCTCAACTCATCCAGAGTTTGAACAACTAGTTTTCGAAATTACTCAATCTGAGCTATAGAGCTGCTAAGCTGATGTGCTGTGAACCAAAATAATGCCAAGGTCTTGCCAACCAAGAGATTGTAATTGGCACTTGAGACTGTGACCCACCCATGTCTCATGACTCGGCAATTCAACTAGCAGACGGGTGTGTGCACTCTTACACAAGTGACAAAGTCAGACAGTACACGCGTTGTCAACAGTAGAGAAGACCAACCCCAGAATACTGGTGCAAAATGGAATCCGTGATAAGGGCACAAATCCAATGGGCTGAAAGTAAATGTCTACTTTTGCCTGGCGTACCTTACTCATATGCCGTAGGTAATTGGAGATTATAGACTGAAAATTTGCGGTTATATCATTTATGAAAGAGCCAATGATGTAGTGAGCCAATGAGTTCAGGTGTGATTTTTACTCTTGTGTAAAAATATGGAGGTACTAATGAGGTTGTGTCTAGGGGGCGTCATCATTAATCATCTTCGTTATTTACGACGTTGGATTCTGTTACAATGTGTGGGACTTCAATAGCCCAGTAAATTAATCACCAATGAAACAGGTGTGGGTTTTACTCTCGTGTGAAACTATGGAGGTACTGATGAGGTTATGACAGGTACCCCATATTGTCTAGGGGACGTCATCATTAATTATTTGTGTTGCTTACGACATTGGATTCTGTTCTGATGTGTGGGACTTCAATAATCCAGTAAATTAGTCACCAATTCGCACGCCCTGCCAGACGTCAAAATAACCCGGGGCGATTGTTTCAGTTTTTCTTCAACATCTTTGTTGTCTTCTTAGTAAGTATAATTTACATTTCATTTGCTCAACCACCTCAGTCAGTCTTATCCACCAAAATAATTTAATCCTATGGTCTAGAAACCCTTGAGGTACCCTACAGACACTAAGGCAGACCAAACAATAAGGTGATCTAGGTGCTTAGAGAGTAGAATAATCACAATCTTTATGAGACAACATCAAGACAAGTCAGTAAGTTGGGTTTTAATCAGATACAAATTGTTATAAAGTAAATTTGACGCCAATCATTTGTGTGCTGGGACACATTACATTCATAAAATGCACTCATGTTTACACCGCACTCACCGTCTTGAAAAAATGACACTAGGTGATGGTTCCGATTCAGTCTGCTTAAGCATAGCAACTAAGGAAATAATAGAAGTGATAACCTTAAACGTATTTTCTCAATTTTTTAATCTCAACAGCGGCAACACCTCTTATAAACTTATTGTGATTCGAATTTAATTATCACTACAGGCACTGGTGCGTGGAGAGTGCTTCTCACGTAGGCGGCTTAAATGATGCTGACAGCTGTTGCGTAATGAATCTGCCTCATTTGACAGCGCAACGACAGTTGCGCTCACTCGTATTCCGTAAATCTCTTGACGTCAAGTGCAAGAGGAGTGAAGCACGTGGGTATACGCCGTTATACTTCGCCATGCGATTGATTTCCTCAACTTCTACGTGTCGTTAGCGCATCCTCATATGTACGGTAAATTACTTTTTTTTATCTTACTGATCTACAGCCAGAGGAAACATAGGGCATTGTATAAGCCAGTTACTTAAGAGTAAATTCTTTTTGAGACTCAAAACTTCCTCCAGATTTCATATTGCGAAATGTAGCTTAATTAACGCGTTTCGATAGGTTTGGGGGCTCTACTATTTAATGCACAATATGAGGAACAACTGACCTTCCTAAATGCTGCGAATTGGCGTTTCTCTAGTGTGACGTGCACAGATAGGAGTGGGCGAGGCACCACATGACTAGAGGTGTTACGTACAGCACGTGGTGAATGGATGGGATCGTGGCTGGTGACCTATATTTCCTTCGCGGGCGAACCTTGTCTCCACCAGAATTTGCAAAAACTGCTCTAATCTTGTAACTTTAACGACAGGTAAGTGAGCGCTGAAGGACATGTAGAGAGCAGTGTTTTAAAAATGGCGGAACAAGGAAATAATATGGCTGTGTTGTTTTGTACTTTCCATACATGAACGCTTAACTTTGCTTAGCCGTCTGTACAATTTGTCAAAATAGATCAATCAAAACTAACTCGCAACAACAAAGGCAGCTTATGGTCGTACGTACTGAGCCTTGACGCTCTCACAAGGCAGCATATTGCTGAGTTCGTCAAAATTGTATATACCGGGTCTCACATTCCAAATGTGGTTAGCTGATTTGAATAGACTCAGATTTAAATAAAGCGTTGGTCCAGCCAAGTGAGATCGTCATCGGTACCATGTAATTTATCCTTCCGAGTGCACGTGCTACTGTAACAGATGTCACATGCGTGAGACAACTCACTCCCCGCCTGCGCTGAAGGCCTCCACTTTAATTAGAATAAAGTCAAATGTTAAAATTTAAAATTTGGAGTTGCTACTGGATTATTGTTACGTTTGCCATGATTTCTGGAAATCTGTGTAAAGTACAAATTGCTGCAATCGATTAAAATATTTTACCAACAGCGCTGATTCAAGGACTCAAAAATTCAGTTTAGACAATACTTATTCGGCAGCAAACTTGGATTAGCTATGCGTGGAATCTGTTTACATACAGTAATGGGTTGTGTTCGAATTTTCAAAACCATAAAACCAAAGCAGGCTGTGCTATGGCAGTGACATTTTGTGAAAGATTGACAAAAGGAATGGCGAGCACTTTATAGAACTAAATTTGCTAAAGCATCTCAACAACATTGTAGATATTGATATTTGGGGCAAGAGTATGCAGTCAATCTTCAAAATGGGCTAAATTTCGGTATTTTTGACCAAATTGCTATTTCTTTTTAGGCCAAGAAGAATCGAACCATCCGCTCCTGGTATTGGCCTTTGTTCTTTTGCTCCGGAAAATGGCTTTTAAGTAATGAATGCAATAACATTTGGAGGACGAAATATGATAAAACAGACAATAGGCATAAGTTTCTACAAAGGTTGCGCCATAAAAGTGGAGATTTATGCAAAATTACGGTTTGCATGCAACAATTTTGCATAGATTTTACCGACCACGGTGTGAGGAAAATAGAAGTTAAGCTGTGCCAAAATGAGTCACTGCGTTGCAAGTTTTCTCTTTGACACTTTATTGCTACCATCTGCTGGACAAAGGTTTTGCCTTAAGAAGGTTGAGCACATCACCACCCAGACATTTACAATGTGGTTACAGAAATCTTAAGTGCTGGGAAGGACTGCAGCCCATAAATTACTCTTTTAATGGGTTTGTCAAACACCAAGCATGTACATTTTCGGAACGTTCAGGATCACAGGCCAAACCGTATTTACGTTACTCTCCTCATTATTCGTATTGTGCTGCGCGTTACATCGATGGCAAGATTTTGTCGACCAGTCTAAGATGCATTAAATGGTTTAGTATATGTGGTAGTGCGTGCTTTCTAAGCGCTATTAAGTGTTTTATCATCTATTTTGCGGTCATGTGATAAGTTGCACCACTGCGCATCGGAAACACCCACTATGTATTGTTTTGCGTATGTTCACCGTAATAACTTAGCAAAGCACCCACGCATTTATTGTGCAAAGGTGAAGGCAATCGTATGAGTAGTAATGAAGCCTTTTTTTCTTAACCACAACTGTGACTTCACCGCATTAACCAAGCATCTTAATGATCCCTTCAGTCAAGGCGCTACAGCTACACACAATAAATGTCATGCTGACAATCATCGCTGTTCTCCTTTTGCAGGATTACCCTTATTTTCACACTATCTTTAAAGCATTCGATGTGTTAATTCTTACAAAAAATCATTATCCAAATTAGGGTCTGCAGAGCAGCAACTTAGAAGCTCTTCTTTAATTGACAAGTGCGTTTCCGTTTTTTTGCGCAAAGCACATTGGCTCAGGGATTACCTTTTCTTTTAGAATTGTGTGTAACTCAGTGCGCATACAGTCAGCGCAATGTGGTAGTTAGTGGTAGGATAAAGAGGAGTAGCGCTAGCTATTTATACGATCACTAGTTCCGTATTGATAGTAGTTAAACCAAACTGAAGAAAGTGCTAATATAGAATAGGATCTACCCGATAAGTGTACACTTCACACCCTTAACGACACCAATGCAAGATCAGGGTGTTGCTGAGAAATGTAGCGCGCAAGTAATTAATTAGCTTAAACCTTCCTTCACGAGCTTTATAACTGCTAAAAGGTATCTGCAATTAGGTGCTTGACCACAACAACCACATAGCATAATCTTCACAACTACAAACGATGCAGAAGAGTCTCTTAGTTCGGTGTTTGTTTATGTCAATAAATTCGAATGTCGACAAGTTCCGATTTAACTACGATGGGCAGGTCTTAGTCCAAGAAGCGATGCGACTATAATTTGCGAACTCTTAAAAAGCATAAAAGCGAAGTTGTTACACAAAGTTTAATATTGGTTTCACATGGGTACTCATAGATACAAGCTCCTTTTCACAGCTAGATCATCTAAGAGCTCCAAAATAATAAAATGCGCCATTGAAAGTTCATTTAAGTACGCAAATTTTACATTTGCATTCATATGTGTAATCTCAAACCCATTACTTATAAGTCGTAGGGCATTGCCTGCTTACTGCGCTACAAACAGCCACCACAATAATTTATGTGCTCAAAGTTGCTATTGGCAAACTAGAAGACAAAAAACCACTAAACGCCAATTTTTACCTCAGTTTACCTCTGATTCCACAAACTTGAACCAATATTGCTTTTTAAGAATTAGTCCATCAGTATAAGCAAAAATAAAATTCATCCAATTTTCGGTCCTGTAAAAATGCGTTCAGATTTTTGATAACAGCTGTGCGAGTAAATACTTTGAAGAATATTCTCCCTTAACACGCATCTTAACCCCACTCATCTATTAGGGCATCAGCAGTTGGTCCCATGACACTGTTAGCTCTCCTACTCTCAGGTTGGAGTGCACACTGGCAGGTTAACCAATCAATGTCCCACAACCTAGCTCAAGGCCATATAAATGCACACAATCTACCTGGCTAGCAGCTAACGGTTACGATGAGATTTATTGCACTCCTTACTTTTGTTGCTTACTGCTCTGGTAAGTGCTTACCACTTCATTTTCACATGACCTATTTCCTAACCGCGCAATAGTAAGGTCTATAAAACACAAACGGAATGTTTCGTCGGCTTGAGTGTTTGAACCATTACCAAAATGGCACATTGGGAAACCTATTTGAAAACAGGGTATCAAGGCCCACTACTACCACAATTAAAGTTGAGGTCCAAACTAACATGTTTTCATGCCTGATTTCTCAACATATTAGGATATGAAACTGTTTTACTGTTCTAAAGGCGCGATCGCTCTTAAGTTATGGGGATCGAGAGTCGTTTCAAAGGCATCGGGACCATCTGACACCATGAATTATCAGTTTGACAGCGACTTTGTAAGTTTTCTAGCGCAACGTTTTGTGCATGTAGCGATTTCTAAGGAATCTTTAAAACAAAGCATTTGCTTGTTTTCTTATTCAATGTTAAATGAGTTAAACGATACATAGTCTTCGTTAATGAAGATGTGACATGTCGCATTCGTAAAGGCGTAGGCAAATCTGCAGGATTGCACACGCAAAATCTTTCCTTTTAGGGTGCAATCATCAAGCAAGGCTCAATAGTCAGTGAGTTGTCAATTAGAGATGGCAAGTGCTTCCTCAACGGCACGCAGTTTTGGGGTAGTCCTTGTGGCGGAACTCCAGGTGTGTTGTATTCTCTTCAACACGTTCATTAAAAATCACAGCATGACAAAGTAATTGCACACAAGCGGTATGTTTTGCTAAATATCTATTTAAAATCGACCTTTTTACTTATGCGCCCAAGTCAATATAAGGGAGGCCGTTATACCTCTCACATGTTGCCTCACAAAACGTTGTGTGGTATGCAATCAACATTAAAGGTAAAGCTTACCAAACTGACTTACTACCAGCGTAGGCTTGTGTATATAGCGCACTGTATCCCACTTGGTTCCCAACTGAGTCGTAATTAAGAGAACTGCAATTAGCACAAGATCTCTACGCTTTAGGAAATGCTGACATCACGGCGGCCGACGTGAGTGCACAAGACAGTTTGTATACCTATGAGGACAACAACGTTTCACTTCACTTCACTTCAACAACGTTCTTTGCACCCCGATGCATTTTTCCACAACCCAATCCAGGTAATATTTTTCATTCTTGCCACATCATTAACAAAGGTGCCAAAGAGGGAGAGCTTAGAATAAAATGGACGAGATTCGGCTCAAGACTGCATATTCATAAGTTGCGGTTACTTAGACTCTCAAATCTGTAATAAAACAATGCAGTTATTACTTCGTTTTTACAGTAGATGCGTTGTTTACTTTCCTGGCCCATGTATTGCCATTTTAGTGCAAAATCATTTCCACTAATAATTTTGGCTTTTGTGTCAATAATCATATTTGCGTGCCGAAAAATTGATAATGCCAGACATACATGACCAAATCAAGCCGCATTCTTGCATGATAGATGAGGTTGACGTGAGGACCTCCTTTCCTCTTTCACGGTTTGTGAAGGACGTGGAGTCATTTAAGGTTGACTTTGCTGTTCAGGGAGCAAATAGCAAGGCAATGGTGAGTGCAGCTTACTTATCAATTCGCTATATTAAAGGCTGATATTCTGCATCAAAATTGTATTTGCTATTTTTTGCCTAAACTGATTAAGCAGTTAGTGCAAGATAGCCGACATATCGTAATATTGGCCTATCTGAATATTATGTATGCACATATGTTTACCTTAGGTCACATTTAGTGTCAACGGAGAAACTAAATGCACTTGGCATGGAATTGAACTTGTGAACAAGAGCGGTAACTTTTGTGGTGAGTCAAGCGGATTTCAAAATGCAAAATAATTTTTGTACGTTCCAACCTCATCTTAGTCGGCGCCCAACTGACTTGAGTGTTTTCATGCATTAAGCTTCCCTTAGCTGTTATTGCGTGTTTTGGTCTCCAATGCTGCTAAGCAGGGTAGTGCTCAAAAATTTATTTAATCATGTTCTGTTGCAGTTTTCTCTCATGATTGATTTATAGCGCCTCTTTCTTGGTAACTATCCTGCTTTTGCCAAAAAGCTTGCTCATTTTTGCATCTATTTTAGTCGATTTGGAAAGAGACGTGAAATCGAATCTGCGGATATTTCATGGGGTTTTTCCAAAGAAAACCAATGTGTCCCGTGAGAGCTTTGACTTCATTGGCAAAAGCACAATTGTGATTGTATCAATCGACTACACACAAAGTGGTGCGTGAGGCGAATTTTTCTTTGGAAGTAATAGAAATGTTTCTACTGTACACCCTGACATAATTTACTTTCGACTGTTATTGAGTTAATCACGCATTGCACGCCTGTGGGGCAACACGCAGATCGTCTCCGGAAAATACGCTCCGCCAAATGCTTTATAAAACTTGCTATTTTTAGGAACGTCACCGGAAGTGGCAGAATGCAATCGTAAGTTACTAGTACGGCTTGCTTTTACGGTCAGCTGTAATGACCCGGTATGGTTCGACCGAGTTGAGCACCTAGAACATAGCTGACAGATTTTCAAATTTCTTGGTGCGACTGGTTTCAGTGATGCTAAATGTCAGATCCTTAGTGACCCTCTAATAACCTTGAGTAGTTGCTTTATGACGTGCCACATATAAATCCACACAGCGAATGTTCCCCTTAACAAATAACTAACCGATATAATTTGAGCAACTATCCCACAGTGGCGCATATGCTTACCAGGCAGGTAATCGGCCTAATTTTCTCCTCACTTCTATTTTACAGATTCTTCAACGAATTTTATTTGCACCAGTAAGGCTCTCTGTTATATTTAGGAAGCATATTGAATTTGGTTGGGGTTTGATTAATAAATACGAGTACTTTTACGAGCTTGAAGCCATGGACTCATTTCTTGCAACATACGCTTTTCAAAACCTGCACACTTTTTCAGTATTCCATGAGGTGGATGTAGAATATGTTTTAGACATGCCTAATAGGAAAAATTGCATCGCCTCCAGGAGCAAATTTTAATTGTAAAGCATTGATATTATTTTATGTGAGTTCCTGCCTTCACATGATTCCTTTCCATTTTAGGTGTCATCGCATCACTTTTGTTGGTGACGCTATTATGGAAGTAACCATGCACCCTATTTTTCTGGTCAATTAGCTTGATAGACTGACTATTTGACAGTTAAGAATCCTACTCATCTTTTTCACAACTCATTAGATTGCATGTATCCTCATTGGTAAAAATATATAAGTGGATTTAGTGTTTCATTATTCCTTGTTAATGCAAGTTCAACTCAGTGACCAAAAGAGAGTAGGAGATTATTGCCAGTGTTAAAGAAATGTCTAATGTAAATCATGGTAGCCTCTAATTTGAGCTACCTGGATTGTGGATGATGATTAGGGTCATTGGTGTTTCATCACTGACATACTAATGCAACTTGCGTAAAACAGGCAAAACACCTTCAGATTCTCCACCTTCTCTTCGTGGCATTGCACAGTGCTGCGCTATCCAGCAATATTTATGTTCCTACAAAACTTGGAGAAACTTGACCTTAAAAGGCACATTCAGTTGATACCCCATACTTATCAGCAATAGATTCCTTTTGTAAAGTCTTCATTTGAGAGATCAAAGTTTTCTCTTCCCGCACATGAATCTCCATTTGCATTCCCTCTCCAATCCACCACAGGTATACTACATGGACTATGACCGATGACAAACAGTCTTACTAATTCCATCTGCCATCAAAAGTGACTAAGCGAAGTCGCTTTTCACCGCTGACGTGTAGCGATAGTGAATTAGGAAAGAAGGTTTGCTTAGACCACCTCCTCCATCCGCCAGAATCGTGGTGCTAACATAGTCGAGTTTACATGCTGGCCGGCAAAACTTAACCGCATAGTCCAATTCATGATCTCTTTTAAGGCAAGACGTTTGCATGGCGAGATGAGTATCCTAAAGGCAGTTATCTTTTCCAAAGCCACCTTAAATCTCGGAAAGCCGAAAATTTTTTCCGCGTATCTCAGTATTTGTTAATACATTCAGGACCGATATTTTCAATCTCCAGATGAAATGGAGCAGCTGCCATAGAGTAATGTCAAACGGAAGTCAACGTTTAGTTACTTAGTGTTTTCGAAAAGAGACACTCCTGGCAGGGATGAGGCATAAATGTACAAAAAGCGTCGATCAATTATTGTTAATGTGACAACGAAACTGTCCTTAATTGTTCGCACTTGTGCATCCTATGAACCAAGTGCAGTTGAGATGCAATTCACAGGCCAGCGCAGGCATCTAAAAAGGCTGTAAATAAAAGAAATGCAATCCTGAACGTTCTTTTAAAAGTCAAAGTTGCTCATTTAAATGGAGAGACGCGCCAACAATTTTACGCTTAGCATCAAATTTTCACGGATAAGTCGAAGACTATCATCGGTAGTGACTGTACTACTGTGAAGTAGTAAATTGTTCAGTAGCCTTGCCATGCCATCACTGTTTTCTGTTTGTGAGGAATGGCTAAAAAGGCTAAATACTTGAAGGCAGGAAAGCAGAACGGAGAAAAAGGAAAGAGATGATTTTAGCTTCAGTAAACCCGGTGATTGTCTTACCCGCGCTATTCACAGCGGCTGCCGTTAAAGGCGTTGCGTATCCACATGTTACTTTGATCCATCATGATGCATTGTAAAACTTTCATAAGGTTTTGTTAATTAAGTGTTTGAGTTGGTGACACTCGAATGACCGAAGACAAACCTGACCTCTGCAAATAAGCTCAAATTCTTCACGAGAGCACATTGTTTACCTAAAGCATCCTGGACAGTGAGGCTCAGGATTTAATTCTGCACTTTATAAGTCTCATGCAAGCAAACAATATATTCGCTGCAGCAAATTAATTACTTGAACTCGTCTCTAGTCAAAAATCAGTAGTCACAGTTAGTCAGCAGCCACACAAAGCTAAGCAGAAATAATAAGAAGCTGCAGCTAATATGTATCTTTATTTTACGCTATGCTTTGTAGTTATTTTTATTTGTCGACGAAAATGTAATAGAGTATCAGCTCTAAGCTAGCAAAATAAGCATTACAAACTGCCTCTTAATTTAAGACGTTAATATCCAACCCTGTTCTTTTACCAGAAAAGCTCAATTCATAAAATACAGCTTTTAGTTCCAAGGGCAGGACGACAAAACAGTAAAGGTACAGCGGTTTTACAGTCCATGGTTGTACTGTTCAAAGAATGCTCAAATATGCAACGATTGCTCTTCTGCGGATCAGGCGCATACAGAATTAAGGATAGATCCAGAGTATCTTCCTAAGTACACATCAAATTTTACCATAAGCTGTTGCAAAATTTCACATAATGTAGCTTTCATCCTTTTGGACGCTTGGAACACAGCTCGTAAATTAGCTCACTTTCCATGCTGTATGTACCCGCAAAACAGCTTTTTATTTCTCCTGCCAAAATACGAGAAGCGTCGGCCTAAATGTACCAAAGCCAAGTCCTCTGAAACAACCGCAGATAAAGATGTCTACTTGGAAAAGCGATTTCTCATTCTTTGCAGAGCTCATCACTTGGGACACAGCGAAAAAGCAACCTAAGTGCAATGAACTTTAATAACACGCCTATGTTGTTAAAAGTTCTTACTAAACACGCGACGACTGCTGCTCTGAGTTGTAATCATATGTCTGGTTGACGAGTGATCCGGGAGGTCTCCATGCCTACTAATTATATTAGCTGTAGGCTCCACCGCAGATTCTCACACAGCCTCGCGCTATGTGGATGATACTTAACGCCATTCAAAGGCATCATCCTATGCTTTGTAAGCTAGAATCATTAAGGAGTGCTATAGATTTTACTTTTGCTTATATTATTAACTGTTAAGTAAACGGCGTAGCAAATGCACTTCTTTTACACCGCCTAAGTTTGCCAGAAGCGGCATGATAAAATCCATTAAAGTCGGGTCCGCTTTACGCTGCCACTGGTGTAGCGTCCCGAGGCTCCCTTTAAGGTAAAAGAAGGCATAGTACTGGGGTAGAATATATATTCGGGAAACAGAGGGCATAAGGGCTGTTGGCACGGCCCAAAGGTCAACCAACCGGCTGGTAAAATATGGCCACCCAAGTGACCGAAACCGGCAGTTCGAGCAAACAAAGTATTACAGATGTGGAACTAGATCAAACAACCATGCTCCATACATTGCGCCAGACATTCAGAGTGTTTTAGAGCCCTAATGATTGGTCACTAATTAGTGGATGGACCGTAGTGATAAAAAAAGTTGTTTCGCGCACCTGATGCTCGCAATAGTGAACAGATTAAAGTGGATATGAAAATCAAACCGATACCTAAGCACTGGGTTACAGCTTTTTGTCCCCTACAAATTTATGCATCGAAATTTTATGAGTTTGCCAAAAAGGGCTTTTAATCCAACTGCATTTAGGCGCTTATGTGTGTCGACTGGTCAGATAATGGCAATAGTTGGCGTAGTAAAATAATTGAAATTAACAGCCGTAACACTTTGTTTGTTTGAACTACCGGTTTAGGTCACTTGGGTGGCCATCTTGTTCTAGCCGGTTGGTCGGCCTCCGGGCCGTGCCAATAGCTCCAAGTCCTCTGTTGCCAGAATATGTATATTCTGTCCTAGTACTGCGCCTTCTTTTACCTTAAGGGGAGCCCCGGGACGCTACAACAGCAATTTAAATAATTTTTTTAGAAAGTAGATGCAATAAAACTACAATTTGGCACATGTCACTAGGAATGGCTCAAAAAAGTTAATAAATTAAAAATTCCTGCGAAAAATTTTGCCAACATTTGGACCCCAAAATTCATAACACTATCACTTTAAGTGGTATAAAAAATTTTGCCACAAACTGGTAAGTAATTTGTAATTAGACCATAAAATGCAGTGTTATGTTTTTTAAGTTAACTTGCTATCGATCTTGTCATTTAGCTCATGCTCTACTAGCCCATGTGTCCACGCAATCCATGTAGTTAAGATACCTCCCTTGTTTACTACGTCTGCTGTCGAGCACGCAGCTGCTCTGAGTTGATTGCAAGCCAACGTTCATCCATGCAACACCTACTAGCTTCTCTTTGCCGTATGAATCATTCGCAGTCTGTGGTTTTTTAGAAAAGCATAGGTTAGCTGGGTATGAGTCCCTGCTCTAATTATAGATCACTTTATCAGGCATTTTTTGTTTGTTTACTTCAAATGGGTTACCGCTGTCATCTCATCTGACAAGTAGTGTAAGGCTACTTGAATCTTCTTCAGGATCAGAAGGCGATATGAATCCAACTAACGAACATGCCTTGCACCATCCACTTGGACCCTTCGTTTTGGATGTTTTTGAGATTCCTTCATGCCTCTTCACCGCCCTGACTGCTGGACCTCCCTTTCTTCCAAACTCGTCAGTGGTGGAGATCACTGACCGTTATCTGATGACACCATTTCGCCGCAAGTTCAAATTCAACCTAGCTTATGCTGGCTCTTTTCTTTGGAAATTTTCGAATAAGCTGTTCACTGGTATTTTTTTCCTCAGTTTAGCTGTTTTCAAAGTCTCTCTCTGGTTGGTCATTCCCATTCTGATTAATGTCTCTTAGTACTCATGACACTGCCAAACGCTTAGGTGCTCTCTATCGAGGTGAATATTCTTTCGAATAGCCAAATGCGATGATATAGATGCAGGCGTTCGCATGCTTATGGTTGACCATCGCTAGCAGCTGCAACTGTTTATGTGGATTTTTAAATTTCGTCTCGTTCCCAAGCGACTGCCTTCCTGAAGTTTGCCTGATCTAACTCGTAAAATCGCTTTGCGAAGCAGCGGTTGGTGCTAATGCTGCTTTGGTACAGAACGCTGAAAAACCGAGCAACTCATTTTTCCGCCCCTATCTTATCGTGTTCTTCCGTTGTAAAGCATCGGTTTACACTTGTGGCCTTCGGCAAGCATGGCATGTTTGTTTGTCATAGGCAAGTCTAATAATAGCCCGTTGGGCATTGGCGGGAGTTCGTGATGTTTGCATGCCAAAGTAGCACCTGCATTACTATTTGAATCTAGTGGCAGTCTAGAAATCTGTAAATTTTTGACGTTGTCAAGGACTGACAACATAGTTGTTGACCTTCTTGCCTCTGCACACGGGCTAGAATAACAGCCCAATTTCCTTTTCATCTTGTTGGTGGAACATCGCTTATGGTTGATCTGACCGTAAATGTGGCTACATCGACAGGAGCTAGACGTTGGCTTTTCTAGCAGATTTGCGTTTGATGTCGTCTAGTGAAAGAGATCGGGATGGTGGAAACGATAAGCAAACCTCCTTGCACCAGAAAAGCCTCTAATGGTAAAGATGAGCAACGTTCACAAGGATCCATTTAAGGATATATGGGAGATCAAGGTGTGGAGTACGGAGGTTGCTGAAACGACCTGAGGCACTATCAATCACAACCCGAATTACCAATCAGTGGCTTTTGTTGGGTTATGGAAATGTACCTTTTACTGGTACATAATATCTTTTGTGGTAGGGTTTTCTCGTAAGGAAAGTGTTTTGGTAATGCTTCAATTCATTCAAAATGCATTAGCTGATTGCTCCGTTTATCTCAGTGGTCTTTGCAGGTGCCCTGCTAAGACGCTAGATGAGTAGTAGTTTGCAGTGCACATTTGTGCTACTCAATGACGGTATTCATTTCAAACTTTCTGGCTGTTGGCAAAATCCTAGTAGAGTACCACGACTCAGTCACTTGCAATAGTCATTCTGTAAGGTCGCTGATGCTGATTACTTGCGTTATTGTGCCATTTTGCCTTGAACAGTTTACTAAAAGGAATGACAGGTAGTATAACTATGCAGCACTACATTGTTTACATTTGTTCCATTGCAAGTGTCCAAATAGATTATCTCTTAGATTGGACCTTTGAGCAGCATTCAATTGAGTTTGTCACCTGAGGATATCTCGACACTTGAGGCAAGTGGGCTAAGTCTGTAGTTCACTGCAGAGGTGTTAGCATTTGTCTACTGTAGGATAGACCTGATGCTTTACTGACTACACCTTGCGTTGTTAATGCAAGTTTTGGTTGCCTACTGAGTTGGGTACTGAGTACATTTTCGAATGCAAGCAAATGTCGACCGAACAGTAGTGAGCAGGTGAGCGAGAAGTGGCTCTGGGACAGGATGATGGGGAAAATATTGTCAAGAAGGTTGCGAGTTGTGTCACGGTGAGTGAAACAATGCGCAGATACTAAGGTCTGTCCACCCGTTACACACGTTGGGGGTGTGCATTTCTTTTGCAGAAACGAAGTGTCTTGCAGTAGGTGAATTAAGCTGCTGGGGAAGACTTGAAGAAATCAGGTTTTTCTGGACTTCAAGTGACCTTATTGCATTAAAATCGCATTCTTACATGATTAAGTCTTCTTGATGTCACTCAAACTTATCTGGACTGGGATACAAGCTTGCCCTGAGGTGTAAAAGCGAAGGAAACCCAAGTTTGGCTCATGCATGGATTGTTTTGGGTTGGACTCACCATGGATTAGATTATGCCAAGAATGCATTCTTGCAAATTTATAAACTCACTCTGCTTTTATGAGTAATTTAGAGATTTTGTTTGCGTTTCGTTTTGCACGCAATCGATGCGGTAATATTTAAAAGTCTTGGTTTTATGGTTCGGTAAGCCCTGAAAATTATCTATTTTTTGGGTTGAAGTGCCAGATTTTTCACAAGATGCGCCGCAGTGAAGGCACCTTGCCAATTTTTATGATATACTAGTTTGTTGTTGCTTTTTTGCTGCTTGCAGGTAGAAGCGTTTTACCGGTGTCACACATTTGTGTCGAGTGTTGTCTCTCAATTCACGGTACCTGTGGATGTGCCCTACCATTTCTCACACGATAGATACTGTGATTACAATAACATGTATGGCCTTCTCAGTGAACAATCAACTTGTATTTATAGCAGCATTTAGAGTTGGGATCTGATGGTAGTTAGCGCCATATGTTGGTCGATTAGCCTTGGAGACTTCGATGGGATGCTTGCTATTTTCCGTTCAAATTTTGGTTGTTGAGGTACTTGTAGGGAGGTTGGGCATTAGCATTCAGCAGCAGTTGCTGGAGTTCATTTTGCCAGAAGGATAGATTTCACGTTTAGTCAACGCTTTGCACATCTCCAATTTTCGAGAAGTTCCGGCCTGGATTTCGTTGTTTTGCTGTACTTTTGCGTGTTTTGTCTCTTCATCGGAAATGCATGATAGGCGTTTGGCTGACTGACTTCACACTGCTACGCATTTCGTTTAATTTGCTTTAGTGATAAGCATGCGATACGTGTACCACTTGACACCCTGAATACAGTGGCCGAGTTTCGATGACTCATGTAGACGTCGCTAGTTGGACTAGTCACGGAGCACATAAAAACGGACCCTAGTGGTGGAGTCATGAACAGAGAACTAAGCAACGAGGAATGTATTGCTCGAATGTGAGCTTGAATACAATTTCAAATGAAAAACGGAGAGATTATTCTTAAATCTTTTTCAGGTTAAACGTGCATCTCTTTTCAGTGTTGGTCTTTTCGGTCTTATTAGACGCCGCTTGTGACCCATTCTGCGTCCGCTTACCCTTGGACCACAATTTATTCACCCTGTGGGCAAACAACCAACCACCTTGTTCGAACGGATATTGAAAAATGCATTGTCGAACTCATATGCATCTGAATGGGACCACTTTGCTAAAAGCTGCATTTTGTTGAGGCTTAAATTTGGACACTAAGATAAGTGGTTGAATTAAATTTGATTTTCCCCCATACCTGTCTCAGAGGCACACAAATTGTTTGCAGCTGAGGATGCAAATTTCAAATCGTGTTGGTTTTTGGCAGAAGTGGGCGAGTGTGAGCGAGAGTCAGTTTAACTCTTGTCACTGCCTATACTTTGGCATTTTCGGCATTCGATCAGTCTCTTGTTGTGATATTGGTAGTAATGCACTGATCGGCGCCTGTTTGGTGCAGTTTCCGTGGCAGTAATTGGCGCCCAAGTTTTTGTTATCGTAGTGGGAGCAAAAAGTTTCGAACCTAGTTGAGCCTATTCAAAGTGGGATAAAAATTAGGTGAGCTTC
>CM010312.1:40819796-40879108 GCA_001923025.3 Taenia multiceps
CATCAAAATATAAGACAAATACAGTACCGCTGTGGTTGTCTTGTCTTTTAACTCATTCACACAAAATTACCACAAGCACTTTTAATCCTCAAAAATAGCTCGAACACAATTCGTGCGATTTGTGTTTCGTTTCATTTGCCAATTCCATTCCCTCCTCAGCCATTTTATCGGTGCACATGTTTGTGGTAAAACCTCTAATTGAGTTTAGTGCGTGCTCTGCTTATCAGCTATGCACTTGGCGTCGCCTGGCTGCTCTTCCTAAACTAATGTTTTATTGAACCACTTCGCAGTCCGAGGACGGAAGATTCAGAAGTATGCCCTAGCTGCCTAGAATTTTACCAGACGTGAGAAGCAGCAAAATTCACACGAGCGCGTCATTTCTGTAGGCATTCCCTTGTTGATTGACATAGATTACATTCATTACTTGTAGTAACACCTTGATTCCCTTCTACTTGGCAGAGATTTGGCACGCATTAGTAGGATAGAATGTGAGTAAACGTTATCATATCAAAATAATTTAGAGAATTAGGTTCCTCTGTGTTAATTTATTTACCATTCAGCTGCAACTGATGGCTAGGCAAAGTACTAGCTCTTATTACTCAGCCTAATAATACTGGGAAATAGAGGTCGGCGGTCTTACATGAAGCGGATCTGGCTGTGCGAAGCCAGTCGACTGTTGCTTGTATGTCATTGATAAAGCAAACATGCCATTTCGCCGAAATGCATTGGCAATTTGTCTAGTTTAGACGATGGCACAGTGCCATCTCATGGTCAACATTTGAGCGTGTACTCACTAGCATTTAAACAAAAATGCTACAATCACCTACTCAGTTATCTGCATTTTAGAATTCTTCGATCGACTGCCTCAGTTCTTTTTCCACGTGCACATGCTAATCTATGTTCTTCATGATTTGGAATGCACTCAATATTAGCTATAAACTCAGCTTTTTCACTGCTGTCCCTTACTCTGGTCAGTGTTACGTGTGAAGTTAGTTTCTCACAAAAACATGCTAGAAAATTAGTACTAATATTAAAAATGTGTGATAAGTGAAAATAAATGCAGCGTGGAGAACAAAGACGAGGGCGTGAAATATAGCGTGCTAGCTGGGAAGAAAACGGCATGTTAAAGGTACTGCCGCCTTTGAGATTGCTCTGAGGTTGCACTATGCCACATGCAAAAGCAGTTCATCATATCCAATAGATTTTAACAGAATGCCTCATGAAATTCTGCAAACGAACATAAAAATGGTCTGTTATTTCAGCGTCTACATTGGAACTATTTCTATTAATTACTGCGGAGGCGAAGAACGGGTGCCGCGTCAAACGCGCGCAGTCAGGTCGTTCGTCAGTTGTTGAGACGCTTAGCATACCACTGTGCAGCGATTAGTAAATACTTAGAGGTAAAGAAAGACTCCTTAGAAGTCACGATGGGGAACCGATATTGGACGCGCTTGGAGTACACACGAAAAGCACCTGTATAGAGAAGGAGGCGGTGAACAGTGTGCTTAGTCATCATTCATTTCGCAACCGTGTTGCTAAGTCGAGTAGCACAGAGCATATAATCCTGGTACATCTTAGGTAAGTAGTGCATTGCCATTTTCACATAACCTTTGCAAGTATGGATTACACCCCCTAAAACAAAGTCCAAATGGACAGGTGGAATCCTAACGCAAACCAGGCAGGCATTTGACGCCAGTGGAACTGGGATATGGGTTGACTGTGCTCGGTGGTTCGGTACGGTTTGGCAGCAGTCTATGCCCCGCGATTTGTATACTGGCAATGCCAGTCGCCATTAACAAAAATTATCACTTTTTCTTACAATCACACAATAAGGTAAGAAGCATTATACTAAGTCAGCAGCATGCCAATTTACAGACTAGACGTCACCTATAACAACACCTAAAGGAGTTTTGTCACGAGAGCACTATTGGTGGTGGGCAAGCAGAAACCAAACAACACAATCGCAGACAAGAGGAATGGTATGCAAATGAACACACCTCAGCACGCATGTCAGATTCAAGAAAAGCAGAGGTAGGCAAGGAAATGGAGCATGGAATTTGGTTGTCTGTGTATTCATTGAAGTGAACACTATGGGGTGAGTTTGTGAAGGAATCACAATGTTGGCAGAAGTGAGCATGGTGGTTGGTGCAGGAGCTAACTTGCTGCTCGCTGCACTAATACTGCTGCCTTATGCAGCCAATGGAAACTTGTTGCTTCATCAGATAAAGCAGCACTTTCTTCTTGGGCAGAATTTTGGCAACGCTGCGATGATGTGCCATCTTACCTAGCCACAGTTTCACTTTCTCTTTCGACAAATATTTGCTTGGTCTTAGGAACCAGAAAGGCTATGCGAAGAACACCCGAAACAGTAGCGGTGCGATGGAGTTGGCAATATAAATATTGCGCCTAAAATGGCCACTTTTATGGATGCATAACGAACTCTCTGAATTGTCACTACAAAAAACCGGCCATAATAGCATCTTTTCGTAAATAATTATATCATTTTATGCAACAGTCCTCCTCTTAACTTATTTTTTTCATTCAAGCGGTATCAATGCAGAAGTTGAAAGGCAAATAATCACCAAAGATGTTGATTAGAAGTCACGTTTGCCCTACTTATAGTAGTCATGATGAAAAAATATGGCGCAGCGTCCCAAATCATGCAACCCTTGTCCTTCAACCTAGGCGACATAACACGATTCAATACGTTGACATCGGGGTAGTGTCGGTCTGATCCTCCATCCGACTTCCGGACCCGTTGACACACCTCATCTCTGCTACGCGGAATAGCACTGAGCAAATTCCTCATTAACAGCAGGATGTTCCATTCACGTCCTTCATCTGCATCTCTTTTTAAAGTGTGCCAACAACCGATTCGCTATCGCGAAAGTCGAAACGAATGTTATTAAATTTTCCTCCTGTCTATTCATGAGCGAAATCAAATGAGGGTAGACTTGCGATCCTCACCTCTCCACAAAAACAGCAATCGCGACGGATGAGAAATAAGCTCGCGAGTATGAAGTGCATGTCTTGTTCGAATTTTTGGTTAAAACTCAGCAATATTCCTTTCAGTGAGAAGCTGCCATAGCAGCTAATTTTCAAGACCCTGTTACATTACAATATTATGCTTCTGGATTTCCCGACACTTTTGGAAAGCTGTTAGAACTTTTGAGCAAAGAGCTTAAAATAGGCGCATTTTGTAACGAACATAAGTGTAAAACTATATGTTTAGGCTTTGCGAAAATCATGAACATTGAGTCAGTCTTTTTACGAAAGGCATTTATGGGTCGACGACTTTACATTTCTTCAAGATTAGGGATTGGGATTGCTGTCCGCATGCGAAGAGCAACAGCACGATTTGGCGCTATTAGCTTCTTCGTCCACTTTACGAAGCCCTACCAACACAAAAGCATCAAAATCACTTTGTCTTCACCTATTTTCTCAGCTCGAATATGTACATGATAGCACAATTAAATTTCCTCATCAATTCGTACTCTATTTGTTGAAATGGAAAAGGAGAAGCCATTCTAATGCTATGCAAACATCTAATCGCAGTTTTCTATAATATTACATGCCAATAATTTTAAAAAGCGATTCTATTTAGATGACTTAACACCTGTAAGGGCCATTGATGTTAATGATGTGACGATAGAACCACGACAATAGCGCGCCATGCAAACATCGGGTAGGTCTGTGATTGTTCTTTTACTAGACGCGAAATAGGAGCTAGTTAGCATGTGCGATGGTTGATTTAAAATAAGTCATTAGGCACTACAATCATCGGCTTCAACTCCTTGTTTTTTATCTTTCCATAAAAAAATGCTTTACCCGGAATGACATAGGACGGGAAAAGTGATGTTTATAAACAGGCTTAGTAATAGGGGCCCAAGCATGTTGTTTTTGGCTTACGCGATCTTGCACACTATTGGAGAGCGTTCTAAGGATAATATGCCTCATAACACTAGACGGTATTCCTAATATACCTGTCTGGGTGTTGAAGGCTGTCGTCTGTCACGCATCTTGTGTTCCGATGCCCCCAGCTGGTGCAATCCATAGTGTACAAAGACACTGCGTGAAATAATGGAAGAAAATGCTTCGACTAACGGTTGACATGCCTCTAAGGCTTCTCCATTTTGATGTAGTAGGCAGAGGTGCAATCACGTGACTAGGATGCGAGTTTGCCTTGTAGCAGGCTAGCTGGCTACCTCGACGACAGACAGACCGACAGGCCGAGTAGTCATCACACAGTCAAGAGACGAAATGGTGCAAAGCAGATATATGGGTTGAAAGGTAAATCGAGCCTAAAAACACAAATGCTGGAGGACAACAACAACACTTTTTATAGTCTGGTCACTTGTAGGTGATGCTGGTGGACAGAAATCCACCTAGCTACTGTGCGATCCACGGTTGGGTGTCTGGTTCGCTCCTTAGCCAGCAGATTTTGCAATGCGAAGGCTGTCACTTCTAATTTGCTCTCACTTCTAAGCCATGCAATCTATTTGTCATTACTGCAGCCAATGGATGGATTGACGTTTGTTTAGGGATCTGGGTAACCGAGTCATCGTCTTGACATTCCACACAATCCCTTCAACATGGCATTGTTTTACAACTAGGCGCTGCAGAAGACGCAATCATTAACAAGTAGTGAGCAAATTCTTAAAAGTAACTTGTAGGGAGAAGGCAGGGAGGACACTCTCGCTTCACCGTACTAGGTATGTCAGTATTCGGTACCTCCTCAACATTGACTTTCTTTATGATTATCCTTGGATATCAGCGCCACATTTTGCATTATCCTGATCAGAAATGCGCTCTGACTACAATGTGTGTCTTTCTTATCATCAAGTCGTTGTTAACATAGCTATTGTTTGGATCTAAAGCAATAAGGATGATGAAGTTCAGTTAGTTGTTGTGGTTTCTGAGATGGATTGAGTCGTTGCATTATTTACGCAATGCACCTACTACTGCCTGGTGAGGGCGCTTGTCAGAAAAAACACAAAGACCGTCAAGGTACGAACATGCAACTGAGGAGCGGGTGGTGAGTCACTGGGGTGGAGGAGACAAAGGCATACCAACCAGCAGCGCAGAAAGGGATGAACAGGGGCTGGGGACGACCAAAGTGCACCGATCACCTGGGTTCACTATACCTACCTCGTGACTATTTTTAATCTCTTGTTGAGACTCCCCACTCATTCACTCACCAACATAGTGATGACAGCATTTAGTCAATCGATATGGGGACGAGGGTTGGAGGTGAGAGAGGGAGACAAATTGATGGTTTCGTGTATGTGCGTGCAGCGGCTGACACAGATAAAGGAAGGAAGAGGAGGAGGCGAATGATGGAAAGAACATATGTTTTTTACTGGGTAACAAGCTCTTTCAGCAGCGGCAGCGATGGACGCTGGAAACGCCCGGCACAAAGGCAATTAGGGAAAGCAAGATGGAGGAAGAGAAGGGGGATAGGGGCTGAAAAGTGTTTGTTTTTTGGGATTCTCAAAAGTAAGTCTGCAAGACGTAAAGTAGGAAGCACCCACAAAAAGAAAAATGGGATTGCAGAATGCATAAATTGACTCCTTGACCTATCTCTTCATTTCACTGCTCAAAGCATTTAATGAGTGGGGCAGAGATCGATGAATATGATGGCAAACTGTCACGGAGGCAGAGAAAGGGATGAAACATATTCTAAATCCAACCAATAACTCTTTTTAGCCTCACGCCTATTACTTTATTACTTAGGTGGTAAACAGTCTTGTTTTTGAATGCTAGCCATGCGCTTAAGGCAATATAGAGGAGCGCATGAAACCTGTCAAATCACATCCGCACATCACGCTGAATTGACCAACCGCCGCATTTGTTTCTGAGTTAGGAATAATTGTGGGGTACTTAGGCGACGATGACTTCCTTAAAACACCACAAGAGCATAAGGATTTCCCATTTATCCACATATTGTGGCATCGGAAATTTAGATTTTGTCGATGGAAGAGAGCCCAATTATACAGCTGCGTTCCTTATTATTCGTTGCGACATCGATTTGATCAAATATGGTCTCCGTATCCTATTCTATAATGTTGTTGCTTTTGACAAACTCCGTATCGAAGAGCCGCAATTAAGGTCTGAGTCTCGAGTAGTGAGCTGTGTAAAGTAGCTGCACCGCGTTTTACCGTTTCAACCCAGAATTATTTAGAATTAGGACCCGGCAGCTTGTTTTCTTCTGTAACTACTAGGGGTCTTTCTCGATTTATGCAGTGACAATGCAGGTCTCGTCGATATGTTAGCAGGCAACGCAGAGTGGGCAAAAATCTTAACATTGGTCACACAATAGCAACACAAATGCTGCTTAAGCTCAGTTATTGCGTTTCAGATACCAAATGATTTTCCTTCTATCCTCAAATTTCGATTTCATCATCCACAACAGCTAATTATTTTGCTGCATTTGATTTTGTCTTCTGGGGTCTTTTGCCTGCCAGCGACCATTGTCACATGTCAGCATTCGCTATTGCTTCACCTTCCCGAGTCCATCGTTTAGCACCTTCTACATCTGTACATCTCATTGCTCTCACCGTGCGAGCATCACTTATTCCGAAGTAATGCTTGCCAATCGAAAGGTACCTGATCGCTGGTCATACGCTTAAATGTGCTAAGGAATTCAAGAGCTTCGGCGTTATAGCGTTAGAGCTAGTAGAACATCATTTAAAAACATTACCTCATTTCACTAAATGCCATTCCTGTTCGATTCTACAGTAACTAAAATGGAATGCTTTTCAGTGCCTAGGCCTTAGACGCGATGAGAGGCAGAGCTATTGTGACAAGTAAAGGCGTTCTAATTCCTAATTTGTAAAGCTGTGTGCCTGAGTTTCCCAGATGGTGGTAACAATACCAAATAGGATGCATGTCACGCTCTTTAAGTGATACTGTCCACCTTAACGTTCTGGCATGAGTTTAAATTGGAAGGCAAAATAAGCCATCCTCTCATCATTCCCTTTCTTTCTGCATTTGCATGAATGAGATGACAGACTTTTAAGATACGTGTGACGGGAAGAAATGCGACAATCAGTTGAGTCAATTGGTTTATTCTCTACAGTATTGCAGGCTCTGGCATCAGAGCTATGTTGTTATTTAAAGGGAGCGCTCAAATGAGGCTAACGAAATGAAATTAGACTGGTAATAGGAACACTGACGCGAGTAGCAACGTCGTCCTTCAA
This sequence comes from Taenia multiceps, assembly GCA_001923025.3. Classification (NCBI taxonomy): domain Eukaryota; kingdom Metazoa; phylum Platyhelminthes; class Cestoda; order Cyclophyllidea; family Taeniidae; genus Taenia; species Taenia multiceps. The sequence goes on from CM010312.1 coordinate 40,826,996, forward strand.
CATCAAGTATGGTTTGATCCAGTTTATGATTTAGGGCTGAAAGACTTTCATCCATGCGTGACTTTGACTGGGTGTAGAATTCGCCTGAAGCGCCTGCCTTCTGACCGAAACCATTTAGGGAGACCTATAAAATGGAGTAAGAATTCTTGCACCTTTATATTTTAACATCTGCTAAAGAAACAAGTACTTAGACGGCGTATAGGTCGAAAAAAGAAAGAAGCATGCACCGACAATAAATTCAATGTTACAAAGCATCGCAGCACATGATGCGCCATGCGTTGACAAATCACAAATACATAAATGCGTTGGCAATTCCGAATGCTACAGTCGTTTGAGATAGCCTCTTTTAAGCCTACTTGACAAGTGCGATCGGATCGGCTGATGAAGTCACTCTTCTGAATGGAGAAAAGGCAAAATTTGAAGTATTTGCAACTGATTAGAATGGAAGTGCAAAAGGTCCAAGTTGTGAAAAGTCCCAGCAGCTCTGCCAATTTTAGCATTGACATTCAAAATTGTCCTGTTTGCTACCTCTTGTCTGTTGCAAAGCATTAGCATGCCCAACGCTGCGGCAAAGTGTAACTTGTGCTACAGTTGTCGATTTGAGAACGGCTAAGATTTACAGACGTCAAGCAATACATAAGCAAATGTGTGTGGTTGAGGCGCGACAACTTGAGTTGAACCAAAAATGGTGAAACTAACATACAATGCATCAACTCTCATCAATGAACATGGAGGCTAATGGGCGACCGAGCGCACACTTAACAAATCCTTTAATCCATCGGTACATCTGTGCACCCTTTTATCTCTAAAGCTGTTAAATCAACAACTATTTAATGTTTTGCGAAAGCGATCGCCGTCCTTGCTAAAATAAAATTTGAAAATCGTGTTTTTCGAGTGGTGGAATTTGGTTGCAGGAAACCTAATGCATTCACTTTATTTTGGCTACGATAATGCAAATCAAGCCATGCAAGCTGTAGAAGGGGAACAGAATTTGATGTCATCATCGCTATAACATGAGAGACGAAATACAGTGAGATCAAGTGCACGGCTCGTAGTATAGCGAGATTAGTTTGAGTACAGATGTTTTCCTTGCAGTTCACTACTTTTCTTTTGGCAAAACATTGCTCTATGGCAAAGTATTGACTTAACTATATGGGGGATACTGAAAACCTCTTCTGTCGATATTGGTAGCTAGTGCAAATTAGAATTCAAGTGAATTTATTTTGTGGCACTACTGGGGCCGCATTAGATCCTCAGGCGGTGAGAGTTAATCACAACTAAACTTAAAAATAGGCTCAGTTATGGCATCTCGGCAGCATTATTGACTTTGCGTGGCAGTTTTATCTCTTCAGCTCTCTATTGATGGAGAACCGCAGCCCGTGGCTATGCAGCCGTCAAATTTACATTGTGCGACCGCCTCATCAAAGCGTAAACCGACGGTTTTACATCTCATTTGCAACTGATCGCTTCAATATAGGGAAACAGACCATGACCTAGCCTTCGCTGCGCTTCTCTTGGCACGCGAGTAGCTATGATAGATGCTTTGTGGGCATGCCATTTAAATCTACAATATAGCTGTGCTATCCACTCTTTCATCATACATCCGTTTATCAGCTCTTTAATCTGTTTGGACGAATGGAATGAACTCAGTGAAAAGGGTAATTTTAATGATAATTGGCACTTGGTAGAATACGAACAACCGCTCCGTAAATTGCCTGAACCGCGAACGCACCCAAGTAAAGAGCTACTAGATATAAGTTGGATCCAACAGCGTACACATTTTCCTTAACAGCCACGCCATTACCAATTAGTAAATGCAACCTTCTTTATATGGCCACCAATACCTAGGCACTCATCTATAAGGAGGCACGTCTGCCATCCCACAACCTGTTAAGGTCTTAAGGCCAGGATTGACACCACCCAACCATCATCAAAAGTCCATGAGACCCTGATCAATTTTTCCGCCTATCAAACTGAACGTCACCCGGACTTTACTTGCCTTTACAACACGCGACATTTGACTGCCGTGATGGGTGCTGCGCCAGAGAATGCGAAAAAAACTGCAGTTTTTCTTTACCGCTAAGGAAAACTTACATATTTTGATGACACAAAGCAGAGCAGAAGAAACACGTGTGTTCTTGAAACCCAAATGTAGGAAAGGAGAGATTCTATGCTAACTTCAGTCTGGCAAAAAGCATCGATAAAATGAGGGGTTGTTATCCCCATGCAGTTCACATTCCGTCAAGACGCCTAAATTCGTGCAAGCGTAGTTTTCCTGCATACTAAGAGCATGCACAGTCAAACAGGAAAGGCTAATTATCAATCTTCCTTCATTAATATTGGCATGAAATTTGAGGGCCAATTAGCAAGCCGTCGATAAGCGCCTTTAGAGATTCCTGCCTATTCATCCATATGTTGAGACACAGTGGATTTATAAGTTCAACTCAGTTGCTTGCTGAATGGCTCCACTTTCAAAGCTATTCCCTTCCTCTACTATGTGTGACACCGGTTAATTGCTGACTTATCTTCTTCCGTCCCCTATCACAATGCTTGTCAAATCACTTCAGCATTACTTAGGACAGACAAACGTCTCTTAAATACACTCATTGTTTTGTTAATTAATCAGTAAGTTATTTTAACTACAAGCATCATAGCCATCATGTCGAAAATTGTAACACACATGAAGCAATTCACAAACTGCGCAATTGACTACTCTCAGCTAAGGCAGTGCCTGTTTTGATGCATCCATCAGTTCAGGAATATCGTTCTTGAAGCAGCAACCACAAACTGCCACACTCACTTAACAAGCCAACAAAATGGCGCCTACCCCATCAACTGATCACCAGAGGAGGCCAATTACGTGATTATTCAAGCAAAATTGCAGCAGTTTTCTCCATAATGTGCAAAAAGTGGTGGAGATGCTAGTGACGCAGTGTTGACTGTCACATCCAGTTTGATCAGACGGGATGGTGGTTTCTGAGATCCCTACAAAGCTTGCGTGCATTTAGCCAACGCCAACAAGTTGCGACACTGTGCCGATATGGACTCCTGGGATTGGGAGTCAAAAGGAGTGTTTTGTTTAACACTTGGTTATAACTGCGAAGCATCTGAACAATCCGAGCACAAAGAAAATCAAGGAGAATTAGGGGTTTCTGCTGTTACCTAGATTGAGGCCGACGACCCACAGTTGACCCCAGCTACAAGTTCACATCAAGTCCAGTGCAAGAAAAGTACCACCATAGCATAAAGCTTGATTATGGTGTATGGACGCAATATCTTTCCTTATTTCAAGAAACTGAAGTTGATGGACTTGGACAATGAGCAACCAATGGGTAACCAAGCAGAAAGAATAAAGGGAAGTAAATTCGACTCCTTCTGAGCCAGTTCGCACTGCATATGCCATCTGATAGGACATTTATGAAATACAAACTTGGTAGACGTTTAGCATCAACTAACATGGAACACTCATTACCGGGCAGTATGGGGCCAAATCGGCTTCTATGATCTGCAGCTTCTCATGGTCAGTTTATCCGCACTTCGAATCGATACCACGCATCTCAACACATCCTCTTGCAACATATTTTGCCGCAACGAGAGCAAACTGATAAGACAAACACGTCTTTCAGTTTTGGCACGCGACATTAGCTAGGAACAAAAACGGGCAGTAAAGTGTTTAGTTCATTCTGTTGTGTATTTAATTGATTTGTAGTACAACTTTATGCAATGGGGCATTAAGGGAATCGTTGCAAGAATCTCGCGAGGGGCACCCTTAACTGCAAAGCTAAATATCTCGTTTTGCTCAACCATCGCAAGACTCACATGAGTGGAATCCTTGTACATGAAGCAACAATTCTCGTTACACTCCAACATCACTAGATTTACGTGAGCAAAGTCGATGAAAATAAAGCTCAATTTCTTTTTTGCCCTCCACCACCACTTGATTTACGTGAGCAAAGCTGCGAATACAACGCCCAATCCCTCCATGCGTTATGCCAAAACTCGACTCCCGTGAGCGGAACCCATGAAGAAAATGGTTCATTTCTCCTTTCAGTACACAATTACCTCACTAACGTCGGCGAAATCGGTGGAGACAAATCTACATTCCTCATTTCATTGCACCAACACCTGACTCACCTAAGCAAGGTCTCTCAAGGCAAAGCTGAAATTCTCGTTTTACTCAAACATCACAAAACCCACGTGAGCGAAATCGACGACGTCGAACCTCAACTGCTCGTTTTACGCCACCTTCTTCTGACTTGCCTGGGCAATGTAGATGAATTTAAGGCTAAAATCCCATCTTACTCAGCTAGCACTTGACTTCCGTGAGCAAAGTCGATAAAGATAAATTTCATTTGCTCCTTTTATCTCAGCATCACCAGAATTTCGTAAGCGAAATCCATGAGCAGACACGTTTTCTTCTTTCACTCCACCTCGACTAGACTCACATGAACGAGACCGATGAAGGAAAGGCTCAATTACCTATTTGACTCCGCCATCACTGCAATCAAGTGAGATAAATCCATTGAGAAAATGGCAAATGTTACGTTTCGCTTTATTATCGCCAGCCCTACATGAGCAAAGCATATGCAGTCAAAGCTTAGTTACTCTTTTCACTCCACCATCACTGGTCTCACACGAGCAAAATTGATGATGATAAAGCTCGAATCTTCCTTTTTCTTCCCTATTAGGGCTCCTGTGAACAAAATCAGTGAAGACAAAATTCAATTTCTCATTTTGCTCCACCATGACTAGACTCAAGTGAACAACATATGTGAAGACAAAGCTCAATGTATCCTTTTATTCCACCTGTCCTGGGGAATCCTTCTTCCTTTCTGAGTGCGTCTGTCTGCAAGTCTAGTGTCGTGGTCTACCTCTCAGCCTGCTACAATTTTGTAACGCCATCTTCTGCAGCGCCTTTAAGTTCTCCTCTTGCACCGCTCAAGCATGTCTCGCTCGGCAGGTGTTCGTTTCTCCAAGCTGTAACGCAAAATTGTCTTGTAACGGCAGCAAAGCTTGCGCTCAATAACGTGTCGACGGATTCTCTTCCCATAGTTGATGCTCTGAAAGAGGCGAAGACACCACGGTGACGACAATGATGTGGGCTTTGTGATGGCCTCTTTATCTGACCTCATTCCAATTAGAGAAAAGGGGCTGATGTGGTAAGTCCTGCCGGACTATTCATCCCATTCCGGAGGTAGCAATGCATGCACAGATACTGGGAGTGCTTTTCGGTTGTGTTCAATATTACAGTCAAACGTACTAAAGTTTCTAAACAATGGGATTGCTGTGCCGGATTTTGTGATTATTGGCATGTTACTAGAAGATGGCGCACGCTTCCTGTATGACAGAATATTTGAGGACCCTCTGGGCTTTTGTCGGAAACTCAGATTGTACTAGCCATGGTCCATAATGGCGACGAATGTTTGCAGCACCCACATCCATTTTCCTTCTCATTAAAAACAAGTTTGGACTAATTGCTATTCCCATTTCACATTCCACAACTGATCGACAGTCTCACATTCCTAATAACTTTCAAAAATCTACCAATGTTTACGTCTCAGATTTAAACTGGTTAGGAACGGTAATGTTGCAAGCACAAGAGATGTCCTACATCATAGAGGCAAGAATAGGTTAGACAGTGATGAAGAATGTATTGGTCTCTCGCCTCGGGTATGCTGGTGGTGCTATCAGGATGATTTCTTAGGTGCTTTGGGAGGCACCTTTGTCTCCAGGTCATCCTCACGCAAGCACAGACAGCAGAGAACCAATCTATCCTAGGCCGCACATTCAGCAGTGCAAGCCTGAAATCAGAGTGCACCTTCACTGAGTCGTAGTGGCCAATGATGCAGCGCACACAGAGTACAGCGATCTACAACCTAATTGTGCGGCCAACAGGCAGTTTGTGACACCCTTAATGCCCGATGCGTGCTCGAATGGAGTAGTTCTAGATATCACCGGTGCAGCACCGCAGTCGACCTGTCCGACATTTGTGGCAATGTGACTTCTCCCACTTGAGTGCCTCTATCCACGCAGCCTCTTTATTGGCGTTGCGAATACGCACAATGTTGTCTTTATGCTCACCAACAATCTCGTCATCGTGCCAGCGCCAGCTCCTCTGCAGTATCGAATTCCAGAACATTTGGACAAGAGACAGACCCGGTTTGTTTCTCCTCACTCTTCCACCTCCACTTTCCATCGCTGGAGATCACTCGTGCTGTTGAGAGTGGAAATGGCCATTCCGGACTAAGATGTTAATTTTCCCTCGACGACTGTATGAAATATCTTCTTTCAATTACCCAAGAATATGTGCCTTCAAAGCAGGTATTATACCACAGCTATACCATTTTCCGTGTGTTTAAGTTATCATCTACTACACTGCTTATCGCACAGGCGAATGGAAAGGTCGAATCTGTGGGCTATCATTAGTAAGAATAACTGCCAGAGCAAGCTATTTTTAAGGAATTTAATAAAGGAAAGATTAGTAGAACACCAAACCGCTTTTTATGGATCACCCATGAGAGAGACGGAACACAGAGCTGCACAGCAATCGACTTCAACGTTCAATAAACAGCATTTGCAGATCAGCACAAAACGCTGGGTTAAAGATTAGTCAGCCACCTCAGAGGGACTTTAGCAGGATTGGGAGGGACGATACTCTCCTAAGGAGGTGGTCAACAGTTTGGTTGGCAAGAATTGCGTGAGTTACAAGGTGGTTGAACGGTGGTACCGAACAGACTAACATTTGCGCAAATATTTCAGCAATCCGACCTGCATTAGTAGCTATTAAACTTAACCAATGCTCGTAAAGCATCGGCCCGGGAAAATGAAAATGCATCAACTAACCGTAGTCCAGATAGTATGATTTGCAAGGACGGCAATAAGAGCAACAAAATAAACTTTTTCGCATCGGTTAATAGGAACCAACTTGGTGATGTGAGCAATTAACCAAATATCGCATCCACAAAAATAACAACAAGGAAATGCGTGCGTGAAGTATAGTGTTTCGAGAATTCCTCGAAGTCGAAAAATGCTCAATTCGCAACCTATGCATTCAATGAACAGAAGGGACCTGGGCTACTGCCATGGTTCAGTGGCCATTCTGGCCGGCGAAGGTGATGCAATCATCCTTGACGGGACCGGAAGCCGTGCGGCAGTGGTTTCTGATTCCTACTCCTGTAATTGATTTCAAGGATAGAGTGGCAGGTTGGAGGAAACTGTCATTAGCCTTTTCTAGTTGTTGTTGTATTTTGCGCTAAATTTACACTTAACTGAATAGTGTAAAGTTGTGCTGCTTCTAAACGGCCATTGGACTCCTGAAATTGTGCCCAGCTAAATTAAGTGTGGCTTACTAAGACACATTCAACGACAACTAAAGATGCACCGCCAAGATAAAGCATGCATTACCGACATGATTCTGGCTTGGGAGGAAATCAGCATGCCCGATTGGCCATGTCGCTGCATTTAGGTACAGTGACCACTCCGTTTACTACACACGCATCCACGCCGTTGCGGATTGATTTTTAGTGAGAGATATTCCACTTCACCCTTACTGCTCGATTATTTTTACACCACCTAAGTTTTCCAAATTTACCACTTAGATTTTCAACACCACTTGCAAATCTTAAATTGTTTCACGATGCACATTAATGGCCGATTCGGAATCAAATATCCGAATGACATTATTGGTAAGCACCTTGTTTTAAGTTTCGTTAATTGCATTAAAGATTTGTCGGTTTCTAACAACTTATTTGATTTCATAATAATTTATATGTATATCAGTAAAATTTAGGAATTTGTTTTCATTTAGTGCCTTAACTAAACGCTTTAGCTAGAATTGTTATAATCTCCTGAATCAGGCCTATTTGTCGTCGGGTCCGCGTTTGTCGTACTATCTCTGACGATGCCCGCTAAGCTGGTGACCTCTGACGCAATTGCCTTTCACGTAGATGTGGTGGCTGCCGGACACTCCGTGATGATTAGAGATATTCTAGATGGTACACATTGTTGTCTGCAACACTTGTCATTTATGCTCAGAGATGCATGTCTCCTGTTCCTTCCTTTTACCCCAATTTTTATTCCTGGCCTTTCCTCACCACTCTCGTTAATGTACCATTTTGCTTTTAAACCCACTGCATGAATCATCCAAATTGTACAGTTCATGGGGCAAAGGCATGGCTTGAATAAGCTATTTGTCACTGTCACCACCGAAATCGCTCATAGCTGTTTCCTCGCGTCACTTCTTAAGAATTGATCACAAATGGCAATAAGCAAACAATTTGCCTGTTTTTATTGCTCCTTTGTTGTTTCTGATGGTAGATGTTGGGCCCAAGCCTGTAGAGGATGATGAACCGACCCCTCTGCAATACGTGAATGCTGATATTTTGAGGAGGGTTCTCCAGTGGTGCACGCATCACAACGACGATGCCCTTCAGCAGAGCCACAATGAAAATCTAGTGGTGTACGCGTCACAAGTACGATGCTCTTCAGCAGAGCCACGATGGAAATAGGGACCATCGGACGGATGACACACCTAGCTGGGATCAAGAGTTTCTTCGGGTGGATCAGAGGACTCTGTTTGAAATCCTTTTGGCAGCAAATTACCTCGACATAGAAGGCCTTCTTGGTGCGTGTTGCAAATCTCTTGTCAACATGATCAGGGGCAAGACACCGGAGGAAATTAGCAGGACTTTCAATATTAAGTCGGACCTCACTCCTCAGCAGAAGGAGCAGGTAATATAAATGAGTTGATGCAGTTAATTCCAATTACTGCCTTGCCAGATTTTTCGTGCGGTTCTTTTTGTGGTCCATCGACGGTATTTTCACCATTTTTGGTACTCAGTGAGAATGAACGGTGTTAGGAATAATGAATACACATGCGTATTACGACCTACTTCCAGGATTATATTCTCACATACTGTACTCGCTTAGCCTTGAATTGTACTTAATCGCTACTATTGCTATTCCCTACAATTGTAATGACTTTTTGTCCAGCTTAGCCTATTGCCAGTTGTTGGACGGCTCGAAGGTTATTACAGTTTTTGTGCAAGTATATCCGGTGACTTACCCTGACTTGTAGGGGCTTGTATGTTGAAAGAATTGAAATTTGAGCTTGTCCGCTTCACTAAGTTAATCTCGGTTCTAAAGCTATGGGGTTAAGTGGTAGCATTATGTACTGCTAATTTGGCAAAGCTTTGTTTTCAGTATCGTTTTATTCGATGGCAATTCAATATTTTTATGCTAACATTGGTCATGGTCAGGCAGCGGTGCTGCTAGTGATAGTCCACAAATCTCCGGTGGTGAGGACGGGTGGCCTTATATGACTCGCTATGTGTGATGAGTGTGAGGCTTTTACTAAGGCCCAAAAATTTGGATTTGGTATCTCTCTCCAATGACTAACCTAAGCTTGCGTTAAAAGCAGCTGTTTTTCCCAGCTGTTCATGTAGGCGATCATCACCATACCTTACACTGGCATTCGCCATAAAATTGAAACCAATGAATGGGTACATATAGCTAGCCTTTGCTCGCGATGAGGCTGATTTAATGGAATTGTAAGTTTACATAATTGTAGTACAATGGAAAAATATGCGTGCATTTTGCTGAGCTATTTATGGAATGGTCGATTTCTTGTAAGCATACATATGAATCAGTCCTGAATTGCAGGAGATGAACCAAAGAAATATCGTAACTGCGTGTATTGCCTAGCAGTTTGACGTCCAAATTTAAGTGAAGGTAGGAAAACCTGCCTAAGGGCTCAGTTATTCCGGTTCCCTGACAAGTTTCGGATGCAAAACCTTGGGATGTGGTGATCCGCTCACGTAGCGTACACAAAGATGATTATCACCACTGAATCCGACATCATTCCCGTCACGAATCACTGAGTCAACTTTTCTATTAAATCAGCTTAGAGACCCCTGCTTACTTTTTAGGAGAACTCTGATGAAACGACTTCGCCATAGATTTATTTTCCTGTGAACGGTGGTGCTGTAACTTGGCTCCCCCAATTTTACTGCAGAATCACGCATTGGGGCCATGAACATTGCTACTAGCTCCTGTCTTGGTATTCATCCAATGGTTAGCTTCTGACATGACGGCTTTATCCTATTTGTCAGTCGTGTGAGCATAAGTTAGCATACGTGGCGTGTAGTCAGCATCGCTCATGTTAAGCAACTGACCCCAGATGGTGATGTTACATCAACGCCATTGCTAAGACAGCTCAGCCAACCATTACGCCAAGCTCTGATTCGCTCACATTGGTGTGCTCACTGCAGTCGTTATTCGTTACAGTTGTCGTGGGTGGCGTTTTATCCAAGTGTGGTGTAGGCGCAACAGCATTTGCTGACGCTACTAGATTTGTTGCTATTGCTGTTTTTAGTGGGGATATTTGGATGTCGGCTGTGCGCTCATGATGAGACACTCGCGTCGAACCGCTGGCAGCAGTGGCTATTGCGAAGGCTTTCACCGCTGTCCAGTTGCTTGATCTTGGAGAGGGACAGTGAGAAACTGTGACTAATTTGCAGATAATCAGAAACTTTTATCTTCCTCAAGCATTACTCATGGTAACATCATTTAATTAAGCACTTTGTCACCTTCGTCTGGACAGTCGTGCAGAGGTTATGATAGCACCCGCTTTTGGAGGTCGACAATAAGTCGGCATGTCGCATGCATAGCTCACGTGGTTTCGTTGTCTAGTTAGGCTGGTTCTGCCCCCTAAAATTGGATGCAATATACTCGCTACTTAAAAGTAATAGGTAGCATCAAGGTGTGGTGCTTGACCATATTGTCAAGGGCTTAATGGATGTGGGGGGAAAATATGGGTTAATCGGAAACAGTAAAACTTTCGATGATATATGCATTCGGCAAAGAATAAAAAGCAACTTGAGAAGCAGAAGCATAACCAGATGACGGATACGATGGACAGCGGTCGCCCTTCCATGCAAACGCAGAGAATGGAACCGCCTTTTTCGAGGCTTTTTGTGCATTTTGCAGGATACTGGGAGCAGAAGTGAAACGGAATGGCGTCCGATGATTGACAAATTTGGCATGAAGGTGCTTTGATAGTCCTAAAGTGATGGCAGGGTCAAGGAAGTAACGTTACTTTTTTCCAGTCATTCAGTCTAATATTAGAAAAAATGGAGGATCAAGTAACCCCTAAAGTTGAGCTTTTTGAAAGTGCCACGATTTTCTCTACTTTAAAACAAATGGTAGATAAGAGGGCCAGTAGTACAAGGAGAAGTATTTAAAAGTTAACACACCTTCTTGTAAGACTGTCACTTTAATTTGCTCTGCTTTTATAGCGTTGAATGGCCCTACCCTGTTTCCAAAGAAGGACATGAGTGGTGAGCCAGCATTAGCGATGGGTAAAATGAATTCCCTCGTAATGAACTGTTTTCTCGTTTCTGTTTCTCTATGCTCCACTTTCACTGCATCTAAAATCCCAGACCGAAAAAGGCTTACGGATTAAAACTCATCATCTCAAAGCTCATGTCTAATTAGCTAGGCAAAGCGGATGTTAAATCGCAATGAACCCACCCATCGGACTAAGCCGTACAAGAGCCAGTTTGTCTGCTTCAAGGGTGGAGTGTTTTTCATCGCCTTCCCCCTCTACCTCCTTCTCTCTCCTCTTTGCATCTCCACGCCCTCAATCATGTTTTTTGGCATCGCTGATTTCTTTGGAGTGTTCCAGTAAGTTCAAATTGCCAATTTCCTTCTTTTCAGTTGGCAGTAAATCATAACGGTTTTCACGGTACTGAAATGGACAAGTAAGTAGTATGTGTTCTGCATTTTTACCAGTACTTTATACTGAATCGTTTGCAACAATACTCTATGTTAGCCAAGGAATTTGTCTTTTAATACCTAAAAATTAGTTTATCTTTCCTTAAATGATAATTTTTTGGTAACAAAGTAAATACATTTCTCAGATCTTATCTTTGGCGTTCTCATGATGGCTTGCGGAGTTCAGTGCGTGCAAATAGCAGCTGTCTAAGTGCCACTTCGCCTCTCGAAATGGGCGACCTGGGTTGACGCCGCCCGCTTTACTTTCGTCCATCTAATAATGATCCGTTACTTCTTTCTACTCTCCATTTGACCTTAACTATCAACTGATGACGCGACAGTCATTCCTTGAGCTGCTATGAAAAGAATGAGGATGCGAAGAGGCACTTAGACAGCGTATATTCTCCTTCCTACCCTCAACTCATCTTGATTTACAAACCTCGCTAGCGGATTTGCTGGATAGATGCTAATGGAACTAAGATTTAGGCACCAAGCCATTTATAACTTGGATTTACATTAAAAGACTGCCTACTTCAAACTTTGATAATTTTGTTAACAAAAATGTTTTAATTCCGCTGCATCCAATTAATCTGCTGAACCCGACACTTAGCTCCTCCTCTTTATTGGCTTCCAAAGTGTAAAGACATTTTTAGCATAGAGGGTTATTAAGATGTACGAAGCAGTTTCTAACCCAGTTTGCGTAAGAAGGTGAAAGGCAATGCCTCTCCGTGCCTAATTTCCCATCGTTTTCTTCTGCTACTTACACCCACTTAGAAGCATTTGTTTCGTCTTTGAGGCAAGTCTAAGCGAGAGACACGCCCGGGCTCCTTCACTCGCAAAATTGTCGCTAACGACTCTGCTGATGACAGTCCTGCACATATCACCTCAACGATGTCTACCTTATCGGCAACCAACCCCGATCACCACCTCGGCAGCTATGGGAATCTCGTTTTTCAAATAATATGGCCAGGCGATAGGGAGGGCGCCAGCAGTATTTGGCTAGTAGCCTCTAATTTGCAAGAAAAGGAGGCCTGGTGCTCGGATATAAGTCAGGTTTGAAAGTCGACAGAATTGTTAAAGTTTAAGTACAGCTTTATACTTGTATCAACAAAATGAGTCGCTTAAATACTTTACTAACTTGAGTGGTCCCTTGGGGCGGAAGAAGGGAGATGAAACACTAACGCTGCTATTTGTGGGGCAAAAGAGGTTTGTTTTTAATTTCAGTGCATTGAACAACTACATTACAGTCATATGCTGAGCATCGCGCATTCCGAGGTGTCATCTATCTCCATGCCTTATTCAGTTCGGTGGGTTCGATGCGACTTTCTACAGTAACCAGGATTGGATATTTTACTTAATTACTTTGGTTTATCGAGCACCCTTTTTTTGTTTTCCCAGTTTGGACCCTGGGCTGTTCAAGGACTGTCCTGACATTAAGCACCGATCAACAAGGAACTCGTGTAAAATGCCTCAAGTAATCGCTTTTTTACATCTACTTGTAGTCCGTGCTTTTGATTTGTAATTTTTTGGTCTGCACAAATTCTAAAAGTTAAAAAAATGACTTCGTTGTTGTTTAGCATTGTCCAGAAACCACTTTAAGCTTCATCTAACATAATGCCACATGAATTCATGCTTCGGCACTGCAAAGTAGAGGACTGTCGGGTAAGCACCTGTGGTATCCAAATGATAAAAGGACAAATTAAGGCGAGTGGGTGGCTCCTTCTGACTAAATACAAATTTAAGAAAGCAGGGGCTCTCGTGGTGCGCGCGTGTCTCCAAGGTACTGGCGTGTCGGTGGAGGATTCCACCTCCACCTCATTTATGCTTTCGTAGCCAAAGAAAGTGTCTTGAAAGTACCAACCACCTAAAAGAAATTTTAGAAGTGCTTCAACTGAGCATAATTGTTGAGTTGTACTTAAAACGTTGGAGATAATTCAAAAGAATCCAAGTGTTGGCAAGTTGGTCAGCCCATCAGCCTTTCAATAGTGGGATTTTCTTCGAACCTCCCGCTTACCATCTGTCTTACCTCATCTGCTCGAGGCATTCCTGGATGATGCGTTCTACTAACGCAGCACGTCTGAGCACCAAGCAATCTGTTCAAGGACCTTCCTCTACCTTGGATTCCTATTTAAATCCAGCGTATATGCTCGAAAAAGTTGATAAAACAGCCACTGAGCGCTCCAACAAGGTAACAACTAGTTCGTCCACTTCCCATTTAACCCATACGACCTAGAAGTGGGAGAGTGAAAATGGGCTTGGGCTAGGAGTGTCAACAAGTGGATTGCTTTAAAAGCCATCGTACGTCAGCGCTCGCTTCTTTCAGGGTTCAAAGCACCTCTCAAGGGCCCTGGTATACCCTTATTCCCAATAAAAGTTGGCAGTATGATCATCAAATCCTCACTTTGTCTCCTGAAGGTCCGCCATGGCACCTTAGGCCGTCTCTTGGCTCGCCTCCTGGATCCTCGCTTTCAGTCAATTGACTACCTGAACACCTTTCTTCTCACCTACCGCGTTTTCACCACTGGACTTACAATCATAGCTGTGCTTCGTTGCGTCCTTCGAGATCCCTCACTTCAACCGGCTTCACCAAAAAACGATCTCGATCTCTTTGAGCCCATGCTACGAGCAAGGTAATGCTGAAGTTTCCAAACCCATCTACCTTATACTTCAACTTCATTCTGGTCAGCAAGCCATCCATCAATCTATAGGGATGTATCCAAATCCATGTCTATTGCCGTCACCTACCTGTACATAATTTACCCATCAAAGCACTTTTCGACATTCCTTCCCTCTATCTTGAATCAATCCTGATAAGGAAGTCTACAAAATTATAAAAGAGAATAAAATTTGGAATTATTCAAAAATATGGGTTTGTGAAGTTTACAAAGTGTTACCCAATTATCATCCTTGCAAATTCCTTCCCCATTAGTCAAATTTATCTCGAGACTTAATGCACCCGGAAATTCTCGTTCCGGAAATGCGTACAGTTGTATAGCCAAGAGTATGGTATGGATGCGGACGTGTGTGAGCATGGGATAAAGAAGTAAAATGCAAATTGGGCAAATTGAGTGGCGCATTTTAAGTAGAACAGATTGCTTAATGCGTTAAGCACATATGTTATCGTTTCCAATCCGTGTTTGTCTCTTCTTAATATTCACGTGTAAGCAATTTTTGCCTTTGCACATCTGCTTTTGACTCCTCTTGCACTCTTAACGATCTACTCACTTGCCGCTCCCACTACAGGCCTATGTTTTACCACATTCATTACTCCTAGCTAAAGTTGTTGCCTTATTACAAGCTTATGGCAAGAAGAAGAGGACTGCATTAGGACGCATTGGCATCGCTGGAAGCACTTAAGCACCGCTTTTTCCTATTCGCTTTGTTTACTCGTGGCCTTATACAATCACTGATGGTAACGCAGACTTCTACATTATGCTGCCTGCAAAAAAGGTAAAAAGAGTAGGGTAAATTTAGAAAAATTTATCCACTACATTATTAAATAACTCCATAGAGCATGAGAAATGGTGGACGAGGTTTGTTCCTAACTAAGGACACGTCAATGATGCCTGAAAATGCCTCTTTCACTTTACCTTCTGATCGTTGGCTGGAGTCAGCAAGAGTGTCACGTACAAGTCTATGTGCGCGTCTACGCACATGTCAGTAGCATCATAATCCTACTACCTGACTTCGATCGACCCACCCTTAATGCATGCTGCTATTATTTTTGCTGCCTTTTAGGTCCGTCATTCAAGAAATCTCTACCTGGACTGTGTTGATCCCACTCAGTAAAAACTCACGATAAAGACTGAATTCAAGCACAGATTCACACTTTTAGCTAGTGTTAGATTGTCTCCTCCGGCTTAGCGACCATCCTTGCAAGACTTGGTAGCCATTGATTTAACTAGTGTGAAATCTGTCATCTTTGCTGAGCACTGCATTTTGGCACAATTACGACCACGACTTCTTAAACCACTCCGCTGTCAACATGCACTTTAACTACTTTTAGGTCCCGCCTCATTTCGCATAGTAGAAGTGCATGTTTCTGGCCCAGTCGACTTCATATCACCCACCTCTGCTATGACAGCTAGTCCACAGCTACTTATCTGGGTGCAAGTAAGGCGTTGAAATGTTTCGGCTGGAATCTAGTGGCATTAGACTGGGAGAATGAATCGCTTAGCTCGATGCAATATGAGACAACAGATTTGCGGCGTCAGCAGTAAAACCACACAAGTCACTGAAGTACGGCTGAATAAGTAATTGGCTGGCAGCACAGCATTTGCATGCGTCTTTGAAGTGCCCTTTAGTGTTGTTAGCATAATAATAAGATTAATAATAAGAGGGTTTCTACAACTCTAAGTCGCTTAAATTAAGTCCATATTCGTCCCGTAGCATCTTTTTGGTGCAACCTTTCCATGATCTCTATTACATTTTTAGAGACAAACCTTTGCTTGGGACACAGGGAGTGCACCAAATGGTCTCCAAAGAAGCTGTTGCTGCTTTCGCAGCCAGTAACTGATCATCACCCCATGTTTCACACTCTATGGTATTACTGTATGACCCGATGGAGATTCTCTTCAAATCAAGTCATTCTTTTCGGCTTCAAATTGAGTGGCACCATGTAAGGCTACACCATCATTGGCTGCTTAAATAAGTGTGTAAACAAAACCTAATAATCTCTTTCCCCATTGCAAATTTTAGCAGAAGTCATTATTGCGTAGATTACCAAAAGAAATGCGATGAATGCCGACTTCTCTGTTTTTGTCATAAAAAAATCCAGTGGATGCAAATATTAACTTAGAAATCTTTTAGCACTTGCCTTGTCCCACGGTACTAGCTCTGAAAAACAGCCCCGTTATTTAAAAGAACAAAACGACGAAGATTGTGGTTCATAGCTATCTATATCTCACGCCAACATAAACTCTAATCAGCTTACCACAGTGCCCGGGTCCACTTGCATTCTGCATCCAGAAAAACAAGTGAGCTGATAAACAGTAAGACTGCTAGGATGGTTGCGATTGACGCTACAATGAACACAAATCTTTGAGAGATGCTTTTTTAAGAGCACATGGACTTAAAAGCAACCGACACAGCGCCGATGCTGTGGCTATTCTCGTTCTCGTAAAAGCCGTCGCAATCCAGCCCAACTCAAGTTCACCCAAAACGCTTATCAATGGGAGACACTCCTCATTTTTTATGACAAATTCAGGCAATTTGGGCAATTACATATCACAAGGAGTGAAGCGAACTTTGCATTGTGCGTTTAAGTTCAGCATTTAGGGTACAAACGGGTAAATTGGCTTCAGAGGTGTCATGAATGTCAAAATGACAAGGAACTTGCGTCTGCAGAAGCCAAATGTTGCAAAGAGAGTTTGCGCGGAGAAGGAACAACGATAATGTTACGGACAGGAGTGGAACATTAACAGCAACTTCTTCCTACATAGCAACATTAACTTTCAAGAAATGACTCAAAACGGAAACAAGCGCAAGGAGATTGGCGCAGTGAGAAACCTTAAGAAGACCACCGCACAATTAAGAAGCACTTGACGCAAGTTATTTTTACTAGTTTGTAGTTGAAATTGCGAGGTACATTCGAAAGATTAATGTGACAGTGTAAGAAGAAAGGGACATCCTCTGGTGACAAAGCACCACAACAGTACTCACCCTTGCATAAGTAAAGTAGGCACAGCATTCTAAGCACTAAACACTGCTTGCCTTTGATGTAATATTGTGTTAGTAGTATGTGGAGATAAGTTACAAAATGATGTAAAATTTATGCAACGCTACGCCTATTGTAGATTTTAAATGCAGGGCCTGCTTGTCAGTGCCCATTCGTGCATGCTATTTAAAAAAGTCTTTTTCATTTCATTTTTCATGCTTCTCTTGCAAATTACTGCTATGAGAAATCCAAAAGCTGCCATATATGGAGCTTTAAAGTTTGTAAATATAGCTTTCCTCAAAAACGCTTGGTGGCAACATGTTGGCGCTATATACCTCAACCTCAATTTCGACTGGTTAAGCGCTCAATGCCTCAGGAAGGCAAGCTAGCCTTGCCTGTTTCGTGACACCTTGCATCCTATTATCTTGGCTGACCATGCATATCTCTTTTTTACAGTTTTTACTTTGTTTTCCAACTAACACTTCTTGATGCTCAAAAGACACCTCTAGCGTCACCTTCACTTCAGTATTCTGACTATTGCCCACCATGCAATGCTGTGGTAACCGCCTCAAAAAACCAGTAAATGCCTAAATCTCATGCACAAATGCAGCGTCCATTCTTCGCTTATGTAGTAATTGCCGAAGGTGACTAGCGTAGACATTAGGAAAAACTGACTGTTCTGATGTTCGCAGTAGGTTCCCATACATATTAAACGTCAAGTCCCATTGAATAGTGTGATTGGCTTGTGCCATGTGGCATTATTTAACCTCATTTACACCTCAAAATTGATAATGCCTTTAGAATACCATAGTTCACTAAAAAGTCTGCCGTTTTTCGCAGCTTTACCTTACCCCCTACATTTAGTACTTTCTACAGTCGTTATAATTTTCTGATATTCTAGTTGAAACCCATCCTTACATGCATGGTCGACTTGGTCGCCATTCTAAAGCAGGTACTTAATATAGGTCAAATATTATTTCCATATGATGTTAATTTGCCTTCATGGTTTGCTTTTCTGGGAAGATGAGGAGGCAGGGTTTCTCGATTTGCCTTGAAAGCGTACGTTACATCTCTTCACTTTGTCGCATTCAGGCTATGATGTTAATCGTCAAGTAATCACAACCTGTCAGAACTGTTAATATTTCCTTATATCTAAGCAATGGTGAATAAGTTGTGTTCCACGTGCAAGGGAATGCACAGGGTGTGGGATGATATGCATATGTGACGCTAGGCATTAATCTATTTACTTGGCAATCACAAGCATACTGAGAGAATGGCAAAGTGGGCAGAGCTTACTCGCCTGCTTATCGAATGACCTCAGAGGGTGGCACAACCACTGAAGTTACTTTGGCGTGAACTCGTCAAATAAGATCCCGCATTCTTCTAAATCGCCGCATTTGGTATGTGCGGGTGAAATTGTGCTAACACTGGTGATGTTGATGGCCAGTGGTGGGTTGTTTGTCATCTCTCATGGCTCTTTGGTGGCTATTCTAAAACGTACACTGGTTGAAAGTCGAATAAACAGTTTGCGTGACCCTGGCTTTGATGACCATCAAGAAGTGCCTAAATAACAAGCGATTGGAGGCGCATTTTATTGTGTTGGGGCTATTTCGCAATATTGTTGATTTTATCAGCAGGCGTCTTGACTTCGCTTTTATTTGCTGCCCTGTTTGAGAGAAGAGTAACCAGAAATTTCTGGATTTTTCCTCAAGGGTATGTTACATCTACTCACTTGGTCGCATTTAAGCCACGGGCGTAAATTGTCAACTGACCTAAAAAATTCATGGGTGTTGCCGCTTCCTTATGCTAAAAATACGGCATGGATGATCTGTCATACCACTATTGGTGTTTTACGCGTAAGACAATGCATAACGTTTAGAGTTGACGAAGGCATCGGTCGTGTCATGAGTACCACATCAAGCGAGTGTCTGACAGAGCATGCAGCTCTTCGTAGAGACCATGTACCACTAACTGAAATAGTCACAGCAAACCAGCATGAGCTGCATCATGTTATTTTATGTGACAAGTTGTGATGGAACGACTGAGGCAGTCGATTTCGCTAGTGTCAAAATGGGTAGAATGACATCGTTAGGCCGCATCATGTGTCAGATTAGACTAAACAAACATCAAGTAATCAGGCGACAGTTGCTCTATAAACTGTGCTTTTTTTCGACTTGATCTTTCCTGCTCCGGTCTCTCAAACCTTTGTGCGGCACCCTACTGTCTGTGGCGTATTGCTTATTGGAGAACCTAGGACGTGGCATATTGCTAGTAGGTGGCAAAAGCCAAACTATTAGCAAGACCTGAAAAAAGCCAGGGGACATTCAGTTCTCCAAGATTTCGCCTGAGATCTTGCCCCAGTAAGTGCGTGTTTACCGGTATTTACTACAAATGGGCTGAACCGGAGCCTAACATTTGGGAGAAGAGCGATCTGGCGACCAATTAAAAGTCAATTCCCTAGCTCTGGCTTGAGAATCGACCCCTGAATTGTGGTGAGATGCTCTACATTTGAAGAGACGCTTAAGCAGGTCAAATACCTACTCAGGCACGTAGCTATCAACTGCAAGATATAGTTGGTATTAAGTTGGCAGATTCGATATTTTAGGGGCGGTACTAATGACTCATGCCATGGCCATAAACCTCGTTTGAGCATGTTCTCGATGGGTGCCATTTTGCGTCCTACGAGATAATTTCTATGCTCTGATAAGGAAAACATTTTATTGGCATGGAAGAAGATGCTCAATTAAGCGACGCAGATAATAGAAAAATGTAGGCGCACACTGTTGGGCAGAAAAGATAGATGGTAGTCCAATTCTTGGCAAGGTTCTTGAATCAGCGTCAAAGAAGCCATTGGTGCATGCTTGATTTTATTGTTGTGATGTCATTATTGGTGATGCATGGATTTATGCCATCTCAGGCCGCTTTTGCAACGCAGAATTACAGAGGGAATGTAATATGACTGAGTAGGGAGATTTCATAACAAAAAAGGCCACCTTCTTTAGCGCATTTGGCACGAAAATTGGGCGAGAAAACAAGATGAGTATGGCTTGTTTGTATCCTGGCATCCTCATGCACAGTCAGTTGTCAGAGTAAAGCACGCAATTACAACAAGTGTCTATTATTACCCGGCGCACCTTACTTTGTTGTGTAGATAAGGGGGATTTCAGACTTAAGACTTGTGGTTAAGTCATTTATGAAAGAATCAATGATGCAGTAAGCCAGTGAGAACAGGTACGGATTTTATTATCGTGTGAAACCATGGAGGTACTGATGAGGTTATGACAGGTACCCTATATTGGCTAGGAGACATCATCATTAATTATTTTCGTTATTTATGACATTGGATTCGTTACGATGTGTGGGACTTCAATAGACCAGTAAATTAATCACCGATTGGCGCACCTTGCCAGAAGTCACAATAACTCAAAGCGATTATTTTAGTTTTTACCCAACATCTTTGCTGTCTTCTCTGTAAGTGCCATTTTCATCGCCCTTCCATTTTACTCAATCAACTCAGCCAGTCTTATCTACCAAAACAAGTTGATCCTATGATTCAGACAACCTTGGGGCACCCCACAGACACTAGGACAGACAAGGTAAATAAGTGATTTAAGTGCTCAGAGAGTTTTGTCACAACTTTTATGAGGAAACCTCAAGGCAAGTCAGACAGTTGGGCTTTAGTCAGAGATCAATTGTTACAAGGTAAATTAGACGCCAATTATTTGTATGCTGGGACACATTATATTCACAAAATGCACTCATGATTGCATCGCACTAACCATCTTGAAAAGAAATACTAGACGATGGTTCCAATTCAGTTTACTAAAGCACAACAACTAAGCGAATAAAAGAACATCTCTTCTTCAGAGTTTTTATGATCCAAATTCAACTGGTACCTCAGGCACTGGTGCGTGGAGAGTGCTCTCACTTAGGCAGCCTAATCAATGCTGACAGCTGTTGTGCAATGTAACTGCCTCGCTTGATAGCGAAACGACAGTTGCGTACACACGAATTCCGTGAGTCTCTTGACGTCAAGTGCAAGAGGAGTCAAGCAAGTAGGTACAGGCCAATATACTTCGCCATAAGAATAATTTCCTTGACCTCTACGCGTCGTTAACGCAACTTCATTTGTGCGGCAAAATATGTCCTTGATGTTACCCGTCTACATCCAGAGGAAATATCGGGCATTGTACAAGCCAGTCACATAAGAGTAAATTCTTTTATGAGACTCAAAACCCCCTCCGAAGTTTACATTACGAAATATAGCCTAATTGACGTTTTTCGACAGGTATGGGGCTTGTATTATTTAATGCACATTGTGAAAAACAACTGACCTTCCTAAATACTGCGAATTGGCATTTCTCTAGGTGTTAAGTACAGCGTGTAGTGAATAAATGAATTCATGCCTAGTGATTTATATTTCCTTCGGAAATGAAACTTTTCTCTACCAGAATTTGCCAAAACTGCTTTAATCTTGTAGCTTTCACGATAGGTGGGTAAAGGCTGAAGGACTTGTTGAATGCAGAGTTCAGAAATGGTGTAACAAGCAAATAACGTGACTTTGTTGTTTTGTCTTTTTCATGCATGAGGGACTAACTTTGGTCAGCCCTCAGTACAATTTGTCAAAATAGATTACTTAAAACTATCCCACGACAACAAAGGCAACTTATGGTCGTAAATATTGGGCCTTAACGCTCTCACAAGGCAGCATATTGCTGAGTTCGGCCGAATTGTAGATACCGAGTCCTACACTCCAAATGTGGTCAGCTGATTTGATTAGACCCAGATTTAAATAAAATTTTGGCCCAGAAAAGTAAGATCGTCATCGGTATTGTGCAATTTATCCTTTCGGGTGCACGTGCTACTGCAACAGGCGTCACATGCGTGGGACAACTCACCCCCCGCCTGCGCTAAATACGCACACTTTAATTAGGATAAAGTCAAATGTTAAAATTTAAAATTTGGATTTATCATTGGATTATCAATACGTCTGTTGTGATATCTGAAAAATCTGTGTTAAGTGCAAATTGTTGCAATCGACTGAAATATTCACAAATAGCGCTGCAGCAAGGGCTCGAAAACATGTTCAGATAGTATTCATTCGGCAGCAAACTTAAAGCAGCTATGCGTGGAATCTGTTTACATACTATCACGGGCTGTGCTCGCATTTTCAAAATCAAAAGATCAAAGCAGGCTCTACCATGGCGGCGACGCTTCGTGAAAGACCAAAATAAGGAATCTGAGAGCACTTTATAGAACCAAATTCGTTTGCTAAGTCATCACAAATGTTGGTATTTGGGGTAAAAGCATGTTGTCTATCTTTAAAATGGGCTGAATCTCGATAATTTTGACAAATTGGCGTTTCTTTTTAGGCCAAGAAGAATTCTAGCCGTGCGCTGTTCGTATTAGCAGTCATTCCTCTGCTCCGGAAAATGGCTTCTAAGTAATGAATGCAATAACGTTTGAGGGGCGAAATTTGATAAAAATGACAATAGGCATAAGTTGTTGTAAAACTTGCACCGTGAAGGTGGAGATTTATGCAGACGTACAGTATGCGTACAACAATTTTGCATTGATTTTTACCGATCATGGTGTGAAGGAAATGGAAGCTAAGCAGTGCCAGAATGAGATGCCGCGTTGCAAGTTTCCTCTCTGACATTTTATTGCTACCGTCTGCTGGATACATTTTTTGCTTTATAAAGGTAGAGCACATCACCACCCAGACATTTCCGATGTGCTGATCCTGATAGAGTACCTTGTCCGAAAGCCTAAGGCAAAGCGATGGTTGGATGGGACAAATAAATTGCACTGTATTGGACTGTTAATAACTTTCTTGAACAGATAAGTGAAATTCTGGGTTTTTTTCTTCATAACTGACATTTTATTACCTAAGGTGCTCTCCAGTCGGGTAAACATCGTGTCTCAGGTTAGGCTTATAAAATTTTAATATCCCACGCAAGTGCAAGTGGCAAACACGCATAAAATTGACAGGTCGAAAACCCAATCTAAAGTATATAGCAAGTATCATCACCTTTGGAGCAAAGACCCATTTCGAGTATAGAAAGTTCTCTTACCTGCAAACTACCTTGTCTGCGGCGCTGAAATCTGCACCAAACCCACAGCCTTTGGCCACAATAACGTGACTCTACAAAGCTACCTAATGAGTTGGGTATTGTCGCAGAGTTTTTACAGTAAGGAGAGAGTGACTGTTGACTGTGCGAAACAGACGGGGGATCACCTAATGCAAATGTTGCGTAAATGAAAATTCCATAATTCAATTCACTTGCCACAGAAGCTGCTTCTAGTCTCCAGAAGTTGAGTGCCTGACCACCAACACTGATCATACCCGTTAATGCCAAATGTGACCTATTTTTAATGAGTCGTCGCTAGGCTACTACACTTCTTTAAGTAAATGCACCTCTAGGTGAATAGTCCTCAATGAACTCAATCTCGCCAAAAAAGTCTCCCTGGTGTTTTGAGAGTAAAACTATTTTGGTAACCCAATTTTCCAAGTCAGTAACAATTTCGTTAACCACGACAAATGACTGCCTTGGTCGAATCGACATCCCTAGTCTCGTCATGGTTAACCAAAGTGTTCATGCAGAGTGCTCAACTCATCCAGAGTTTGAACAACTAGTTTTCGAAATTACTCAATCTGAGCTATAGAGCTGCTAAGCTGATGTGCTGTGAACCAAAATAATGCCAAGGTCTTGCCAACCAAGAGATTGTAATTGGCACTTGAGACTGTGACCCACCCATGTCTCATGACTCGGCAATTCAACTAGCAGACGGGTGTGTGCACTCTTACACAAGTGACAAAGTCAGACAGTACACGCGTTGTCAACAGTAGAGAAGACCAACCCCAGAATACTGGTGCAAAATGGAATCCGTGATAAGGGCACAAATCCAATGGGCTGAAAGTAAATGTCTACTTTTGCCTGGCGTACCTTACTCATATGCCGTAGGTAATTGGAGATTATAGACTGAAAATTTGCGGTTATATCATTTATGAAAGAGCCAATGATGTAGTGAGCCAATGAGTTCAGGTGTGATTTTTACTCTTGTGTAAAAATATGGAGGTACTAATGAGGTTGTGTCTAGGGGGCGTCATCATTAATCATCTTCGTTATTTACGACGTTGGATTCTGTTACAATGTGTGGGACTTCAATAGCCCAGTAAATTAATCACCAATGAAACAGGTGTGGGTTTTACTCTCGTGTGAAACTATGGAGGTACTGATGAGGTTATGACAGGTACCCCATATTGTCTAGGGGACGTCATCATTAATTATTTGTGTTGCTTACGACATTGGATTCTGTTCTGATGTGTGGGACTTCAATAATCCAGTAAATTAGTCACCAATTCGCACGCCCTGCCAGACGTCAAAATAACCCGGGGCGATTGTTTCAGTTTTTCTTCAACATCTTTGTTGTCTTCTTAGTAAGTATAATTTACATTTCATTTGCTCAACCACCTCAGTCAGTCTTATCCACCAAAATAATTTAATCCTATGGTCTAGAAACCCTTGAGGTACCCTACAGACACTAAGGCAGACCAAACAATAAGGTGATCTAGGTGCTTAGAGAGTAGAATAATCACAATCTTTATGAGACAACATCAAGACAAGTCAGTAAGTTGGGTTTTAATCAGATACAAATTGTTATAAAGTAAATTTGACGCCAATCATTTGTGTGCTGGGACACATTACATTCATAAAATGCACTCATGTTTACACCGCACTCACCGTCTTGAAAAAATGACACTAGGTGATGGTTCCGATTCAGTCTGCTTAAGCATAGCAACTAAGGAAATAATAGAAGTGATAACCTTAAACGTATTTTCTCAATTTTTTAATCTCAACAGCGGCAACACCTCTTATAAACTTATTGTGATTCGAATTTAATTATCACTACAGGCACTGGTGCGTGGAGAGTGCTTCTCACGTAGGCGGCTTAAATGATGCTGACAGCTGTTGCGTAATGAATCTGCCTCATTTGACAGCGCAACGACAGTTGCGCTCACTCGTATTCCGTAAATCTCTTGACGTCAAGTGCAAGAGGAGTGAAGCACGTGGGTATACGCCGTTATACTTCGCCATGCGATTGATTTCCTCAACTTCTACGTGTCGTTAGCGCATCCTCATATGTACGGTAAATTACTTTTTTTTATCTTACTGATCTACAGCCAGAGGAAACATAGGGCATTGTATAAGCCAGTTACTTAAGAGTAAATTCTTTTTGAGACTCAAAACTTCCTCCAGATTTCATATTGCGAAATGTAGCTTAATTAACGCGTTTCGATAGGTTTGGGGGCTCTACTATTTAATGCACAATATGAGGAACAACTGACCTTCCTAAATGCTGCGAATTGGCGTTTCTCTAGTGTGACGTGCACAGATAGGAGTGGGCGAGGCACCACATGACTAGAGGTGTTACGTACAGCACGTGGTGAATGGATGGGATCGTGGCTGGTGACCTATATTTCCTTCGCGGGCGAACCTTGTCTCCACCAGAATTTGCAAAAACTGCTCTAATCTTGTAACTTTAACGACAGGTAAGTGAGCGCTGAAGGACATGTAGAGAGCAGTGTTTTAAAAATGGCGGAACAAGGAAATAATATGGCTGTGTTGTTTTGTACTTTCCATACATGAACGCTTAACTTTGCTTACCGTCTGTACAATTTGTCAAAATAGATCAATCAAAACTAACTCGCAACAACAAAGGCAGCTTATGGTCGTACGTACTGAGCCTTGACGCTCTCACAAGGCAGCATATTGCTGAGTTCGTCAAAATTGTATATACCGGGTCTCACATTCCAAATGTGGTTAGCTGATTTGAATAGACTCAGATTTAAATAAAGCGTTGGTCCAGCCAAGTGAGATCGTCATCGGTACCATGTAATTTATCCTTCCGAGTGCACGTGCTACTGTAACAGATGTCACATGCGTGAGACAACTCACTCCCCGCCTGCGCTGAAGGCCTCCACTTTAATTAGAATAAAGTCAAATGTTAAAATTTAAAATTTGGAGTTGCTACTGGATTATTGTTACGTTTGCCATGATTTCTGGAAATCTGTGTAAAGTACAAATTGCTGCAATCGATTAAAATATTTTACCAACAGCGCTGATTCAAGGACTCAAAAATTCAGTTTAGACAATACTTATTCGGCAGCAAACTTGGATTAGCTATGCGTGGAATCTGTTTACATACAGTAATGGGTTGTGTTCGAATTTTCAAAACCATAAAACCAAAGCAGGCTGTGCTATGGCAGTGACATTTTGTGAAAGATTGACAAAAGGAATGGCGAGCACTTTATAGAACTAAATTTGCTAAAGCATCTCAACAACATTGTAGATATTGATATTTGGGGCAAGAGTATGCAGTCAATCTCCATTGCATGTAGGGATAAATATTTCGCCATTAATCCCGGGCTGCAAGAAGACTTAAAGCAAAATCTTGTACCTATTCTATGCCGTTTTTAGGACATTGCTTTCACTGTCACCAACGATTTTCAAAATCAAGTGGTTTGAAAGGGCATGCACCTACCGCTTAATTTAAGCGGCCGGATTTGCAATGTAAAGTGTTAAGGCAGTCCTATTAAGTCCTGGGCACCGAACGAAAGCTGCTTTAGTAGCCAGAGGTTATAAAGCAGAGAGCTATATTGAGGTGCACTTCTCAGTAACTGATGGACAAGTTTATAAAGAAGGTCCCGTCGACTTTGTCCTGTAGGTGTAGGATTATTCAATTGACATGCAAGTGCAGCACACTACTGCTGTCTATTTATATGGGGCACTAAGAAATTTAAGCGCCTTCTGAGCTTCAAGAGTGGAGCTAACGAACAACGGATGCCGAGTTCGTCCTACCTCAAAATGTCTCCATTGATGCGAATCCGCTAACATTTGTGCTATTAGCATCCGAATCTTCCCGTTAGATTTTAAATGTTGTAAAAAATGCGTCATAGGATTTATTTAATGGTAAAGACTAAAAAGATTCTATGAATCAGGTGGCGGACAAGTTGTTGAGGCAGCAGAATGCCGTCGACATCACCAGTAATCAGGTTTGTCCTTTGCAGGATAAGAAGGAAAATACGAGGAATGGTAAGCAATACGATGTAGTGAGAGCAGACTAATGAAAAGTGGAATAGTAGTGTAGCGGCTAGGAATGCCAAGGCGCCTCATCGCCAACCCACAATTAAAAATGGCGAATCATGAGTCAAAGTGCAAACACATGGAAATTTTTAAAACAACGCAAATATGATAAGTGGAGGGATTATAAAAAGATGCAAGGGAAGGCATAAAGGATGACAGGGGAAAAGATGGATAGGATGTGTTCTTAGCATGTCAAAACAAACACTTGTTTTGTAAACCCGCAAGTGTTAAAGCAAATCAAAGCAACTTGTACATCGACTTACTTCTGTTTATTCATTTTACAAAGCGCAAAGTCCCAAAATGCGTAACTGTGGTCACTTAGTGGCTCGAATTCGCGCATTTGCTTATTTTGATGAGGCCGCATGGGAAGACGGTTAAAGCTTGCCTGTAAATTCGTGCGCGGAAATTCTGGCTCTCAGTCTCGATAACCTAAAATAGAGAAGAGAAGCTTGCGAGAAAGAAAGATTCTCATTATCGGATTTGTTAGGCAATAAATGGCATCGTGTTGGTCCTGTTCCATTAGCTGGTTACCACATGTGGCGATTCCAAAACAAAGAGTTCATACTCACCGTCTTGGCACCTGGCAGATAAGTTCATTTAATTGCACAACCATAAGAGCTGGAGCTGCTTCAAAGCACCCTGCCTTCTTAATTTTCCTATTACCAAATCATAGGCTAGAAATCAAAGACTAGCCGTTACACTTGTAGGAGGTATTTATTACCACCCCTGACAACTGGCTGCAAATTCCCACCCTATCCTACATTTATCGCCTAAGTAGCATTATGACCGTGCTGGCGTGCATTTTAACTCGAGCATTGTGACATCTGACAGGTAAATAAAAATTATCTACATTCGCCCTCATCCTATGACAACATAATTGTTGATCCGTGCAATAACAAAAGGCAGACAAACTGTCAACCTTCTATGCAATCAAAGGTGCTTCAGTAATAAATCGTTTCGGACAAACGTGAATCAGCTAAGTGGCAGGAGGTAAAGGCGCTACCCCCAAAGACGGATGCTATTT
The DNA here is from genome assembly GCA_001923025.3 of Taenia multiceps. Lineage (NCBI taxonomy): Eukaryota > Metazoa > Platyhelminthes > Cestoda > Cyclophyllidea > Taeniidae > Taenia > Taenia multiceps. The sequence continues at coordinate 40,855,596 of CM010312.1, forward strand.
GTCCCCCAACATCTGTCACTGGTTAAATTTGCCACCAGCGACGTACATCTATACCCCTCTGCCTCGTCCTGATTTACTAAAATTGATGCAAAATGAATGCGCGGCTGCTCAAACATTTTTGAGCGACAAGGCATGTTGAGGTTTAAACTTAACAATGCCTTCCTGTATTTGGATGAGACGTGAGAATAAGCGATTTGGATTTTTCAGAGCAGCACTTATAGAGCACAATATTTTAATTCTCACTCAAATTTGGTGATGAGACAAAACATGCTAATCCCTCGGGTTGTAATACCATTTTGATGTGACGAAAGAGCGGGTTACCAACGCATGTTAAATCACAAAACAAGGAGCCTATTCCTTGATAGTTACAAAGTCGAGATTTAGAAAGCGTTTACATGTCCTGGAAGTTTACGACTTAGACGGGTGAAAGTAAGCCAGCCAGCGGTTTCAGGCACCTTCCTATGCACTCACTGACTGATTTGGATAAGTTTGTTTAAAGTATGTTTAAGCAACAGAAATGTGAGGCATAAAACACGAGATTAAACTTGGTAGCAGAGAACTCCTACTCAGTGCCTTAGCGCAACTGTGCCTGTGAATGGTGGATTTAGTGTGGCTCGATGAAAGTACGGCGAGTTTAACCTTTAGTAGCTGTGTCTGAGAGGCACTACTTATTGCTTTTTCATCCTTACTTTTGTCAGCTACAATCGCATGAATTCAAGGTCATTGCACTGCTGATGTTTCTGGCTCCGGTTTGTCATCAACTGCTGAGCAACGTCGACTGTACCACTAGGTATCGGTCAGTAAGATGCCTTGCGCAACTTTTTATTTGATTAGAATTAGCAAGGACCTGATAGGGCAAGTTGATAAGATGAAAAGGCGTAATGAGTTGTTAGGCGCTTGGTCAGATGAGTGGCTAAATGTGGATGTCGACGCATGTTCCCCCACCACAGCATATCTACCAGTAACAGACACGATCCCACACATTCACCACGCGCCGCGCGTAACAGCTCTAACCATGCCATGCCTCATTCACTCCTCCCCATTCGCGCTGAACAAGAGAAGTGCCAATTCGCAGCATGTGTGCAGGTCAGTTGTTTCGCACAATGTATGTTAAATAGTGCGAGCCCCCAAACTCCTCCACAGCTCCTCGATTAAGCTACCTTATTTTAGGAAAAGATGCTATTATTGCACACAGCAGAAAACAAGGCAATTATTTACCACTTCTTGACATGACAAATCATATCAAGACTCTGCATCAGTCATGGGGAGCGCAAATGATCCTAGTGTTAGGGTGCTAAGCGCCACTGTTTGTGCGGCTTCATCTCTCCATCCCCATCTTCTGCGAGTTGATTTGTCGTTTGATTTGCGGAGCACCTAAAACCCTCTATAGTTAGCGTGCTTTTTGCAAGGACCGGCATATCAGTGCAGCCTCACCCTTCTGTGTTGCGTTCTCAAAATAGATACCCTCTTCTAAGTTGCTTTTGACCCTTCCATGTTCCATTTATAATGGATGAAGAAAGGAAGCCCCTTACGCTTCTCTCAGCTTCCCCCTCTAACTCATCGTCTGTTAGCGCTCTCTTTGTAACCTCATTTTTGTCTCTCTACTAGCCTTAATCTCGGTTGTGGCTTGTTGAAATAGCGTGACTATTCGTCATCTGGATCCGACTAGCACAGAGTAGGCTGGGTCTCACTCAACCACTCCCTACCCAAAACTTAATCGTCTTTTGGTCATCTTAGCTTGGAGCACAATTATTTCTCAATTCCTAGCTTTCTTTCTGTCACTTTAGTTTGCAAACACCAATTTACCTTAATCTCATCTCCTACTTCCGCCTTTCCTACACTCACTCAATCGAGAGCGAAGGCAAGCAAGTTGCTCCTACTTCTTACTTTGTAATTTGTAGGCCGCTCGGATTCCTGCCCACTTATCTCACCGCTTGATGCTATTTTCCCTTTGCAGAGAATTCCTATACCTGGCTCTGCATAATAACGGATGCAAATTTGTGCTCCTAGCTCTGGAAGCCTGCTCCGGCTCCACTATGCATCTGTGTCTGTCCGTCTGCTTTCTCAAGTTTTTGTGTGTGGCCTTACCCGCATTCATTTTAGTACTTTCAAAGAGTCACCTGCATTGGCGTTTTGGGAAAAATAGAAGCGAGTTTGCTTGCGTGCTTGTGTGTATGTGGGTGCAAAGGCAAGTTCTTCTTATTCTCTCTCCCCAATTTGTCCGTCTAGCCTACCAAATCGACAGTTCTGCCCTGGGTGAAGTAGGAGCTCCGCTGATCACTCGTATGGCAGCCAGCTCGTTGTCCCTTCGGTCTCAAATTCTACATTTTGTTAACAAGTTAGCAACCACTGACTCTTTACGCAATTCAGCTACTTTTCTCCTCCTGTTTCTCCTCTACTTCCTCTATTATTTTGATTTGAAATGAAACCGTTACATAAAACTAGCAAAAACTCTCACACCACGTGATGACAACTTTTTCCCTGCAAGACGTAATGTATATGAACATATAGAGCGTAGTGGGCAACAACGGAGACAAACACTCACCGAAAATGCGTCAAAGTGGGACATGGAAAAGAGGGCGCAAACATGGGGGCTCCTACTTACCCATTTCGAAGAGATTACCACACCCTCTTGTGTGTGTACCTTGACTCCTAATATCCGTGGAAAAGAAGACCTTAATTTACACTGTGTGAAATCGTGTTGAGATAGTTAAACGGATCGATTTGAATTTCAACACAAAAGGTTCCTTTGTGAATGAGAGTTCGGTAACTTAACTCTGATGTGCATAACTCTTCAAATACTTAAAATAATTGTTGTTTTGCATTACAATGGGCAATGGCGGTCCATGCGCTTTTTGGCAGAAGCTAAGTTAACTGAATGCTCAGTTGAATTAGATAAGGGAATGGCTGAGACAGAGGTGCAGACATGAGAGGCATCTGCAATGGAAGGAGTTAGGGTGGGGACGGACCGAAGAGGATGGGAAAGGAACATTGTAGGATGTCTTAGCGCAGTGGTGTGGTTTAGCGCGCCTTAGTACTTCCCATCCTTTCCAGTCTACTTCTAAATAGGATCTTGCATTTAATCATTTGACTGTATGACTAAGTAAAGCATGAAGAAGTTGACTTAGTGGAAGGGATTTGAATTATTTTAGTGGGACCCTCGAAGAGACCAAACATAGATTTTCCATTCTATGTGATCTGCACTGAGTACTTTAGCTAGCTGCATTGAAATGACACAGGCAAATAAAAATAAGTGGATAGGAAGGGGTTGGAAGCATATCTAAACCCTAATTTCTACGATTTTTGTCTGTTTTGGACCCCAGATGTTTCTGTAACGGCGAGTTAAGAGGCTTGAAGCGCTGAGGTGACGAACACGATTGCGATGAAAGTGATACTAAGAAGAATATTGCGGACAAAGAGAACGAAGCAAAAGGGAGACAATGACGAATTGTGGATTGGCAAGAACAATAACGCATCGAGGCAAGATTAATGATTGCTGACGATGCGACGCGTGGATGAACATGTGTGGCAGACGGAACCAAATCTGATGCTGGTGAATCAATCGGTGGCACGCCATGCGAGGTAGCTCTCAGTATTACCTAGTGTGAGCTTTAGACATTATACTTTGTAGGTGGTTGTGCAGGAGCAGGCGTCACTTGTCCTTGTGCCTTGTATCACAGTGCATGTAGGGGAGTATGGGTGAAAATAAGAAGGGCCGCCGACACTTATGTGCTTTGAGTTAAATTCGCTGCTTTGTTGAGACTTCTTTTCCTCGGCTTTGCAGTCCACATTTTTTGGATTTCCTTGGGACTGGCGAAGGTGCGTTCCCACTGATTAGTCCTAATCGCATACCCAGGCAGTGATTAAACCCCTCCATCGTAGGCAAAGCAACACGATTTTTCTGCTGAACGCAACGAAGTGACAGCCGTGTGAGGGACGAAGAGGAGAGGCTTGCAGAATGCTAAGAGGCCGAGCACAAACCCACTTTCTGAGTGCTCATTATAAAAAAACCTGATTGACTTGAATTTTTGATCATGCAATTGGCCGGTATTAACTTATTGGACCTGTTAATCGGAACAGGAGAAGGAAGAATAAAGTGGTAGAAAGTTAGCTGCAGCTCCTTACGAACCAGGTGTGCAAACATTCAACTTTTTGGCAGAAAATTTAAAAACTCTTTCATGTGGTAAGCAAACTTAGCAAATAGTAGTATTTATTAAAAATAGTAAAACATTAGTGTTAGTAAAATTGCGTTTGCACATAGCCAACTTTCCGACTATTAACAAAGGCAAGGGAAGACCTATCCTCTGTCAATATTTGCACCATTTTCTAGGGTGAACAACTCCGCCAAGGCGCAAGTAGGAGGGGCGAAACTGTGATGGGTTAGTAGGGATGCTAAAATTTCGGTCCTCATCACTACTTCCTCTTGTTTAAGGCCTCTCAGTTCTTTTAGGGTAACAATGGAATCAACTTCACGTGTGCTAGATAAATTGAGGGGCACAATAGAGTGTTGTTGTTCATGCTCAGTTTCCTTGAAGAATGGTTTCCAGTTAGCAATGTAGTGGGACTGTCACATCAATGCAAGCCGGTTCTAGTCGAGATTACCGTTATTTGATGCTATTATTGATAATGTCATCTACGCTGTCCCATTGGACGTCACTGCGATCGGTAACCATATTGCACTTTCACCAGTGTACCTTACCGAGGGGTTTCTGCAAACCTAGTAGAGCTCATTAACAAAAAGGCATTTCTTCTTTTTGTAAAAGGACATCAAGAAAGCTGGGCTGCCTATAGCTTTCTTTATTTGACTTTGTTGGCATTCTGTTGCTCACCAACGTGTCTACTCGCTTTCGTTGGCCCATTTTTTCAACTCGTTGCTCTTTATCCTCCCTCCGATGGAAGTAAATATCTCGTGGTGGAACAGAGAAGTCCCTAAATGAAAAAAATTTTGCTCAAGGGCAATATACAAAACAAAATTAGGCGATCTTGATAGTGCGGAGCATGTTAAAGCACGTTAGTATTGGCATATCTCATTCCCTTCCGCCTCTTTGACGTGCAATATGATGAACGAGTGTTGGCCAAAGTAAGGAAGCTTTTAGAAAATGATGCTTCCTTTCTTAAAACCACTAGGCATTAAATGTCACTGATTGAGCAAGAATGAGTTTATCACAGCCAAATGCCACACGTAGCAAACGCGTTCTCTTGCCTCCTACCATTCGTCTTAATTCCCATGTTATCATAATACCCAATATCCGGTTTCTTGTCAAGTACTCAGGCCCTTTCTGTCATTTACTTACTTTGTTCTCCTTTTAATCCCTTTTGCCTTCGCTTCTCTCTCAACCGCTCAACCGCACTCCGTCGCTTCAATGTCACAGAGACAGGAGGAATTAAATTGGTAAAAATTAGGTGTTTGTTACAGCATCAACTTCTTCCCCTTTACTGCTTCACTTCTTTTGTTTTCTTTAGCTCATTTTTTAGTTAGCGTTGCCAAAACTAATAACCACATGCGATTTTGAGCTGTCAATGTAGGAAAACTGGCGGCTTCCTCGAGTGTGCCATTCGAAGTAAAATCATGTTCCATCCACAAAGCTGATTTGTAGTTACTATGGCCATATATGAGGCCAGAAAATTGGAGTACACACTGGAATTCGGAAGCGTAGGCAAGGACGAGGAAAAGGAGTAAGAGCAATGAGCACTAAACTCATGGCTGCAATATTGTTTCGCCACTCATATTAGCCTGTGGGATAAGAAAGGTATCAGAACAGTGAGCAATCAGGCCCCAGTGCTCTAGCCTCAATTCTTTCTAAAATCAGAACAACCTTTCTAGTTACCCACTGCAGGCACCCATTTAAACACAAAGTCATTTTTGACAATTAAGAAAACAAAGAACCAGCCAAAACGAAAGTAAAGAATTTAAAAATGGGCGAGTCAACCAAATAATCTGTCAAACAAGTCATCATTCAGTTGATCTAATAACCATTTGGTCGGTCACATCGTCAAATCATTTGTCAATGGACGACCCAGTAAATCGGGATATCAATCAGCTTGAATGGCTGTCTAATTGACTTGCTTCTACGTGGAATGGCAAAATTGCTTGCCATTTCGCTCTGCCATCTCTGTCTTGCCACTAGGCAAGGGCTGCCTTAATGTGAGTTGGAGTCCTTTCCAGTCGATCCCTCCGAGTGGTATCTTCCATCATGACAATCAAATCACCGAACCCAGTGCATAGGTGTTCCGAGCTTAATCTCCGGAGTCAATTGTTAAAGCATATTTCAATGCTAGTTGTTGTTGCTCCAATTCGATATTAATATTGGCGAATTAATACTTAACACAGTAGGCAATGAGCCGGTGAGTTGGTTAATCATGCACATGTGCGAAGACCTTAGGAAGCAACATTAGGTCGGCTTGCATAGGTGACAAGCATGTAGCAGAATTTATTGAGAGGCAGTATAAGTGGAAAAATAGTCAACTAAGTGCCCGCTACCGAAAGCGGGAGTTAAACGAGCATCATAGCCCCTAGCCATTCGAGCATTTTGTCAGGCGTTCCCTTTTCAATCGCCTGCGTCAGCCACCGCAACGTAGATAGCGCTAAAAGTAAACACACGATTCAGCCGAGGAAATACGTAACCACAGGTTCGAGTAAAGGGATGGTGTGCATCAGGCGGCCTTAGTCAGGTGACGAGTCGTGACGAGCCTCACGTGGAAACAGCCAAATACGGGCATGACGTCATTTGGAAGTCAAGGATTTGATTGATACCTGCCATCCAATAAGGAGCCGCGTTTGGTCTCCATTTTAACTAGTTGTTCGCCAGGGGGGCATTCCAAATCTTGACAGGTAGTCATTGTAATTTGCGGCCCCCGTTAGAGCTGCTGACTTATCGATCAGATTGTGAGGTATAATGCTGTCTGAGGCATCCCATGAGTGGTAAACTACATTAAATTGATTGATGTAAATGTTCCGAATTTTGTATATTATGCCTCCACTCGAATCCTCCTACATCGAGCCGCCAGGTGCTCAAAAGTGCTTTTAAGCAGCAAGGAAGACAACTATATTATTTTCTGACAACAGTGAGTATGCGAAGCGCACAGCTGCAGCAACATTGTGAGTAAAGTTGTAGAGCATAATTTGGGGCGCACAGACGAGGTCAGAGGCGAGAGTGTAGATAATGTGATATCGGCGTTCATTGGATAGCTCTTCGTTTTTAAAACTGCGTACGTCCGGAGTTGTAAAGATTAGTAAGAAGACAACAGGGATCATCACTTTTAAGTTACTTCTTGCAAAAACAAAGAAAGCGAAAGGAAAAGAAGGAGGGGAGGAAGGTAGGAGGGCGAGCATGCTGAGTGATTAGTAGCAGTAGAAGGGTATCTACTGACAGCTTAGAGGGAGGTGAGGCTTTGGTGATTGGGGTGGTAAGTGAGTAATGAGTAGGAGCAGCGGTAGTTGCCCATTGCAAAGCTGAGGGCTGCTGGCTGCTCAAATGTGCGCTTTTTCGCACCCACCGCGAAAACACGGCATTGCCTCCCAGGAGCAGTTACCATTATCCTAGCTGGTTGCACCGCCGCTTGCACTGCAGGCCTTTTTATTCTTTTTCTTCGAGTTCTCCTCTTCTCGCAGGCATGTGCGCCATATCACATGCAGCATAGGTTCAGGCAGCCATGAGGAAATTTTGCCGCCCTTTTCACCTTTTTGATTATTTTCCATAGTGGCAAGAGAGGAAACACGAAAGCCATGCTTGAGGAAGAAGTAATGAACAGAACTACAGTTTTTTGTTGTTACTGTCATAATTATTACTAGCATTATTATTTTTTATACCCTGTGCCTACAGCTTTGTAAATCGATACCCCCCTCTCGATAGTTTACTATTCTTAACTGCCTTTACGGCATGTTCATAGTGTTGATCGCTTCCATCTGCTGCTAGCAGCCCCTTAGCATTTAGGATTTGTCATTTGTGTTGTAGAATTTGTGGAACTTGCTCGCTCCTCTTCCTCTATTTCGTCCTTGTTTTCTCATTTCCTCTCACCTTTTCCAGCTACTGTACTACATGCACGTACACACACATGGAGGACCACAAAATTTTCCGACCTTTTTAACCCCCAACCTACAGCCCAACTCTACCCTCGGCCCTCATACTGACCGACTTTAAATGCACTCATCACGGGGTGCGTGAGGGGTGACAATGCTGAAGTGCGGATGAATTGCAGGGACCTCAGTGATCAGGGCGCTTGGGTTGCCCCCCTTCTTATCTCAGCCCCTTTAATGGACAACTTGACATTGATCATATTGATTGACCCTAAGTGCACTCATCACGAAGTGCGTGAGAGGTGGCAATTCGGACGAGCAGGGGAGTTCCAGGGTCCGTATAGTAGGTTTAATTGACAAGGGCTCTTGAGTTGTCCACTCGATTATTCTTACGTTTGTGAACAATTCTTTGCCCTTCTATTCACTAAAGCCGCTGTCCACCTTCTAAAAACGGAAGTGCTGCATCATAAGTCGTGGCTAAAAGCAGATAATCAGCGTTAATAGCGGCGAATGAGCAACAATAAACTCAATTACATTCAATGTCCAGCCCAACAGTTGATTTTATCCCTTGTTTTCTGGCAGAAATTATGGATTATTTTTTATTAAGCAGAGCATAGTCTTCACTGGATTTAGCATCTCAAAGTTGTACACAAAATACGGTTATAATAGAAACAAGAGTTTCCAACCACTTATTAAATTACTGAATTTAGTTGCTTCTCTCCAACTACCTAATGCCCCAGTTTCCTCCACCATCTCCGTTCTCATCACCCTCAAAACATGCAACAGTGTTGAGAAAAATAGGCTACCTGTGCCGCAGTCGGCAATGTCGACGTTTAATAACTCCTAACGGCCATAGGTTGAGTTGTCGTGCCACTGTGCCCATAATCTTTTGGGTCCCACCTCCGCTAGTTACAAATAAGTAGGCGAAGATACTTACAGTGATGTGCATTGCTCGCCTCTATTTCTCAATTTTGTGCGTAAAATGATGAGTCCATGATGTCCATCTTGAAGCCCTTGGTACCAAAATGTTACTTTACTAAAATTTGATCAAAGCATCCATCGAATTAGAGATGATACAATTCTTGCATGAAACATGCGTATATTCTATAGATGGATGCAAACTTAAGCTGCTGCCATGGTAAGGACACGTTTACTTAGTGTAAGCCCTCTTGACAAAATTCAGTGTGGAATGTGCTACCAGCGTATCATGTTGTCCCCTTCTTCCCGTATGCTGGTAGGATATAACTCAAAAACCGTTTCCACCAGTCTTTCCTTTTTCGCACTGTTGGTTCGATACAGGAATGTCACTGCGTTGAATGTAACTAGATATTTCATCAAATCCAGTATTTCGCTCCATGATACGCGACTGAATACAGAGAGGCGGGTAAATTATGACTCTAATTCCTGTCCAGTACTATAAAAACACTGGCCTAATGGCCTCTTATTCAGGTTTGTTTAAGTTTTTGGCCAAAGCCCTGCGCACATTCACAGCTTGCTACTTCGTGAAGGATAGCTCATGCTGTGCGAGTCACTTCAATGCGAAATGTAACTCCATGCACTAAATTTACAAAGCAAGCATCTTTTGAGCATACACTGAGTTCTCCTTTAGCGATGCAAGTTGATTGCATTAAGAATAGACTAGTTGCACACACATACGACTAGATAGGATAAACAGGACTGTTTCTTTACCACTCTCCACTTATAACGAGTAAAAAATCGCCGTAAGATTAAGAAAAACCGTTCTTTAGATAACCATTAAATAACTTTTTACCATCCACGCAAATCAATCAGAACGTTTAGCATGTGTGACTGCGTATGCTGTGGATGTTAAAAAATGCACCCCATTTCAGTCAACTTTCATCCTTGACTATAAATATTACATACCCAAACTGATATTTCCTTATCGAAAACACTGTAATCAACATCTTGCATTTCACTGGCCGCTGTGCTTTACATGCCCTGTGCCGCACAAAATATGCATTTGGGAAGGAAAGGTGCCAGTATGCACAGATCTGTGGTCTTGGTTCTAGTCCAATAACAAACACTTTCTGAGTATTCCGAATATAATTTAATAAAAGCCGTAGTAGGAGAAGCTGGCAGAGGTGCTTCTTTGGCTCAGTGAATGGCTTAGTGTGGCAAAACATAACGCTGAAGACGCGCTTTGTTGAAAAGATCTACCCCTACCTCGGGACTGACAGGTATTACCTCATTTTACGTTACTCGTCTATATTTCAATTCCTTCAATTTCATCGGCCTTCTTTGCAGGTTATTTGTTCACTTCTATGCAATGAAATCTCTTCGCAACACCTTTTTGTGTAGGGTAAAATGAATATTACTGCATTGGATCGAGCAATGGTAAAATGACATAATGCACCAGACATAGAACAAGGTGAAGCAACGTACAATATACATTTAATGGTAAGCACTACAAGCATTCCACTTAAGATTTGATAGGGCATCATTGTACACCTTAGCTGCACTCCTCCTATTGCTCTTTCCACCCGATTCCTCAAAACACAATAAGCGTGCAAGAAATATCCTTACTAAAAGAAAAGGTCCAAAGTGACGGCAAGAATGCACGAAATGTTCAAGACCCGCTGTGCTTTGTTTACTGCCCCTGGGCAGACAGTGCGCTAAATCGGGGTGATTCCGAATAACGATTAAGCAGTATGCCTTTGAGTGTACAAGCGATTGTCTGCATAAACTTGTTTGGTGTTGCCGTAAACAGGTAAATCTGATAGCCTCTGATGATTAGAATCTGAACGGGCGAGTACAAAGTAGCATAGTCCTCTCTTTAAAGCGTAACGCGTTACCAAATCTGTTAGGACACTTCGCTGATCAGAAAAAAATACAAACTCTCACATTTTGCATAGCTAAAGGTAGCTGATTTCCGTCGTTACGAAAGAGTTGCCGATCGCAGCCCTTACATCAGTCACATTCATTTAGGTCCACTTAGAGTGGTGTTATGATAGACAAGTCCCAAACCATGGTACTAAATGCAGTGTAACGGACGTAGGAAACGTGATTAATCACAGCTACTTTAATACCGCATATGAATCCGAGTCTTTCTCATAACGAAGCGATAAAATTCAAATGCCGCTGAGAGTGGATTTGAATTTAAGCCGCCACTGTAATTTGGTAGATTTAATTAGGTTCAGATTTTATAATGATGACGAGGCAGAGGGGAGCAAAGCTAGGAAGATAGACAAACTTCTCCAATCGATTCTACTTCAGGCCGAGTCCGGGGATTACATTGAGGGTCTAAAATCGGGAGAGCCGTGATGGCAAGGTAGAGTGATGTCTGCCATGGCTTAAGTTTTATGAATTCAATTCAAACTGATGCGAGATGTAAGCACAAGTGTCCTTTAACCATCTTATGGAAGCTAGTGCATCCATTTCATTTCTTCTTCTTAAATGGTAATGAATGGAGTAGTCTAAAGCTGCTCAATCCATACTTCTGATCATTAGCCTATTCAATCACTTTGCAGTCCATTAAATGATGCTCATGTTCATGTTCATGATTGCATCCTGTTTGTCTGCAATAAATACTTATGTGTTGGTGAGGGACATTTTGCACCTTAACAAAACGAAATTACCTGCGGAGAATCAAAGCCAATGTCTGAGAAACCTAACTTAACTCTTTGTGATCTAAGTTTATCCTAGGACGTTTTGTAAAAATAAATAAATGCTTAATCTCTTTTCTTTTAACAACTAGGACTGCTTTTATAGATTGGTCTTCTTCTTTCACCTTTTACACATCCCATAAATATGATGGTCGATTCTCGACTCACTACCACCACCGCCACTGCTGGAAGTCGTCGTCAGGAGCGATGGTAATTTAGTCCTGCTTTGCTAAACGTGGTATCCTTATGGGTAATAAAATGACATTCTCACAACATGGCTAATAGAAGACCTGTGGATATCACCGAGTTGACCGATCCATGCACCCTTTCTGCACAAACTGTGCCTACCTGAATGAGTGGTAAAAACAGGCGGTTATTTTATTGTGTCGCAACCTCATCAGTTAGACTGTTTGGTGCCAATTATCTCAAGTTGCAACAAACATCTTTGATTGCATGAAGAGAGTAACGTGTGATAGGCAGAACACGGAAATATGGGATACGACTAGACAGCCCAGAGTAATGCGTCAGTAACATTCCCATGAGGAGAACTACCATTACAGCTGCTGTTAGCAGCAAATTTTTCATTCCGCTTCTTACTGCTGCCAATATCAAGCCTAGACTAGATTCACCACACTTGTAATTAAATTACGCGAAGATCCACACTGATTTTAGCGGCATTGTCATCAATTTAAACGAGTGTTTCGAAGGCACATTTCACTGCTATTAATGAACAGCTGTATGTGCACTAGCATATAGGCATTTAAAATGAAACTACTTGAGAACAGGGTCATAAAATTTACCTGAATGAGTCGAGAATCTCGAGAGCGCTGTTTGGGGTAGGCAAGCGCAAACGTAAAACTAAGTGTGCAATGAGCATGTTCATCACGTGGAACAATTAGGGACAAGGCGACTGGCATACAGGTGGGCACGCCTTAGCACAAAATTCAGTTTCAATGAAAGCAGCAAGAGCCAAGGAAACGGACTGTGGAATTTGTCCATGTTCGTATTTGTGGAAGTAAGCACCATGGAGTGATGTGAAGGCTTCACAATGTGGGCAGAAGTAGGCATGGTGGTCTGAGCACAAGCCGCGATGTTGGCCGCCGTGTGCGCAGCCGTGGGGATGGCCGTAGCAGTGGTGTTGAATAGCGAACACGACCGAGGATGTCTTACTCTAACGCTTGTGAAGAAGCCTCCGCATACCATGGAGATGAGGGAACTAGTCACTGGTGCACAAGCCCTTCTCTACCCCCTAATGCTTTAAACGACCAGCAATTGCAATTACTCTTGATTATTGCCTGCGGCTGCTCCAAAATATTTGGACACTTGTACTTTAGCCTGCACTAGCATTTCATTTGGAGTTTTCCGTTTGGTACACGGAATGCATCAGCCTTCAACCAGTGGCCCTGTTACATTAACAGGCAAGAATACTGCCACACTCTTTATTTTCAATTTTGTTATTTGGAAGCTATAAGTGCACCTTAGGATTTACATTACTTTTTGGATAAATTCTGTGCATTTAGTCAAGAATGGCCTGGAAGTTTAAGTGCGGCTAACTGACAACATTCCTTCCTCTTCAATTTAGTGATTTAAATGGAACGATAGCACGCATTTCTTGAAGGCATGAGAACGCAGTGGAACTGAAGCGTGGTTAAAACAGGTGCATGACCTAATGCGGCATCAATTTTGCTGGATAAATCTAAACTCATAAGGACAGCAGACGAAATCCTTTTGGTGCGATTTCTGCACCGTTATATGATAGCCTACCCTCACAATGCGCCTGTATAATATTCAAAGATTTTTTGTTTCAGAAGATATAGCCGCACGCGTGTTAGCGGCTTTTGCTACAGAATTTCTACAGGTTAGAAGGTGGTGTTGAAGGGAGAAGCATACAATCGCAATTCCCAATATATTTGCAAGTAAGGTGAGTAAATGCCACTTACTTGATAAAACATCCTTTATCAGGAATTTAATCACCTTTCTTCCTCTATCGTTACGATTCAAAAATAAGGGGCTGTTCTCACTGGTAACCTTCAGCGATCACAGGCAGCCTTGGAAAGTACTTATTACAGGCATATTACCATATTACATGCAAAATCAGAGCACGAAAGTGAGCAAAAGAATACCATGAAGTGTATTAATGGTTGATGAGCGTTAATAAGGGCTTCCACGGACACAGTCTAACCGCACACATTTTAAAGTCAAAACTGTTTTTGCCGTTAAAATTAAGTTAGCTGTCATCTGAGCAAAGCGTCGATGTACATCAGTGAAAAGTAGGTCATTATGACAAGAATGGCTTGATATTGCCAGTTTTTTTCCTAGCTTCTTTTTTGAAGTCAGGCAATGCTAGATTTGACCCAGCTCTGAACCCCTAATTCTATGTATCAAAAGGTAACTAGCTGTTTTAAACCTACCTAAAAATTAATCGTGTGTCTTTTAGGGTGACATTACCATGGACAATATGCAACTGGTTCGGTGTTTAGCATTCCCTCACGCATTTGTTGTAACTCAACTTTGTTGATTTTGCTTAATTCTCTAGCAAAACCTAATGCACGCTTAGCTGCGCTGTGCGCCTAGGATGAGAAATCGCTTCATACACTGAGTTCACGTTCCTGAAATTAATTTGGAATCTTGTGTTCATTCTTAGGTGCACTATTGTCACGCTTCCTCACCCTTTGCAGTCTTCTAGGATTTAGGGATGACAGGCTTGCGATTGACACCGTAGATTACCAAATTCACAGTCCACTTGAGGTTATCCAAACCGATTATTAGAAAAGAGCAAAGTGCATGCCCAATTAGTCCACAGCCTCTAGATTTGTCAACTTCTAATGCAGTTGTCATGATTCGACTCCATGACAGCACGTGCTTTTTAAGCACACTTCAGGGCCTAACTGCATCGTAGACGTTGGATGCGTTGCACCACTTTGCGCCACATAATTTTGTACTTAATTGGCTCTTCTCGTGAACTTTTAATAGCTGATACTGCAATACGACTTTGACATTATGCTGTCCTTTTCTACTCATTTGCATCTGCAGCGCTAAGACTCTACCAGGCGTCCATATAAAGTAGCAACGGATGCCATGCTACAGCATTTACCATGCTTGGTCATGTCAAGCCAACAAACTATGCTGGCTCTTCTTCGGTTTTATGTTCCATGTTTGAAAAATATCAAATTGTGGCGATAGCTTTGTCAACGATTTTATCATTGCAAATGTGTTATAAGCACAAAGAACAGAAAAGAGTGCCACCACCAGCAACGTGGTATTTGATATAGCAGGTTCCGTGGCTACGTGAATTTTACCCCCAGTTAAGTATGTGAAAAAGTCTTAAAACTTCTACAGAAAAAGATTCAGGACCCACGTACCCAGGCTGCTTTGTTGTTAGCGATTGTGTTGGCCTATAAGAGCTGATAGGTGCTTGAGTAAACCAGCAAATTTGGAGTGATATTGTACACTCTAGCGCATTTTTATGCAAATTTATTTATGCTCAATTACCTTCAGGTAAATTTTGCAATGTTGACCGATTGCGCATACATTGTAATAATGAATTTGCCGCGATTACTGATAGCGCAGAAAATGTGGCAGCAAACCACAATTGCTAACAATTTATAAGTAGGCATGAAATCTTGGGCAACATCTGGAATTTGACTAAATACGCTTAGCACAAAACTAACGAAGTCTAAAGGCCTTAATTCGCAGTGGTATTGCCACTCAACAGTCACTTCTATTGCGCTAAGTTCTGCTATAGAATTAGGAATGCATTAGTCTTAATGTACGGTGATGTGACAGTCATAATGCTGATGAGACGTGACGGCAAGTTGAATGAGGCAGTTACTGTAAAGAAAACGGCAGGCATAAATGGTTATAGCTAAATGGATTTTACTACACTTGGAGTGCCAAAGCGCGGCAATGGGCAATTAGTTGCTGCAGAATAGAACTGAAAAGCAGTCAATTGTTTTGTAAAACCTAGAAATATAATAAAAAAGGATGGGAGACTGAAAAGTGAAGTCATATATCGAAATGGTGGGCAACGACCCGCTTTTGCTTATATTGATATGGGTTTCTTGTAGCAGCGTGTTTTGATCCCACTAGAATGATTGGTGAATCCTTAATGCAACCGAAAGGGAAGGGATAAGTTGAGGGTAAACTTTCATGGAAGGGATTAAAAATGTTGACATAAATAAAGAAGAGGTTTCATGTTTTTCGTTGCGCTTTTGACTTTTATGGTCTTGAGAGTAATCGGAGAGTGATTGGTTCGAGCCCAATGTTTAGCCAAAACTTGGAGTAGAGGTTACACCCAATCAGCTTTATGCGCCGGATCCACCTACTTAAGCCCTAAAAAATGGTGGCCATGGTGGACGATTTTCCTCTGGCGATAGTTTTACGTGTTTCGTTTCCTTCGCGCCGTAGTTACGAAGGTCCATACAAAAGTAGTGTCCTATTCTATAACTGCTTGTGAGTCTGAAAGATTTGGTTTTACGTTAGAAGGTATACATGTGGAAATTTAATCAAAAGCCCCAATCTTATAGTTCAAAATTTTTATTGAGGTCCAGACGATCTGTACCTCTACGTCAACGTCAAGTCTGCTGGATTGGATCCCGAAGTCATTCTATCTGTCGCGGTTCTATTTATTTCAGGTAAAGGACCTGATCCTACGAGAAAGCAATGCCAACTTAAGCAATATGCGTTCAAACTTTAAAATTATTACCCTGGATATCCACCTTGTCTTGTCAGCATTAAAGTAATTGTCCTTTGCTTTGTATACACAACATTGAATGTCCAGCACAAGCGCCGTTTAAGAGTTCAGTGCTAAAGAGTGAAATATAAAAGAGCAGTTGATGATTCGATGGTGTTTTAGATAACCAGATGGGGTCAAATATTGTTAGAAAATACCGTCTTATTATATTCAAATGCAGTATGTGGGCTTCCGATGCATTCGAGCCCAAACCCAGCCCCACCACTTCCGAATAGATCGCATCGTACAGAATAGAGAATGTCCTGCCGCATCCAGGTGTTTCCTCTTTTTAATGCTTCATAACGATGACCAACATGTTTACGATATAAATTTAGTCTTTTAAGGCGTTTGGGTGGAAAACATAAGAGGGTGTGTGTGAGGGAGATGAGTGGCAATTGCTACCCGCATGAGAAAGTTGCTTTGAACTTAATGATGAGGGAATGAGAAACAAGCTTCGAGCTTTGTATGCGATCACGCAGCGTGGTCCTAATCTTTGCTCACGGATGGAATACATTGTTCCATGCTTGAAAAAGGGGATGAAACAATAATTTAAAGGCATCCACAAAAGGCAGAACAGGTAATTTTTGCAGCTCTGACACATTTGTCCTACTGTAAAATAGATCTGCCTTGGAAGACGAGTTAAAATATCTATTTAGTGCAAATCTGCTCTACTTTTCCCATGTAAATTGTAAGATTGAGAAAAAACGATCTGAGAACCGTCACTTGTAAGTGGCTTTCTGCAAAGCACTCTCCTTGGTATCAGGTGTGTCAATTACTTCGGATTGATGAAAACAAACATCGACGATTCGCCACCGCCTCGTTTTCACGTAATAATTTATTGGCCTGGCTACACCAAGCTCACGATTAGCTACTCTCTCTACACCCTTCGTCTGTTCTACGCGAGCCTTTACAAAACCAGGCTTGCATCAGGATAGATTTGCAGCATACAACCCAGCAGGCAGTCAAAGCACCATGCATTAAATTTGCTAAAACTAGCCCAATGAATGGGTAATTTATCGTCCGAACACGCATGGTTTGTGCGCACAGATGTACTTTAATCTCGTAGGTGCCACACAGACGAACTCAAAAATTCCTGGACTCCGAGCCACTTTAATTGGTTTTTTCCTTAACATTTATGCAAATAGTTTAGCTAACGTCCACGCATTCAGTAGAGATGTTTGTAGACATAACGTTAGCCTGAAGCTCTGGTTGGGCCGTCGGCAAGATGCAGCTTTGACACAGAATATAAAGATGTGACCAACGTGATCATCGCATCCAAGATGTTTTAGCGTCATAGTGGAAGAGGAACCAGTTTGGAATGACCTCAACTAGTCTTCGCGTCTTATATTGATCTAAACATGGATTAGACATCACAATTACCAGGCTGAAGGGTTTGACACTAACATAGAGACATCGCAGTAGCAGCTATGACGACTTCTTTTTCACCAAATGTGCCACTTTTCAAATGAGACAGATGTTTCTAAACGCACAGATAAAATCAAATCTTCCTTATCTAACAATTAGACGTCCATGTAATGGTGTTCTAACCCTCTAATTTTAATTTGCATAAGGCTTACTCACTGCTCAATGTTTCGAAATAGTGGTCTACTCTAACGAATTGACACGGCTTTAAACTTAAAAGATTATCTGATTTCCTGGACAAAACATCTATTATTTTGGTGGAGTGGTAACAATCACGATAATGACATGCTGTCTCGGACAAGGTTTAAGGACTGCAAAGCATTCTCCCTCCATTAACAGCCCTGGACATAGGCGGAGTTGACATGTCTGGGTCTTGTGAGTGTGTATGTATGTGTCTGCGTCGTTCAACCAATGATGTATCGGTGGGTCACCCTGATCACATCCCAACACAAAAACAAGCTAGATATTTAAAGTAGAAATGAATTTGATGCGCTTCCTAAACAGAATAAAAATGTTAGTTTAGATAAATAGTCTTGCTTTTTTGGGTAGCGCAGAAGCTACTTTTTAATAGAATGACTGGGAAGGGTGATAGTTTACCTATCCAATGAGTCGCTCGAGGATGTGATGAGTCAGTCAAGTCAGAGCAAGCGTCATGCATGCAGTTCGGTGACTGCATTTAAAGTTGCCACTCATTCATTCATTTTGGAATTGGCATTAGCTGTATTTGTGATACATGAGCACAGCGAGCTCATTTGCCTTCTGTTGTGTTCCTATTTGCCAATGAGCTATCCCGATGTAACATACTTTTGTTTGTTGGTGAGGCATTTTTGCTAAAGCGAATAAAATGGACTGAGTAAAAGTAGAAAAGATGTGATTCACCTTAATACATGACTTATCGTAAAAGATAGTAAATGAGGATAGGTTTCATTTTAGGACCACTTAAATGAGACAGGTGGTTTGCCTTAATCAAGTGAGTGATTTTCGAATAGCAAAATGCTAAATGCTGAGAAAAGAAGATATTGTACCAGATTAGATTTCGGCACCACTTCTCTTTTCTATTTACTAGCACACCCACTCCAATTTATTTCAATGCATTGTATGCAAAGCATTGGAGGCGTGAGAGCTTGTGTCATTGAACCTAGACCACTCTATGGCCAATTTTAATCCAAGTCAAAAGGTTTCAGGAAGACATTCCCCTCTCTTCAGCTGTGGTCACCGATGAAGCCAAGGTTGATAAGAGCGTTGTTCAAAAGTGCAAGTCCTTTCTTACAGCTACTTCTCTCCTTCGTATGCTTTACCACAAATGAAACTGCCGCTATGAGTCACCGATTGGAGGACTAACACTAGCTTTACTTTGCTTAGTAGCTGCAAGCAGATGATACTTTTATCGCCTCAAATTTGCTCGCATTTTAGCATTCTATGTTCCGACTTTGAATGATCTTGTTGAATAGTCGCTACAAAGCATATCGTACGACTACGACTCCTGCACAACGCGTAGTCTGATAGACCGACAACAAGTTATTTGACACCAGATAGTTTGTAATCCAGTAAGACTGCAGGGCATAGAACTCAAAGCACAGCTTGATTTGGAGCAGTTAGGATTGAGTGACAACTTTGCGAAAACACGAGGCTGAGCTCCAGAAATTAGGTTTAAACTGTATATCTCAGCGCTACACAGGTAGCACCTTGACAGATTTAATTGTGCAAAATAAATTTATGCTGTCCTGCGCCGACGTCTTTGACAAATTAATGTGCAGCGATAGTTTTACAGTTTGCATCCTCGTAAAAGAGTACAAATGATGGGCAATGTGCTATTCACTATATATTTAAACGATTATCTGCAATGCAAATGAACCCAGTTCCAGCGCTTGGTCTGCAGAATGGGCAGCAGCGATTACTTAATTTGATGCGTGCGACTCAAAGTAATTGGGACACATGTCCGCAAGGAAACAAGGCAAGATTCCAATCGCGGATGTATGCACCACAAAAAAGGAGTGATTGAGTTGTACCTCCATTAGCACAGTGGAGCTTATGAAGCAAGTAGGCACCCGATGTTGGAAAATAGGTTTATTTTGCTCTAAGGCGAAGATGGTCATGTCGTCTCTGCCGCTGCGTTTAAAATAGACAGGAAAAGCACTTGCCTGTTCCACTGCTGTTTTAATAGCACAGAAGTAATGAAAGCAGCAAACACTTAGGTGCCTTCTGAGCAAAAATTTTATGGATAGCTGTCTTTGAAACGCACCTAAACACATTTAAAATTGTTAAAATACTTTAATAAATGAGTCCTGTAATCTTGCTAACCTTCTCCCTTATTTTACCTTTTTAAAGGGCTAAAAGCTGGGAATGGTTTAGGAACAGATTAGAATTTTGAAAAAACCCAGTTACACATTCATAAGTTTACTCCAGATTTATTGGGCTGGCGCTATTAATGTTAATTCTGTTAAATATTTCTTGAAAGCATCGAGGGTTCAATTATTTCGGGTTTCCTAATCGCAACTATGAATGCGCTATTTACAGTCCGTTGCTTCTTTTCTGCAGAGAATTGTGTCTCTATACATGCTTTAGTATCACTACTACCCTGAGATATTTCCTCTGTTCTCCTCTTGCTGTTGCCGCCTGGGCTTTACTACTCCATCTTCGTAATTGATTCGTTATCAGCAAGTGACAATCTAAGAGTATTTAGTCGCATTTCTTTTACTGCCTTTTATATTGAACACCCTGATTTATAAAATGGAATATCGTGCTACTTGATACTTGACAATCGGAATCTGAACGGTCTATGATGGCACTTCTCTTAGTACACTGTCAAAATAAAGACAACGTTGTCAGTAAATGATATTACTTTTTTATTTAAGATGAAGAAATGTCGGTGATGTTACTGCTTTTAATACCGAGCGTAGTTGGTCCTCCGATGAAAAATCAGCGCTTGCAGGTCGCATCTTACCTGACTATGGTGACCATTAGCTTGCATATTTCCGCATGTCAGAAGTGTTCAGCTCGCAAAGCACACGACAGTGAACATAGACCTTTTCGCTGAGAAGAAGGACCTCTCCTTAGGAGTGGACACGTAGCTAGGGAGTTGACTTTAGCGAATCCTGGATTTGATTGACAAATTGCATAGTATTTGTGTAGAACTGATAATAGCGGGAAGTTGCCATGTGGGAAAGTGGCATGTTAAACAAAACTGAAAGATCAGATGCTTGTATGCCATGTCGCTTCACACTTTGGCGCCAAATTTTAGAAGTAATAAAAAATTTTGGGACTAAATATCCCTTTCAGTGGTAAAGAGAAAACCAGAGCTAGGAATAAGTTATATGTAGAACAAACTTGCTTCCTGATACTCCACCAATGAGCTGGTGTGGAATAGGTACAGAACAGGGTAGATGGAGAAGAAGGGAAGAACTCTTTGCATAAAGATTTGAAAACGAGCGATTCGGTCTTGCATTGGCAATTACTCTTTAGGGGTGCTTGGCACTTGCAATGCTGGCACACTGTGCCGGTGTGTGGCATTTGCACTAGCTCTTCGGACGCATTTGTAATTGTCTGAGGAACCTAGGTTGAGCATTTTTTCTGCTTCGAAGAACAGGGTATAATTAGCAAATCTCCATTCTTGAGTTTACGTTTGTCAAAGGCTGGTAACACAGTATCCAGACGGGGACATGAATTCCGATACTGTTGTCCATGGCACAAAAGTACCAATGCGCTTGGCAGTGGTTGCATACGATTCTGCAATGCGTGGTTGTGAGGATACACTTGCAAGGTTACTAGTTTTGCGTAACTATGCAGGCGATTGATTCATTTGCGCACAGACATCTTGTACAGTTGCACTTAGGAGTGTTTTGATTACAGAATGCAAACTAAACACTTGTTCACGCAACAGTAGCTATGTTTGTCATAAATAGTGCCAAAACGAGTCATAATAGCTACGAGTAAATTAATTTTAGCTGCAATACATGGTTTGCAACCAAGTTGCGCCATTAATCCCACTTTTCCTTAAAAATGCTACTTTGTTTGGCAGAATAGTGCTAAACAACGACGGGGTAATGCTTATGGAGATAAAATATACATCTGCGGAGAGAGTGTTGAGAACATAAAGAAGGTGAAGATTGCTACAAAGACTGATGCAGATCCCTGCTCTGGTACTCATGCACGCGACCAGTGGTACGTGTCTTACAAAGTCTTTTTCCAGCATTCATTACCACGTAGGACCTCACACCTTCAACTGCTGCTAACATGAGTTACAAAAGCATCCCATATCCTTTAGCTAATTTTTCGGTAATGCTTCCGCAAGCTTCGATTGGCGCTTTATTTTTGCTACATGGAGGTAGAAATGGAGGTGTCTGGAACTGGGTTGCGGCTCCTGGATCAGGTGCCTCTATAGGCTTGGATCTTCTGTTAGCTCATGTTCTGCTGAAAATAATCAATAAGTGATTCTATTGATAATTTTTGCAGGTCAATAACACTCAACAGACCTCTGTTGCTACTTACATTTACTGTGATAACCGTGTCTCCACACGCTACAGCGAATGTTTGTAAAAGGACCTGTGAATTAAAGCGATGTCCTCGAAACTGCCCAGATGGACTAAAGAAAGATAGAAGTCATTTGCTCAGCACTACTAAGACACTCCTTTAAGTTCGATCACATGGGCGTGACTTTGAAAATGCTCCTCATTAGCAGCCTTTTAGCAACCCGCAGAAGAGTGTCCAAGCTCGTTCGTACGTACTCGTGATTCTCGACGCTTAACAGCGGGCAAGATGTCGGCGATCAAGACAACCATTTAAGCCGTTGCACATGTAGGTTTTCGCTTTGCTAATACGTATTTGTCAGTAAAAATAGGAGTGGCGGATCAATATAATGTATTCATGAATTTCACAAAGTACAGTGGGAGTCTATTTTGCCAGTGAGTTATGTCTAGGCTTAAATATACCAAAATCTACCCCATGCATTAAATATCCTTGCAGCATAGAGCTGACAAGGCTTTCTTGTAACAGAAGTTAGGGTGGGTTTATTCCTTGAGGTCAAAAAGGACACTACTCCATCATACCGAGAGTGGTGGCACAGGCAATAGCGGAAGCTAAAGTAGGGACAAAAATCATGGTTCTGAAATGACTGACGATGACCTTTGTTGTCCTTCAGTGACTACATCGATAGTGTTTTGCAGAGGCAAAATCATTCCTGCTGGGACTGTTTTGAACACACTTTTTATTGCTAGATAAACTGATGAAAATATGCTGCGAACTGTCATCTTACATGTTGTAAATGGATTCTAAATAAGACTTCTGCAGGGTTTTGTTGCAAAGTTGATTAAGTTTATGTTAGGACCGTTGGTTTAACAAGAAAAGTTATCACTGTACAGAGAGTTATCAGTCCCTGGCTATTTACCCTACGACTTACCACACTGCTTTGATCTCTAAAAAAGTCATTTTATGAGGCCTCCTATGGCTGCACTCGTATCCCTCAATTTAAGTTTACCTAATCTGATTTCTACTAAAGTCGCTTTTAGCTCAACCTAACTTGATAGACTACCATTATTTCTACAAGAACTTCTAATACACGTACATTAGGAGATATTTTTGGTAAAATAAATGCGATTTTAAAATGTTACACATCTGCCTGACCTATCAATTACTGTCTAGTAGTCTGCTCACGCCTCATCACAAATGTGTCATCTTTCCTCCCTCCCAGTAAGGGGTACTGCCACCAAAACCCTGTTCTATG
>CM010312.1:40881708-41253923 GCA_001923025.3 Taenia multiceps
CTAACCCTAACCCTAACCCTAACCCTAACCCTAACCCTAACCCTAACCCTAACCCTAACCCTAACCCTAACCCTAACCCTAACCCTAACCCTAACCCTAACCCTAACCCTAACCCTAACCCTAACCCTAACCCTAACCCTAACCCTAACCCTAACCCTAACCCTAACCCTAACCCTAACCCTAACCCTAACCCTAACCCTAACCCTAACCCTAACCCTAACCCTAACCCTAACCCTAACCCTAACCCTAACCCTAACCCTAACCCTAACCCTAACCCTAACCCTAACCCTAACCCTAACCCTAACCCTAACCCTAACCCTAACCCTAACCCTAACCCTAACCCTAACCCTAACCCTAACCCTAACCCTAACCCTAACCCTAACCCTAACCCTAACCCTAACCCTAACCCTAACCCTAACCCTAACCCTAACCCTAACCCTAACCCTAACCCTAACCCTAACCCTAACCCTAACCCTAACCCTAACCCTAACCCTAACCCTAACCCTAACCCTAACCCTAACCCTAACCCTAACCCTAACCCTAACCCTAACCCTAACCCTAACCCTAACCCTAACCCTAACCCTAACCCTAACCCTAACCCTAACCCTAACCCTAACCCTAACCCTAACCCTAACCCTAACCCTAACCCTAACCCTAACCCTAACCCTAACCCTAACCCTAACCCTAACCCTAACCCTAACCCTAACCCTAACCCTAACCCTAACCCTAACCCTAACCCTAACCCTAACCCTAACCCTAACCCTAACCCTAACCCTAACCCTAACCCTAACCCTAACCCTAACCCTAACCCTAACCCTAACCCTAACCCTAACCCTAACCCTAACCCTAACCCTAACCCTAACCCTAACCCTAACCCTAACCCTAACCCTAACCCTAACCCTAACCCTAACCCTAACCCTAACCCTAACCCTAACCCTAACCCTAACCCTAACCCTAACCCTAACCCTAACCCTAACCCTAACCCTAACCCTAACCCTAACCCTAACCCTAACCCTAACCCTAACCCTAACCCTAACCCTAACCCTAACCCTAACCCTAACCCTAACCCTAACCCTAACCCTAACCCTAACCCTAACCCTAACCCTAACCCTAACCCTAACCCTAACCCTAACCCTAACCCTAACCCTAACCCTAACCCTAACCCTAACCCTAACCCTAACCCTAACCCTAACCCTAACCCTAACCCTAACCCTAACCCTAACCCTAACCCTAACCCTAACCCTAACCCTAACCCTAACCCTAACCCTAACCCTAACCCTAACCCTAACCCTAACCCTAACCCTAACCCTAACCCTAACCCTAACCCTAACCCTAACCCTAACCCTAACCCTAACCCTAACCCTAACCCTAACCCTAACCCTAACCCTAACCCTAACCCTAACCCTAACCCTAACCCTAACCCTAACCCTAACCCTAACCCTAACCCTAACCCTAACCCTAACCCTAACCCTAACCCTAACCCTAACCCTAACCCTAACCCTAACCCTAACCCTAACCCTAACCCTAACCCTAACCCTAACCCTAACCCTAACCCTAACCCTAACCCTAACCCTAACCCTAACCCTAACCCTAACCCTAACCCTAACCCTAACCCTAACCCTAACCCTAACCCTAACCCTAACCCTAACCCTAACCCTAACCCTAACCCTAACCCTAACCCTAACCCTAACCCTAACCCTAACCCTAACCCTAACCCTAACCCTAACCCTAACCCTAACCCTAACCCTAACCCTAACCCTAACCCTAACCCTAACCCTAACCCTAACCCTAACCCTAACCCTAACCCTAACCCTAACCCTAACCCTAACCCTAACCCTAACCCTAACCCTAACCCTAACCCTAACCCTAACCCTAACCCTAACCCTAACCCTAACCCTAACCCTAACCCTAACCCTAACCCTAACCCTAACCCTAACCCTAACCCTAACCCTAACCCTAACCCTAACCCTAACCCTAACCCTAACCCTAACCCTAACCCTAACCCTAACCCTAACCCTAACCCTAACCCTAACCCTAACCCTAACCCTAACCCTAACCCTAACCCTAACCCTAACCCTAACCCTAACCCTAACCCTAACCCTAACCCTAACCCTAACCCTAACCCTAACCCTAACCCTAACCCTAACCCTAACCCTAACCCTAACCCTAACCCTAACCCTAACCCTAACCCTAACCCTAACCCTAACCCTAACCCTAACCCTAACCCTAACCCTAACCCTAACCCTAACCCTAACCCTAACCCTAACCCTAACCCTAACCCTAACCCTAACCCTAACCCTAACCCTAACCCTAACCCTAACCCTAACCCTAACCCTAACCCTAACCCTAACCCTAACCCTAACCCTAACCCTAACCCTAACCCTAACCCTAACCCTAACCCTAACCCTAACCCTAACCCTAACCCTAACCCTAACCCTAACCCTAACCCTAACCCTAACCCTAACCCTAACCCTAACCCTAACCCTAACCCTAACCCTAACCCTAACCCTAACCCTAACCCTAACCCTAACCCTAACCCTAACCCTAACCCTAACCCTAACCCTAACCCTAACCCTAACCCTAACCCTAACCCTAACCCTAACCCTAACCCTAACCCTAACCCTAACCCTAACCCTAACCCTAACCCTAACCCTAACCCTAACCCTAACCCTAACCCTAACCCTAACCCTAACCCTAACCCTAACCCTAACCCTAACCCTAACCCTAACCCTAACCCTAACCCTAACCCTAACCCTAACCCTAACCCTAACCCTAACCCTAACCCTAACCCTAACCCTAACCCTAACCCTAACCCTAACCCTAACCCTAACCCTAACCCTAACCCTAACCCTAACCCTAACCCTAACCCTAACCCTAACCCTAACCCTAACCCTAACCCTAACCCTAACCCTAACCCTAACCCTAACCCTAACCCTAACCCTAACCCTAACCCTAACCCTAACCCTAACCCTAACCCTAACCCTAACCCTAACCCTAACCCTAACCCTAACCCTAACCCTAACCCTAACCCTAACCCTAACCCTAACCCTAACCCTAACCCTAACCCTAACCCTAACCCTAACCCTAACCCTAACCCTAACCCTAACCCTAACCCTAACCCTAACCCTAACCCTAACCCTAACCCTAACCCTAACCCTAACCCTAACCCTAACCCTAACCCTAACCCTAACCCTAACCCTAACCCTAACCCTAACCCTAACCCTAACCCTAACCCTAACCCTAACCCTAACCCTAACCCTAACCCTAACCCTAACCCTAACCCTAACCCTAACCCTAACCCTAACCCTAACCCTAACCCTAACCCTAACCCTAACCCTAACCCTAACCCTAACCCTAACCCTAACCCTAACCCTAACCCTAACCCTAACCCTAACCCTAACCCTAACCCTAACCCTAACCCTAACCCTAACCCTAACCCTAACCCTAACCCTAACCCTAACCCTAACCCTAACCCTAACCCTAACCCTAACCCTAACCCTAACCCTAACCCTAACCCTAACCCTAACCCTAACCCTAACCCTAACCCTAACCCTAACCCTAACCCTAACCCTAACCCTAACCCTAACCCTAACCCTAACCCTAACCCTAACCCTAACCCTAACCCTAACCCTAACCCTAACCCTAACCCTAACCCTAACCCTAACCCTAACCCTAACCCTAACCCTAACCCTAACCCTAACCCTAACCCTAACCCTAACCCTAACCCTAACCCTAACCCTAACCCTAACCCTAACCCTAACCCTAACCCTAACCCTAACCCTAACCCTAACCCTAACCCTAACCCTAACCCTAACCCTAACCCTAACCCTAACCCTAACCCTAACCCTAACCCTAACCCTAACCCTAACCCTAACCCTAACCCTAACCCTAACCCTAACCCTAACCCTAACCCTAACCCTAACCCTAACCCTAACCCTAACCCTAACCCTAACCCTAACCCTAACCCTAACCCTAACCCTAACCCTAACCCTAACCCTAACCCTAACCCTAACCCTAACCCTAACCCTAACCCTAACCCTAACCCTAACCCTAACCCTAACCCTAACCCTAACCCTAACCCTAACCCTAACCCTAACCCTAACCCTAACCCTAACCCTAACCCTAACCCTAACCCTAACCCTAACCCTAACCCTAACCCTAACCCTAACCCTAACCCTAACCCTAACCCTAACCCTAACCCTAACCCTAACCCTAACCCTAACCCTAACCCTAACCCTAACCCTAACCCTAACCCTAACCCTAACCCTAACCCTAACCCTAACCCTAACCCTAACCCTAACCCTAACCCTAACCCTAACCCTAACCCTAACCCTAACCCTAACCCTAACCCTAACCCTAACCCTAACCCTAACCCTAACCCTAACCCTAACCCTAACCCTAACCCTAACCCTAACCCTAACCCTAACCCTAACCCTAACCCTAACCCTAACCCTAACCCTAACCCTAACCCTAACCCTAACCCTAACCCTAACCCTAACCCTAACCCTAACCCTAACCCTAACCCTAACCCTAACCCTAACCCTAACCCTAACCCTAACCCTAACCCTAACCCTAACCCTAACCCTAACCCTAACCCTAACCCTAACCCTAACCCTAACCCTAACCCTAACCCTAACCCTAACCCTAACCCTAACCCTAACCCTAACCCTAACCCTAACCCTAACCCTAACCCTAACCCTAACCCTAACCCTAACCCTAACCCTAACCCTAACCCTAACCCTAACCCTAACCCTAACCCTAACCCTAACCCTAACCCTAACCCTAACCCTAACCCTAACCCTAACCCTAACCCTAACCCTAACCCTAACCCTAACCCTAACCCTAACCCTAACCCTAACCCTAACCCTAACCCTAACCCTAACCCTAACCCTAACCCTAACCCTAACCCTAACCCTAACCCTAACCCTAACCCTAACCCTAACCCTAACCCTAACCCTAACCCTAACCCTAACCCTAACCCTAACCCTAACCCTAACCCTAACCCTAACCCTAACCCTAACCCTAACCCTAACCCTAACCCTAACCCTAACCCTAACCCTAACCCTAACCCTAACCCTAACCCTAACCCTAACCCTAACCCTAACCCTAACCCTAACCCTAACCCTAACCCTAACCCTAACCCTAACCCTAACCCTAACCCTAACCCTAACCCTAACCCTAACCCTAACCCTAACCCTAACCCTAACCCTAACCCTAACCCTAACCCTAACCCTAACCCTAACCCTAACCCTAACCCTAACCCTAACCCTAACCCTAACCCTAACCCTAACCCTAACCCTAACCCTAACCCTAACCCTAACCCTAACCCTAACCCTAACCCTAACCCTAACCCTAACCCTAACCCTAACCCTAACCCTAACCCTAACCCTAACCCTAACCCTAACCCTAACCCTAACCCTAACCCTAACCCTAACCCTAACCCTAACCCTAACCCTAACCCTAACCCTAACCCTAACCCTAACCCTAACCCTAACCCTAACCCTAACCCTAACCCTAACCCTAACCCTAACCCTAACCCTAACCCTAACCCTAACCCTAACCCTAACCCTAACCCTAACCCTAACCCTAACCCTAACCCTAACCCTAACCCTAACCCTAACCCTAACCCTAACCCTAACCCTAACCCTAACCCTAACCCTAACCCTAACCCTAACCCTAACCCTAACCCTAACCCTAACCCTAACCCTAACCCTAACCCTAACCCTAACCCTAACCCTAACCCTAACCCTAACCCTAACCCTAACCCTAACCCTAACCCTAACCCTAACCCTAACCCTAACCCTAACCCTAACCCTAACCCTAACCCTAACCCTAACCCTAACCCTAACCCTAACCCTAACCCTAACCCTAACCCTAACCCTAACCCTAACCCTAACCCTAACCCTAACCCTAACCCTAACCCTAACCCTAACCCTAACCCTAACCCTAACCCTAACCCTAACCCTAACCCTAACCCTAACCCTAACCCTAACCCTAACCCTAACCCTAACCCTAACCCTAACCCTAACCCTAACCCTAACCCTAACCCTAACCCTAACCCTAACCCTAACCCTAACCCTAACCCTAACCCTAACCCTAACCCTAACCCTAACCCTAACCCTAACCCTAACCCTAACCCTAACCCTAACCCTAACCCTAACCCTAACCCTAACCCTAACCCTAACCCTAACCCTAACCCTAACCCTAACCCTAACCCTAACCCTAACCCTAACCCTAACCCTAACCCTAACCCTAACCCTAACCCTAACCCTAACCCTAACCCTAACCCTAACCCTAACCCTAACCCTAACCCTAACCCTAACCCTAACCCTAACCCTAACCCTAACCCTAACCCTAACCCTAACCCTAACCCTAACCCTAACCCTAACCCTAACCCTAACCCTAACCCTAACCCTAACCCTAACCCTAACCCTAACCCTAACCCTAACCCTAACCCTAACCCTAACCCTAACCCTAACCCTAACCCTAACCCTAACCCTAACCCTAACCCTAACCCTAACCCTAACCCTAACCCTAACCCTAACCCTAACCCTAACCCTAACCCTAACCCTAACCCTAACCCTAACCCTAACCCTAACCCTAACCCTAACCCTAACCCTAACCCTAACCCTAACCCTAACCCTAACCCTAACCCTAACCCTAACCCTAACCCTAACCCTAACCCTAACCCTAACCCTAACCCTAACCCTAACCCTAACCCTAACCCTAACCCTAACCCTAACCCTAACCCTAACCCTAACCCTAACCCTAACCCTAACCCTAACCCTAACCCTAACCCTAACCCTAACCCTAACCCTAACCCTAACCCTAACCCTAACCCTAACCCTAACCCTAACCCTAACCCTAACCCTAACCCTAACCCTAACCCTAACCCTAACCCTAACCCTAACCCTAACCCTAACCCTAACCCTAACCCTAACCCTAACCCTAACCCTAACCCTAACCCTAACCCTAACCCTAACCCTAACCCTAACCCTAACCCTAACCCTAACCCTAACCCTAACCCTAACCCTAACCCTAACCCTAACCCTAACCCTAACCCTAACCCTAACCCTAACCCTAACCCTAACCCTAACCCTAACCCTAACCCTAACCCTAACCCTAACCCTAACCCTAACCCTAACCCTAACCCTAACCCTAACCCTAACCCTAACCCTAACCCTAACCCTAACCCTAACCCTAACCCTAACCCTAACCCTAACCCTAACCCTAACCCTAACCCTAACCCTAACCCTAACCCTAACCCTAACCCTAACCCTAACCCTAACCCTAACCCTAACCCTAACCCTAACCCTAACCCTAACCCTAACCCTAACCCTAACCCTAACCCTAACCCTAACCCTAACCCTAACCCTAACCCTAACCCTAACCCTAACCCTAACCCTAACCCTAACCCTAACCCTAACCCTAACCCTAACCCTAACCCTAACCCTAACCCTAACCCTAACCCTAACCCTAACCCTAACCCTAACCCTAACCCTAACCCTAACCCTAACCCTAACCCTAACCCTAACCCTAACCCTAACCCTAACCCTAACCCTAACCCTAACCCTAACCCTAACCCTAACCCTAACCCTAACCCTAACCCTAACCCTAACCCTAACCCTAACCCTAACCCTAACCCTAACCCTAACCCTAACCCTAACCCTAACCCTAACCCTAACCCTAACCCTAACCCTAACCCTAACCCTAACCCTAACCCTAACCCTAACCCTAACCCTAACCCTAACCCTAACCCTAACCCTAACCCTAACCCTAACCCTAACCCTAACCCTAACCCTAACCCTAACCCTAACCCTAACCCTAACCCTAACCCTAACCCTAACCCTAACCCTAACCCTAACCCTAACCCTAACCCTAACCCTAACCCTAACCCTAACCCTAACCCTAACCCTAACCCTAACCCTAACCCTAACCCTAACCCTAACCCTAACCCTAACCCTAACCCTAACCCTAACCCTAACCCTAACCCTAACCCTAACCCTAACCCTAACCCTAACCCTAACCCTAACCCTAACCCTAACCCTAACCCTAACCCTAACCCTAACCCTAACCCTAACCCTAACCCTAACCCTAACCCTAACCCTAACCCTAACCCTAACCCTAACCCTAACCCTAACCCTAACCCTAACCCTAACCCTAACCCTAACCCTAACCCTAACCCTAACCCTAACCCTAACCCTAACCCTAACCCTAACCCTAACCCTAACCCTAACCCTAACCCTAACCCTAACCCTAACCCTAACCCTAACCCTAACCCTAACCCTAACCCTAACCCTAACCCTAACCCTAACCCTAACCCTAACCCTAACCCTAACCCTAACCCTAACCCTAACCCTAACCCTAACCCTAACCCTAACCCTAACCCTAACCCTAACCCTAACCCTAACCCTAACCCTAACCCTAACCCTAACCCTAACCCTAACCCTAACCCTAACCCTAACCCTAACCCTAACCCTAACCCTAACCCTAACCCTAACCCTAACCCTAACCCTAACCCTAACCCTAACCCTAACCCTAACCCTAACCCTAACCCTAACCCTAACCCTAACCCTAACCCTAACCCTAACCCTAACCCTAACCCTAACCCTAACCCTAACCCTAACCCTAACCCTAACCCTAACCCTAACCCTAACCCTAACCCTAACCCTAACCCTAACCCTAACCCTAACCCTAACCCTAACCCTAACCCTAACCCTAACCCTAACCCTAACCCTAACCCTAACCCTAACCCTAACCCTAACCCTAACCCTAACCCTAACCCTAACCCTAACCCTAACCCTAACCCTAACCCTAACCCTAACCCTAACCCTAACCCTAACCCTAACCCTAACCCTAACCCTAACCCTAACCCTAACCCTAACCCTAACCCTAACCCTAACCCTAACCCTAACCCTAACCCTAACCCTAACCCTAACCCTAACCCTAACCCTAACCCTAACCCTAACCCTAACCCTAACCCTAACCCTAACCCTAACCCTAACCCTAACCCTAACCCTAACCCTAACCCTAACCCTAACCCTAACCCTAACCCTAACCCTAACCCTAACCCTAACCCTAACCCTAACCCTAACCCTAACCCTAACCCTAACCCTAACCCTAACCCTAACCCTAACCCTAACCCTAACCCTAACCCTAACCCTAACCCTAACCCTAACCCTAACCCTAACCCTAACCCTAACCCTAACCCTAACCCTAACCCTAACCCTAACCCTAACCCTAACCCTAACCCTAACCCTAACCCTAACCCTAACCCTAACCCTAACCCTAACCCTAACCCTAACCCTAACCCTAACCCTAACCCTAACCCTAACCCTAACCCTAACCCTAACCCTAACCCTAACCCTAACCCTAACCCTAACCCTAACCCTAACCCTAACCCTAACCCTAACCCTAACCCTAACCCTAACCCTAACCCTAACCCTAACCCTAACCCTAACCCTAACCCTAACCCTAACCCTAACCCTAACCCTAACCCTAACCCTAACCCTAACCCTAACCCTAACCCTAACCCTAACCCTAACCCTAACCCTAACCCTAACCCTAACCCTAACCCTAACCCTAACCCTAACCCTAACCCTAACCCTAACCCTAACCCTAACCCTAACCCTAACCCTAACCCTAACCCTAACCCTAACCCTAACCCTAACCCTAACCCTAACCCTAACCCTAACCCTAACCCTAACCCTAACCCTAACCCTAACCCTAACCCTAACCCTAACCCTAACCCTAACCCTAACCCTAACCCTAACCCTAACCCTAACCCTAACCCTAACCCTAACCCTAACCCTAACCCTAACCCTAACCCTAACCCTAACCCTAACCCTAACCCTAACCCTAACCCTAACCCTAACCCTAACCCTAACCCTAACCCTAACCCTAACCCTAACCCTAACCCTAACCCTAACCCTAACCCTAACCCTAACCCTAACCCTAACCCTAACCCTAACCCTAACCCTAACCCTAACCCTAACCCTAACCCTAACCCTAACCCTAACCCTAACCCTAACCCTAACCCTAACCCTAACCCTAACCCTAACCCTAACCCTAACCCTAACCCTAACCCTAACCCTAACCCTAACCCTAACCCTAACCCTAACCCTAACCCTAACCCTAACCCTAACCCTAACCCTAACCCTAACCCTAACCCTAACCCTAACCCTAACCCTAACCCTAACCCTAACCCTAACCCTAACCCTAACCCTAACCCTAACCCTAACCCTAACCCTAACCCTAACCCTAACCCTAACCCTAACCCTAACCCTAACCCTAACCCTAACCCTAACCCTAACCCTAACCCTAACCCTAACCCTAACCCTAACCCTAACCCTAACCCTAACCCTAACCCTAACCCTAACCCTAACCCTAACCCTAACCCTAACCCTAACCCTAACCCTAACCCTAACCCTAACCCTAACCCTAACCCTAACCCTAACCCTAACCCTAACCCTAACCCTAACCCTAACCCTAACCCTAACCCTAACCCTAACCCTAACCCTAACCCTAACCCTAACCCTAACCCTAACCCTAACCCTAACCCTAACCCTAACCCTAACCCTAACCCTAACCCTAACCCTAACCCTAACCCTAACCCTAACCCTAACCCTAACCCTAACCCTAACCCTAACCCTAACCCTAACCCTAACCCTAACCCTAACCCTAACCCTAACCCTAACCCTAACCCTAACCCTAACCCTAACCCTAACCCTAACCCTAACCCTAACCCTAACCCTAACCCTAACCCTAACCCTAACCCTAACCCTAACCCTAACCCTAACCCTAACCCTAACCCTAACCCTAACCCTAACCCTAACCCTAACCCTAACCCTAACCCTAACCCTAACCCTAACCCTAACCCTAACCCTAACCCTAACCCTAACCCTAACCCTAACCCTAACCCTAACCCTAACCCTAACCCTAACCCTAACCCTAACCCTAACCCTAACCCTAACCCTAACCCTAACCCTAACCCTAACCCTAACCCTAACCCTAACCCTAACCCTAACCCTAACCCTAACCCTAACCCTAACCCTAACCCTAACCCTAACCCTAACCCTAACCCTAACCCTAACCCTAACCCTAACCCTAACCCTAACCCTAACCCTAACCCTAACCCTAACCCTAACCCTAACCCTAACCCTAACCCTAACCCTAACCCTAACCCTAACCCTAACCCTAACCCTAACCCTAACCCTAACCCTAACCCTAACCCTAACCCTAACCCTAACCCTAACCCTAACCCTAACCCTAACCCTAACCCTAACCCTAACCCTAACCCTAACCCTAACCCTAACCCTAACCCTAACCCTAACCCTAACCCTAACCCTAACCCTAACCCTAACCCTAACCCTAACCCTAACCCTAACCCTAACCCTAACCCTAACCCTAACCCTAACCCTAACCCTAACCCTAACCCTAACCCTAACCCTAACCCTAACCCTAACCCTAACCCTAACCCTAACCCTAACCCTAACCCTAACCCTAACCCTAACCCTAACCCTAACCCTAACCCTAACCCTAACCCTAACCCTAACCCTAACCCTAACCCTAACCCTAACCCTAACCCTAACCCTAACCCTAACCCTAACCCTAACCCTAACCCTAACCCTAACCCTAACCCTAACCCTAACCCTAACCCTAACCCTAACCCTAACCCTAACCCTAACCCTAACCCTAACCCTAACCCTAACCCTAACCCTAACCCTAACCCTAACCCTAACCCTAACCCTAACCCTAACCCTAACCCTAACCCTAACCCTAACCCTAACCCTAACCCTAACCCTAACCCTAACCCTAACCCTAACCCTAACCCTAACCCTAACCCTAACCCTAACCCTAACCCTAACCCTAACCCTAACCCTAACCCTAACCCTAACCCTAACCCTAACCCTAACCCTAACCCTAACCCTAACCCTAACCCTAACCCTAACCCTAACCCTAACCCTAACCCTAACCCTAACCCTAACCCTAACCCTAACCCTAACCCTAACCCTAACCCTAACCCTAACCCTAACCCTAACCCTAACCCTAACCCTAACCCTAACCCTAACCCTAACCCTAACCCTAACCCTAACCCTAACCCTAACCCTAACCCTAACCCTAACCCTAACCCTAACCCTAACCCTAACCCTAACCCTGACATTTCTTTGCCTTTAAGGAGTTCTCTAGCACAATAAATCCGATGACTGTGGTAACAGTGATTGGTGCCTTGTTCCGAATTGGAGGCTTGCTTTAAAAAATAAATATTTTGATAAACGTGGTTTGTGAGCCGCAGATGGAATTTGATTAATTCCACATTTCCCGCAAATTCTTCTACTTTGCCTTCAACCGGGCTTTGATTATTTCAAGCTAGCTGCTAAACCTTGGGATCTGTACGACTCCAATAAAAGGTTAGTCTGCGCAAGACCACTATTCCTGTTTTAAACACCCTTACAACTTAATGAGCAGTATTCTTCTATCTGAGCTGCACGTCATAATCATAAGCAGTTGTGGAATTCGTTCTGTAGGGGACAAGCCCAATGGGAGCACACGTGGCTTAAGCGACCAGTTTGCCTGCTCTTCCTCTCGCTATTTGTTCCTATGCGCATCAGTGTTTCTAATGATGCTACTTAATCAGCTTCAGTAATGCTCTTGTGTTTAAATATGTAACGACTCGATTCAGTGGAGTGACTGATATTCGCGGTTTTTATCGGCTTTGGACACCTTTTTCCACAACCTGGTGGAGTTAAACTGGGGGTGCATGGGTAAGGGACTCGCAACCACGCTGAAGAGGTACGACTGTCGACACGTTCATAAACTTAATTATAGCCTGCGTAAAAGTCTCTATGAAATTTTACACTGTTGAGGTTGTGATTTACTCTGCCACTGTCCCTAATTTGAAGCTGTATTTAGGAATGTATATGCACCAGCCTTACTTGCAAACATGGATGCACCACGCAGTTGCCCAAATTCCAGTGAGATGCTTTGGGCATTTAAGCAAAAACGGTCTGACGGCTGTCCCCCCTGTCCTTTAGGCATAAGAACTTTTATAAGGCCTCCTAAATGCCCGCCCACTTGAAACGCATTTGTACCAAAGTTTGGAGCTTTCCTCATCCACCGCACTCAATGTGACCTCGATCGCCTTCGGACACTAGTCTTCAGACCGATAATCAGTTCTAAGTTTGCATTTTAGCAGACCCGTTTAATCTAAAGCCCGTTAATGTATGAACATAAAGCGTTCAGATGCACTCTAAACTTGCCATAATGGCAGTGCGATAGAGAAACGCCAATCCCACCTTAATTTTACATAAGATGTTATGTGTGCCTAAGGCATTACAAGCTGTCATGATAAGTCCGCTTAACGGACTTGGGCAAAAAAGGCATTAACTAGACTTAGTGAGAACAGAATCTGTGCCACTCTTTTGATTTGAAATAAAAACTTATCCAGGCGTAAGATTCATGTTCCACTGCAGATAGTTGCGCGAGTTATTGCGCAGATTGCCGTACCCTACCTATCAACATCCGATAAGCTCACTTCGGTGATGGTAGCTACGAGACACTGTAGCTTAAACCCTCGAACAGCGTATTAACCATAATTCTTAAAAACACATGTATACACATTAAATCTCCCAAACACAACCTTTTACTAGTGAGCTGAAACAGCGCAATGGAGGGACGCACACGAGGAGTTAGTCTGTTACGAAAGTGAGGGATTTACAACCATTGGCATGAGAGGATGTCAGCAAGCTAAAAATTGGAGCTGACAATGTATACTGTACATTAGTGCTGGGTGAAGACAACTGAATACCTAGTTGCAGCAGTGGGAGCATTAGCATGAATGAGTAATCGACGTAAGTAATGGTCCACCGATCATCTGTGCCAGCGGCCTTCGGACCGAAAAACATTCACCCATCTGCTGAACAAAATGGGACGTAGAAGAAAATTGCAAATCATGGTGACATTCTTCGATAATCTTACAAACCGAATCTGCAGATTGACGCTTAGCCTGACGGTGGTGTAAGATGTGCGTTGATGTCTCCTTCGTGGCAAAATCCCCACTGTATCGGCTTGGATTCACACAAATCGCGTCTGAAAAGGCTGTAGAAGTCGTAACTCAATTCGCTGATGAAAGAAAGCACAATGAAGCACCCTTTCGACGAGTACCAGAGCTAAGGCCTAAAACCTCATTGATAGCAAGCAGAACCTGCAGTTTGATAGTTGTCTCCTTTTGATGACTAGAACCTTCTCTGCCAAAATCTTGTCACTGTTAAACTCCACAAAGTGCTCACCGCATCAGCAGACAATATGCTTATCAGACCAAGTGGGCTTGAACTTGGCTGACTGAGCAAACCATTGTCAGCATAAAACCTATTTAGCTTAAATAAGAAATAAAAGTTTTGTTGACACATAATCCCCCAAAAAATTGCTGAACTTGAAGCAATTTATTAAAGCACTGCGCTGGCAACTTGCTGTTGTGTGAACAATTGTTGAATAATTCTGATTACTCCTCCACACTGACTTGCGCAAAGTCTCTCATACAAGGATTTCACTTGGCAGTGATTGACTTTCTCTGTTATAAGCTGCATGAACTAACTGCGTTATAAGGAGCTGCAGCTACCCCTTGCGACATCGCAGTCTTGTTTTAGCCATTCCGCCTTTTCTATGACATAAGCTTTACAGGAATCAAATGCATTCATTAAATTAGACCTCTTGTACTTAAATGTCGTCAAAAAGGCATCAACTTTATTGGATTTGGGATGTAACTTGCTAGATTATTCGGATTGCACTCCTATTCTACATTCAAGACCTTACGGTTTATGTTCCAACTTGAGCTCCTTCTGCATGACTGCACACTACCGCCAAGGGACAAATAATGAATTTTATTAAACAGCTCACCAACATGGACATTCAAGGTAAAGATATGCGTAATAGTTGGGAATGTGTCAGCAGATAAGCCTTCAGGTGTTGCATGCTGGTCTAGGAGCTATCGTTTTGAAACTCAGCAAAGTAACTCACTGCATAAATTTAATTTTGCTGTCAAACTGGATGTTGCTTTATTAGGCCAATTTGGCTCACTTGATTGAGTTAAAATATGTGGCAAGAAGAAGGCTTTTAGATTCTAAGAAGGTACTGTCAACGACCTTCACACATGGGCGGTTGGCAGATGAGCTCTTTTTGATATCAAGTAGTGCGCCAGTGCTGTATAATGGAATTTGAAGCGATTCCGTGGCAATAATAGCATAGAAAAGTTCGAACTAAATGCCAAAACTCAGTTATCTTTGCAAAGCACAAACCTTGATTGATTAGAAAGAATTTTTCCAAGATTGTCAGTTGGCAATTCTCCTCTCGGCAAATCCTGATAAAATCTCCCATGTAATGGCTTATGTTCCTTTAAATTTAGCGCTTGGTAAGCTTTAAATTCATAATGACATATAGACACCGATTATTTTGAATACCAAAGAAGGTAAAAGGCAAAAGTAAAAGATCCTAAACTAATTGCACACGGATTAGAAGTATCAACCACAAAACAGGTGCATGCTGCCTAGGCCGTAGCTCATAGTTGTAGTTTCGACGATGACTGCAGCAGTCAGAGCAAAGGAAAAGAGAAATCTTGTAATGCTCATACATTCCTTAGAGCATGGCAGAGCCTTTTTTATTATATGCCTAGGAAAGGATACGTTTCACCTCTCACGCGTATGCCCATCTTCATTTAGGTTCATGTCATTCAAATAGATAATTTTATTCAATCAGTGTGGTGCTCAGTGCAACAGAATCGCAAGATTAGATAAATGGTGTGTCATGTACACCAAAAGCAAGTGGTTTTTGGCATGGCAGAATAAAGGATTTGGGAAAAAATCCCAATTTCTTCTTCCATGACGCTGAGTTTCGCATGTGGAAATGGATCAACAGGAAGTAGGTGTGAAATCAAATGACCTGCATCTAGTTTCGGATTTAGGCATCCACCGTACGCCGGCTCCAATTCGTCAGTTCAAAGCGCGTTCTTTTACTCTTGACTCACCCTGTGAAAGATGACTTGATATCAACTTTCGAAAAGGCGACCTTACTTTGCATGCCATATCATAGTCCTTATTAAATTAGTATTTACACTTAACCGTAGGATATTGGAGCATGTTTGAACACTGGTGCCACTTACATGTGCCCACTCATCGAACCCAATTTTCTTCGTCGAATTCCGCTTTCTTTACCATTTTAGGCAACCGGCTGGTTTTCGCGTCTCTGAATTTTCCTTAAAGCAGGCAGCAACAGCGCATCATTTATTTCAATTTGATGAGGGCTGAAGTTCTCTTTTAATTCAACGCGATAAAATCTCCTCTTAATGTATTTTTTGCTTAAACCCGACTTTAAATTTAACAACAATAAGTAGTTTCGTGCAGGTTTTGTTTCAAAATCATGCTAGATTCGCTCAGATAGTAATACATTTAGGGTGTCACTCAACTTACTCAAAAGTGTGAGGTTGCTGTCAAAATGTGCAACCTATAACACAAACTTGCATCACGCCCAATACATCAGCGAGCATGTACTACATCCAGCTTAACCGGAAACAAGGGAATTCGACACTTGGCTTTGGCTGCCTTATCAAGGTTTATAAAATCTCCACGTCAGGTGATCAGTATCCACGTTATAAATAAGTGAAATGATTTTGGGAAACATCGCAAAGCTATGTCTCCTCGACACAAAATGTCCATCTCATCTAGTAGATGGGAAATCGACACACTGGAAAGCCCTTAAAATTGGTGACGAATCATTTAAACGCATTCGAGTAGGAAAAAATACGAGCGATCAGGCTAACTTGTGGGCCGTGGACAATAAGTGGCCCCAAAAGCGATTTGTACTTATTATGAAGGATAATATGCTGCCACACTTACAGCGAATGGCGTTCGTTGCCAAATAAGGGAGCCCTTTTTCTTAGTTCCTATTGCGAATGACTTGCTTTTGGCACTTTATCTGGGATGTGTGCGCTGCATTACAAAACGATTTTAAATCCGCAGCTATTACAAGCGCATGACTTTCGCTTTGGGAAAAATAAAGCATAAACTATGCATGATTGTTTCAATAAGGTTTTGGTACGTTCGGGTTGAGTTGAATGAATTAAGCAAAATGACTGGTACAGGCTGAGATAAAATTGGGGCTCCGTAGGTAGTCTTCCGAATCATGTTACAAGATAGGCGAAAAGTGCAATACAATGGTCATGAAAATAAAACGATCACGGGATATCTTGCATGCAAAGCAATGCTTGCAAAGAAACTTTACCATCCAAAAAAGAATGTGGATTCGTTATCATAAATAAGTCACTTATTTTTAAAAAAGATTCGCCAGAGAAGTTAGTGCATAGTGTCAAACTTGGCAGTCAAAATGTAGGACTGTCCTTGGCAAAAGACCAGATTTCGCATGCATTATACATTGAGGTAATTGACATATGTTAAATCATTGTCTTCTTTTCACCTATATAATTGCATTGGAAATGAAACTAGCAAAAATTTGATAAATTACGCCAGACCCACTTTAATGAATGTATTCACATGCTAGTTACCGAAGGTTGTCAATTGAGTCAGTGAAGAACACTCAGCACTCAAATGCGTCTCCATTCCAGCTGTTTCATTTCATTTACTCCCATGGATTTTGAGCACATTGTGGTCCTTCTCTTTGTTATTGTACTTAACACAGTCGTGACATTGAGCTGTCACCAGTCGGCATCCCAACAGGTTGCATCATGTCACGTGACTGTCTTAACCCTCGTATAAACGCACAATGATGAATTGTCCTTCTTTTACTTTTAAGAGGAGTGTATATTCGTATTCTACAGTGTACTTGCGATAACGGCTGCAGGAGGGGTATGCATTTAATCAGTTTCTATAAGGGACTAGGTATGTAGATCGTCCAAAAGGGCAAAGGATGGACAAGGGCAATGCAGTAAGTAAAAGTTGGGCTGGAATACAGATAGCAAACATATAGCAAACCGAAGTGCTTGTCTTCATTCGCAAAAGTATGTTAAGAGGGGTTACTCGACAGGTGGGGTCTGGGTGGGCTAAAGCAGTAAAACATTTGACCTACTGCGATGGGTGAAGGGGAGGGGTGATGTGGCCAAAAAGAAGGGAACAGAAAGCGAAGTGATCAACGGGGAAGCGAATGCAAGAAAACAAACGTATACTTGAGAACAAGCACTCTAACACTGACAATCTTCCACCTCGAACCTTGTGACACTTTACGACGTCATTGTCCTCAAATTTTGCAAATGAATCATCTGACTAAATTTAGAGTGTGTGGTTTGATTTGGGACGTGCTGTAACACAATACTAGTTCCTTATTTTCATAAATTCTTTCACCGAACCATCTATTCAAA
Organism: Taenia multiceps; assembly: GCA_001923025.3. Taxonomy (NCBI): domain Eukaryota; kingdom Metazoa; phylum Platyhelminthes; class Cestoda; order Cyclophyllidea; family Taeniidae; genus Taenia; species Taenia multiceps. The sequence goes on from CM010312.1 coordinate 40,900,070, forward strand.
CATTCGATTGTATATCTGCATTTGCGCCACCACTGTATAAATTGCCGAAATATTGTTAAACGGAAATTACAAATCATTTAAATATGAGATGCTTACTGCTGGTACACAGACCTCTCCAAATGGACCCATTCAGGAACACTGCCATTTAAATAACTGCTTTGCTGACACGTAAAAGTAAACAAAAGGAAAAAAGGTAAACAATTTGATAAGTAAAGGGAGGGGACGATGTCAGGACTCACCCTTAATTTCTACGAATCCTGCCTTTACCCTATGTATTGGTCCATTTGCGTTGTTCAAGCGGAGAAGAGGGACACGGCAAAGAAATAAAAGCGCACATAGTGCTAGGACAAAAAGTAGCGGAGTAGGAGCGGATAGAATGAACTGGGTCGTAGAAAGGATTATAGTCCAGCGAATCGCTACCAAGAAAAAGAAAAATACGCAAATTATTTGAAAAGGAAATAGAGGGAGCAGTGTCCTGACTCGGTCGGTGTCACCTACTGCTTGCAGCGTGTTGCGCGGTCGTCTCTGAAGGCCCAGACAACAATGGTACCACATTAACTTTAGTTCGAATGCCGCGCCAGAGGTTATTTGCTTTCGCGCCATTTCATCCTGGCTAAATGCTCTTTATGGAAAAGATCTCGAGGCAGCATGCTCTTCTCCAAATCTTTTCAGCCTCGCATAGCATATGGGCACGGTACATCCTCCACTTCCAAATAAACACGCTTATGGACTTCGCGAGTTGGATTTTAGGGAGCAAGCAATGCTGGACACAGCACTGTTGATGGTGAAATAACATTCGTTAGCACATAGCCATTTAAGCTTGAGGCGACTTTTTTCGAAATAAAGCAAATGGAAATGTTACGGAGTGAAGATCTCAGGACGAAGGTTCCAACAGCGTGCACTAACAATTATTTTCTTGTGCGTAACTTGGGCCTACTAAAACTGTATTTCAGTAGACACACTTCGACCTCTGGAGCGGAGACAAAGCGGGTCTAATCGCCTTGATGCAGAACTCCTTGATCATTAACAGAGTACAAATAAGCAAATCGAAGTCATTAGCCTTGCGGATTTATAGTTACTCTGCCTTCTTTTACCTTCCCGCTTCACGTAGGCTAAGGTTTTGCAAATACTCAGAGGGGCCTGTAAAGATTGACGTGAACGTGGTGCTCAGAGCCAAGTATGAATTCATTCTGTTGAAACGTGTACTATGATTAGTGCCAGTGATGCTAAAACTACCACCATCCCAAAAAAATATTCAGTTTTGGGTTCTCAAATTTTCCATTCGCATGGTTGACCGTTGAACATCATTTAGAGCAACACGTCGATTCTTACGTTAGCCTGAGTGGCTATAATCATCTGCATACATTTATGCTCTAAATGTCCCGACATTCATAGTAGAACCGAGTTTAGTCGAGGCAATGAATATACGATGAGTGCTAATTTACTCGACACCAGCAGCGCCAATCGCCTTACTACGACTACTACATGCCTCAGGCTTATAGCCATCGTTCGACTGTTGTAGTGTTGGCTGGTGAAAATGATTCTCTACACTTAGGACCAAAGTGAGCCAATGCAAACCTTGCACTGGTGATGGTGAATTACTTTTCATAACACCATGCAGCTATTTGTAAACCCAGGTCTGCAGTCAATTCGGCATTGGTTCCCTCTACTACGTCCAATGTTCATGCATTGCTGCATGTCCACTCGCCCTCCGATTTGTCACACACCCATGACCACTTCTATTTTGAGGATCCAAACATTTATTTTACTATCCATTCTCAACAAACTGCTCATCTGCTCGTTTGCGCACTTCAGTGGCTTTAAATGGCATTCCTTTTTAGACCCAGTTATTTACTGTTTGCTAGATTTTCAGTCCACCTTGAAATCATTTAATGATTAATAAGTTCAGAATAGATACGGACACTCATCAGACCAACTAATTTTAGCTGTGTGTCCCTGGTGAAGGCCTCCCCATAAAACGCAATGCCAGGGTGGTACAGCAAGGTCTCCTTTTTGCATCCTTGAGTAGTGGAAATGAAGGACTCAACCGCCATTGTGGTAAGCGGTGCAGGATTAAGCTTCACTACTACTATAATTATAAAAGTCAGTCTCTGTAGTGGTTTAGAGTTGAGATTCCAAAGTTCGGTATCCCAAGCGACATTGAACACTTTGTAAGCACCCTAGCATTGTCAACGTCTTTTAGTTATTTGTGCTTCTTTTCGCAGTGGAGGCAGATGCATGTTTGCAAACACATTAGCCTTCGAGAATCCAATATTCGTTTCAACGAGAAAACAATATCTTTTCCTTCTTGTTATAGTTTCCATCAGTTCCCGAAATTAGCGGTTGTTAACACTGAAAATAGACAGCTGCTGGGCAAGGGCGATGGGTCCTGCTGGCTAGTGGCACAGAGGCAGTGAATGAGATCAGCATCAACGAAGAAGACGTGACCGGTTTACAGTCTCCGATGCAGCGCCTGTGGAATGGTCGCCGGGAGGCACAACTGTGCATTCGAATGAGAAATTACTTGTTTCTTCGCAGATTGTAGTTCCATCCTGCTGGCACGGCCTGAAGACGAGGCCGGTGGATGGTTGCAAATAATGCGGCTGGTTATACAGTCTTGACCCATCTAAAGTGGAGATGATGCGTTTTAAACATGCTAGGATTGTTACATTTCTTACCTACTCTTAACCACCCACCCTCACGACTTATCAATCACTGCAAGATAGCTTCATAATCCAACAGGTTGATCCACATTACGTGTGACTGCTTTATGCGTTAAACACGGACGTCACAAATCAACAATTTGCGAGGTCGGCTGCAGTCAAATTAGGGCCACGATCTTTTAGTGTTGCCAGTGTGCATGTCGGCTGCTATTTAACTCGTCATCAACGAAATTTGTGGTACCACAATGCTAACGTCAATTTTATCCCGCCAGAAGTCGTTTTCGCAGACAACAGCAAACGCTCCTGTCACACTAGCCGTGTCCTGCTGCATAGGGAAACGTCTATTGCTACGATGGATGCATTTGCAGTGCCTTTAGTCGTTTCCACCGCTGTACTCCGTTTGACCAAGAAGTAATGTGAATCACTCAGTCCTTAGAAAGCCCTTTCAAGACCTCTATCCAATTTGCACATTAGCAGCCGAGTATGTTGAACCACTTTTAGGAAACGGTTGGTAATTTTGAGCAAATCGAGGCACTCCAAACATCCAACATGCCACCACATTTAGCCTTCTTGTCAATGGTCTACCCAGCTACCGTCGGTTATGCAAATTGATACGGCCGCAGTAATGTGGGATGCTTGTAGGCGATGTAAAATCACAGGATTAGGAAACTGCTGTAACCGACTTGAGTAAATACTTAACTTCTCCGTCTTCAGTTTGGTAGGTGTAAGCATGTCCAGCCAAAGTGCTACAGTGACACGACAAAGTTGTAAAAGCCGCTTTTGAAGTAGTGAAGGGCTGAAGGCAGGCGGATGGAATTAGGCCGAAGGAGGTTATGTCTTTGGCTGCTAAAATATGTTCATTTGCTCCTACTGCGCATCCCAGCGCTTACATAAACGTTTGAGGAAACTTTTGCGAGCAAACTTCAGCATTCCAAATTGACGTTGACGTTGAAGAAGAAGCATTGATTCCACTGTTATTGCCAATAACTTAAGTGTTGGCATTGTCAAGAGCATTGATTGTAGGACAGGTAAGCTCATAGCGCGCACCGAAGAAGGCGAAATTGACATGAGGGTTGTGGTTGTGTAGAATGGGCACAGGGTGACATTCAGTTCACCAGCACGTGCTCATTACCATTGCCATAATCCTTCCCAGCACACACCAGCGGATCAAAAGAAATATTATAGCTGTGCCAAAATTCTCATTGGCAACACAGTAACATGGTTGGCCACCACAAAGTAAAAAATCCTGCATGTCACACATTTGTGACGTGCGAACTCAAGTGGGACATTCAAGGCATTGCATGCGAAGTTGGTGGAGTACATGCAAACGATACATTGGGAAATGTTTTTTTCTCTACTAGAAAAACAACAATCCTTGGGATCCTGCTAGGAGCATAGATGCCTCGCATACCTCAGTGGAGTGGTCCACTTACCCTAGCCATAACCTTGCTATTGGCCTGGCACTTTGATCGTACTGAGCAACGCAGGCGCCTTGAAGGATGGTCAACTTATCGAATGCATCCATGCTTGTGTCGAATGTCGAGGCCGAATGAGATCGTTGGATGGACATATTTATGATTTGGAAGGTCGGCAGCGATAGCGTCTCGCACTTTCCACTTTGGTGAGGCCTTCGTGCGGCTACTATGTGGCTTAGGTCCCACTAATCTAGGCGAAAGTTAGAGGTTAGTTTGACTCCTTCACTTGAAGTCTGCAAGTATATCAGTTTGCCTTAATCGAGACCCCCGATTCGCATGCCACGTCACTCACGTAACCGTTTGGTCACTCTCCACAGCCTCCGTAGATTTCATGACTGTTTCCTTTGAGGCACAAAAGAGCTAAGTGCCTACCAGTGCCGTCTTCTAATTGTTTTACTAAGGTAAAACTGCAACTGGTGGAGAAACATGTGGTCCCGCATTTGAATGCGAGGTTGTGCCTCAAAGCACGACCGCTCCACGGCCACCACACCACAGGTTGGATTCAGGCACCTGCGCGTCGTCTCGCCACTGACACACATCATCGATGACCACTCAAAAGGCACGGAGGTCTGCTAATACTGTTTGGTGTCGCAGCCCACAATTTAACTTCTGTATCTAGCTAGCAATCAACTACTCAGAACCTCACTGACCGCGCAAATACCTGCCCAAATCGAAGCAGTCGGTAGTGGCGAATTCGAATCATGGACTACAAAGTCATAGCTGTGGTAGATGAAGATGACTGCTTTGTGGCTCTACATAAATGCAATGAGTAGTAGCAAACTCAGTGAACCACAAAACAGATTTCGAAGAACAAAACATCGCAAGCGTTGGACGGCAACAAGTAGAATTGGGTGTCAGCAGTTCAATCCCACGTAAAATGGGATGGAACTGCTGCGTCGAGGATGAACCGTTAAAAATCTTGGCGCACTTCCTCAAATGACGTTTATTGTTTTGGTGGTGCGTCACGCCAGGATTGTACGATGCAGCAAACTTTTACCTCACATTCATGGCTGTGGTACCGCAGCCAGAGTGCCATCCGCACTTAGAAGGGGACCTCTGGAATTCGGTGTAAAATAATAAACTTAGAATAAATTAACCAGAAAAAGGATTGCATGGTATAGAGGTAAACAAAGTCCATCTTACTACTCTGAGGAGTAAATTGGGTAAATTTAACAAACCCTTTTACGGTGCATCTCCTTGAAAACGGGGATCTTGGCTGACCAGACAACGGCTCCGACATCCGGCTAGTCGCCATCCATTACTACCTGTGGTACAAACCACAGAAATCGAAGCAGCTGAAAGACGACAAAACGGCAAAACGAATGCATTTTGGGTCGCAATGCTAAATGTCGACAGATGAGTCTTGTCTCTCATGGGCACGTAAAGGACCACCTGAACTCGCCTTTAATAAAGCCCTCGTTGAAATCAAGAACTTTTGTTCCATTTAACTAACTGAGCTTTACTAAGCCATTTAAGTTATCCAACACGCTTGCTAAACAAAAGAGCACAGGTTCATTGTTGCTGCCAGATTGACTGACTGACCGACCTAACAAATGCATTCGCGCCGTTAACTTGCCTCCACTTTCCATGAGATGCGTTCTTCCATTATAGAAGTGGTCGCGGTTTTAGTGTTGCTAAGCGTATCTTAGCATAAAATTGGTATAATGGGAAAACCATAAATAAAAACAGCTTTGTGGAGCAGAAGATACCAAACCTGCGCATCACCTGCTACTGACAAATAATCAGCAACAGTGCTACACACGGTTGGCTTTTGCCTCTTAAGCCGTTTAAGCCGTCGCGACAGCTCGTTCATTGGTGGTGAGATGGCAAAGCAGCTTCGGTTGCGAATTGTATGAGCTTGCAGGTGGAGATAAGTACACGATCGCAGGCCAGGAGGAGTCGGAGTCACTTGATGTAAAATGGGTTGTGTTAGAGGCATGCCAGACCTATTCTTCTCTTTGCATTTCTACACACCCACCCTAGGCGGCCGATGGCCCTAGGCATGCATTCATCTCGCAACTTAACTACTGCAGTCAGGCACTTACTGCTTAGGAAGGGCACGGATAAGCAGCGACAAGTCGTCTTTAAAGGAGGCAATTTGCAGACGAAAGGCGCTATTCGAATCTGACAAGATCGGGACACTGAATGGTTTGCTTGTTTTCATTTGGAAAAGCAGGCGCTTAAGTTATTGGGTGGTAGTCAGAAGGTCACTTCCAAAAAGGTTTAAGCTGTGCGGGGAGTGACCTGTGCTGGTAGGAACTGTGCCTGACACTTTTTGACTATTTGCCGAAACGCTTCAACGGGTCACAATTTATTGCATTATTCTTCCGTTTAAACCTCATTTTTGTCCCCTTGACTACACCTGCTAAGCCCTAAGAAGCGCAACTAGCAAATGGCATGCTATGAGGGCTATGGCTAAATAGGATAATCGCAGAGAGGGAAGACACTTACAAGCGTAAGGTCATGATCATTGCCATAATCCTTTCTGCCACGCTTGACCATATAGACAAAAAGACCGCAGTCTTGTGTAATGCTCATGAGCGTAGCAGCATCATTATTAGCCATCAGGATCGGGTAAATGCCCTACGTCACACATGTTTGACGCACAAAATCGGGCGGGATAGTCAAGTTATTACATGTGACGCTGGTAGGTTTGACGTTATTCGTGGATATCATTTAGGGCGTGTTTATATAAACTTGACATAAAGTGCAAGAATGCAGGTCTTCTTCTTTGCCAAAACAGCACAAATCAATGGGGCGTTGCTGGACCCTAGATGCCTTTCCTATGCCAATGGAGTGGTCGGCTTCCTCCATCCACCACTCCTTCATCGACTTTGCACCTCATTCTAACTGACTTAAACGGGATCGTCAAATCGGCGGTTTGATGGACGCTTGGTAGGCCGTCGGTGGTAGCGGCTTTTGGACACCATACTCAGGACGTCATGCTTTGATGGCCCTTGAATGGTATAGGCTTTGTCGTTTTAAAAGACTTTACAGCGCAGTTTGAAGCCTTTGCCTTTAAGGCTAAAACATTACCCATCTGTCTGTTTGATCACTTCTTCCAATTGTGAACCCATCGAGACGCAAAAGGAGTGTTTAAAAGCTTCTTACCACATGCTTTGCGTCAAATTTATTTTATTTAAATACGGGTGTGCTGATGTAGAAGGTAGACGGCAGTGCGACCTCCCACCCACCACTGTTCGTTTCACACACTCGCCGTTGAGCCGCTGCAAAGTTCCCGAGTTATTCATTTAAGACATAGGGAAGGTGGAAAGTACTGGCTTCGTCTTCAAGTTGTGCCTTTAGAAACAAATGCACAACCAGGAGTGAATTGTGTGAGCTCGCACTCGAATACGAAGTTGCGATTCCTAGTAACCACTCCACGCACGACAAACCGCATGATGGGTTCAGATTATTACCATCAATCTAATAAAATTATTACGCCTTTTTTTGTTTACATTGGTCTATATAATACGTTTGCAGCAAAAAACAGTGCAACCGATAGTTGTTGAATAATAAATGAGTGGTGTCACACATGTGTGACGAAGTGGATTAATTGCCCTCTTTAAGTGACAGCAATCCTGAATCCCAAAAATATTTAAATACTGTCCTAAAAAAGTAAACAATGTTTAAGTCCGCTACCTTGATTTGTTGCCTAGAAGCTAGTGTGGTCTGCATTGTTAGCGGGAATAAGCAAAAATAACTACATGTATTAGCTGTACCACTATGCACACAAAGATTCTACAGCTGCTTAAAATGCCCTTATGAAAATATGATCCGTCTATTCTAAAGTACAAGGAGAAGGAGACTGGCTGTTAAAGTGGTTGAAGAGGTCACCATCCAACGAGACTAAGTCACCTCTCAACCACTCCGAAATCGCATGTTGTGGAAAGACCTGCATCAGGGACGCATTGTAGGATTATTGGGTTTGATGAATGTTGGCAGCTGTCTTGGAACCATTAAAGAGGAAACAATTCTAACGTGGATTAAAATTTCGTTATCAGCAAAATTGTGTTTACAAGTCAATTTTCTTCGAAAGCCCACAAAATTATGGAAGTGAGCAGGTGATCGGTCTAATAGTGCCTGGATGGCATGGAGAATGGATGGTAGAGTAAATGATTGAAACCTCACATTGAAAACGGCCATGAATACGTGATGAATAGAGGGTGAGGGAACAGAAATCAATGCATTAACACGGAGCAAAGTAGAGGATATCAACATTACGATGGATAGAAACATGGGTTTGCAAATAAATGCGTGAGGTTGTGGAGAGGAAAGTAAGGGATGGGAAAGGAAATCACGATTAGCAGTGCACGGACTGCATCCACGAGTACTTTGACAGTCGGAAGATGGCTCTACACATGCTCCGTAAGGCAACAGTTTGGCGATTGCTGCTGCCAGTGATAGGAAGTCTATCACTCGTCTCATTTTTTACCACCATATCATCCACTTCTTCCTTAGTTAGGCAGGAGGAATGGTGTCACTAACAAGACATTGAGTAACAGCACACCTCCGATAGAACATAGCGAACTGTTGTACAAATTTTGTATGATTCATTTCAGAAGATCATCTAAAACGCATTTGCTAACGCATGGATTCTACTTAGTTGGCACTGTTCAGCCAATCGACACGCATGTCGTCTGGTGCGACCTTCTACCTTTCATCGACCCCTGGGTGGTGCCACCCCACTCGGGTGTGACGGAGGCGCCTTTGATTTCACCTGCTTTGCCTTGACGACTGTGATTGGGCTCTGAGCTGTGCCAATCACTCAGCGCGTACTTGTTTGATGGTTCTCATCCAACCAGGATTTGCCACAGCTACCTGCTTCTTATTCGATGGCAACTGCATACTCGAGGGAATGACGCACACTGCGGACCATTTTCACGATATGTTCACTTCACACCTCTCTGCCCTTAGATAGGACAGAACGAATGCATTTTGAGTTCTCATGTCTCAATAGTGACGTTATATAAGATTTTACAGCACAGGTTCAGTCCCTTACCTTTAAGGCTAGTATTTCATCTGTCTGCTTTAATTACAGCACCTTATTTGCATGCCACCACACTCACGCGGCTATTTGTTCACTAATTCTATTTTCAATTGCAAACCCATCGAGACGCGAAAGGAGTGTTCAAAGGCTTCTTACCACCTCTTTGGTGTCAAATTTATTTTATTTAATCAAGAGTGTGCTGATGGGAAAGTGGATGGCGTTGCGACCTCCCACCCACCACCGCTCCTTTCACCCACTCTCTCCGTTGAGCTGCAGCAAGGTTCACGAGCGGTTCTCTTGGAACAAAGGGAAGGTGGATAGTATTAACCTCGACTTCAAGTTGTGCCTTTAGGAACAAATATACAATCAGCAGTGAATTAGGTGATCTTGCACTCGAATACGGTGTGATGTCCATGGATGTGTTTTGGCGATGATGTCTCATCGCTGCTACACTGATAAAGTCGAGTCCAAAGCAGGAGAGAGATTGCTGCTAAGTGGCAATATCTTATGTTTTATACTGCACAATGGGGCCCCTACTTCTCAACGTTTAGTAAGGCAGGCTTCTTGGCGTAAAAGGTTGTTATAAAGGCATAGGTTCAGTCTAGTAGCGAATTTGCATCAAATATGGCACAACTGCATTTAATTTGGTATTAGTCTACCTGTCAGGGCAGTCTTCATCTGGTCAGTCAGTCGACCACGTCGTGTCCTCTTTACTTCAATTGTTCGAGCTGTTTGGATGGAGCCTAAAGTAAAAAGGTGCTTTGTGACTACACCGCAAGCATATTTACTGACGACTTCTTCAGCTATCAGCAGTCGCTTTCAACGGTAGGGCGCCCACTGCATGGATGTTGGAGAGAAGAAAATTCCACTTCTCACGTCCGAAATAAAGAGGTGCTTCCTGCGAAATTTTGTGCATTTCAGAATTAAAGAACTTTTTCTTGTTTTACATTTAGTTTCAATGATGACATCTGCACTGGATTCATAATTTCATGCCATGTCGTAATCAAATAAACAGACCTCACGATCTACGCAGGAATAGTAGATATCGCGTCCCATTGTCCCTGCTATTCCTGACCAGCGCTTTGCATACTCATCCTCATGGATGACAGTGCACTTCCAATCATTCACGTAGACTTGATATAAATCTTTTATGGAAATCGACTGCCTTTTGACTACATAAAACTTCGCTTACTGCATTTAGCACAGCAAATACCTGATACTGACCAATGGCTACCGCTGTAAGGCCGTCTAATTGGGGAGGAAATGCCAGTTTTCCATGCGAACTTAGACCAACTTCTTAGTTTGCCATTGTGTGAGAGAGCAGTAGACTGCGGAGTATGAGGAGGCAAAGTATAAGTAAAATGCTGTTGATGGCAGCGACAGAATGGTCTGCCATACCCTAGAAGTGATGTAAGAACTACAGATTAATATTTATGAGAAATTATTTACCTACCTTAATGCTAAAGGGTTACATTCCCTGACTAATGAAAACAAAGTTCCTGTTAGCTGCTCTGCATCAAAGAATATCGTTCTTACTTCAGTTGTTTTAAATAAATGTTTTAAGTCTTAATTTTTTGATTGGCCCCTGCTCTACGAGCCACTACAGAGGAAAAGAAAGGGGACAAATCAAACTGAGTTGCAGACTGCCGCTGTGGAAGCACTTATCACGTGTGCGCTTATATCAAGCAGTTCCGTTGATGCTCTATTATAACCACCGGGAGGTAAGGATCACATTTAAAACCAGGTTGGAAAAATTCTAGGAAAGAGTGACCGTCGCTAGGAGGGTTTTATAATGCCAGCATAAAACGAGCGAATTGGATCCACTACTACCATTTTTTTGATAAATTACCAAGTTACTAAGACTTCTTTGTCAACATTATTTAGAATAAAAATACTGGGCGAGCGAGCCATTACTACTTCGCCCATTTTGGGTGCTTTAAAAAGCTAAAACCAGAATTTAAATCTGGATACTCTTACAGCCAGCACATATACGTCAGAAAGCAACTGTCAGCAGCTTTCTAAGTTCACAACCACACCGTCTTTAGTCGCAGTGAAGTCGGGAAACCGTTGGCGCTAAATGGGGAGTGAGAGGTACGCAACACTGCAGCAGCGACAAGGAGGGTATGGAGGATTAGGAGAGCAAATATGCAATCATCTCAAGAGTGGAACGCATAGCAAAATAATTGGCAATGCGTGCAAGGCAAGAGATTGTGGGAATGCTCTTGGTATAGGCGATGGCCAACCTGGAATCAATTCATAGTTTATGAGGATGCCAACGCACATAACAATGCATGAGATCGCGGTTCGCATCATTCTTTCAATACAGGGCCCGCCGACCGAATCACTACAAAGATTTTAATTATTTTATCTGCATAGACATTCTCGTGGTTCTCAATTTACGGCCAATCAATTTATCATTCGGAAAGTCTCACGTATCTCATGTAGGGTCACCAAATCATGTAACTCGTTTGACTGCCCCGAACACAACATATAGCTAAGCCGAGTTGAGTCTGTTAGTGAAGAAAAGATCCAGTGCTGATCTGTGTGTGATTAATCTCCTATTTTTACTACAGACAGAGCTGATATAAATACGCTTGATGTAAAGCAAGTACAATGAGGGGCTTCGGAAGCTTCGAAATTTCAAACATTAAGGAGAGGAAAAGGACAAAATAGAAGGGGAGTGAGGAACAACAATCCTTAAATTATGATGACTGTTTGCCTGTATGCTTCCATTAGTTTGCTTTTATACACTCCAGAGATTTAACTGACCCCCAGATCTCTGGTCAAAATATATTAGCGCTAGTTAGCTGCGTATGCCGGCAGATCTTATCCAAATCGATTTTCATTCAGGTATAAAAATCATCAAATTAGTTGGGATGCAAGTTTGAGTTTTGATAATTTACTTTTGAATATCCACAAGCGAGTAGCAAAATATTGTAGAGGAAAATCGAGGCCAGTAAAATAGGCATCTGCAATAATTCGTTCGTTTATACATTTTGCGTTTTTTTCATTCTACCGTTTTCTAGTACCACCTTTACTGCGGATTGTCGAAAGTTTGGGAGAGCCTGATTCCTCTGAAGCCCCTCTTTATAGCCTCAATTCAAGCAGTGAAAGGCTGGAAGCGATGGTATAACAACTCGAAGGTCAAGGTCACTTTAGGAATATAAGTCACCTTGACGATGCTGCCTACCTATCAAAGCAGTCTCTACCGGTTGTTAAGTTATATGACCATCACACTTGTGTATATGCGTTATGCCCTTCTTCACTCACTTGCACAAATCGGCAGTAATGAAGACTTTACGGAGCTGTTGGGTGGACTATTGTCTATTAATAGTTTTGTGTCTCAAATCGAACCTACTTTACGTCAGAATTTACACCAACCAGTAAAGAAAGTCGCCTAATCAAACTGGAATTTGTCTAAAAAGGGAGGAGCAGGGTGGCCTCACTTGGAATCTTGACCACCAGAATCTTCCGTTAGGTGGCGTTAATGAAAGGCAAACGACATTTGCTGTAATCACATATTCACATGTCTAAGTTATTTTGCCATGCAATTGTAAGTAGAAATTCGCCATTTCCAGAGTAGTTTTTCAGAAGTTCATTATTACTAAATTTTTGTGCTAACAGTTATGAAACGTGTATCATCCTTTTTCAGTAGACAGGGCATTTCATTCTACAATGGATTTGAATTCCTTGCAAGCGAGGACTAAACCGACCGATTTGACAAAGAAAAGAGTGTAAGTGAATGTGCCAGAAGTGCAAGAAAATTTACTATTAAATGATATACGTTTGAACAAGTGCCTAACGGAAGAGTAACTGATATGCTTAATACGCTTTAGGTAGATGTCATAATAAACTTAATCGGAGTCAGGTAACAATTTCTGATGTTCTGGCATTTCAGTTAAAAATGGTCTGCTAATGCAATGTAGCAATTAAAACTGCAAAATTCCCATTTAACTTATTTGCTTTTAACTTGCCGATTTGCTTGGATTGAATTAAGTTGCGTGTTGAGCATAGTACTGCATGGAACTTCAAGTTCAAAGAGTCTGAATAGCCGATACTTCTTCCATAAGGCGGGTCGAACCAGTGCGCAGCTTTCTGTAGGTCTCCTGAAACCAGACACTTAATCTCCTTGAATTTGCGCCATTCTTTAAAACCTTTAAAACGAATTGCTCGATATCCTTGAGCCTTAGCCACGGCAAACCTTACCCTAAAGTGCTAAATCTTCTTCTACCTGTAAAACATTGCCACAAGCGTTTTTATAAAAGGGTCTTTGAGTGGGTTATTAAGAGGTTTATATAGGCCGAAGTTTGGAAAAGACATCGGTGTTGGGCACTTTCTCATTGCCACACCTACCGTAAACTTTCCTCAGCCTCCTTCACTAAACCGAATCAGTCAACCCTAAAGATTTACAATTGTAATTTTCTTACCTTGTTTCATAAAGAACTTGTGTGAACTTTAATTGCTTAATGAATTCTAGACAATGTAACGAACTATAATGGCATTCCATCATTTCTATACGGTGGCCTAAGCAGATGCGGAGGTGAGGCTGGCTTGAATGAAAACCATGCTTCTCTCATACTTGCGCATGCCTCATACCACTACTCAAGAGCACTTACGCTTCCTTTCATGGGCCGCTTTAGCGCCTAATCTTTGCAGAGAAATCCCAATGGAGTAGAAATTCTTCTTTTAAAGCTAAATGTCTACTGCGGTGTAGAGGAGACGTATCCTACCCTTATGCAGTAAGCGTTATTCTAAATCGTGGCTCTTAATCCATATTTTGACTTGAAAGCTGACAAAAACAGCAAAGTCATGCAGATCTTATTCCCATCTTTGGTGGTCTCCCATATTTCTCTGCTCGATTATTAATGGCGCCCTGAATGGTGGCATGATCCAGTCGCGAAAAGCAGACAATTGGGAAATAAGGCATTCAAATGGGCGGTGAATAAATCGATGCTAGTTTTGTCCAACAGGATCTTAACAGCAACAGCGATTTCCGCGCCTACTTCGATTCAACTTCTTTAGGCTACAAGTCCTTATGAAATTTATCGTTCGTCTAGCATTAAGGTATTTGCTGTGGAACTTGGAATGCACCTGTGTGGGTCACAATACCGTATTATACTTAAACGATTTTAAACGATATCTGTAGTGTGAAACATACCACTACATAAAAGCAATCTTTAACCCAAACTTAGGACCAAGTTCAAGTGGAACGTTTTCTCATTAGAGTAAGGGGAACCAAGTCAATTTATCAAATTGCCATTTTCTTGATGAGTCTTTTGGGCAGTCTTTTTGATGTCTTCTTGAAGGGCCTATAATTTGTGAATCAAAAAGCTCAGTGAGCTAACTCTACATCAACTGTATTGAGAGAGCTCTATTTAGTATTGCAAAGTACCATATGTAAAGCTATCGAAACCTCGTACCTTTTGCTGGAGAATGCGCTGTTTATATTGCCAGAAATTTACATATAGAGAGTTAAGAAGGCATAGGTCACCATTTTGCGTGACAAAAAATTAAGCTTTTGCGGATGGTTACATGTGTATGTGTGTTTCGGGGGGAGAACTAATAGGTCAGTTGAGTCAAGTCACGATAGAATTAGGAAGAAGAGAATGAACTAAAGAGGTACATGCCTCCGTGCACTAATTGACCACAATTATTATCTAAAAAACACTTTTTCAATGTAGCTAGACTGATTGGGCTAAAGAACAACTATGCTACCAATGCTATACGCAAAGTACGGAGATCACAGTTTCTCTTCCTTAGGATACACACTTTCAAGCAGGCAGGTAAAGCTTTTTCTGTCAGGATTCATTAATAGCAACTTGACTTCAAAGTGTATTCAAAAATGCGTGCATTGCAAGTTACCCATATGCGGGATTCTGCGACTGCGTTGTGTTAAAATATAATAGTCTTTGAGAAGTCACTGATATTAGTATGCCACTGCCGGGTTAACAGGAATGGCTTGTGACTGGCAAGAAAAGCAAAGGTTTGCTCCTGGGAGCAGAAATAACACCGTTGATTGTTGTCGACAAATGGAAGGAGTATTAGAGAGGACAGTGACATCAGCGTCGCAGCAAAGTAAAGTAATCTGTGATTTGAAAGTTAAATCGTTAATCAAAAATGGAGGAAACAAAAGTAGCGAAACACGAAAGGCACATAAAATACATGACCGACACGACCGCGCAAGCCACGTACCAAGACGGAGCAACCATCGGCTATCTGGAAATTGAGAACACTGAGATCAACTTTGCCCGCAAACCGTAATATTTGCATTACTGTCCCAACCTCAATCAAGATAATCCTTTTTTTCTAAGTATACCAAATCATTTTGCTGGTGATAATCGTCCCACTTTTACATCGCTAGTAATCAGTCTCTTTATTCTGGACACCTTGCAACACAACAAGTAACTGATACTGAACACCAGCCATGATATAAAAACAGCCCTGATGAGGCAGAGCGATGATCACTAGGTGTTATTTTAGGTTGCAAAGTAGTAGTGAAGTGTCAAAAGAAGAATTTACTGAAAGAATAATGAAGTACCAAGCCAAGATCTTTTCTGCCTCCTTCCGCTTTCGTAAAGGGCATCTACAGATAGTAGGTAATGAAAGTAAGTAATGAAGCGTTTTCGGCAGAAAATCAATTACTAATTTTCGGCACGTAGATGTGGTATCCATGCTCTCTCCCTCCTATGAGGGGGTCTCAACAAGCTGTGAGACAATACTATTCAGTGCCTTAGTGATCGATCATAGGACAAATCAGCTTGTATTAAATAGGGATAAAGCTTGCCAAGATCTAACAGAGGTTTTAATTGTGTAGAAGGCTGCGAGTTCGGTCACGATCGTAGATCTGTTGTCTGCAACCATTCATGTTATTATTTTTTGTTCTTTTCCATTACTCGCCTCCTTGCTATTAACTATTCTACCTAGCAGCGACCTAGAAGGCTATTCTGCACTCGCATGGATGAGGTTAGAACTGTAGTGCAGACATTAAGAAGAGCGGAGAACAATAATAGCGGTTTACTGAACTGCAGTTCAGTTCCTTGCAATGGTCCTTACAATTTCAGCATTTCGTTAATGATGTCATCTAATTAAACCCTAGATTAACGGACCAGTATGTCCAGTTCTGTCATTTTCAAAAGGCTCAGGCACTCGAGGGGTGATTTGTACCCCTCCCGATTTGTAACGCAGCATTATTTTCTGACCCTATCTGAGTAATCAACGTCTCGGCACAAAGGGTATGCCAGTAACATCGAGCTACGATAGTATGAGAAACTCATATTCGTAGTGATCGTTGTAAATACAAATTTCTTTTACTTCGCAGACACGAAGCCATTCGATTGGCATTGCTATGATCTGGACCATGAACGCATAAACTTGGTTTATGTCGGAGCCTTCCATTTATTCCTAATAAGAAGAGTGACTTAATGCTGGCACCATTATCGAAGACGTGCACAAACAAATCTGATAGTCGAATGACTGGCCATCTAAGGAACTTGCGAAGACTACCTCAGTAGGTAGGCTATCATTCCCACGTTTTGGCAGGCCTTAACTGATCTTGAAGTTTAAGTGTTGTCTCTACACTATAAAAATTGTTCTGTTAACGATGAGCCAATGATAAGGAAGTGCAGAACAGAAGAACTCTCCTGAATGATTAAGGTTTGGTTGTCAAGAGAAACCCTGTATGCATTTTACGATAAGAAAATATCTAGGCAGAGAGAGACACAAGTTCATGCAAAACAATTTTATAATAAATATGTCTATCTACTGCAAACCCAGTTTGCCTTCTGAACGAGTTTTCATCGCCTTGCCATCTGCACTGCACAGGCATAAGTAAGTCATTGTCTATGAAAGAAGAGCATTTCAAGTTTTATTTGATTATCAGTGTGCTTGCAAATAACTAATCCAAACAAGTCAATTCCATGAGCAAGTCACTGTCACCACTTTTCACATTTGATCCAATCCTTTGTTGACAGAGCGCCCCTCTACTAATAAGAATGACCACAGTTGTTGAATGCTGTGTCAACTGAAATGAACAAGTAAGTTAGTGCTCTTCATACTTTTGTTTTTGCGTTGCATTTATTAGTGCCAGTTTTGTCTGATCACAGTTTACAACAGGTGTAATGCAGGTTAACTGAAGTCATCAATTGTAGCAGCCTCTATTGAGGAGCCCTGTCCTCTAATTTGTCATCCATGAATTTTTCTAATTATTTAGCATCAAGACGCATGCATTTTGCGGTTTAATTGATTTTAGTAAATAAATAAAATTCAGTGATCTATTAATTGCTATATTTTTCATTAGTATCTTTTGTACCTGAAATCGGTAGATGATTTGGTCAGGCAACGTTTGATGAAAACACTTTGCTCAGTCATCGTATTTTCTGTGCTGTCGAAATCTCCTAGTCTGCTGCACTGATTGCCATCTCGGTCTATTTAAACGGATGCAGTGATAGTATTTTCGAAATTGGCTTGCTAACAGAATGCAAAGCATCATCAAGTTGTGTTCAGTATATATGTGGTGAGGTTGGCTATTCTACCTCCCATCTTTTCATTTTGTGCATCAGCAATGAGCAGAGTGGACTCATGTCACAGTGTGGGGGTTGTTCAATTTACCACCTCCGTGAGACAATGGATTTTGTCGCATAATGACGAGAAGCACTTGCAAATGTGTAAACGCCTTCAAGATTCTAGGATAAATTCGGACAACGTTGTATTCTACTTGCTAGTAAATGCATGATTTGATCATCCTGTCTGTAAAGAAGTCTCTGCGAATGCACATAGTCGCAACGACGTTTGGGTACTGTCGTGGCATGCAAGTGATAGAATGCGTGTAACCCATTCTACGCTAGCTGGCGGTGGCCCATTTCCCTGCCCTTACAGAGTTGCACCACCAGGCCGAAGCGTGCAGAGTCGGACCGCTGAATTATCCATCTCGCCTCACCTCAAATGGCATATTTCCCACTTCAAAGCTTAAAATTTGTTCTAGCCTTTTTATAGTCCACCAAATGTAAGCAGTGTTATGGTATTCGGAATCTGTTTTGGTATCTCTAGCCTTCTGCTAAGCAAAGGCAGCGCCATCGTGACAGCACAATATAGAGACACAACATCAAACTGATCACTTCGTGGAGCCATTCCACGCGTGATCTCGCCATGGTTTTGCACGAGTGCCATCTAGCTCGTTTAATTCATTTGTGCGTGGTCATGCTTGTTGCATTCAAGTGTGTGCATATGTCAAATCAAGCAGCTTCTCAGCACATTGGCTTTACGTAATGCCTACTGAGGTAGTATGTTAATTAACGGACCAGTTAGGAAAAGTAATGTTCCAAGAAATTTAGTTTGCTAAACTAAAGTAAACATTGGCGCTATTTGCTATGTTCAACTGCTAAACATTTACTGACATCCGCAAGACTTTTACCTGTTTCTTTGTATATCATTCGCACAAATTTACCATCAAGCATATTTTACTGAGAATTGTCGTGGTATGCATCTAATCCACCACAAATCATTGCCATAGCACTCCGCTCGAATTCTAAGCTGTCGCGTTTGGTCCCCCTTGAAATAACTATTTTTGGCCAAGCTGTCATATTTCGTCTTGACCAATATATTTTCCTTGCGTATCCACACCCTATAACTTGCATTACAGCTTGCGAGGTCTGTTGTTCTCAAAGAAACGAGTTTAAAATGCAATTGACGGTGTTCCTTTCACCATGCGAACCCTACCACACCCACGCACGCAACCTTATTCAACGCGTTTTGAAAAAATCACCCTAATCCAAGCTTTGATATGCGGGCCCGTCCTACTCTTTGGTAAGGTCAAGTCATGACTGTGTACGTGGTTTTGCTGCCCATCACCTCCTCTCCCAGCACGTTGTCCATGTGACGCTACGAAGCGGTGACGACATAACTATTGCCAATGCGGCTACTGCAGTAAGTGTGAGTCACAAGACTTGAATACAATGTAGTCCACGATTCCGTCGTCTATATCCGTCCACTGTTTAAGCTCAAGAGGCCCAAATTCAAGTTGCCTCAGGATTTTACAAGTAATATCACAGAAGGCAGCGCAAGACGAAGCGGTGAAAAATGCATGAATTTGATGTAACTTTGAAATTCCGATTTAAGCAGTGGACATTTGAACTTGAAATCTCTTCACAGTTCGCAAGCAAGTGCTTTGCATAAAAAATGAGAGAGGGCCTACTAACTTGGCTTTATTTTTCTACCTAGGCACCCGACCTGGTAAAATTCTTAGTAAATTGACTTGGTGAAATGAAGCTGGAATCATTTTAGGCCATTAAACCAATCAGAAGTGATTTCAGTCACATCTTAAAGCCCAAGCCGAATGTAGGCAAAAGTGCTAGTCAAATTCTTCTCTAGGGAGCTAATTTTCTTTTCTTCCTAGTGGTTTCAATGCGCAGGCAACGTCGAGAATGTTGCACTCCAGTGTTTGTGTACTAACCACAGAGGATCATGGCTTTTGCGCGTCGCATCGCAAGCCAGTCAGAAGAGGCAATTTAACTCAAAATAATGCGCCATCCACTGACACTACCTGAGGAACCAATGTCGAAATTGTTCGCGTTATTCAACGGTAGGCCTATACCTGCATTTACAAGATGATGCGAATAAAACGGCTCCGGATCCGCATTGTGCATTGTGCTAATGGTCATAAGGAACACATCGAAGGCAAAAAACGAGATCGAGTAAGCAGATTAACAGGTTAATACTTGCACAACTCAGCATATTTATGCAAAATGTTCTCAGCTTTTAGAACCTTAGACTTGACAAAGAAGTGGAAGTAATAGTCTCATAGAGCCAAGTAAGTTGAAAGCCACTGTCGATAGTGCTATTTTAGGTTTATTTTTACCACAGGAGCACACTAGAACGGGAGCTGCGTAGTCTCGTTTCATAATGTTTAATGTATGATCGCATTGCCGACGTAAATCAGGCGGAGCTTTTGCATTGCAAAAATGCACGCGGATCAACTACACACAGAAAGATCCATTAATGACTGTTTTTAACCATCCGCATCAGCTCATATCTAAGGCCTTTTCTTCCTGCATCGCAAACATGTGTGGCTGCAGTTGCACACCTGCGCTTTGGGGACTAGCGTAAATGACGGAAACAAAAATGGCCACGAACCTATTTGAGCCAGTTGCACAGGGTATGATTCCCATCCACCAAACACTGCCATCGCTCATCTCCAGAATTTGAAGCTGCTGCGCCTGGTATTTCTTTAAATGACTATTTAGGCCAAGTTGTGCTTTTTGTCTAAGTCAAATTTCTTTCCATTAAAATTGTGGTTCTCAAAAAGCCAATACAAGTGCTAATGACGACGCTTCCTTTACCGTGTGAGACCCATCACCACCACGCACTCAAAATGACTCCACAGGTTTGAGAAAAGTTATTCTGATCAAACCGCTGATGTTTGCGTCCTCTCCATTCTTCTCCCATGTCAAGTAAATATCAGACAGTTGTATAGTTGAGCTAGCGGAGGTCAGGTTTTTTGCGGTCGCATTTTCAAAGCCGTTAGCGGAAGGACTTAACCTCAGCTTCATTGAACTTTGTCTCCGAATCTAACAAACATAAGCGCCACTTCCACAACTCTTTGCGACTCTTCCTTTGACGAAGTAACTCCTTTGCTTCTAATGTTAAATTTCGGAATCAGTGTAGCATATCACCATTTCACCAAATGCCAGTGGAGGCATAACTTTCGAGCACAATGTATAAATTCAGCAAACTGAAGGAGTCAGGGCTAATGGCTTGGTCCGAAGGCCAGTCCGCATGTCAAGGGCAATGTAATTAACTAAGTGCCCGTAAATGAAAGTGGAGTTACGCAAAGTTTAGAAGATCTAAAAAAAATTTTCTTAGCGACACGCAAGTGGGGGCGTTTCGCAACGTTTGTAATGATAGTCTATTCTAGTGTACTGAAGGCGCTACAATAAAATGTGGAATGCAAAATTCGCTCACAGGCAACAAATCCGGCTGGGTGCATTCGAAGAGCAATTAGTGGTTTTCTAACACATTTGTGCTACATTTGCAATTTACTCAACTTCGAGACAAACGCCCACCTACTCACGGGGGAGGATTTATTCAGGGAACTTGCGGTTTAGCAATATTGCATCCCTTAGCTACGTGCGTTAAACTCCTCAATAGTACAGTAATATGTTTGGTCTGTGGCTGCCAATCATCCCTCAAGACGATGGCTGCAAACACTTGAGTATTTTTGCGCATTTTTTACTTGCGTACAAAGCTACGTCGGTCCCCATTGAAGCGGTATTTTTAATCTGTTGCAAAGCTATTTTGCGTGATTTTTGCCGGGTACATTGTAAGTAGTTGCTACAAATTTGTCCACATTCACGCACTTGCCATTGGCGCCTTCAAATGGCAATTATGTACTGACACCATTCGCATCACCTCACTTTCTCCAACTTGCCCACTTTTACACTTGCCACAGAATGGCAACAAGTGAGAAAGCTGACACTGCCCTTTTGTAGATTAATCACTCACTCGCCAATCGGTCGCGCGTGACCCATCCAAGGCGTCTGGGAAATGAGCAAGGTCAGCACAATGAAACACAAATACATTTGGATTTGAAGTGCACTTACGCTCTCCAATCCCCAAAGCACATGACTGGTAGGCCATTTATGCTTCGCTCGAATTGCACTTCAGTTTCCTCAACATTTTCTGTGCGGCATGTTCTCAAATTGGAGGACGGTGATGGAGGAATCCGACTAGATGCATCTACCTCCTCCTCAACCGGGTTCCATAGTTCGTTTTGGTTTTGGCTTTAGCATCTTATGTTGGCATAATCCGCAGTCAAATTGGGAGAAATTTAGCAGAGGTTCTATCCACGCCATTCTTCGACTTGGTGCATCTTTTACTACCCAATTATTCTTGTCGATATATGTGCTACGTGTGTGTTAAGCAGCACGACTCATGCTAACGTTTGAGGCGTTTCATTAAAATGTTTAGAAGTTTGTAAAGGATGGCGGCTCAATGGACTCCCTCTTTGCAGCCATGGCTCCCTAACACATAACTTACGCTTTATGTCATCATTAGATGTGGGTTCTAAAGCTAAAGACACTTAGAAAAGTGAAACTTATTCAAGATTTATTGAAGTGGTGTCTTGTCCTCCGAATTTAGTTTTACAATACCTCGATTTGATCTGTAGTCACGGAGACTTTGCGGAGAAGAGGGGAAGAGAAGAGAGTTCCTCCTTCACCCACGTGCTCATTTCATCCTCCTTGGCCTAGTTTTATGCAGTTAATGATTGAGGTGCTTCATTGATATTACTAAGACGGTTACAACATGTGGCGATTAGTCAGATTCCTATCCAGACCCATGACTATCCGACATTTACCTCGGCCTCTAATTCCATTTGCAGATGCGGATGCTGACACTGGAGACCACTGGAGATGTGGATATCAGACACGACAATGATAAGCTTTTCGTTTTGCGTTTTCTTGAGTTACATCAACGCAAACCGAAGTGTCCAATGCAACTGATTATTTGGGTCGATCGAGAAGCCAAGAGGGCCAGATGGATAAAGACATTGGGTCCTAGCATGTGTGGACAGCCTTTCTGCACTGCATATGCAATTGCTTAATAGCAAATACGATTAACCGTTTTTGCACTAGCTTCATAAGTTGCACTACATTCTCACTAGTTCTATTAGGCGTTTCTCTAAAATGGGTAAACCAACCTCTCAACGAACCCCAACATTTATCAACATATTTAAGATCTGCGAAATGCGTTTTTGACGTGTAAGACTATGGTCCTTAGTAACTCCATCTTAAATGCTCGTGCATCATGTACAATAACGGCCTGTTGAGATTGGTGAGTGTTCTTAATCTAAAGCAGAACCAGTCGGACGACTATGCGGTAAAGAAATTGCAAGTCGTCTACTTGCGGGGCATTGAGTTCTGTCCCCGCGCTTTCTCCTCTCTGAAGCGCTCCTATACTCGTTGACCGCACACTTCTGCCTACACTGCACAAATACAGGAAAGAAGACAAGCAAACCATAATACATTAGGAAAACTTGTAGCAAGTCTCATAGCGTGAGGCACACTACTGCCCACTGAGAAGTAGCGATAGTAAGGAATCGCCTAGATAGTCAGCACAGAATAATTTATCCAGATTATTAGCACTTGCGTTTGTAAATAAAGTGCTGGAGGATAATAACTACCTGCAAAATAGAGCACCACTAAAACACCTGTTTTGCGGCTCGAATGCGCCACAAATTTATGCTCAGGTGGCCGCTGTGAAATGCCCACTAAACAACTAAGAACTACACCTGTCTCCTTTGCGTACTCTGCATTGGTAGATTATGTCGTCCTCTCGGAAGTCCGCCATCTATCCGCCGTCTGGCTGATGACATCACCAGTTTCCTGGAGGCACGTACAGGCATCATCAAGTCACGATGATTGTAAACACGCCTGTAAGTATTGGAGTTTTGGTTGATAACAAAGTCCCAAAACTAGATGATTTGTGGCACTGGTAAGTAGCAAATGAAAGGTGTGCACTTTTGATAGTGGAGGTCGCAAAACCAAACCAGTTAAGTCATATCATGGTGCAAAAGACTTAATTGTCGAGTTTCTGATTAAAATCCCCTGCTGCACTAATCTCAAGCCAAAATAGTCAGCACATATCGGTGACTTCGAGGCCGAGATGGCAACAAGTTACTCTGATTCCGCCAATGTGTAAACGCTACTGGCTCTTATAACAACTCCATGGCAGCTGCACCCGAGAGCTGAGGTATCGTATTTTGGCACCAGTTGAGCATATTTTAGACTTACGACTGCAGAATCGTCAGTGCACGATAAGTAGGGAGAGGAATTATTGTACCTGCTTTAAGATGGCGAGGAGAAGGTATAACGAACCATGCCGTTGCGAGAGAAATTACGGAATCCCGAAGCTGACCACAGGTAATTCACTTACACTTGGCTTGGTATTTGCCAGCTCTGACAGGGCCACCCATTACGCAGCCATCACCAGCTCGGAAGACTGGCGGCAAAGACCGGAACCATCTGCGTTGCTCCTACTATATCCGTTTTCGGGGAAGATATTAGAAGACCACAGTATCTGTACCCTTGTTGTTCCCTTCCATCGTCTTGAAGACAACTTTCGCAAGTGATGAGATAAGAAGGAGATACGGTCATGTTGACGTCAAATGTGTCCTGGATTTAGTTCAACACATACGTAGTGGGGTTGGCTGCTCGATCTCCCATCTCTGCATTTTGTGCTTCAGCGATGGGCAGAGTGACACATGCCAGAGTGTAAGAGTTGTTCAAGTGAAATGCGGTTTCCCACGCAGAGGACAATGGCAATCGGATGTTCATTACCATGCAATCGTTCTGCCGTTCTCTGTAAGAATGACTTACGCACCACAGATTTGCTTGACTTGACTAATGAGAATAGATAGACGAAAGCTCAACTACTTGGCTTGGGAAACTGGCCCACACAGTGCGTCAGAAGGTGACTTGGAAGGCAAAATGGCCTAATTTCTCCATCAGTTTATTGCCTAGATGACAGAGTATGTCTTGCAGAA
Source organism: Taenia multiceps (assembly GCA_001923025.3). Lineage (NCBI taxonomy): Eukaryota > Metazoa > Platyhelminthes > Cestoda > Cyclophyllidea > Taeniidae > Taenia > Taenia multiceps. The sequence continues at coordinate 40,924,733 of CM010312.1, forward strand.
GAAGAACTTTAGTGTTCATCAGCTACAAATTCATTTGTCCTCATTCGTAGCTCAAAAATAAATAGGTCAGAAAGCAACTAAAAGAGGAATTTATGCCCAATTTACTCCTGATTATTTTATAAGCAGGGAACCTCCAATGGGATTGGGTTGATACTCTCATTACTTCTGACAGTTTCAGTAGTTTTCCAGAACTTTGTTAGAAAGGCACATTCATATTGTGAGTTGTTGTGGGATAGCTTTGTGTTTGTAGCTGCGATCTACAAACTTGCGGTAATTATTGGGCAAGGGTGTATCAAAATCCAAAATAAACTAGAACACACAGCTTCCAAGTTGATTGACTGGAATGGGTTAAGTAGGTGCTTGTTGCCCCGAGTTGATTGGGCGCAGTGATAATCGGCGTGGTTGTGGGCGTAAAAGCATGGCAAGGTTGACGAATCTTGCCTTGTGCCTTGAGAGCTCATCCAAGAGTGGGAATTTCGTTCACTGTATACGCACTGCAGGGGTACAAAGCGAGGGGTCTTTCTGCCTCCCTTTGCGTAGAAGTCAGCGTAGGTGCAGTGAGTAGGCGATTAGCAAATTTGTTCCATTCCGAGAAGTGGTCCCTTAGAAAAGGGCATTAAAAGGACCAGCGACAACAAATGACCCTGTAAGCAGAACTGGACTCATTTCTCGTAGAATTAAAAGCACACACTTTGATGGTGCTGTATCACCTTAAAAAGTTAGAGTAAAGCAATTTTGCTACATAGTGCAAAACACAAAACCTGTGATGAGTGAGGACTTTACAAATGTCCAAAATGCTAGACCATATATTCTTGAGTCAGTAGGCAGCAGCCTTAGAAGGGTGTCATATTTGATGGTTCTTGACGTTCTGCAAACACGATCTATGCAGGCCCACAGATAAACTTGAGGAAGGCGAACCATTGCCACATTGCTTGTGCTCTAGGGACAAGCAACCCAAACTCAATCACCTTCATTTCCGTCTTCATTCAAGTCCTCTGTTCCCTGCGCCGCCGCAACTCAAGCTGTAAATGTAAATGTAAATGTAAAGGCTTCAAGTAGGTGATTTTTGCGAGATCTGCATCGTAACAAGTTTTAGTAGCTTCTTTAAAAGGCATTGACTAGATATGCTGTAGCAGCAAGCGGTTGTCTTCAAAGGGACATTAAACCGAAACGTCGCCGTACGCGACTCACAACAATGTAAAGTGTAGACTTCTGAGGTGGTGGCCGAACGGTTTGTGAGTTTGTCTACCGAGCGCTGCAATACCAAATTGCTTCCCATCGCAAGTCAATCACGCAGGCAGGAAGCAGTCGAAAATGCACCGGATGACATCACGACTCATGCGGAAGATGAAAAGGGGATGCTGATCAACTTGAAAGCCTATTCATTTGGCTGGATCTCCTAAGTGGCTCTTATTTGATTGGCAATCACGATTCTCCTGATTGATTATAGGAGTTACCGTCCGCTGTGTCATCGATGCTGTCTGGTATGGCTGAGAGTCTTTACACGCCAAACTCGAATTCCAATGTCTCCAATAATAGAGAAAGGCAACTTGATGCGTAATGCGCCCACTATCAGAATGTAGCTTTCAAGGGGCGGCTGCCATCGCACCCCTACCTAATCGCTGTGTTGAGAGCTTGGCGAGAAACTTCTGCCTCATTACAACACACTTAAACGCTTCTTGCACAGAAAAACGTACTTAAATCGCAACGACCATTTCGGCAGGGTAGTTCTCTCCTGGTGTGATGGCTTGTTTATCTGCAAAAGGAGCGGCAGATGAGAGTGAAAACACGTGGATTCTGAGAACGGCACGTATTTTTTACGTGATGCCAATTGTTGATGGGCCTTACAGCAGTTCTGTCTCAAACACAGAATTGAGTAGGATGCGAGTAAAAAGCCACAGTAGTGTTAATATCGTGGGTGACAAATGGATAAACTCTCTGGACTCACAGTTTTTGCGCTCTCTTAGAAATAACAGCAGGGTTTAGACCTGCTACCACCATCTACGCCAATGCTCCTATCTTCTTCCTCCAATTCATTCATTGACAGCGTATGAAGAAGAAGCGCATGTTAAATAAAATATCATTGACTACAGGTTTCCTTTGCAAGTGAAAGCTCGTTGTCGCATTCATGCTGTTTGACACAGAGATCAGCGCCTGGCTTTGTGTCCACTTGCACCAATTGCTCATTTTGACTAGCAGCGTGCTTCATCCCTGTGCTCCATTATCATCACTGTGTTTACTAAAGGTGATTTACCAAGCACCTGCCATTATGCAAGAGGAATTGGCTCAAACATTTACAACGATCTTCATCAAAGGAATATCCCCTAATCCGTAGCCAAATTACCCCGCCTGTGAATCCTCAGAATGCTCTGTTAAGTAGCTGCTGCCAATTTATCCACCATTGTGAAGTAGCTGTGTAACGACACCAGTCGAATCAGCTATCTTGATCCAACTTACACAACTAACAACTGCTATAAAGCAACGGCAGGAGAATGTGCTGACACTATTCCCGTTTGCCGATTGGTCGCCCACCCGCCAATCGGTAACACATGACCCATCGGAGACGTCTGGAAAATGAGCGAGGTCAGTGCACTGAAACACAAATGTATTTGGATTGTAAGGGAATTTACGCTCTCCAAATGCCAAAGCATATGTCTGGTGGGTCATCTATGCTTCACTCAAATCGCACTTCTGTTTCTTCAATATTTTCGGTAAGGCGCATTCTCGGATTGGATGATGGTGATGGAAAAACCGGATTTGATACTCCAGTCCCTAGTTCGACCGGTTTTTACAGTTCGTTCAATCGTTTAAATGCATTTCAAATTTGGTTTTGTTATGATCTGCTTGGCCAAGTCCAGATAATTGTTTAGATACTGGCGTCTTAGTTTCCCATCCCCTAAAATCCAATTTGGGAGCACTTTCCTAGGGCCTTCACTGGTTCGTTTCTTCATTTATGTTATCTTCCAGCATTTACTTATTATCAGCAACATATGTTGTGCATACGCATTGGTTAGTATGCCTCATTTGCGAAGGTTAGGAATATAAACAAAAGGCGTTGCAGTTGGACAGGATTTCGTTTTCCTTCCTCTTCCCACTAAATGCTTGAGATGAATCACTAATGATAGCTAGATGGTTGGAGAAAGTGACGGTTCAACAGTCCCCTATCCACACCCATGACTTAACAACACCATTCATATGTGTGAGCTGACACTGAAAAGCCCTAGATATGTAAAACTTCCATGTGTCATTCCTAGCTTTGTCGTTTTGCGATCTCTCGGGTACATTCACTCGGGCCGATGTGTTCAATCCGACCGATTACTAGGGTGGATCAAGAAGCCACATAGACCAGGTGCATAGCACCTTAGAGCATTAGTATGTTTGGGTGACATTTGGCCTCTCTTCATACAATTGTTGATTAAAATATGCAACCAACTACTTTCTTGCACTATTTCTATAAGTTACACAACGTTGTCGTGGGCCGTTCAGTACAGCTCTACAATGGGTGGGAGGACTGACAATCCAATGACCCCTCCATATTTATCAACAAACCACGTTAGCGTCTCGACATAAGCATCTCTACAATACTCCTAGCAGTAAAGGCAATCGTTGAGTCTACACTTTTTCAATGCAGACACACAGCAGACCTTAAATGAGGACAAAGCAGTAGAAGGAACCACTCATGGCTTCAATCCATCGACCGGTTCACCACTTCTTCCAACCACGAATTCTTCTATGCTCACTAGGACAACGCAGAAGGAACAGAACTACCGAATACAATCTTCTTCGACCCAAGCGACTAGTCAGCAGAATCAGGCAAAACCCAACCACACGTCAACTGGCCCCCTGCCAGGCCCGCTCTTCCTCTTTCCGCTATCTGGCACCCCCAATGACTGTGGCCTCTTTTCATCGCCGTTTAAACCTTGCAACCCTCACCAATTTAGGCGTCGGATTATGTTTAATAAGTTTCAATTGTCCCAGTTGGAGAATCGCTTTCAAAAACAGCATTACCTCACCGTTCGAGAATGCGTCAAACTCGCTCATGCTATTGGTCTGACTCCCACACAGGTAAATTAACTTGTTGTCACGGTCGATGTTCCAGCTCAATGCCATTTGCTACTTTATAAGTGCAGCCTGTCCATCTGTTTCTCTTAGGTAAATAATTGGTTTCGAAATCACCGCTGCAGGAGGAAGAGATCGTCCCAGGATGATTTTGTCAAAGCTTCTACGCACAAAGTGCCAGCCAATTATGTCTATGTACTACCAAATGCCATAACAATTTGCCACAACAACAGTACCAGAAATTTTGGAGGTTCAGCCATTCCACAGTGGTCACCGATCGGACAACTATTGCAGCATTCCATGATGCAGCTACAAACTACATCACATGTTCTGTTAAAGTTACAAACTCCAAGAGGGCGAAAAATGGAAGTAGAGGATGAGGCAATGCATGCCTGCCATACCCCAGCATATCTACCTCAGAACATAACGCCGACCTCTGGAAAAGGAGCTGGTGAAAATGAAGGCGCTAGTGTTAAGTGGAAATTTTCTGAACTGTATGGGGGCAAAATTTGATGGAGATACTGACGCCTCCCAAAGGCACATGAATTATTTGAGAATAAAATTTTGCTTGTCAAGATTTTTCGTTGGGTTTTATCACACATTTGCCACAGCTTTTGTTCTATCACCAATCCAAACCCTTATGCAGAGGGTTGTCCAGTGGTCCAACGGTATGAATATTAGTTGAACAGACTACAATTTAATGTGTTCGGCAGGGGTTGACTTGAAATATTTAAATTTCTGGAACGATCGCAGGGGACAACGAAGGGGATGTCGAGCAACCTTGACCACGTTTAAACGGTCAATATGCATGTGGTCGGGTTTGCGGGAATGGGAACCGTCTATTTCAGAGTCGTCAATGACATTGGCTCTGGAGGGCAACAAACATCTCTTACTTTCACAATTCATGCATCAACTCTGTGTGTGCCAAATGTTAGTTTATTTTGTCAGTTCTAGCTTTATTTGAGTGGGCGTTGTTGGACTCAGAACACAGCAGGGCATAAAGCCCCTCTTGAGGCGCTTGATGTTTCCCAGCCTTGCCAATTTCTACTGCCTTAATTGGCGCAACGCAATGAGCGTGTACTTCACTCATTTAGGCACACCACCATCGAAGCTGAAGTGATCAATAGCGCAGCATTGCGTGTTTGATAGCAGGTTCCGGTTTCATGAAACCCTTCCTCGACAATAGTCGCGAGCTTGTGCAGTTGCAAGATTCGCGCACTTCAAACCGCATTGCAAATATCGCCTTCTGATGAAGCCTTGGAAATCTACTAAACCTGTCTTAAATAACGAGCGCATTACCCTAATTTCATATGTGCTTCCAAATTTGGTTGCAGACTCAGGTGGTATTCAAACTGACAGGCCGAATCACTTTTAATTGGCTTTGCCACGAAGCAGTCAGTAATTTGCGCACCTGCTCACCAGTTACCCACATTTCATGTACTCACCTTTTAAATGTGATTAAGTTAAAGGGCTATTTAGCATCCTCTCCAACTTTTACAAAGACTATGAAATGGATGAGGTGAAAGGTGATAGCAACTTCATAATCTACTGGCAACGATCGCTATGGTTCTTGCAAATTACACCTGTGGTGGAACACGCACTCTGATCCTGTCAAGTTGCGGCAGGCTTCAAATCACTGAGACCCGAGTGACGGCTGATTTGGCGGCTTCGCGGGCCTACCACAACATGGTTACACCTTCGACCTATTAAGTAAAGTCGGGTCTTTTCTGAGTTATACTTATGCCTGCGTAAACAATGCATGCTGAAAACATTGATTTCACGCAAAATTGTTGGCGTACTTAAGATTAATGGATTTATTATAAAGGTGGAAACGCTTCTTCGCCTAGTAAGGTGAGGCCCTAAAATCACATTATCTAGCCTAATCAAGGGATTACAGCGATTGCAAACGCTTTGAAGTATTCCTCAACAAAGTTCTGTAGTGGCTGCATAAAAGACGTCACGGCAAATTAGTATCCATTCCTTTTAAGTGGAATTTGCTTGGCCGGTTCTATGACTCCCTGCGAATCTAGCATTTGATCGCGACATTGCCTAATATATTCTCAATTGGTGTTCCTCTACCCCTTGTGCTCTTGTGGTAACTGCCGAGCACTACTTAAAGAGCGTCAAGGAATTGTAGACGTTCGTTTATAAATGATGACTTAAGCACGTAGCTGAAGGAAGGAGCTCGGTTTTGTTCCCCTCTAGCAAGCAAAAACACCATGGCTGCTGATTAAATAAAGGTGTTCGAAGCTTACAAATTTAGAAGGCGAGAAATCACTTGAATAACAACATTAAGTGCATGTATAATGACCATAATCCATCCATTGTCTGCAACACTAACATCGGCTTCAGGATTTTGTGTGAAGAAGCAGAACCCGAGCAGTGTGGCTTGATACAAACACTAAGTGGTGATTATGCTAAAGTGTGGGGCTTAATGTGGAAATTGCAACCAAACACAATTTACTCGAGTTATCATTTCCACCTTACATTTTAGTGGAATTAAATAATGATCAAGAGACCACAACGACCACCTTTGGTACTAGCCCCGCATATTCATGGGTGTGCTTTGTTGAGCCAACTAATAGACTCACCATCACCAGACAGGCGAGAGGGTGAGCTGAGGGTGAGGGTGAGCTTTGGGGTTTGGAGAGCGTAAATCCCCTTACAATTTAGACGTATTTGTGCTTCAGTGCAACGAACTTGCTCATTTTTAAGAAGCCTCAGATTGGCCACGTGCCGTAGATATGCGAGAGGGCGACCAATAGTCAAAGGGCGATGGTGTCAGCTTACTCAAGTGCCGTTGCGATATGGCAAGTAAGAATTGGGTGAGTTGGAGTAAGAGAGCTGATGCGGCTGTCTTCGTTACACAGCTGCTATTTATGAGCACCAGTGGCAACTTCAGAATTGTGGGTAAATTGGTAGCAACTAATCACTATGTATTCCGCGGATTTATAGGTAGGATAATTTTGCTACAAATTAAGGAATGCCATCCGATGGGGGTTATCGTAGCCTTTGAGCCAATTCATCACGCATAATGGCAAATGCTTGGTAAAGCACCTTCAATGAACATGGAATACAGGAATGAAGCATATTATCAGTCAAAGTGAGCGATTGGTGGAGATGGACACAAAGTCAGGTGCTGGTCACTGTGTCATTCAACATAAGTGCATCAACGAGCTTTTAATTGCAAAGAGAATCTGTAGTCAACGTTGCTTTATTCATAGACGTACTTTCTTCATACACTGCCATTGAATGAATTTGAGGGAGAAGTTAGGAGTAGTGGGGTGGATGGTGACAGCAGGCTTAAACCCTGCTGTTAATTCTATGAGATTGTAAGGCCAGTGAGTGCAGAGTCTTTCTATTCGTCGTCTACGATGCCAATGCTACTATGGTTTTTTACTTGTTAAAACAGTGACATTCTGTTCAATTCTGTGCTTGAGATCGAAATGTTTGGAGCCCCACCAAAATCTGTCACCATGTGGAACATGCGCACCATGCTCAGAATCAACACGTTTTATGCTCTCTTCTGCTGCTTCCTACGCATCTTAGCAAACTCTCACATCACAAAGGGACTGCTCAGCGAATGTAGCGGTTAAAATTTAAGTTCGTTTTTCTCTACAATAAGTCGTTAAATAGGCTTTGATGAGGCAGAAGTTTCCTATCAGGCCTTTAGCACAGCGACTAGGTAGAGATACGATGGCAGCCGTTACTTAATATTTACATTCTGATGATGGACACATTACGCATCAAGTTGCATTACTCCATTCTTGGGGACATTGGGATTGGAGTTTGGCGTGTAAAGCCGCTCGGACATCAGTGGTAACGAAATGACCGGTAACATCTGCATCAATTGGGAAAATCGTGAAAGCTAGTCAAATAAGTGCCACTTAAGAGAGCTAACTAAATAACTAGGCTCTCAAGCATACCAGCATTCCATTTTCTTCCTCGATATGGGCCATAGACACGTGCGATGCATCTCCGACTGCTTTCTGACTGAGTGACTGACTTGCGCTGAGAAGCAGTTTTGTAATGCAGCGTTTAGTGAGCAAACTAAGAAATCGTGCGGCAACTACCTCAAAAGTCCACACTTTACATTTTTCAAATCGTGGATTGTAAGTTTCTTTAAGACCCTTTCGAGGACTGAGCACTTGCTACAGCAGTACATTTAGTCGACACTGTTAAAAGAAGTTAAGTAAACTTGTTACAAGGCAGCTCCTGCAATTATTACCTTCACACTTGCCTATTTTCATCCACTTTCATCCGCATCCTTTTGAACAATATCTTTCATCACCTCATGTTGTCTGATGTTAACTTGAGCTGAAGTGGCATACAAAACTCATGAATCGAAGTAAGACGGAAATGAAGGTAATGGAGTTTGAGTTGTTTGCTTCTGGAGTGCAAGCAATGTAGCAACGGCTTGCCTTCGCTAAGTACATTAGTGGGTCTACATAGGACGTGTTTACAGACTGTAGATAAACACTAAGAATGGCACTCTCCTAAAGTACCAATTTTAGCGTTGAGATGTGAAAGCTGTTGCTTACTGGGATTAAAACATGCAATTTAGTATTTCGACGTTTGTAATACCTTCACTAATCGCAGGTTTTGCATTTCGCATGAAATAGTCAAGGCTGTTTTCACTTTTGCCTTTTAGATAGAAAAATTTTTAAAGTGTGCTTTAAATTCTACAAGAAATTAGCTCCAGTTCTAATATAGGGACCGACTGTCGTCGCCTGTCCTTCTGAAATATGGTCTTATAAGAGGCCATGTGTTGGAATGAAACACTTGCCAATCATCTCCCCAATGTGCGCACGCTGAATTTCACGTAAAGGGAGGTAAAAACGCCTCCCACTTTGCATCTTATTAGTACGAACACCATGAAAAGGATTGACGTGTTTAACTGATGTCCCAAGGCACAAGGCAAGATTGATCAACCTTTATTAGACCATTATCTTCAAGACCTTGCCATTTTCTACTGTCCAATCGTAGCAATGCAGTGAGCGCTTACTTATCTCATTTAAACTAATCACCTTCGAGGCTGCAGTCGTCAATAACGCAGCCTTGTGTGTGATCTAGTGCATTTTGGATTCTGCAAAACCCTTGTCCTAGAATCACCGCAAGTTTGTTCATTGCAGCTATTGTTTGCAGAGCCATCCCACATTAACCCACACTATGAATATCGCCTCTTACTATAGCCATAGAAAACTACTCAACCTATTGGAAGTAACGAGCATGTCAAACCAATATTATTTGAGTTTTCCTGCTTGTAAACTAGGTAGGAGTGTATTAGGCATGATAACCCCCTTTAGTTGCTTTCTAGCTTATTTATTTTTAAAAAAGTGCGCATGAAGTGTAAACGGGTCTGTCGCTGATGAGTACCAAATTTCTTCCTCAGCTAGATTTACTCCATCATTTTGGCAATCAATTGGCGAAGGAATGGGGCCGTCCTGTCTTCTGAGTCACCTGTCCGACGCCATGCTTGGGTCAATTTTCCAGATCAAGCAGTTAAGCTTCTGTCCATGCGTTCTCGACCATAAGGTCAAACAAACCTGCGGTGGGTAAAAAACTCACTTGGGTTCCAATTGCAGTGTTACATGTGTCCACTCGGCTCATCGCTGAAGCATAAAACGAGGAGACGTAAGATAGAATGGTTAACCTCATCACACACATGCGAAAATGTATCCAAGACATGTTTGATGTCGACTTGACCGTACCTCCTTCTTATCCCGCCATTTATTGAAGTTGCCATCAGGACGGTGGAAGAGACAATAAAGATACTGACACTATAGTCCTCTAATGTCTTCGAAAAGTGGATACAGCAGAAACAGTGCTGATGGTTGCGGTCTTTGATGCCAATGTGCCGATACATTGATGGAAGCGTAGTGGGTAACCGTCAGGTCTGGCAAACGCCAAGCCACTTGTGAGCGATTTACCTGTGCTCGACTGCAAGAATCAGCCATTTCTCTCGCTTTGTCAAAGTAGGTGTAGCGGTTTCTCTCCTTAATTATTGTGTGCTGATAGTTCTGTGGACATAATTATGGAATTTGCTCAACCAGTGCCCAAACATGGTACTTCAGCCTTCGGGCGCAGCTGCTATGGTGCTGCTTTGAGTGACAGTGGCGTTTGGGCATTGGTGGAATCAACGCGAACTGTTGCCACCTCAGCCTCGATGTCACTTACTTGTACAGACTACTTTGACTTGAGATTAGTGTAGCAGGCGATTCTAATCAGAAGTTTGACACTTAAGTCCTTTGCATCATGAGATGACTTAGTTGTTTCTGCCCCGTGACTTCACTTGACAAAGGTGCACATCTTTTAATTTCCACTTATTAATGCCACAAATTATCTAGTTTAGGAGCTGCGGAACTTGAAACATGGAACTTTGTTAGCAACCGAATCTCTACTGTTTACAAAATGTGCCTACAGTCATCGCAACTTTGTGATGTGCGCACGTGTGTCCTGGATACTGTAGAAGTCACCAGCCAGACAGAAGATAAAGGGGGACTCATGAGAGGACAGCATAAGCGACCATTTTGATGAGCGCACGAAGGAGACAGGGGTAATCTCCAATTGTCTAGTGGGTGTGTCAGAAGGACCGCAAGAGCTTGAATTTGTGACGCGACCGAGCCGCAAATCATGGGTGCCAGTGGTGCTTCAGTTTAAAGGTAGTTATTATCCACTCACATTTGTATTTACGAGCAGGAAATTAATAACTTGGATTGAAAGCCTTCCCGGCTGACTACATGTGAGCTTCATTACTATCGCTACTATTTAGTGAGACGTACCGCACTTATGAATTAGTTTTGCTAGCCATCTCCCCTGCATTTGTGCAATGTAGACAAAAATGTGCAGTCAGCAAATATATGAGCGAGTTAGAGAAATAAAACTCAATGACAGGATTCAATAGCAAGCAACTGGTCGACTTGCAACTTCTTTACCTCATAGTTGTTCAATTAATTCTGTTTCAGTTTGAGAGCACTCACTCATCCAAACGGATAGTCGCTGCACATGAAGTACGGCCAAATAAGGTAAATTTATTAAAGACTGTAGTTTCACACAAAGAAAACGCATTTGCAGATCTTCACACAGTGTTTAGCTGCAACATCAAATAATCGATAAAACTTTTTGCCGCTGAGTCGTGTCATTCTCTACATCAAGTAATCCTTCCTCTTCGGAGATTCACTAGTTCACCCAGTTAACAAACTTGTGTTTAATAACCTTCTTAGTGGTGAGAGAGGATGGTGAAGTGAGTCTATCTCATCAACCCTGATCACCCATGACCTTGCATGTTGGCGTCCTGGATATTGGGCAAACAAGTTCAACTAGATGTGCTAGACAACGCTAAGACACCACAACTATGGTCGTTCAATTCTTCCATCTTCACTTTGCGACACACCCTTTCCATGGGGAAGAAAACTTGCCTTTCTTGCAGGCTTTAGGCCAATCTTTGCGCACCTTCGTCAAGCAAGACTTTGACCACAGTGGTTTTAGTTGATGCTCTTAGCCAACCTGTATTCCTCTTCCAAGGGAATGGACATCGAGATTAAGTAGACATGTGTTGGCACTACTACAATAGTGCCTGAGTTGGAAAACGTCTTTACTTTGTTGAACAGCACGACTTTTACAAGATGGCTTGAAACCACAAGATTAAGGTTCTAATTCCGACCTCATCATCAGAGAATACTGTGAAATCGACGCGCCGTCCTCGAAATTTCAATATGTATGTGGTGGAAGTTGTAGAATTCTAGAAACCGATTTGTGAAAGTACAATGCTACGCTGGTTTAGCCCGTCTCCTACCAGGAAAAATGGGTATTTGCTTGAAGTTCCTCCAATCACTACCATAAAGTAGGGGCAAACTACAGGGATTAGTAAAGGCATCTTCACCACAAATTGAATTGAATTGAATTGAATTGTCCAAGACGGGGTGTTTCATCACTAGCTAGGTGAATGTTCGACCTCTCGACCCTTCGCTTTTGCTAGCCGCAGCAGTGACAGCCTCCACCGAATGAAGTGCTTGACCACCATCAGATTAATTGGATGGGCAATTAGCTTTGACACATACTCTTTCATTATTCCACCATTCATCACTTCACTACAGCTGTAAATCTCCGTTCCACACGCGTATGATGCAGCAATGGGCTGGAGGTTCGCAGATAACTACTCGAATTTCAAAGTCTGTAGAACAATACCTAGGTCCATGTGCTCATTACTGAACAATCCATCTTAACGTCACTCTTATGTCTTTCGTTGTAGAGCTCTGTTGCTAGGGTTTTGAACAGAAGGTGATGGAACACCATAAATCGAGGCTATCCATGTCGTAAGTTCCTGCGTCTATCGGTTTGTGCTTAACAGCCGTGTTTTCTCCAAAATGGGGAGTCATACGTAGCAGCGCATCATGACTAAGTTCCAAAGAGTCATCTGTAGTCGTCTCGAATGGATGCATGAAAATTGCACGACCACGGTTGTGATGATATGCTGCCGTATGGTACGTGTAATACAACTTGTTGGCCAAAGGCTTTAAACACTAGCATGCAGGGTCAGCGCCACAATTCCCATGCATCTGGTAAGGGTAGATGATTCATAAACCTCGGTGTAAGCTGCGACAGGCACACAGTCCATAGGCGCATTGCAGTTTCTTCCCCACCCGTACAGAAATTTTCCACTTGATCTCTCTTTACATGAAAAATCCCGTCATACTTTTAAAACCCCAACAGATAATAACTGCAGAAGGATTTGGGACAGCAGTCAATTTTACTGCTTACATAACAATGCATTCCGACTCCAATCACCACCGGCAAGCAATCGTGCCTAATCTTTCTTTAAGTTGACAACAATAGAGGCGTGATAAGTCGCGGAGAAGGTAATGAAGAAACAGGTGAATAAATATGGGTTTGATTTGATAACTGGTCCCCCAAACGCCCAAGCTCAAACTCCGGGTGTAATGATTATTGCGCTTAAACCTATCGTTAATCAAAAATCAATTCAGCTAGGGAATTAGGTACTATTTCGGCATTAGTGACATTGTGATCAGCAAAGTGTGATCGGCTAAGTACTGCACCCGCCTTCCTATTGCAATCTCGTTACTACGTCAAGTGCAACTGTGAATTGAAAAGTGTGCATATGATAACCCGTCATTCCATAAGTGTGCGGCACAGAGAAGTGACAGACGTGCTCACTGTAAAACTCGTTAAGTTCATGGAATCGTAAGCATCCACTGAGACTCTTACCTGTGCAATGGGTCTGCCGTATGCCTTTTGTGCATAGTCCTACAGGTTGTATGGACTGAAAGGACTAATGAAATTGAAAAGAACTATGCATTGACGTTTTGATTAACAAAGTACTTCTGTTACTTCCAAGGATTTTGTTCATAAACAACATCCTGCACCCAACGCTCATTTAAAAACATGCGCTTCGCACAGTGTCTTACATGTGTGCTGCCACACCTACTTTGCGTCAACTGGGTGAAGCCTATTCCACCGAAAATACTGAGAAGGCAGGTTGCAAGCCTCATCTTTGGTAGGAATTTTCGAGAGAATAAGCATGTTCACGTAGACTACACACGCATACATGGGGAAGTTGTAATGGGTTGACTGATGGCTGAAGGCTGAGCGACTGTGAAAGTGATGTAGTGTGGTGGTTATCGCATAGAACGAGCCAGAGCGGTGGCATAGAATGGCACAATTGCACCATGTGTGGAGGGGTTGATTTTCGTGGTGCAGATGTTAGCATAACTTCTTCTGACCGAAGGCAAGTCAGTGCTTTTGAACGACATCTGTCCTCCTTCATGCGCAGTTTTGGAAAGTAGGACGGCAGGCAAGACTCCACACCAACTTCAACATTGTTTCAGGCAGCACAAACACAATGATCACATGCGCTTTCCTTCCACACCCGTTCAATTGCCCTCCGGCGTCTGCAGCACATGGACACAAACACTTGCTTAGTGGCACTACTTCTTGCAAACAGATTAGTAGTCCCTCGCAAATCGACAAATTTGGAAAACTTGGTTGTGTCAGTGTGAAGGACATTTTGGGAATCTAAAGGGCAAGAACGCGAATCCCACTACACCGTCCACTAATGGGATAGTACGAAGATTGACTATGCTCCATCACTGAGTGCAAAGCGTGGGCAGGTGGAGTAATCCACATTGACTATGCCACATGAAAGTTGGTAAGGGTAAAGCGACACATAAAAATGGGTGCTGATCTCAGCATTTAATCATGTTAGTATAGAGTCATTTTGCGCTGCACGAGTCTTCGATCTTCCTAACATCTCCTATCAAAATGCGTCAAGTAGAAATGGAGTACAAGCTAGATAAGAGGCACTTAAATTGCGCTTTTTTTCCATTTCGAGCTTATCAACAGAGCTGTCGGTCTCTTGGGACTACGAGGTTTTTACAGTGCCAGCTCCCTCCTACATCCGTCTGCCTTCCCTTTCCCAATTCTTAGAACAAGGAAGAACTGTGGAAAGTGTATCTTAGTTTGGTACAAGAAAAAGTCGAACTTAACCTAACAATGCTATACCTGGCTTAAAATACTGCACTGTTAACCGTTATTTCTACCTTGTTTTACTGAGATGCAGTTGACACTGATCACAGATTTATGGAGAAGTGTTATGCTACTCTTGTGTTGATAAAGCTGGAGAACTAAAAGTTTCTACCCACGCGGAACAACAAGACCCAAGCATTTACTATCGAGCCAGAATGACTAAGCAAATTCCACCCAGACTCCACTTTTGGATAGAGCGTCTCAAAACTTCGACATTCAAGAGGACCATGATTCGTTGATCGGATAAACTTCGCTTCGCAAACCGCATCCATGGTCTGCAGGTCAGCGCATTTTATGATGCTCCCAAAATGGCGTTGGTTGAGATGCTGTCCATTGAGCACTTTACAAACTATACTAGTAAAATTGCTTCCGTACATCCTTACGAGGGCCTATCTAATCTCTGTTTCTAGTCACAAATAAGAACGGAAGGAGTTAAGGACTTTAAATGTCCTCCTACGGAAATAGAAATCATCCATGCATTACTTAAGAAATCTACTGTCTAAGCAATCTTCATTTATGCACCATCTATAGCATGCAAGAGACAGGACTAATCCAGTTCTAATTTTCTTCTAATATTTTGAATCATAATGCCCTATTTGCACTGCCATCGCTGGTTGGTCAACTCACCACACACTCAGGTGCATTCATTTTAACACACATGATGTATTAACTAAGTTCGCAGACAAGTCATGTCAAGCAGTGGTGCAACTGTGGCGCTCGACTCTCCCCTGAAATGGAAGGAAGACGTAACACCAAGTAAAAGTATTGCTGATGTAAAGGAGGCATTAAGTGGGGGTGAGGAGGGAGGAGACTGCTGCCATTGTTGGGAGACTGTGCCACAAAGCGTAATTACAAAATTCGGTGACGCAACAATTTCACCAGGCTTTGCCTTACTTTCGTTCCCTTCCCTAGAGTCACTCTATTCCCACTGAGCACAATGATCGTTCGTTAAGACTTTAATCCACTATTTGACATGCCCTTAGCACTGTTCGGCTGTTGCCCATGTGATTATGATGGCAAACGAAGGGATGGTGACGGTTGTACTCAGACGTTATCTGTTGTTTCCGTCGCGTTGCAAGGTGCAAATGCGGTTTGCTGCTGCGCTAAAAGAAAATTTGGCAGTAATTTTGCTGGTGATTGCGGTCGTCAATATGATTGCTGCTGCCTTAGTAATGGATGCAAGTGGAATGGGATTTGAGACGCCTTTGATGTGTGTCGATTCCGTGATTGATTAGAAGTGTCCAGAGGTATTTGTAACGGCACACTTCCCTTGTGCTCCTTCTCATCACTTCAGTTCACTTCTCGCATTTTTGAGACTTGGATGGGAGCAAATGCGTGTAGAAATTAGAAGTCACCATGCCTTCGTTCGTGGCAGCTGCCTGTCCTATTCCCTTTGCCTATGCCGTTCCAATTTTCGCAGCCTGGCTCGACGATTCCTAAACCACATCTCAATTCTTGATTCGTTGAGGCGGAGTCGGAGTGCGAGCTCCTCACGCATGCCTAAGTCGGGATACCTGTTCTCCCTAAACAGCTCCTTCATTGCTTGCAGCTGGTCAGGTGTATAAGTTGTCCGCTCTCGTCTGGATTGACCTTGGACTAAAGAGAGATTACAAAGCCTCGGGTAGACTTGAATGGTGAGCAGTGAATTTCCCTTCAAATTAAGCATCGCTTTTAATAGTGTTTTTATTGAAATCTATAAAGTAATGTCTGAGTTTATGGCCAGACACCAAATTAACATCCCGTTTTGACGCCATTGGTCCAAGTATTAAGATCCTTGTAACTAGCACCGGATAATGTACTTCAACTATACCAAAATTTATGCATTTTAATCCCTTAAGCAGTCACCCAAAGTGGCGCATTGCAAGCAACATTATGGTGTTTACAAAACTGTGGGTTGTGAGAATACATGAAATGCCGAAATCGCTGATATACTATCACACGTCTAATCACACTATCCTATTAAATATAAACTGTGATATTATCTCTAAAATAGGACCTTGCATAAGAGCCGTAACATGCTGGCCTCCTTCAGTGCTCTGAATTTGCATAAGGCATAAAATAGCGGTACTGTTAGCATTAGCATTTTATAAGCATTCAAAACAGTAAAAACGCTTGCAACCCAAATCATTCTAAACGTTTGCCACTGAGCACATCAATTCACATTTAATCATAACTCTAAATGTTAAGACAAAGTGGCCGACGAAACCTGAACCCCGTCCTATGAAAGGTGAAATTCAGGGGTGATTATATTTGCAGTGGAAGTAGCTGCAATAATCTGAGACCAACCCTTCCTTTTAACTGATGTTCCAAGTCATCGCATTTTCGTCTTGTCAATCTGATTCCTCATTGCAATTATTTTCAACCCTCTTCAACTTATTTGTGGACTTTTCTCGCAAAGGTAAAACCCAACTTTGACAACGAAACGCATTATAGAAACAGCGACAATGTGGGTGATTTAAATTTCTGTAATGTGGTGAACGCATTTTAAAAGTAAGCTTCTTTTGTTTATCCTTAACGAATAGATGAAATAATTTAGGCTTTTGTATAATGGAATGGAAAGAAATCGCATAAAGATCCTTCGGATCCCAAGAGCATAATCGAAACTAGTATGCTCAATAGCTTAGTGATGGGCAAGAGGTATCCAGAAGGAGTAGAAAAGTAGTTACAAAACCTTGCACATCCATTCTGCACTAGAGTCATCTTCTACCACTACAGCTCCACAGAGACCAAGATTATCCGTTGCACATTCTCCCAAGGAAGTCGTTTCAACAATATAATAAATGGCATACATTTTGTTGTGCGACGGAGTTCCGCAAAAGAGTCATTAGTTTCCTCTAAATTAGAACAATGCAATAGTCGTGCAAACAACTTCTTAAAGAAAATTCATCCTTTCATTCCATCAGTCGTTTAGCAATCACAAACCACACTCATGTGCGGGCGAAACAGTACATGCTCTAAAAATGTGTGCTATGGCCAATACCATATTTGTTTGGTCTGCGTATTTCTAAACGCAAGAAATGATTTCTCACCAGAGGACCGTCAGGCAGCAAACAGCCTCTGAACAGCGAGTTGCTATAAGAATGAGGGGACGAAGAGGAAGTCGCTAACCCTCTATTTTACTCATCCATCAATGGATGGAAAATTCTGGTGTAAAAGGGCATTTCTTCACTCACACCACGTTGCGTTTCAACCGTCTTGCCTTTCTTCTCTTCGTCAGCAATAATGGAGTTTTTTCCTCAGCACAGTGCATGGCGAATCGTTTCCAAGTGATTTGTCAACACAGTCGACTGTACTCCAAGTGCCCCAAACACTGAGTTCTGCTAGCGCACACTGTGCCCCATCCAGATGCCACGCCTCTTTAAAATGGACATAGTCATATCTGGTTTCCCAAGTAGATATTCTCTGACCGCATCCACTGCACTCAATCAAAATTTTACAAAATGGGGTAGGAAAAATGTGAAAAGCAATGCCAGTACAATGGACCTCATACCAATGCCTTTCATAAACGTATGTAGGAGGGTTCCAAGGGATTCACCAGAAACTGTGCAATTTCATGTGACACCTAGCAGTACCTTTGTTGAGCTGTACATTGCTTTGTTATAAACATGCAAAAGTGTCAAGTATGAAGCACCTCTCTTCATGGCAAATAATCAGAAAAAATAAATCAGATCTTACTCAAAAGGCTTGCGTAGAGGGCAAACGTTGTAAAAAGAGATGCTTTTGAGGCTATGTGAACTAGTGCTTAAGTCGAATGCATGTCAGGTGGGTAAAAAAAACAGTTCACGTCGCAAGTTTGCAAGTATATGTGACGCAAAAATCCCGAAGAGGAGCAACTTAGCGTAACTAAGGACTGAAATTGCGGGCACTCACTTATCCTCTAACTGATTAAATTTCTTATTAAGGCTTGTTCCGACCTTAATGATTTCGTGTGTTAAGCTAGCCACAGCGATTCAGCCCACGCAAGATGTCATTTAGCACATTGCCAAATAAACTGACTTTACTAATGACATAAAAACACTGGTTTTCATATCAATACCATTCGTATCAAAAAGGACAAGTTCGTTTTCAAAGGCTGTGGGTAAAAAGGCGAAAGACAACATTAGAATGGTACTCTTAAAAAGAGCACCACTTGAGACGCGGTGTCCATATGTCTGTGTGTATGGGAAGGTGTGAGAACACAAATCATCCAACCATTTAACAAGTACATAAATTGTTTGTGCACATGCAGTGAGAGAAAGTGTGAGAATAATGAAGAGCAAGCGAATCTCAAACTTGCTAGAGCTCTCCCGATGGGACAAAATAGGTAGACGAGTTGGGACAATGTACGAAACACAGAGTGACAATGAACTCACCTCGGCAGAAGTGAAGCTTGCGGTTCTGTTGACCGGTGTATAGTCTATGCTATGGCCCAAAGGCCCCTGAGGGTTAAAAGGGTGACAAGTTGAGTGCGTATAACCAACGTTGTTTAGGTGTGAATTCTGTTTTGTGTTCTCCTGATACCATGATTCCGCCCTTATTTTCTCAGCACCCGATTCACCACTGCTATCTGTAAAAAGAAACACAAATTTTTGGCGCTTTTTTTCAATGGAATGGGGAACAGGAAGGTGTGTTGCATTTCCTAAAAGAGGGGTGGTTAATTGCATTAAAGCCAGTAAGTAGGATAATGCGGATGATTTAACTGGAATGCAATGGTGTTAGCAGGTCTAAATACGATTAGTCTTTAATCCTAATGACTTCAGGGATTGTTCTTACTAAGGAATGGTGCAGAGGTTGCAAAGTATGAAAGTTGCATGTGTGCAGAAATAATCTGATTCTGACATCTTGTATTCATGAGCCAGGCCCTACATAATCCACTTACCCATCACTACCAGACAGAGGTGGACAACAGACTTCTACACTACTGTAGTTTATCAATCCTAATATTAAGGCTTAATTGGACATTATTGGCCGCGTGTATCCTTTCCTGAAGCATGATTTGTCAACACGTTTCCTATCCAATCATAGGGTGGCGGTAGAGCAGTGGCATAGGCCAATCATAAAGTTGAAATGAGTTGGCCTGCATACTCAAGAATTGGCATGAAGAGGCACACTTAAAAGCGTAATGATGACCTTCTGCAAGCTGAGACTTAAATGCACTGCATTTTTAACTTACACATATCTAACCACTTGGAGACAGAGACATTTGATGAAGGCACAGTGTGATGAGAGCTTCTGGATGTTATAAACATGTAAAGCTGTGTCCTTCGTCTCCACTTTGATTTGATGCTTATTTTGTAAGAATGACACAACCGTAGGAAAACTGTGGCTGAGTCCACTCTTCCGATTGTGTTTCAGTTGATAAAAGGAAATTCATCCTTTTCTTTGCGTAACCAGTTTGCTCTCTCCCGCTTCCGAACCATCAAACGTTTGAAGTGACCATCCACACTTAATTCTATTAATGAACGAGCCTACTCAGTTTCAGGGAGACGAAAAGTTAACTTTGAAATTAACCAAGAACTTTCTCATTGGTAGGTCAGTAAACTCACAATGGATCTGTTAATAAGGCGATGTTCTCAGCTCAATTGACAAAACGAGTCCAGTACCTTCCTTCTTCATCCACCTAAGGGTGAGGCATGAAAGTCTTGTGTGGGGAGCTCTCATCTTCCCTTCTACGCACTCCACCATGTAAATGCACCTCTCTCTGAAGAACTTGAGCATGTTAAACATGGAAAGGATCTGGGTAGAGTTAAATACCCCATCAAATATTTAGAAGAACCTAATTAGACCTAGAAATAGCGTTGTGCGAAGTCAACCTACTGCCTGTGAGAAGAGAACTGGAGGAATAATGTACTCACAGCACAACGCTACTAAGCTAACCAACATGTCTTCGAGACCAGGCAAGAAACCACTTATTTGCTGTTTGACGAAACCCCAGAAGTTGAGGACATTCTTGCAACTCAACCAGATCATCATTTTGAGCATTATGAATCACTTCTTACCTCTGTTCTGCAATCTACGAGGCACATCATGTGTGCTTCCAGTCTCGGGTCCCATACTACCCTGATTCGCAGGATTTTGCATTTGCTGCGAGAGCATATCGAACATTGGTAGGAGGGGACTTGGTTGATGTTGTTGTTGGAGGAGAATTGCGGCGCGAGATGAGGATGGCCTTGGTGCATGTGAGGGACTATAACTAAAGTCGAACATCGAAAGGTTTGAGTGGGAAGTATGCGCTTGTGACACAGTTCCACTTGGGGTTTGAGGCGATCTTTGGAAGGTGTTCCGTGTGAAGCTGCGCAAAGGAGGCGAACCAATGAGAGGTGGTGATGGTTGAGATGACTGATAAGAAATGCTTGGAACAGCTCCTGACCACGTTTGAAACCGTCTATCCCCTCGACGGTGTGCTTCATTACTTTGTCGGTATGGAAGCTACAGGAAAACATCAATGCACTGAAATGAGCTGTCAAAAATGCTTTTTTATTAATCAACAAAGAACGCCATTGTTGTTTACTGTGAAGAGACGTTGGGAATACTGCGGCAGCTCTTCAGAGCTTAGACAGTTTAGATCGCTGGCTGGGATATGCTGATTGCCGACCGCAAATTCTCCATTAGGCCAGTAGGGGTTTTGCTGTTGCGGTGCAGACTGGCAAAATGGGATGAAGAAAAGTTAATTGGGAGATGAATGGCGCACAAATGCCACAAATTAGCACCTGCTTAAGTAATATGAACATCATCTAAGACGGTAACACCCTTTCAAAGTACTCCACAGTAAACCTTAATGAAAGGGCTAAATTCTTTTGCTTTATTAGGGGAGCATGGGAACTTACCGGAGCAGTATAAAGTGAAGGTGTCACGGTCGAACTGGAAAGTGATGTGGGTGTTAGAAGAATTGTCTTTAGTAGAGAAAAACGAGTTGGTGTCTGCATTAGGGAAAGAATAAGAAAATGCAAGTGGTTGTTTACTGTGAAGAGACGTTGGGAATACTGCGGCAGCTCTTCAGAGCTTAGACAGTTTAGATCGCTGGCTGGGATATGCTGATTGCCGACCGCAAATTCTCCATTAGGCCAGTAGGGGTTTTGCTGTTGCGGTGCAGACTGGCAAAATGGGATGAAGAAAAGTTAATTGGGAGATGAATGGCGCACAAATGCCACAAATTAGCACCTGCTTAAGTAATATGAACATCATCTAAGACGGTAACACCCTTTCAAAGTACTCCACAGTAAACCTTAATGAAAGGGCTAAATTCTTTTGCTTTATTAGGGGAGCATGGGAACTTACCGGAGCAGTATAAAGTGAAGGTGTCACGGTCGAACTGGAAAGTGATGTGGGTGTTAGAAGAATTGTCTTTAGTAGAGAAAAACGAGTTGGTGTCTGCATTAGGGAAAGAATAAGAAAATGCAAGTGGAGAAATCTCGTTCATATCTGTCACGGACCAAAATCAGTGAATATATGGAATGTTCAATATCCATGGAGGATTAGATTTGGTAAGAAACAACCTGCATTGTATGCATTGGAATGGAGGACGGTAAGTAGGGATGTGGTGGCACGGCCGATGTTGGAACAGGTGAAATGGGAGAAGCAGAGGACATTGGTGTAGGACACTAAAATTGGCAAAAGAACCAGTGCACGGAATGTTCATCGTGCATTGCGTTGCGGAGTGGAGTCTCTCAAAACCTTAATTACGCGGTGTATTGAACTCAATCGGACTAACTGACTTATCTGTTACATTGTTTGCTAGCGTGAAACACTCAAAACGCCGAAGTAAATTCTTTTCGCTGATAAAATGTGTGTAGATTTGGATCAGCTAACCTAAGCAACCACTCTCATAAAACGTCGCTTTCCTCTCCTCTAGGCGCCACAAGTTTCAGCGCTTTTGATCCGTTTCATCTTCCAGTTGTCTATTTTACTAGATAAGTGATAATGATAATGCGACTGTCCAGAGTAAGGTAACCATTCGGCAGGCTATGCAGGAGCATGGCAGGAGGAGGAAGTGCAGCAGTACCTTTTCAAAACGATGCGAAGTCATCTCAAATTAATGCGGCATGCAATAAGTTTGAGATTTTGCACTTTCTCAGAAGACCAATAATGGGATACTCTCCTAACTAATTTTGATCCTTAACAGAAAATCCACGATGGCGCATTCCATCAGTCGTTTAGCAATCACAAACCACGCTCATGTGCGGGCGAAACAGTACATGCTCTAAAAATGTGTGCTATGGCCAATACCATATTTGTTTGGTCTGCGTATTTCTAAACGCAAGAAATGATTTCTCACCAGAGGACCGTCAGGCAGCAAACAGCCTCTGAACAGCGAGTTGCTATAAGAATGAGGGGACGAAGAGGAAGTCGCTAACCCTCTATTTTACTCATCCATCAATGGATGGAAAATTCTGGTGTAAAAGGGCATTTCTTCACTCACACCACGTTGCGTTTCAACCGTCTTGCCTTTCTTCTCTTCGTCAGCAATAATGGAGTTTTTTCCTCAGCACAGTGCATGGCGAATCGTTTCCAAGTGATTTGTCAACACAGTCGACTGTACTCCAAGTGCCCCAAACACTGAGTTCTGCTAGCGCACACTGTGCCCCATCCAGATGCCACGCCTCTTTAAAATGGACATAGTCATATCTGGTTTCCCAAGTAGATATTCTCTGACCGCATCCACTGCACTCAATCAAAATTTTACAAAATGGGGTAGGAAAAATGTGAAAAGCAATGCCAGTACAATGGACCTCATACCAATGCCTTTCATAAACGTATGTAGGAGGGTTCCAAGGGATTCACCAGAAACTGTGCAATTTCATGTGACACCTAGCAGTACCTTTGTTGAGCTGTACATTGCTTTGTTATAAACATGCAAAAGTGTCAAGTATGAAGCACCTCTCTTCATGGCAAATAATCAGAAAAAATAAATCAGATCTTACTCAAAAGGCTTGCGTAGAGGGCAAACGTTGTAAAAAGAGATGCTTTTGAGGCTATGTGAACTAGTGCTTAAGTCGAATGCATGTCAGGTGGGTAAAAAAAACAGTTCACGTCGCAAGTTTGCAAGTATATGTGACGCAAAAATCCCGAAGAGGAGCAACTTAGCGTAACTAAGGACTGAAATTGCGGGCACTCACTTATCCTCTAACTGATTAAATTTCTTATTAAGGCTTGTTCCGACCTTAATGATTTCGTGTGTTAAGCTAGCCACAGCGATTCAGCCCACGCAAGATGTCATTTAGCACATTGCCAAATAAACTGACTTTACTAATGACATAAAAACACTGGTTTTCATATCAATACCATTCGTATCAAAAAGGACAAGTTCGTTTTCAAAGGCTGTGGGTAAAAAGGCGAAAGACAACATTAGAATGGTACTCTTAAAAAGAGCACCACTTGAGACGCGGTGTCCATATGTCTGTGTGTATGGGAAGGTGTGAGAACACAAATCATCCAACCATTTAACAAGTACATAAATTGTTTGTGCACATGCAGTGAGAGAAAGTGTGAGAATAATGAAGAGCAAGCGAATCTCAAACTTGCTAGAGCTCTCCCGATGGGACAAAATAGGTAGACGAGTTGGGACAATGTACGAAACACAGAGTGACAATGAACTCACCTCGGCAGAAGTGAAGCTTGCGGTTCTGTTGACCGGTGTATAGTCTATGCTATGGCCCAAAGGCCCCTGAGGGTTAAAAGGGTGACAAGTTGAGTGCGTATAACCAACGTTGTTTAGGTGTGAATTCTGTTTTGTGTTCTCCTGATACCATGATTCCGCCCTTATTTTCTCAGCACCCGATTCACCACTGCTATCTGTAAAAAGAAACACAAATTTTTGGCGCTTTTTTTCAATGGAATGGGGAACAGGAAGGTGTGTTGCATTTCCTAAAAGAGGGGTGGTTAATTGCATTAAAGCCAGTAAGTAGGATAATGCGGATGATTTAACTGGAATGCAATGGTGTTAGCAGGTCTAAATACGATTAGTCTTTAATCCTAATGACTTCAGGGATTGTTCTTACTAAGGAATGGTGCAGAGGTTGCAAAGTATGAAAGTTGCATGTGTGCAGAAATAATCTGATTCTGACATCTTGTATTCATGAGCCAGGCCCTACATAATCCACTTACCCATCACTACCAGACAGAGGTGGACAACAGACTTCTACACTACTGTAGTTTATCAATCCTAATATTAAGGCTTAATTGGACATTATTGGCCGCGTGTATCCTTTCCTGAAGCATGATTTGTCAACACGTTTCCTATCCAATCATAGGGTGGCGGTAGAGCAGTGGCATAGGCCAATCATAAAGTTGAAATGAGTTGGCCTGCATACTCAAGAATTGGCATGAAGAGGCACACTTAAAAGCGTAATGATGACCTTCTGCAAGCTGAGACTTAAATGCACTGCATTTTTAACTTACACATATCTAACCACTTGGAGACAGAGACATTTGATGAAGGCACAGTGTGATGAGAGCTTCTGGATGTTATAAACATGTAAAGCTGTGTCCTTCGTCTCCACTTTGATTTGATGCTTATTTTGTAAGAATGACACAACCGTAGGAAAACTGTGGCTGAGTCCACTCTTCCGATTGTGTTTCAGTTGATAAAAGGAAATTCATCCTTTTCTTTGCGTAACCAGTTTGCTCTCTCCCGCTTCCGAACCATCAAACGTTTGAAGTGACCATCCACACTTAATTCTATTAATGAACGAGCCTACTCAGTTTCAGGGAGACGAAAAGTTAACTTTGAAATTAACCAAGAACTTTCTCATTGGTAGGTCAGTAAACTCACAATGGATCTGTTAATAAGGCGATGTTCTCAGCTCAATTGACAAAACGAGTCCAGTACCTTCCTTCTTCATCCACCTAAGGGTGAGGCATGAAAGTCTTGTGTGGGGAGCTCTCATCTTCCCTTCTACGCACTCCACCATGTAAATGCACCTCTCTCTGAAGAACTTGAGCATGTTAAACATGGAAAGGATCTGGGTAGAGTTAAATACCCCATCAAATATTTAGAAGAACCTAATTAGACCTAGAAATAGCGTTGTGCGAAGTCAACCTACTGCCTGTGAGAAGAGAACTGGAGGAATAATGTACTCACAGCACAACGCTACTAAGCTAACCAACATGTCTTCGAGACCAGGCAAGAAACCACTTATTTGCTGTTTGACGAAACCCCAGAAGTTGAGGACATTCTTGCAACTCAACCAGATCATCATTTTGAGCATTATGAATCACTTCTTACCTCTGTTCTGCAATCTACGAGGCACATCATGTGTGCTTCCAGTCTCGGGTCCCATACTACCCTGATTCGCAGGATTTTGCATTTGCTGCGAGAGCATATCGAACATTGGTAGGAGGGGACTTGGTTGATGTTGTTGTTGGAGGAGAATTGCGGCGCGAGATGAGGATGGCCTTGGTGCATGTGAGGGACTATAACTAAAGTCGAACATCGAAAGGTTTGAGTGGGAAGTATGCGCTTGTGACACAGTTCCACTTGGGGTTTGAGGCGATCTTTGGAAGGTGTTCCGTGTGAAGCTGCGCAAAGGAGGCGAACCAATGAGAGGTGGTGATGGTTGAGATGACTGATAAGAAATGCTTGGAACAGCTCCTGACCACGTTTGAAACCGTCTATCCCCTCGACGGTGTGCTTCATTACTTTGTCGGTATGGAAGCTACAGGAAAACATCAATGCACTGAAATGAGCTGTCAAAAATGCTTTTTTATTAATCAACAAAGAACGCCATTGTTGTTTACTGTGAAGAGACGTTGGGAATACTGCGGCAGCTCTTCAGAGCTTAGACAGTTTAGATCGCTGGCTGGGATATGCTGATTGCCGACCGCAAATTCTCCATTAGGCCAGTAGGGGTTTTGCTGTTGCGGTGCAGACTGGCAAAATGGGATGAAGAAAAGTTAATTGGGAGATGAATGGCGCACAAATGCCACAAATTAGCACCTGCTTAAGTAATATGAACATCATCTAAGACGGTAACACCCTTTCAAAGTACTCCACAGTAAACCTTAATGAAAGGGCTAAATTCTTTTGCTTTATTAGGGGAGCATGGGAACTTACCGGAGCAGTATAAAGTGAAGGTGTCACGGTCGAACTGGAAAGTGATGTGGGTGTTAGAAGAATTGTCTTTAGTAGAGAAAAACGAGTTGGTGTCTGCATTAGGGAAAGAATAAGAAAATGCAAGTGGTTGTTTACTGTGAAGAGACGTTGGGAATACTGCGGCAGCTCTTCAGAGCTTAGACAGTTTAGATCGCTGGCTGGGATATGCTGATTGCCGACCGCAAATTCTCCATTAGGCCAGTAGGGGTTTTGCTGTTGCGGTGCAGACTGGCAAAATGGGATGAAGAAAAGTTAATTGGGAGATGAATGGCGCACAAATGCCACAAATTAGCACCTGCTTAAGTAATATGAACATCATCTAAGACGGTAACACCCTTTCAAAGTACTCCACAGTAAACCTTAATGAAAGGGCTAAATTCTTTTGCTTTATTAGGGGAGCATGGGAACTTACCGGAGCAGTATAAAGTGAAGGTGTCACGGTCGAACTGGAAAGTGATGTGGGTGTTAGAAGAATTGTCTTTAGTAGAGAAAAACGAGTTGGTGTCTGCATTAGGGAAAGAATAAGAAAATGCAAGTGGAGAAATCTCGTTCATATCTGTCACGGACCAAAATCAGTGAATATATGGAATGTTCAATATCCATGGAGGATTAGATTTGGTAAGAAACAACCTGCATTGTATGCATTGGAATGGAGGACGGTAAGTAGGGATGTGGTGGCACGGCCGATGTTGGAACAGGTGAAATGGGAGAAGCAGAGGACATTGGTGTAGGACACTAAAATTGGCAAAAGAACCAGTGCACGGAATGTTCATCGTGCATTGCGTTGCGGAGTGGAGTCTCTCAAAACCTTAATTACGCGGTGTATTGAACTCAATCGGACTAACTGACTTATCTGTTACATTGTTTGCTAGCGTGAAACACTCAAAACGCCGAAGTAAATTCTTTTCGCTGATAAAATGTGTGTAGATTTGGATCAGCTAACCTAAGCAACCACTCTCATAAAACGTCGCTTTCCTCTCCTCTAGGCGCCACAAGTTTCAGCGCTTTTGATCCGTTTCATCTTCCAGTTGTCTATTTTACTAGATAAGTGATAATGATAATGCGACTGTCCAGAGTAAGGTAACCATTCGGCAGGCTATGCAGGAGCATGGCAGGAGGAGGAAGTGCAGCAGTACCTTTTCAAAACGATGCGAAGTCATCTCAAATTAATGCGGCATGCAATAAGTTTGAGATTTTGCACTTTCTCAGAAGACCAATAATGGGATACTCTCCTAACTAATTTTGATCCTTAACAGAAAATCCACGATGGCGCATTCCATCAGTCGTTTAGCAATCACAAACCACACTCATGTGCGGGCGAAACAGTACATGCTCTAAAAATGTGTGCTATGGCCAATACCATATTTGTTTGGTCTGCGTATTTCTAAACGCAAGAAATGATTTCTCACCAGAGGACCGTCAGGCAGCAAACAGCCTCTGAACAGCGAGTTGCTATAAGAATGAGGGGACGAAGAGGAAGTCGCTAACCCTCTATTTTACTCATCCATCAATGGATGGAAAATTCTGGTGTAAAAGGGCATTTCTTCACTCACACCACGTTGCGTTTCAACCGTCTTGCCTTTCTTCTCTTCGTCAGCAATAATGGAGTTTTTTCCTCAGCACAGTGCATGGCGAATCGTTTCCAAGTGATTTGTCAACACAGTCGACTGTACTCCAAGTGCCCCAAACACTGAGTTCTGCTAGCGCACACTGTGCCCCATCCAGATGCCACGCCTCTTTAAAATGGACATAGTCATATCTGGTTTCCCAAGTAGATATTCTCTGACCGCATCCACTGCACTCAATCAAAATTTTACAAAATGGGGTAGGAAAAATGTGAAAAGCAATGCCAGTACAATGGACCTCATACCAATGCCTTTCATAAACGTATGTAGGAGGGTTCCAAGGGATTCACCAGAAACTGTGCAATTTCATGTGACACCTAGCAGTACCTTTGTTGAGCTGTACATTGCTTTGTTATAAACATGCAAAAGTGTCAAGTATGAAGCACCTCTCTTCATGGCAAATAATCAGAAAAAATAAATCAGATCTTACTCAAAAGGCTTGCGTAGAGGGCAAACGTTGTAAAAAGAGATGCTTTTGAGGCTATGTGAACTAGTGCTTAAGTCGAATGCATGTCAGGTGGGTAAAAAAAACAGTTCACGTCGCAAGTTTGCAAGTATATGTGACGCAAAAATCCCGAAGAGGAGCAACTTAGCGTAACTAAGGACTGAAATTGCGGGCACTCACTTATCCTCTAACTGATTAAATTTCTTATTAAGGCTTGTTCCGACCTTAATGATTTCGTGTGTTAAGCTAGCCACAGCGATTCAGCCCACGCAAGATGTCATTTAGCACATTGCCAAATAAACTGACTTTACTAATGACATAAAAACACTGGTTTTCATATCAATACCATTCGTATCAAAAAGGACAAGTTCGTTTTCAAAGGCTGTGGGTAAAAAGGCGAAAGACAACATTAGAATGGTACTCTTAAAAAGAGCACCACTTGAGACGCGGTGTCCATATGTCTGTGTGTATGGGAAGGTGTGAGAACACAAATCATCCAACCATTTAACAAGTACATAAATTGTTTGTGCACATGCAGTGAGAGAAAGTGTGAGAATAATGAAGAGCAAGCGAATCTCAAACTTGCTAGAGCTCTCCCGATGGGACAAAATAGGTAGACGAGTTGGGACAATGTACGAAACACAGAGTGACAATGAACTCACCTCGGCAGAAGTGAAGCTTGCGGTTCTGTTGACCGGTGTATAGTCTATGCTATGGCCCAAAGGCCCCTGAGGGTTAAAAGGGTGACAAGTTGAGTGCGTATAACCAACGTTGTTTAGGTGTGAATTCTGTTTTGTGTTCTCCTGATACCATGATTCCGCCCTTATTTTCTCAGCACCCGATTCACCACTGCTATCTGTAAAAAGAAACACAAATTTTTGGCGCTTTTTTTCAATGGAATGGGGAACAGGAAGGTGTGTTGCATTTCCTAAAAGAGGGGTGGTTAATTGCATTAAAGCCAGTAAGTAGGATAATGCGGATGATTTAACTGGAATGCAATGGTGTTAGCAGGTCTAAATACGATTAGTCTTTAATCCTAATGACTTCAGGGATTGTTCTTACTAAGGAATGGTGCAGAGGTTGCAAAGTATGAAAGTTGCATGTGTGCAGAAATAATCTGATTCTGACATCTTGTATTCATGAGCCAGGCCCTACATAATCCACTTACCCATCACTACCAGACAGAGGTGGACAACAGACTTCTACACTACTGTAGTTTATCAATCCTAATATTAAGGCTTAATTGGACATTATTGGCCGCGTGTATCCTTTCCTGAAGCATGATTTGTCAACACGTTTCCTATCCAATCATAGGGTGGCGGTAGAGCAGTGGCATAGGCCAATCATAAAGTTGAAATGAGTTGGCCTGCATACTCAAGAATTGGCATGAAGAGGCACACTTAAAAGCGTAATGATGACCTTCTGCAAGCTGAGACTTAAATGCACTGCATTTTTAACTTACACATATCTAACCACTTGGAGACAGAGACATTTGATGAAGGCACAGTGTGATGAGAGCTTCTGGATGTTATAAACATGTAAAGCTGTGTCCTTCGTCTCCACTTTGATTTGATGCTTATTTTGTAAGAATGACACAACCGTAGGAAAACTGTGGCTGAGTCCACTCTTCCGATTGTGTTTCAGTTGATAAAATTTCGGTGTGCAAGATATATAAATATAGCTGTTCAGCAAAGGTAGCTGATTCACTAATGACCTGGCCTGCAATTCCGAAAATAATTTGGTAATAGCCTATAATTGCAAGGCAGATGGATAAAAAAATGTTTTTATAATGGTGCAGATGGCAGATTTGTCACTTAAGAAGCAAGAATGCGACTCCAGCACGGACTGCACCGCAGCTACTTTGGAGAGGCACCAACGTTGAATGAAATGACGAGTTGCAACACGGTTGGAAAAAAAAACATGGAAAGTTGGCCTGATTGGAGGCCATACTTTTCTCGCACTGACACGTCTCCACATCATCACACGAGAGCAGTTATAGCATTCTCTTACGTACGCTGCAGTACCGAATTGGTGGAAAGAAACCCCAGTGCAATGGACAGCCTTCTGTTTGGAGCTGAACGTCTACTGTGGTTGAAAAATAACGCATCACATTCATACATGGCAAGCCTAATCCTAAATTTTTCTCCCCAAAACGTACTTCTGTCTGATTGCTGATAAAAATGGAAAAGTTATGCAGAACTCATTCCCGTCTTCTGTAATATCTATATTTCTCCACGTGGCCATCAATGGGATATCTATCACAAAGTGTTGAAGATGTGGAAATGAGGCAGAGAGAAACGAAAATGCTATAGACCATCGTTTCTGGGAAAAGGTTTTGCATCCAATGAGGAAGTGACGGCATTGATGCAAGAGTTGTCTAGTGGAGAGAGGTTTGTCAACAGTTTAGGTATTTTGCAGCGTCTCCTTTACTTACTGCTTTTATATTTAAATCTTGACAAGCTTCACTCATTGTTTAACACCAAAGCAGTTGTAAAGGCTTACAGACTTTTATAAAGGCAAGAAAAACACTGCTGCCCATCCTATTACCGTTTCATAATAGGACCTAGAATGTGCCAATCGTCGTTGGCGTTTACCACACCACTATACAATACCTCAATAATTCCAATCTATTTCCCCAGCGTGAAATCCATTACACATAAAAACCAACCCTAGTTCTAACTCTGGTTCTTTTGTCTGCACTCAGCAGTAGAAATCGGGATGAATATCCCTTAAGCTGGTGTTCGCCTTCCATTGCCACCAACGTGGAAACCCAAGTTCTCCCTGGGGACAGGAGATGACGCAATATTTGGAGAAAAGAAGGGCTCAGGGCTGCTAGCATGATCCAGCACCCTGCCTTTGCCGAAACTACATTGCCGAAGGCCATAAGTAGTCCGCTCCTTTAGGCATCCACTTAAGAGAATAGCCTATAGCAGCGCTGTGCTCTTGCTTGATGCCAATTACGCAGAAGCTCTTCTGTAAGGTTGTGATAGTGGCCTTCCGAGACTGCCTTGAGGGCGGAAGAAGGCCTAGTACTAGAGGCAGAATGCAGACATTCTGGAAGCAGATGGATTGGGGCCGCTGCTGGCATGGCCCTGATGTCAGCCCATATGGCCACCCAAGTGACCGAAACCGATGGTTCGAACAAACTAAGGATTACAGAGATGGTCCCTGATATGACATTTCACATTTGGTAAATATCCTTCATATTGTCATGCTGACCACAGTAACTTTTCTTAGCATAGCAGGCAAACACCTCAAAATTCACTACAAATTAATATTCACAACTAAACTTGAAGAGTTCGACTGCATTGTGGGCGGCTTTATTTTTCCACAGCTGCTACAAAAGAATTCGTTCATCTGGATACCCTCCAAGCCTCTCAACCATTTCCAATCGACAACTCAATTTGTATCTAGCAATTTACTTCTTTTAAGGGCCACAATGGCAGCACTTTCCTCATTACTTAATTCACGTGCTTGTATGAACGGTGCGGATAACACGACATGTCCTTTAATGCTGAACTCGCGCACATTTTGGTTGGCGGTTGGCAATTCTGGCTAGCACCGACGTCGTCAAAACGAATGTCTGAGCAAAGTTTGAGTGTTCTGCGTCAAGGCTCTGCGCTCTTCCTACTTGGGAAGAAAGTAATTCTGATTAACTTATTTTGATTGATGGTTGTTTAGTGGAGAAGGCGGCATTGTGTTCTGGCAAAGTCGTCGGCTCTTTCGAGTAGGTTCTTGTTCACTGATTAGTAACACCTTAGATACGTTGCTATTGTTTATGAGCAAGCGGGAGCCTGTCAGCACCGCTGATCCTGAGTGTGTGCACTCCTTCCACATGGAAGTGCGCGTTTCCTCATGCCCTTCAGTGTTACGGATCTGCTCACATCGTGTGCATTGTATGACTTCCGAGGTTTACGATGACAACTATCTGTGGGCCGATACCTTGCATGGCAATCTTGCTTGTATGTTGTCTTTCTATTTTAGTTTAGTTTGACTTCTTGCTCCAACCACAATGACCTTTCTTGACGCTTCGATTGTGATTCACGTGCTTACACTGCGCTAGTGTTTATGGTAATCAGGTTCTGACTTTTCATTTTTTTATCTTGGCTCCAATTACTCCACAAATTTGAAGTGGATACAATTTCTTGACCAAGGTGGTGTTAGGCATCTGCACTTGCGATTTCCTCATAATTCGCGTTTTGAGTTGATGACTCTCAATTTATCCACAGGCTCCTGGTACCCTGCAAGTCAATGTTCGGCACCCAGTGCCAGCTCTCTACAGTTTCACGTCTCCTCTGCTGCCGTCTCATCCAAGATCATAGAGCATTCCACTAAACGTAGGCGAGTTCGTTTCACCAGCGCCTCATCAGCCTTCTACAGCTGTTTCGCCGGTCTGCTATCGATCACCCTTCACCGCCACCATCGCAACCACCACAGTAGGAGCAGTTACTGTTTCCTCCACGCTACCCCGGACCAACTTTTTTATGTTGCGATAACCCAGGGTCGCAAATCAGCACTTCTTGCCTGCTGGAACTTCATCAACGGTGAGATCAGCGCCTATGGCACTGAGCTCGTCTCCTCCACCTCTACGGCTGCGGAAAGCAGAGATTTCTATTTAATGGATGCAGCAGGTCTTTACATCTTTGTCTGCGACAAGGCGACCGCACTAAGTGCTTGGATTCAGCGTGCCACGCGATCTGCCTGCCACCTTGACGAGTGCCGCTTGTTGTCTCCCGTTTCCGTAGCCTCGCAGATGGGCAAGGACCGGGCGACAATTCCTACGCGCTTCGATGGAGACCGTGGACGAAATGTTTCCAGTGCCAGTCTGGTAAATACCTCCAAGGCATAAAAACATAGTCTTGCAACCTTTTATGCAGCTTGGCAGCAGTGGTGTGGTACGTGTACGCAAGCACTCATCGGCCGATGAGTGGAGCACCCTAAACACGTCTACAAGTGCTCAAATGTCCTTCCAAGCTGTTTTACAACCTACACTCGTACACATATGTGTTAGTAACGCTGATTTGGTAGAGAATACTCTACTTCCCTCTAAATTGAGTGACCTAACTAGCGTGGGAAGACACCGATGTCTTCGTCTGGCATCATGCTGAAAGGCTTTTGTAATGTCTGCCTATGTTTGCCCTTAGGTTCAAAGGGATGCTTCGCAGAAGACGCCGAGTGGTTCACGACGCGACCGAAATGATCCTCTGGTCGCTGTTGGCATCCATCGGGTTCATACAAGGTGAGACTAGAGTTTCGAGCGTAAACTGTTCCGCTATTTGAGAGAAAACCATCACCTCGCGAATGTCCAACTGGTACTGGATTATTAATGCGTTCAATGACTTGTTTCGATTTTCGACAATTTGGTATCTCATTTGATTTGCCAACGTTGTTCGAGCTCGTTTGTTCCAGTCGTGTTCACACATTGCAGCTTCGATTTCACCTGACTTGAACCCTCTCACACTTTCATGTCTTGACTGCGCTGAAGTACATCGCTTGGCGTTCCAACCACAAGTGTGTGACATGATTTTGTTTTTAGTACTTAGCTTGCCGTTAAGATTGTATTAAAATCACTTTTTGGTTGAATAACCGCGAATCAGGTAGGTGGGCTTTCAATGCCTAGGCCGACACCCCAACTGTTTGTGTGCTGTGTGTCGGGCTATGAGAACCAGCTTCCACCTCCCCTCAGCGCCTCTCTTTGCCACCCTTAGTTTGTGAGCCTCATGCTGTAATAAATTGCCCAGCCGCAACCGTCTCACCAACTTCTCTCAGTCGGACGTGCTGCCTTATACGCTCGTTAGTGCATAAAACACTTGAAATGGCCATTTGAATTTCCAAGTAAATGGGAGTTCAGAATGCACGGAGATCTCTAATGTTCTTCTTCTGATTTCGTAATTTTGGAAGAGCAGAATCAGCATCGCTACGCTCCTAGTAACATTTCACCAATTTAAAGTGAATAGGCCCTCTGACGAAAGAGCCACTTCAGTGGACTGGAACATCAGGGTATGCGGTGCTGGTGTTTACCAGCTACCACCCAACTTTCTAAGCTATTTACTTCATTACTTCTTAACGCAATTTTATGTGCGTCATGTATCCTTGACTCTTGGCAGCACACAAAGGACCATTTTAGACTAGAAGGGTTTCGCATCCACTTGTTCTGCCCCACTTTTGTATCGAAATAGCATCCAGGTACTCATATGAAGCCGCCAATTTTCAATGAGAGTTGCGTGTGAGAATCCGGTTCCAAATAAGAAAAGCCAATCCGTCGAAACCGATTCAGCTAGATAGTTCACATATTTAATTCGGTATCTTCAAGTCTTGCTTCCTCGCCTTTGGCTATTTCACTTCTTGTAATATCTTCCTACTTTAATGGTTTCAATACGTTTTATCTAGATGCCGTAGGCATGATTGCCGCATGGAGAAACTGGAGACTATCCCACTGTCTTTTTTGCCCCATTCCAGAATGCGATTGATTGCCTTCCCATGCTCTTTAGAATGGGCCAACGGATGTCCGCTACGGTCGCTCCAGCTCCTTTACCACTGGACTACCTTCACTACCCTCCGCTCTCCGCAGCGGTTGAGACAAAGCCGGAATTGGATGCGCAAGCAAAGGGTAGGGAACACAGTGCTGCTATGGCCATTGCCTCTACCGGCAGTGAGAGAAGCAGTGCAACCTCACCGTCACCTCCGCTCTTTCGATTGTCTTCGCTGAGCTCAGCTCGCTCGCGACTGTCCGACAGCTGGTCCACCTGCCTTAGTCACTCCACCAACACGCTCTCCGTCTTATCCTCTTCTCGAGGTCAGTTCTTCGCTGCCTCCCCTCAATCTGTGTCCTTTATTGTCACTATTAGGACTTTGGGAAGTTGGACTTACTGATCTTAAAATGTGCTTCTTCTGCTATACACTTCTAAGGTGCAAGTGGGCTAGGTTACATGAAATGAAACATCTGTTTTCCTTGACTAAAACTAGGTTCGAGATTCGATACCTATGAGTCCACTTGTGCTTCATCATCATTTTTGGGTCATTTGCTGCAGTCAGATAAAATCTTAGTTTCCTATAGTAGCCTAACAAAACCGTCACATTATTTTAAATTTCATTGCGATTTTCGCAGATTTCTCCCACCCGCACCCTCCAATTACGATTAGGGGGTTCCCATCAACACCAAATACCATTCCAACCTTATAAATCTTGTTCATCTCTCCTACGCACTATCCACCTTGTCATCTTATAGAGCACCTGTGCTTAGCCCAGTCCAGCAATCTCAGTCTTACTACTTCGGATACAAACTTCTTAGAGATCTTTGCGAAAGAATGTTGTTGGCAATGCTGCCGGTGACGGTGCCCATCCTAGCAAGAAGCTTGGTAGTGTCCCCAGCCGTAAAAGGGCGGCACTTTGATCCCTCACTCCCCTTCTCCACCCCTTTTTACCGGTATCCTGGCCAACAAGCTCCCGTTTGATTGCCCACCTCAACGAATAGTAAATTGTAACACGTAGCGCCTATGCGAACGTCACGTTTGTCATAGAGTTCGTTCTCGTCAATGTTTATTGTTTCGATCATGCACTGAGTGTTTTCTTCCCTCTCCCTTCAGGCGTTCGGTCGGCAGCGTCCTACACGCGTGCCTCTTCAGAGCGTCGTTGCTACTGTGGCAGTGGTGGAGGGCAGCAGTGGCAGTGGCAGCGCAAAATGCGCCAGTCGTCACTGCAGGTGGGTGTGACGTGTGGCGTTCCGTGGAACGCCACGGCAACGCGTGAGAAGCAGCGCATTGGTCGGCTCAACTCATGTCATGAAGCCAGCGCACCCCTGCCCCCAATCCCCTCCGCTGGGACCCTCTCCTCTTCTCGCTTCTTATCCAAGGGAGAATATGTTTACCGCAGCAACTTTGCTGCTTCTGGTGCGTTACTTTTGTTGCCCTCCATTTAAGCACGAAAACTTGGTTTGGGACGCAGCAAAAATAATCCATCTTGACGTTCAGGCTAATGTAGACCAAATATTTTTCTTGCCTTTGAAATTACCTGCATTGATGCAATAGTGCCCATGGGTCCTCTCAATGCGTCGCAATTGCTCTGCAGTCTTGGAATGCTTCTATTTGTAAGCAGTGCATTCAATTGTTTGGTTGTGTTGACGATGACAGTTACAAAATACTCTTCGTGAGGTTTGCCACTAATTTTAATCTGCTCACATTGCAAACGCATCAAATGCACCAGTGAAGTTGGCACTGGACTAGAAATGCTCTGATTTAATCTGTGTGCAGAGTAACTGGCTTTTCTGATAGTTCAACGAACTGAGAAGTGGTGCTAGTGAGTGCGGAATCGGGTGCTGCATGAACTTTGCTGTTCATTGCTATGACCACAGACTCTATTTCCAATGATTAGTTGTTCGAGGTGCCTGAAAATACTTTGGGTGGTGCTCTATACTAGTCTCTCGACATAAACGCCATTAGTTGGTAAGGTTCATTTAAACCCCAACAATCAGCCATCCATTTGAAAGCACAACCTGGAGGTTGAATAATTGGGAAGAACTATGTAGCTGAAGTCGAGCCTGTGTGTGTGTGTTCTGTGAGAGTGCTTCAGACGTGATCTATAATGGTGCTTGAAAGAGAATTGACTACGTGCTGCTGTTGTGGCGGAGGAAGTGTGCTGGTCAGTTTTTCGGCGGATCGTGCGTTGCCATCAAGAGTATTTATACTTGCTCCAACAAACAGCCCTATCCCCAAGTGTTGATTGTGATGTTTTCGCACACCCACAGCATTGCTCGTCCAATCGGTCTCACAGTCAACTGAACTCATGCAAGTCTTTCGGCAATAGGAATGCTTTGTTAGTTGCTTCAATAATAGTGAGAGAGACCACCTTAGCTCCTAGACCTCTTCTCAACGTCTTAAGCCGTCATCAGAAGACATTTTCAATGGAGCACAAATGTGGCGTCCGAGTTTTCTTATCTGAGTTTGCACTGAGGTTGTGATGGCATTACTCGGCGGTCTGATAGAAAACGCATGAAGCTAGACTTCTCCGACTTCAACGCTGACGGACAGGTGGTTTGCAACTTCGCCAAACGCGCCACTCGGGTTGATTTGTCTGCGTTTTACTGCCCCCAAGTGAGCTAGGCTGGGTTGGGTTGGGTTGAGTTGGGTTGGGTTGGGTTGGGCTGCACCGGGACAGATTCGGGGTTAGAATGCGGTTTTAACACCACATACATAGGTTTTACTTTTGCTCCCCCAGGTGGGCACGGACAGACCTCCTTCACATGCGCAGATGCAGCTTCACAGACTCCGATTTGTAGTTTAACACTACTCGCCTCTCACCCTCCTACTCCTCATCCTCCTCCTCTTGCTGCTCCTCCATCATCCCGACAGTAAGCTGGTAGATGCTTTGTCCAGTTTAACACCAGAGTTCGGCGGACTCGTTTTCTGGTTCTTACGATGCGAGTCATCACAAAACTAATCCTGCTGTCAAGTTACTTTTTCTGCTTTATGGTACGATTATTACATTGCCAGCATAAAGCTGAAATTCTTTGCAGAGTACCCACTTACCACCCAGTCAACTTCATACACTTTAGCTCATTATCTCATAAGAGCTGACCCACTTTTAGTAAACTTTTGATGTGTAGGGAACTGGAAGCACATTTAGGTAGGGTGGTGGTGGTGATAGCGATGGTGAGATTTCACCTTTCCTCTTAGTTACGTCAACCTGGGGCTCAATTCATTGTCGTTGCTTAGTGACGGATCTTCCGCGCATCAGGAGACGGTGATGGTGACGACAGTAGCTTCGACCTCCGAGTGTGCTTCCCCTGCCACCAATTTTGCCGTCGCTGCTCATCCATCGGCGGTCGAGTGGGTGACTCGCCCAACAAACCATCTCAGCCACACTCCTTGCGTGCCTCGTTCTCGCCAAGGCTGCAGCGATTACGGTGGTAGCTGCGGTCGCATTAGCACCATCAGCAGTGGTCAACCTTTCATCAGGTGGGTTTTCCTTCACCCCCCACGCCTTCCACCGTTCTCTCCCGCATTTTATGCATGGGAAGTGTACATAAGGAGCTGATTTTTATTGACCACTACCTGTCATCTAGCTCTGCTCAGAGGTTATATGGTGTCTGAGTCAACCTGAGGTTTACGTAAACTGCTTTAGCCTTGTAAGCATGAAAGGCTACCAGATCGGAGAAATGGCTGGCTTAATCGCAGCTTTGAGTGAACGATGCGGAGGTCGACGCGTCGCCATCTATCGCGAGTCGGTGCCTACCAGATATACGCACACACACAATTCGCACGTTTGAACAGAAAGTAGGGCACAAGGATCTCAAAGTGGACATAGAATGAGTGCTCGAAGGACCTTGCAGAGTTGCAGCATGCTGGATGGATGGAGCCAAATGGCATAGATGCGGAAGTAGAATTGCAGTAGACGAGCGAATGTGTGAGCAGGTGACTTATTTGAGGGCTGAGACTTTGGTTATGTGAATTAGACGGTGGCTGACGAAGAAAAGATGGGTTGATGTGCTGTCAAACGAAATGGTGGGCACTAACTCACTTCTAAACCTCAACCTCAGAGAGGCACTGGGCCTTTGGGTTTCAATCAGTAATAATGATTAAGACTAGGTTTATTGAAGAGATTTGCTTCCTCTTGAAAATTGAGATGGCGCCCTGTCAGTGGCCACGGTGATGTACGAAACGATCAGTAACCGGTACTTTATGTCATTAGGGCTTTTTGTAGAGAATTCATTGCTATTTTCTCCTGCTTCGACTTTACGCATCGTGATAGTCACAGAGAATATAGGCCACCAAAATAGAGCAGTCGTGCTACCTTGATAGGCGTTTTATGAGCCGAACAAAACTTAAAATAGGTTTGCAATTAGCCATTAGGTGGGGTCGGGGACTAGCAGTGAAAGCGCTCCAAAATGTACTCCCCACATTATTATCGAGTTAGAAGACAACGACTACGCACATTTTTACCGCTTATGTGAACCGCTAGCCAGTTCGGACAAGGCTTGTAAAGGAATTAGTGCTGCATTTAAACTTCACTTTTTGTTGTTGCTAGTACCCATCTCCCCTCCCCTTCCCGTCCCCCACCTATGGTGACGCGTGGTAGGCCTCACGGGCCACTCGAACACCCCCGAAACCATTTCGAGACAGCAATGATTTACGATGGTGGCAGCGGCAGTGGCAGCGGCAGCGGCAGCAGAAGTACTGTCGCCAGGCCAGAGCTCAACTACGCAGTCCTCGATTTTGGCGAAACTCACACGCCCTCTTGCACTCATGCCTACTGTAGCTCGGCACGACAATGTCGCTTTCAACGTCAGCAGTAGTAGCAACAGTGACAACAGTGACAGTCATTATGCTACCAATA
The DNA here is from genome assembly GCA_001923025.3 of Taenia multiceps. Classification (NCBI taxonomy): domain Eukaryota; kingdom Metazoa; phylum Platyhelminthes; class Cestoda; order Cyclophyllidea; family Taeniidae; genus Taenia; species Taenia multiceps. The sequence continues at coordinate 40,964,805 of CM010312.1, forward strand.
ACTCTGTGAGTGTCTATGCAGATCTGTATTTCCCAAAGATGTTTGAATCTATAAAGAGCTTTATTTTGGCACATTGGCAATGGGTTGCCTGCTGCGTACGGTTTGTGAGATATTCAACCGGGTTTTCGCTTAGGTCAAACAATGGGCAGCACTTCACGTCTATCGATTACACTTCTAAACGGACCACCACAGAGATTCCAGTTGCGTTTCTCTCTATGTTGGGTTGGAATGCATTAGGAAGATGTCCTGGAATTGGGGTTTCAGATTATTTGGTGTTCAACTACAAGTTGGCTAAAAGCCAACTCCAAACGCTCCACTTTGCCTTTAATTCGTTGTTTTTGACACCTTGACAGCTTAGAAGAGAGGGGAAATTCAATTTTTGGCTGGAATTTACTTCACATAGGTAGGACTTGGCACTCGTTACCATCTCGATTTGCAATACATCTAACTGGTGTGAGGGTGGTGAGTTCGAATGCCTTTTGAACATTGAGACAGACTTAGACATGCCTTATATTTTCCTTTATATTTTCGGCTTTTTTTATCAATGGGCTCCTAGCTGTTGCACTGATGACCAACGCGACCCGAAGCCATTTGTAGGCGAGATAAAAATTGGCTTAGTTGACCTATGCCTCACGGACACGACTCCAGATTTCAACACTGGAGCAGTGTAATTTAGGCATCATGGCAGGGATAGTTAATGGAAGATGCAATCACGGTTACTGTAAGCACTCTGCATTCCATTGCCACCTGGAAATGACCTGTCACTCAGAGCAAAGTCTATTCAATTAGCACAGAGATTTGTGTGGTGTGCATTCTTGCCCGTCTTTTCAGCCATTTGAGCCCGTTTGCTATTTGAAACGCCTTTACTGACTACGGCTTTCACCATTTCACTTGTGTCACAGCGCTTTTTGGTGCAGGTGTTGGAATCTTGATGCATTGCTGGCCCTTGTAGGATGCCATGTTAGTAACGGTAAAAGCTGCTTTTGCGGTTCCTGGTAAAGCCCTAGTGTCTGGTGCGAGTCAGTTAGACGTGGCATTTTCTAACTGAATGCTCACAAGGGTGGCTACTGTGCCATGTGCCACAAGGCGGAGGTGGAAGCACCACAACTAGGATTGTCATTGCAACGTTGACACAATTCAGGTGTCCTAACACTGAGCAATTGGAGATGGCATCATCGTGCAGTAATGTGCTTAAGGCAGATTGCGAATACGAGTGGGCATCAACGAGTTTTGGCTCGGTGCGATGGTTGGACATTGGAACTACCGCTACTACAATTACTACATCACCGCTGCAGTAGAGGCGGTGAAGGCGTCGAGGTGGTCATTGTGTGTGCCGTCTCAATGATTAATGCAAAAGAGAAATACATCCATGCATAACTGCACTGCACTTTAACGGGTTCCTCTTCCTATTCCTCCGATCGAACGATTGAAGCAGGTTAATTGTTCTTGGAACAGACTGTGCTATTGCTAGATGCTTTGGTTTTTCGTTAGGGAGTGGATAGCCTACGTTTTCCTACGAATTACTTCGCTTTCGTTGCTGTTGATGTCCTAGTTAGTTGAGGGAGGGTGCTATTGTGAATAGGACGTGTGTCCGAGGTGTTTTTAGTAATGAGCAGGAGAGTAATCCCTAGCTCGTGTAGTTCTCGAACGAGGTTGCTTGTGCTACTGCACTTTGTCGACTGCCGCTGCGGTTCCTTTGGGTGCCTTCGCCAATCCTCTCCAGTGACTGGGACAACCCATTTATTCATTTATTTTTTTCTTTTAATAAACAGTGTCACTTGTTGCCGTGTTTGGTGCATTTAAAGGGGAGCAACTGACTCATATTTGCCTGACACTTGTCCTGCTGTAGACGAAATCCCCTTTTCCTTGTTTCCCTTTCACTCTCTCCTCTCTCCCCCTTTACGTGCTGCGTACCCATCTGCTTGTCTAACTATCCATCATACACCGACCACCTGTCTAGCGATTCATCTAGCCAACTCGGTACAACCTCTCTCTCTATCCGTCCTCTGCGTCTACTTTACCTCAGTGGGTGTATATGTCCACGGAATGCATACGCCATCCTCCAGCCCACTGTCTTCACGCCCATTCTCGGGAGTCGGAGTCATTCAACTTTGTGGGATCCTAAGACGAACCTTTCTTTAACCCTCCCACTATTCCACTCTCCCTAACTGCCCTCGTGGTCGGTGTCTAGCGTCCACTTCTGCTGCTGCTGCGGACACCCAAAACATCTCAGCAGTTACAAATTTGCCATTCATGCTGAGAAAAGTAGGGATTCCCGACCACTTCTCCTCCTCCTAATCCCCTTGTCTATTCCAGCTACTCTACATTCACACACAAAACTAGTTTGTTGTCCTTCGCCCCCCACCCCTGATCATCATATCGACTGGCTTGGGACGCTGTCATCACGGTGAAGGCTGGTGAGTGGCCTTGTCGGGGGAATTAAAACAACCGCAAATTAGGTACAGTACGGCCAAGTGAACAGTGCACGCTAATCACCCTCACCCCTGTCTCCTTTTTCTGCACTATTGATTAACTTACCTTCCTCTCCCCCTCCTCCTCCTCCCAGGGCGGTCTCACCGTCTGCACCTCAGTCACATGATGGTGTCTCAACCGTCTTTGTCTTTTTTTTTCGAGCAGCCTCACCCAGTAGTATGGCTTTGTCGTCTAACTAGTTCAATGACTCAATCCTGTCTCAGCACTTGCAAACCCTGGCTGCCCTTCTTCACACTTATTGCTTTAAATTTGAAAAATAGTTTTGCTAAAGATGGTTTGATGATAAGAAAGAAAAGACCGTACGTACCAACAAAAAGAAGTCCCAATCAAGGGAAAGGAGAGCGTAACGTAGATATCCAAAACTAGTGAGAGAGTAGAAGCTGGGAAGATACCACTTAAAGGTAACATTTGGAATCAGAAAGCCTCCCTAGTTTTTACTATTTGTTTGCTGAAATTGGCCATTGATAAGCGTGAACGCTCTCTGGCCAAAGAGTTCTTCCGCCGAGACCAAAAAGTGGGTGAAACCGACGAAGACTACGCTCGAAGCCTACAACTCCTGGCAGAAAAAGCCTTCGAAGTTTGGCCCCCAGCCAAAGTGACCAGCTGGGTGGCTGTCCAGTTCTGCGAGAGAGTCCAAACGCCAAGCCTCTCCGCGAAGCTCAGCGCAATTGAGACCAAAGATCTCAATCGGTTGGTTAAGGCCGCGTCTAAGTTCCGTCAGGAACTTCCGCTGATGTCTACCCACCAGACGTCCCACCGACGGCCAATTCAGCCACATCTCTGCTGGATTCCTCCACGCCAGACCCCAAGAGCAGGTGAGACCTACTTCTCGTTATCTTGCCAACCCCCAAACGCCCCTCGCCCTTTTCTACAAGCTCTCGGCCAGTTAGAAGGATACCCCTGTCGTTTCCTCCTGGACTCGGGAGCAGTGAAGTCCCTGGTGAATCCCGCAATGTTTCCAGATCTCTTCCGCAAGATCAGTACTCGATCGTCCTCCATAAAACTACTCTCAGCTGAAGAAGGGAAGATGAAAGCGATCGGAGAGACGTCGCTAAAGATCACCATAGGGAAGGAGTCCTGGACAGTAAAATTTGTTGTGTCCAGGACTGGTATGTGACGCGATACTGGGCGTCGACTTCCTCCGCAATACTGGAGCAATCCTGAACTTCGCAGAGGGTACCTTTACGACCCAGCAGCACAAAGCAGTAAAGTCGGCCGAGCCTTCCCTGGGAAAGGACGCTGACGAAATTTGCAGTGCTCTGTCCGAAGCCGCGGGTACTCCTGTTAACAACCTGGATGAGCTTGGTTCACAGTTAACACACATCACTGACAGCGAAAGGAAGGAACTGCACTCGTTGCTGTGCAGATACTCCAGAATGTTCTCTTGGCAAGGAACTAAACTCGGTCGTACGAGCATCATCAAACATGCCATCGACACAGGTGAAGCTAAACCAATATGGCAGCCCCTGAGACGCATTCCTCCGCCTTTCTTGGAAGAGGTAAACCGTCTACTGAACGAGATGATCTCCGACGGCGTAATACGGTCATCCAAATCACCGTGGGCCTCCCCGATTGCGCTAGCGAAGAAAAGTGACGGGAGCCTACGTCTGTGCGTGGACTACAGAAAACTGAACGCTGTGACTAAGAAGGACGCTTTTCCACTACCCCACATCAACGACTCACTGGATTCCCTGCACGGATCAAAGTGGTTTTCTACTCTGGACTTGAAGTCCGGGTACTGGCAAGTGGAGGTGGTGGAGACGGACAGAGAGAAGACAGCTTTCATAGTGCCAAATGGACTCTTTGAATTTCAGGCAATGCCGTTTGGACTATGTAACGCTGCAGCTACTTTCCAACGCCTGATGCAGACTGCACTAATGGGGCTTTTTCCAAAGCACTGCATAATCTACCTCGATGGCATTCTTGTCTTTGGCAGAGACATGCAAGAGCATAATGCCAACCTGAAACTAGTGCTGGATCGTATCCGAGACGCTGGATTGACCCTGAACCCAAAGAAATGCCGCTTTCCTCAATGTTCGGTTACATTCCTGGGGCATACAGCCTCGTCAGATGGGATGGCAGTTACCGAAGACCGTACAAACCAAGTGAGAACGTGGCCGACACCGACACACCAGACGGAGCTCCGCAGCTTTCTCGGCTTGGCAAACTACTACCGGCGTTTCGTCAAAGGCTTCGCCAAGATCGCCGGTCCCCTGCACAAATTAACAGAGAAACAGTCGAAAAAGAATTTCACGTGGGAGAACGAACATGATGAGGCCTTCAAGGAACTAAAACGCAGGCTCTGCTCCGCTCCGGTTCTGGCCTTACCCAACTTCGAGAACGGCGCACCTCCCTTCGTCCTAGACACAGACGCCAGTGACGTAGCCGTAGGCGATGTCCTATCCCAACGGGATAAAGAAGGCAGAGAACACGTCATCGCATACGCCAGCACCAGGCTCAACAAAAAAATGAGACAGAAAAGTGCAACGGAACGCGAACTGTACGCCATCTTTGCAATGGTTCGACACTTTAGACATTACTTGATAGCGAAACTGTTCATTGTGAGAGCGGACCACCAAGCGCTGACCTGGCTAAAAACAATGAAGGAGATTGACCGCTCTGTGGCGCGCTGGTACGAAGAACTGCAACAATACGATTTTACAGTGCAGTACCGAAAAGGGACTACGCATGGCAACGCGGATGCACTGTCTCGCAGACCTCTCTCGGCAGAGAGGGAAAGCGGTATAGTGGGCACGCTATTTTTGAGCGAACCCACTAGACACCAGTGGAGAAATTCACAAAGTTCAGATCCCGACACGGCGTTGCTATACGAAAGGTTCCTGGCGTCCTCACTCAAGCCTACTGCAGAAGAGATGAAATCGTCCAGCAAAGCAGCCAAACAGATATGGTGACAGTGGCCCAAACTCACTCTGGAAGACAAAGTTTTGTGGTATCAAGAAGACACCACGTCCCCTAAACGTCTTCTTGTTTTCGGCTCGTTGATACAAACAGTCCTCCAGGAGTTACACGAGCAATTGGGACATGTAGGTGCGAAGAAGATGGTGGAGACCTCGAGCAAACGATACTGGTGGCCCTCTCTTACCCCGGACGTACTCGACTTCTGCCGAACCCTACAACCCTACAACCCTACAACTCATGCTTACAGGATTCCCGGACGAAAGGGTGGGCATTGACATTGTAGGTCCCCTGCCACCTACCAAAAGAGGGAACCGGTATATCCTGGTTATGGTTGATTACTTCACGAAAGTAGCTGAAGCTGAAGCCATGCAGTCTCAAGACGCCGAAACAGTCGCTTCAACCTTCTTCAACCGCTGGATCTGTCAACACCGTGTCCCTGAATCAGTCCACAGCGATCAAGGTCCTAATTTCGAAAGTCGGCTCTTTACGGAACTATGCAAGACTCTCAGAATTAGGAAGACACGCACGACACCAGAACACCCACAAGGCAACGGCCAGGTAGAAAGAACAAACCGCACCCTGGTGGGACTGCTGAAGGCTTTTACCAAGAGGGCGAGGCCAGAAGACTGGGATTTGAGCCTGGGACGCGCTTTCCCAGCGTATAGAGCCACAGTCCACGCGTCAACGGGTGTTTCTCCGTTCAAAATGCTCACAGGACGCGAAATGAGAGTTCCGTCCGACATCGTTATCCCGAGCAAGGAAATAACACCCGACAATGTGCCGGATTACGTTCTGTGCCTAAATGAAGGGATAAGAAAGACGTTCAACTTGGCGCGGCGACACCTACAAACGTCTTATAGCAGACAAAAGAGGTTCTACGACAAGCACAGCCGACCCAACACCTACCGCGAAGGAGATTTTGTCCAAATATACAAGCCGATTCCTATACCTGGAACCCATCTGAAATTCTACCATCCATGGAGCAAAGATCCCTTCCGCGTAGTGAAAATCCTCTCCCCCACGAACTACCTCGTCCGAAACGCAGAATTTCGTGCTCAACCAATTACGGTACACCACAATAAGATGCGACCTACAAAGGCCCTCCGCCGGTTGGATATGAGGACGAAGTCTACGGAATAGTTGAGGAAGGGAAAACCCCCGAGAACAATAACTAAACCAATGGGCGAGAGCAGCACCGGGGACGGTGCTCAAAAAAGGAGGGGGCTGTGTAATAATGTTTGTGTTTATATACGCTTTGTAGGTCAGAGGCGGGAACACAACATACACGTAGTCGAAAGCGAGTCAGCGTGTTCTCTCCCAGCTCCGGATATCGAGGCCTCTTAGTCTAGACTTCCCCGCCTAGAGTTTCTGCTTAAATAAATGATGCCCAGAAAAGCCAGGTCTTCTTCCAATAAGGTGGAAAGGGATGAGGAGGAGGAAAAGAAGAACCCTGTTACACTGAGTGATAGTCCTGGTGGAATGGAAGCAGCAATGCATATGCTGCAGGCGGGAGAATCGGTGATGATCCAAAACAGAAGACCGAAAAATAACATCTGCTACAACTAAGCACCTCTGTTCTGTGTCCCACAGGAGAGCTATCAAGACTAAAGCAACACCAGTCATGAACTACTTGAAGAAGTTTCGTTATGGAGAACATCGGAAATGTGCGATCGTGAAGGGAGAAAGGCAACTAGTGAGAGGAGAGGTCTCGAGTTACGTATTTATGGAAGATAGTTGGCTAGAAAGAAGCGCTCAGGATTGATGGGAAATAGGCGCTAGCAGAGGAGCACTGGGAAGTGAGGGAGTACAAGGAAGTGGGGCAGATGGGAGGTGGATGTCAGGGCAGGAGGATGTGAAGGAGTGAGACGGGTGTGTGGTGGAGTGGTGGCAACGAAGCCCTGGACAGCATTGACATTGAGAGGCAGGAGATGGCAGCTGTGGCAAAGCAGGGAAGGATATGCTCCTAGCAATACACGTTGTACCTTTGTAACATCATGTGCGCAGGTTCATTTCATGTAAGTTTATTCGTTATTTTCCCCTCAATGGCTGCCATTCCTTGTTCAAGGTGACTGTTTCGAAGCACTTCCAGTGTCTTAGACGGATTGACTGCGCATTGCAGAGTGCTGCTGAATGGCCACTGTTGGCGTTGAGGGATTGGAGCTGTGTTCCTGACTCTCGCCTTAATTGTATTTTAAAGGGACATGAGCATTACACTAATGTACCACTTTCGGTTATTATTAAGGCTTTTAGAAAAAAAGGGATAATCAACAACTTTTAACAAAACGGTTCACGAACAGGAATGAAGAGAGTAGAGGAAGACTAGTCTACTTTATTAGAAATCATCAGGAAAAATAAGCATCATATTTATATCCTCGCATGAATAACCTACGTAAATTATGTTTGTCAAATGTTTGGTTTATTTTTTGCATGGATCATAAATACTTTTCATGATGCCTAAAGTAAACATTAACTCCTGTGAAAAGCATTTTGTTTATTTCACCTCTGGTGGCCACTTCATGCCGGTGGCGGTGTATCCGAAGGCTTGGGCTTTGTTGTGGTCGTTGTGGGGCGTAGTTTGCTGTCCTTACTGATTCGCCGAGGTAGGTGGATGTATGTTGTAACAAGTCTCTGATTTTGTAAACATGTATAGATGTGTGCGTAGTGAATCCTGTATGTTGAGGTGAGAGTGCGGCTAGTGATTTCTTAGTCCTGCTGAATTCGTGGCTAGCGTCATGCTTGTGGCGTCTGCTGTTCCTTGTGGTTTCATGTCTTTTTCAAATTATGGCGAAAGGCAGGGATCCGATTGTCTTATCATTGATTACCAGTGCCTCAATTGTGGGCAGGAAATTGTGCACGGAGGCGATGGGCTTAGCACTTGATCCGAGGAGCCTGCAAGTGGATAATGCAGCGATCGTATTACGCAAACCGTTGGCTGAAATGCCGGCCTCTAGAACGCAGCTGAGGTCAAAGATGTGAATTTCAGTTATTGCAGAGTTTGAATGTGGGGTTCCACTTATCAGGTGGTGCTTCGTAAGACTTTCTTAGCTTGCTCTAGTAGATAGAGAAATTGCTGACCTCAATGGCAAGTGAGAGTGGAAATTGTATGCTGACTTTGGTGGGTGGGTGAAAGATATTGACACTTTCGAAGGTGGTGAAGCGGTTTGGGTGCAACCCATCCATCTTTTCACCGAGTGATGACATAGTGCTAAATGCTGCCTCAGCGTAGATGTGAGAGGAGTTGCGAATAACCTGGAGTCGAAAATGTCATAATCATAAGGTGGTGCTTTTCTTCCGCCTCGTGGTCTCATTAAAGGCTTTTGCATAGGGATTTGATTCTCCTCTAAGTATATATCATCCCAGTGCTATGTTGTAACAAAGGTAATTATGTTGGTTGGGAAGTTAGGAGGAATTCTGCGTATGGACGCAATTTTTTCACATCCAAGAAAGGTTGTCGCTTTGCATCTGTCAGTTGCAAAGGAAATGGTGAATGTCCCCTCTGTGCGGTGCAGTCCTTGTTGCGCCGAAAGAGCTCACACGCTTTCATCGTGAGGCCTGTTGCCCGGTTCGACAATGCGTCATTCATTTTGGTCGCCTTCTTCGAGGTGGCGAACTGCAGTCTAAAGACAACGAGTATGTGCGAGAAGGCGAAGGTGAACGCTGAGGAGGTTGGGTCCTCGGTGGAACTGCAGGCTGGAGGCGCAGTAAGTGTTCACCCCCACTTAATGACGTTGCATGCATTTGATGTCGTGATTATTGTGAATGGGTCTAACCCCCATTTCCAAGCGAGTTTTCCTATTTGTTTGTTGAAATTGGCCGACTTGAAGTACGATAAGCGTGTCAGGTGAGGTAGGAGCAGCGAGTTATTGCATTTATTCTGTGCGAACGTGACTTTTATGAGTAAAACCAAGGGCCCCTCTGCACTGAGGTGTAGGTTTTGAAAATGAGATGGGTGAGGTCGTGTTTTGGTTCACCTATTTTCTGTAGCAAACCATGCGATTCGGTCAGTTGGACGCCTTTTTTGGATGGATATTGCCTGCGTTGAACGCAAGCGATGTAATGAAACATGCGAAGCCGTGATGTACCTTCTACACCTCAGTGGCATTGTTTTCTTTTGTGCAACGCTATCATGGTGGCATCTGTTGTGGTTTAATTTTCCACTTCCACTATTTCTTCGTTCTATTTGAATAATGCTGTCGTTGGTATCTAGTGTTCCTCAATCTTTCATAATCTCTCACTTACTGTGGGAATGGAGTCGAAGGGGCGATTGCTAGTAGTGTATTATGCACTGACAGAATGAAGTTGGTGAGTTGATTTGATGCCTCCCTCAACAACGAACCGATTGCGCGTGTAGTTTGGCCCAAGTGAAGTTGTTACATGAAGGCACAGATGGTTGCATTGCATTCGTGTGTGGTGGGAGTGCAGGTCCTCTTCGTCACCGCGGTTACTGAGTGTGGAGGTGAAATTTGTTTTTGTGGATTCACAGAAAAGGATTGTTGGTGGATAAAGTAATGTAGGCGGTCAGAAGTGGTCTTAACGTTTGTTTGGCTACAAGCACAACCACGAGGAATGGAGTAAAAGACTCTGCCTTCGATTGGCATACAGTGGGGAAGTGAAGTACGAGTGTTGGGTCAGTCTGTGTCCTAATTTCGGCCTGATGTTCGTACATCGGTATTTGTTTGCTAACACTTTATTCTAATGTTAGTTGTGGTTGGTTTTCGGCTACCATCCCTGCCTTGAAGGTGATGGCTACTCCCCGGTGTTTGATCGTGAGTGTGTTTTCATTTTCCACGCTGTCATTTTCATTCGCCATCTCCATGCTCTACTAACAAATAATCTCCACTTCACCGTTATCCTCACTTTTCCTACAGACAAGGAGTGGGATGCGGCAAAGGCAGTGGCCTCTTGCCGCATTGTCAACACCAAGATCGTCGACTGAGGATCGCCAACAATCTCCTCGATGTTTGCATCTCATTATGCCACAGTGCTGCATTTAGCGCTCACGCACATGGCGACTGCAGTGTGGAGGTGCACGATCACCGAGTGTCTCCTTTACCGAATCCCTCATTCCACTGATAATTCATGTCTTCGCTCAACTCGACTTCTTTGTGGCCCTTTTGCTTTAGGTGCCGTGAATCCATGACAGCGTTGGTGAGTGGCAGGTGAAAGCTGCCACCGAATCGCAGATGACCCTTATTGCTTCTGAAATGCAGGACACTAATGCTAATGGTTCTGCTATCACCGCTATCTTCGCGGTGCCTTTCGGTGAGGCTGTGAAATTGGTGACGCGGCCGTTGGTGTGATGTCGAGAGTGCAGACACCTGAGGTGGTGGAGGCGGGTGATGGTCGGGGACGGCGGGACCCGGAGCACAGGTGGTTCATTTGCTCGTCGTTGGCCTGCAGAAGGGAAGGGAAGAGGATTTCGCGACTCACACTTTGTCCCAACTGCAAGTTTCCCCTTTGCTACTACAATTGTTGATCAGATTAAACTAGACCTCTATTTGGCTATGCAGTGGTCATTAAAATTTGGCGTAAATGTATGTCTGCTATGCTCATTTGTAAGCCAGTTGAAGGGCGTTGAAGACTCTCATTATTCGACTGTCACTGATTTGTGGATTCCTATTTTGCATCGCTACTGTAATGCGTTGTGGCACCCAGTGTGGTACCCAAGAGATCGCTCGCCGCACAGTTTGCTCTTTCACACTGGTGATCCTTGTTTGCTAAGCTTTCGAAATGTTGGTACTGCTGCCCGATTGTTGAATGGAGGGGTGTTTGCGGTGTGTAGCGAAAAGTTTGTGCGGTTATCAGCGAAATTTGTTGCGCAGAATTGAACGGTGATGCGGTGATGGCTGGGAGCTGTCTTCTCGACAGAAATCGATGTAGGTGGAGGGCGTGTGGGAGGGTTCCTGCTGGAAACAGTGAGGTTTAGTGAATCATTGCTGAATTGCATGTCCATTGAGGGAGCGGCCGGCACGACGTGGATGAGTAATGTACTTCCTCTCCGCATTCTTCCTACTCCCCTGGTAATTGTTATAGCAGCTATTTGTGGTTAGCACCAGTGGTGTGGTGGATGCATGGACTAGGCAAGAATCGTGCGAAGCCTATGCACTATTGAGAGGAGATTGGATTGTAGGTTGGAGTGTTGCAGTGGCGATAGTGGGACACACAATTTCAGTGGCACCTTCTTGGTTTTGCCCACACAGTTCCTTTTGTAGTTGGCTAACGATTGATCGTCGACTTGGTGTTAATAATCGTGCGGAATTTCTGTGTGTACGTGGAGGTTGCGTAAGCAGGCGTTTCTGCTCCTGCTCCTGCCCCTCCTCCTCATGGACTAGGCTTGCCTATGCATCGCAGATGCCACCTCTCCATTATTGGCTCAAACAAGTTAGTTGGGATTTTGTGTTTAGGGCCATTTCTACTGAGCCATTGGAGTGCGTGTGAGGTGAGAGGCAGGCGGCTTTGTCATGGCATTTTGAGCAATGGAAAACGAGGGCCATGGAGATGGAGTTGGCAAAAATGGAGTGAGGTCTCAATTGGGGAGGCATGTCAACGCCGTGGAGTTGGAGACAGGGCTGATGCACCTACAGGTACAGACTGTCGTCCTTTGGCAGTTTCGTTCTCTATCGACCCACGCATTCGGTGTTCTAGCAATCATTCATCTACTTGCTTTTTTGCCCGTTATTTGTTTATTAAAGCATTGAAGACGGTGTCAAGAGTCAGTCTAACTGTTCACTGATCACCTCATGGGTGTGAAGCACTCAACACTGGCCATCTGAGAGACAGTGCTTCGTGATGTGTATTGGGGTGTGTGTGTGTGTGTGTGTGTGTGGTCGGCGGACTGGTAATCGGTGTGCATTTTGGGACTATTGGTATCGATTGCTGGTGCATTATTTGCTGTAACAACTCGGAGAACCGGCAAGTATTAAGCAATTGTTTTGTTAGTTTTAGGTTCTTAGCTGCTATTAGATCATTTAAGAGTTGATTATTTCTCTCTATATGCTCCCGTTCTCGATTAGACACAGAGGCTTCATAATGCGGCTTAAGGCGCCCGCTTTCCCAATATACTGCCTATCCACGTAATTATTTGGTGTTTTCTTACTGGTATTAGTTAATTGGTTGCTTTTGAATCTTTTAGGTGTCGGTGGGCTCCCCTTATACGCCTAATCGCTACGATACAGGCAAATGCTTCAGAATGTGACCGTTGAGACGTTTTGTTTTGCAGACGTTTGGGTCTAATTGCGTTCAGTTGTTGGTGCATGATACTTTGGGCGATGAGGTATGGTTGTTCTGACGATTTATTAATTATTTAGCCTTTTATTGACGACGGACTCTGATTAATGAGTATTTATTTTGTGGAGGAGAGTTTTAACTATACCAAGTGCTTAGCGCCTGCGTATTATTTTCGCTAATAGTTATTCATTATATGCCTTATTAAGTATTTTCTTTGTCTACATAATCGCTAGATGGGGCATTGAAGTAGGTGGAGGAGGAGGCAGAGCTCCAGCTCCTTTCGAATGTTTGTGTTTTGTGACGAGGCGGCGCTGGGTGCGAATCTCGCCTTCGCTATGGCTTGGCATATTTGCCAGGTAAGATTGGATCGTAATTAGTGAGTTGTTGGTGTCTTCTCTGCGCAGCGATAGGTTCGATGTGGTTTTCTTAATGGGTGGAAAGATGATTTCAGCATTGGTGTGCAGGTCTTTGCGCATTTTTTCGTGGCGTAAGGTGCGCCAGGTGCGGTTCATAGTTACTGTTGTTGTCATTGTGTCCCCTAAATGTCGACTGGCTTCTTTTCTACGCCCACACGCTGGTGTAGGGTCGAAGGCCACCTAATGTGACCATTGGGAGGTTTTGTTTTCCCACTGCGAGGCCTACTCGCGTACATTTTCCACTGTATAATGGTTGGGGCGAGAAATGGCGACTATTTTGGCAATTCGTCAATTACTTTGTTTGCCCTTTGAACGGTGCAATTGGGTTAGTAGGATTTAGTGTTGTTAGGACACGTTTTGACCGTATTGGGTGCTTGGTGCCCAGTCGCTAATTTCTTGCTAATAAGTAATCCTCGCATTTTCATGTCTCCTTATTGTTATCATTTTTATTTCTATTATTTTCTTTCTATGTTTAGATGCTAGAATAGAGGCTGAAGAGGTAGGTGCGGTTCCCGTGGGGACTTCTTCTTCTTCTTCTCCTCCGCCTTCTTCTTCGCCTTCGGCTTCGCTATGTACACTACACTGTACCCCAATTTCCAGTCTTTATTCTGAGTTCCATAGCTCCACTATTCGACTCGGCAACCCCTATACCCAAATGACAGCCAGTCGGTCAACACATTAAGTGGTCAACAATCCGCCTTGTAGTGTGGTGGCCCTAAAGAGGGCCGTTGTCACGTTCATAGTTGCAGGAGACTCAGCAAATTAGTCAGACCATCAGTGAGACACTTGGCCGGCCAACTCCTTGCTGTTCACCACCTTCCCCAACTTCCTCTTTGGAAATAGTACCGCCTGAATGTTGGGCAGCACACCACCCCACGCGATGGTCACACCAGCCAACAACTTGCTCAACTCCTCATTGCAGCGGATAGCCGACTGCAAGTGACGGGGCATGATACGCGTCTTCTTGGCGTCGCGCGCAGCATCGCCCGCCAACTCCAACACCTCGGTAGCCAGGTATTCGAGCACAGCAGCCAGGTAGACTGGTGCCCCAGCACCCACATGCTTTGCGTAGTTTCCACGACGCAGTAGATTGTGCACTCGGCTAACCGGAAACTGCAGGCCTGCCCGCTCCGACCTCGTCTTTACTTTGGCCCGTAATTTGCCTCCATTGCCTCCGCCACTCATTCTGCTCTCCTATTCTCTCCTTGTCAATACAAATGAGCCCAACCGATTGTAGCGTGATTCCGTCGCAAGACAGACTACTTCCACCCTGTAAACTACACCCATCACACTAGAGTGCGATTTATACTAGCTACAGAGCAGCCTGACCACACCTCATTGGTTAGCCAACGCCAACTTCCACTGCTATTGGTTGTTTACTAACCATCCCTTATCGAGGGAATTGAAACAGTTACAGGGTGGGTACAGGGCCCCCTAGTGAACAGGGCACGTTGGTCATACCTACCCCTGTCTCCTTTTTCTGCACTGTTGACTGGCTTACCTTCGTCTCCTCTTCTTGCTGCATTGTTGGCTATCGTAGGATGCCATGCTTTTGTTGTTTCTGGTAAAGCCCTAGTGGCGAAAGAAGTCATCACTAGAGCCTATGTTTTGTGTCAGACTCCAACTTCTCCATAGGCATTTGTTGAAGTCGGAAAGTGTGAAATGTTGTAATGCAGCTAGAGAATCACCTTTGAACATAAAGTAGGGCACAGGGTAAGAAATGCTTTTGGTGTTCCTGGCAAAGCCCTAGTGGCTGAATGCTCACAACGATGGCTGCTGTGCCATACGCCACAAGGCGGAAGTGGAAGCACCACAACTAGGATTGTCGCTGCAGAGTTGGCATCACCGTGCAGTAATGTGCTTAAGACAGATTGTGAATACGAGGGAGCAGTAACGAGTTGTGGCTTGGTGCGATGGTGGGACATTGGAGCTACCGCTACCACAATTACTACAACATCACCACTGCAGTCGAGGCGATGAAGGCGTCGAGGTGGTCGTTGTGTGAGTCGTCCCAATGCTTAATGCAAAACAGAATTGCATCCATGCATAAGTGCATTGTACCCTAGCGAGTTCCTCTTGCTCCTTCTCCCCCTCCTCCTCCTCCTCCTCCTCCTCCTCCGATCAAACGACTGTTCTTGGAACAGACTGCTAGATGCTTTGGTTTTTCATTAAGGAGTGGATAGCCTACGATTGCCTAAGAACTACCCCGCTTTTGCTGTTGTTGATGTTCTGGTTGTTTGAGGGAGGGTGCTATCGTGTACCAGACGCGTGTTCGAGGTGTTTTTGGTGACAAATAGGAGAGTAATGCCTGGCTCGCCTAGTTCACCAATGAGGCTGTTTGTGCTACCGCGCTCTGTCGACTGTCGCTACGGTTTGTTTGGGTGCCTTTGCCAACCCTCTCCAGTGACTGAGGCATCGCATTCAAATAGTTTTTCTTAGGATGTGCAGTGTCGCTTGTTGCTGCGCTTGTTGCATTTAAAGGGCACAACTGACTCACGCACACCTAACACCTGCACTGTGGTAGGCGAAATCCCTTCTTCCTTATTTCTCTCCCTTTCACTCTCCCCTCCCTCCCCACCGATGAGCTGCGCACCTACCTGCTTATTCAACTATCTATTATACACCGACCGCCTGTCTTGCGATCCGTCCATCCACCTCGGTACTACCTCTCCTTCTCCCTCTCTCCCTCCCTCTCCATCCGTCTTCTTCGTCTACTTTGCCTTAGCGGGTGTAAAAGATGTGTTCACGGAAATGTGTGCGCCATCCTCTAGTCTACTGCCTCCACGCCCATTCTCGTGTGCCCGATTAGCTCAAATTTGTGGCATCCCAAAATGGACACTTCTTTGACCCTCCTTCCCTCACTCACACCATCCCAACCTCCCTAACTGCCCTCGTGGCCAGTGTCTAGCGCCCACCTCCGCTGCTGCTGCTGCGGCCACCCAAAGCATCCCAGCAGTTATGAGTTTGTCGTTCATGGTTAGAAATGTAGCGATTCTTGTCTACTTCACCTCCTCCTCCTCCCTCGGCGGTCTCACCGCCTGCACCCCAGTCACATGATGGTGTCTCAACGGTCTTTGTCTTTAAGTCTGTCTAGCTGCCTCACTCAGTAGTGATGGCCCGATCGCTAAATAAGCCAACGACTCAATCCTGCCTCAGCACTTGCAAATTCCAGCTGCCCTCCATCGCGGTTATTTCCTTAACTCCAAGCAGTGCTTTTGCTGAGGCCGATGTGGTGATAAGAAATAAAAGACCGTGCGTACCAACAAAAAGATGTCCCGATCAGGGCAACAGCAACCATATCGTAGATATTTAAATTAGTGTGAGTCGAGGCTAGGTAGATACCACTTAGTGGTAACATTTGGAATCAGAAGGCCTTTGTCAGCCTCCCGAGCACTGACTGCACCCATGCCTCCTTCTGCCAAAGGATTGCCTCATTCGCAAAGATGAGCGGCATTGGTGGTGGACATGACTGTGACGAGAGGCTCCACACTATCCCATTGCCATGTGTTGACTACAGTCACGAAGTGCCCTTCTCTGCAGGGCAAGCAATACATCTCTCGCCCCACTGGCCACCATGCCGACGGCGCACACAAACGCACAACTTCCACTGGACGTGCACTCCTCCTGGCATAGTTCAGTTCTCCTGTAGACTGACGACGACGTCACGTTGTTTGGGATGGGTAGGTGAGAAGCTGACATGGTTTGCTAACCCACGTGGCCGAAGAGTCGAAGAGTCCCAACGCCAACAATCACTGCCACCTCAGCCGCTATCGCTCCAAATAGCACGCCTCTTAGGACAGCCGCCTTCGTGGCCCGCAAAACAGCTTCCGACTTCTCTCACCCCCTGACAACGCCGCTGTCTCCGCCCTTCTCGCTTTCTGCGACACTGTGCCAATTTCTCCTTCAAAACAACCTGTAGATTCCAAACCAGCTAGTACAGTGGTGGGTTCGAAGATGCTATGTGCTTGCTGCCACGTTTTGGAATTAAAAATTCGTATCAGTTGTTGTTTCAGCCCAAAAGATAGCACACAGTGCGCCACTCAGTCCATTTGTGTCAAATTTATCATCCAATTTGTCATTGTGACAGCTCTAGGGGTTGTTTGTATCCGCCTTGGGCAGCTTCAGCGTCTCAAGTGGAACTGAATTGACTGTTTGGGAAATGGCTTGCATGAAGTTAGTTTGTCACAGCCGTGGTCATAATCTTGTCCGGGTGTTAGTGATTGCTAAAATCAGCCTTCCATGATCAAATGAAAAAGGAAAGCTGTGTTGAGTGCAACTCGATCGCAAAAGCACGGCCATAAACCTGACCCTCATTACAACTCCAACCGCTGTTTGAGGATGCGCCAACCAGTGCGCTTGAAAGTGCCCACTTCCATGGACCCTGCAGCCCATCGTCGTCATTGCTATCGGCATCGCGTCTGCTTGCGGCCATGTTGCCAAGTGTATCGTCAGTGCGACGTTGAAGTTGTCCTTTAGTTAGGCGTTAGTTGGAGTCGTCCATTCGTGCATTCCTTGCTAAAAGACACACCTCTGCGTTGCAGGTGGTCGTAACTGTTTGTTTACATTGAATGTAGAGTCTAGAGTGGTATCTGATATCGAGTAGTACAAACGGTGTGCCTCCCAACTCCAACTCATTATGGAGCAGGAAGGACACAAACCACTGCGCTTTAGCAGCACTGCCAGTAGGCGGGTCGCATTAGCGAAGCTCCTTTCTCCAGCAGAACTGTGATGCCAAGCCGAGATGGAGGACTATGTAGTTGGGATCCGGTCTGCCGACAGTACCTCTACTGTTGCCACTGCCACTGCCACTGCCACTGCCACTGCCACCGTTGTATGCTATCATTGCTTCAGCGAGGAAAATGACCTCAGTGGCCTCAAAATGGTCTTAGAGTTGTTCGTGTGGTCCGTAATGCCTACCATGCATCATCACAGGCAAGGTACGAGGAGGAGAGGGGAGAGTGTATCTAGCAACAAAAAAAGAGGTTTAAATGCAGCACTAATTCCCTTACAAGCCCTATCCGAATTAGCCAGCAACACACAGGCGATATAAATGCGTGTAGTGTCGACGTCTTGTGCTTCGATGGCAGTGTGGGGAGTTCATTTTGGGGCGCCTTCGCTGCTAGTCCCCGAACCCAAATAGTGACCAATTTAAAGCATTATTAAATGTTCTACTGGGTCGAAAAACGCCATTCACGGTAGCACAACTGCTCCATTTTGGTGGCCTATATTCTCTGTGACTCTCACGATGCGTAAAGTCGAAGCGGGAGAAAGTAGCAATCAACTCTCTACGAAAAGCCCGAATGACATAAAGTACCGGTTGCTGGTAAGTTCGTACATCACTGTGGCCACTAAGAGGGCGCGATCTTGATTTTCAAGAGGAAGCAATCTCTTCAACGAACCTAGACTTAATCATTGTTACCAATTGAAACCCAAGGGTCCAGTGCCTCCGGGGGGTGGGGCTGAGAAGTGAGTAAATGCCCACCGTTTCGTTTGACACTGCATCAACTTGTCTTCCCTTCGTCAGCCACCCTCTAATTCACACAACCCAAGCCTCAGCCCTCAACTAGGTCACCTGCTCACACATTCACTCGTCTACTGCAATCCAACCTCCGCATCTATCTCATTTGGCTCCATCTATCCAGCATGCTGCAACTCTGCATGGGCCTTTCAGCAGGTCAGGTCTTATGAGCTCAAGACTCTAACGTT
Organism: Taenia multiceps; assembly: GCA_001923025.3. Classification (NCBI taxonomy): domain Eukaryota; kingdom Metazoa; phylum Platyhelminthes; class Cestoda; order Cyclophyllidea; family Taeniidae; genus Taenia; species Taenia multiceps. Next base: position 40,983,566 of record CM010312.1, read on the forward strand.
GTCCAGGTGATAAGCGTGTACTTGGTGGAGAAATTTAACTTTGTGCTGGCAATGCAATAACCGCACCTTAGAGGAGGAACAGTGGACTGACACTAGGACAGCATTTGTAGTGACTCGCATCGCCAGAAGCAGAACACAAGTCTGCCAAACACTGGTGTTCAAGAGGGTAAAAGTCTACCAGCTTACTGTCGGCATGATGGAGGAGTAGCAAGAGGAGGAGGCGGGGGAACAGGAGGAGGAGGAGGGGAGGAGGAGGAGGAGGAGATGGGTAAGAGACGGTTGATGGTAAACTACAAATCGCAGTGCGCGACGCTGCATTCGCGTATGTGGAGGAGGTCTGTCTGTGTCCACCTGGAGGAGGAGGAGGAGCAAAGGTAGAACCTATGTGGGTGGTGGTAAAGCCGCATCCTGGCCCCGATTCTGTCCCGGTCCAGCCTAGCCCAGCCCAGCCCAGTCCAGCCCACGTAGCCTACTTAGGTGCAGTAAAACGCAAACGAATCAACCTGAGTGGCACATTTGGCATTCTCCTCTGGTTGGAGAGTCAAAGGTCGTGGGCACTAATCCCATTTGCGGGCAGGACGAGGAACTCCAACTAACCACATCGGTTGTCTACCAGACCAGGCGATCTTTGAATGCGCAGTGTGGCAGTTTTCATATCCGCGTTCTCTTGCAGCTCAATGATGGGTGGAGGATTGCATTAAGAATGTTCACTCAGATACAGATGTGGTTAACGAAGGACGACTGGGCAACAAGTGGAATCAACTGTCAGCATTTGATGAGCCCAGCAATGCTAATGTTTCAATAGCTTGGCTTTAGGCTGCGTAATCTGCGCTGTTGGAGCAAAAGGACTGATTAGTCTGTAGACGTTAGATCAGACCTACTTTGCCACTTAATATCGCAGTGATTTTAGCTTTCTGACCAAGTGTTGACAAAAAGGCTTAAGGCATTTGTTAGGCGCAACAATCCGTTGTGCAACGGTGGAGAGGTTGCCTTCCGTGTTGATGCAATCTCACTTTGTGGGGAAGAGGAGGCAATAAGTGCGATGAGGCTACAAAGGGAAAGAATTTATGAGGACAGTAACAGGCTGAAAAGTCGCACATGCGGACATTCGTGTGTACTGAATGAGGAAATGCACCGAACTGAGCCACAGGCGGTAGAGTGAATGCTCCCCTTGCAAATGCTAGTCGAAATCGCAAACCACCTGTCCGTCGGCGCTGAAACCGGAGAAGTCTAGCTCAATGCGTTCTCCATCACACCTCCGAGTAATGCCATCACAACCTCAGTGCGAACTCAGATAAGGGAGTTCGGACGCCACATTTATGCTCCGTTGAAAATGGCCCCCGATGACGGCTTAGGGCGTTGAGAAGAAGTCAGGGAGCCCAGGTGGTCTCTGTCACTAACATTGAAGCAACCAACAAAGCATTCCTTTTACCGAAAGACTTGCATGAGTTCAGTTGGCTGTGAGACCGGTTGGACGAGCAATGTTGTGAGCGTGCGAAAACATCGCAATCAACGTTTGCGGATAGGGTCGTTTGTTAGAGCAAGCACAACTACTCCTGATGGCAACGCACGATTCGCCGATATACCGACCAGCACACTACCTCCGTCCTGAGAACTTGAGCACCTTGAACAACTAATCATTGGAAATAGAGTCTGTGGTCTCAGCAATGGACAGCAAAGTCCATGCACCACCCGAGTATTCACTCACTAGCACCACCTCGCAGTTCGTCGAACTATCAGAAAAGCCAGTCACTCTGCACACTGATTAAATCAGAGCATTTCTAGTCCATTGCGAATTTCACTGCTGCACTTGATGCAATTCCCATGTGAGCCGATTGGGATAGTGGCGAACCCCACGAAGGTTATTCCCTAACCGTCATTGTCAACAATTAACCTGTTGAATGCACTCCTTACAAGAGGAAGCATTCCAAGACTGCAGAGCAATTGCCACGCATTGAGGAGGACCCATGGACATTGCTGCATCAATGCTGGCAATTTCGAAGGCAAGCAAAACACTTGGTCTAGACCAACCTGTACGTCGAGATGGATCATTTTTGCTGCGTCCTAAACCAAGTCTTCGTGCTTCAATGGAGGGCAATGAAATTAACGCACCGAAAGTAGCGAAATTATTAGCCTCCACGTATTCTCCCTCAGACAATAAGCCAGACGAGGAGAAGGGCTCAGCGGAGGGGATTGGGAGCAAGGGTGCGTTGGCATCACGACATGAGTTGAGCCGGCCAATGCGCGCCTTCCCGCTCGTTGCCGCGGCGTTCCGAGGAACGCCACACGTCACACCCACCTGCAGCGACGACTGGCGCATTTCGCGCTGCCACTGCCACTGCTGCCCTCCACCACTGCCACAGTAGCAACGCTCTGAAGAGGCATGCGTGTAGGACACTGCCACCCGGACGCCTGAAGAGAGAGGAAAGAAAACACTCAGTGCATGACCGCAATATTAATAAACGTTGACGAGAACGAACTCCATGACAAGCGTGACGTTCGCATAGGCACAACGTGTTCCAATTTACCAGTCGTTGAGGCAAGCAATCGAGCGGGAGATAGTTGGCTAGGATAGTGGTGATTAGGGGAGGCAGAAGGGAGGGACGAAGGGAGGGAGGAAGGGAGGGGGGATGGGAGTGCCACCCTATTACGGCTGGGGACACTACTAAGCCTCTTGCTAGGACGGGCACCGTCACCGACAACATTGCCAACTCCATTCTTTTGCAAAGATCTTTGAGAAGTTTGCAATGATCGCGATGATCTATCACATTTCAGGTATTATTTATAGTCACTTAGGACAGAAGCGATACGCATTTCTTTGTCCTAGAGCACGAGGTACTGCTCTACGCGATGCACGTATCTGCAAGCAATGCCATGTTCCTACGTCTTTCATACTCCTGAGGCACCACTTCCCATTGCTATGCGATTAATTGGGTACTTTTATAAAGCCAAAACTACCACGTCCAGGAAAAGTGTATGGCTATCAAAAAGTTGGTGTTTCCGTTCTACATGGCTGCTTTGCTTCTCACTTTGGCAGTTGAAGCATTCTCTCGGGCTGCATGATCACATAGTTGCAATCATATCTTTTGGCTTGTTCGCAAGAATGTAGCAGCTGTTTTGCGAATAACTGCAATGTAAGGAGTCAATGTGCATTTAACGGGGAACTGAAGAGGTGCGCGTTGATATAAGAGCAAGACAGATTTCTTCATAAGCAGTGCATTCGAATTGAGGTACATGCAGGGAAACTAAAGTGTGTAGCATCAAGTAAATCGACCGGATGTAGTTGAATCTATTGTCGCTCTTACAGATGGAAGTACAATCGGCATTCTTGTTACACAAGCTGAGCAAACTTGATTTCACTTATAGTCATAGCAATTGAGTGCCGGATGACAGGATGTTGCGGAAGAGGTAAGGATACAAACAGACTCAAACTGTAACCACAGCCTGACAAATGTTTTCCACCCGACACAGCGATAAAACGAAAAGCAGGCGATTTCACTCACTTATCAAAAAAAAGAAAAGCCTTGACTTGAAAAAACTCATTGCACATCAAAATATGCACCTACATCCACATTTTGAAGTTACATAAGAAAAATCAATTAGTCCAGCGTAAAAATGATTCAATCCATCTGGACACGGTGGAGCAAAACACTCACTACCCAACACCATTTCAGTAGTCTCGACATTCCACCTTAAAGTTCAAACGTAAAAATCGGTAGGGTGATGCGTGAAATGAAGTCTTGCCCCGCGCCACACCGCCACAGCCTGCCTACTTCCTTCTCCTCCTCACAGACAACCGACAATTTGACACAAGATGGGGCTGCACTCAACAACTTCCCTTCAAATTCACTCCCAGCCCATTTGTTTGTTTGTTTGTGCACACTCCACCAAGTACCCATGACCACCAGGCCTCATCGCTAGTAGCCCAGCAAACAGGACCCAAATAACACCAAATTCCTACTGCAGTCAGCGCTTACCTGAGCGAACTAGACAGTGTCCTTTCAACGGAAAAATTCATCATCACCGCACCATTGCAGGTTGTTCCGCCTAAATAATCACGCTGACTGCAGTTACTTGATGTGACGAGTCAATCTCCTCTCAGAAACCAGAACACGCAACCGCCTCTCAATGCTTTTATTGCATTAAATACAAACGATAGGCCTGTCAACAATGATATGGTCATGTGGAACACACGCCACGCATACACGTGCCGCCAGGTGACGGAGAGAGAAGGAAGAAGCCCAACTAACGCGTAGAAAACGTATCTTCAGCAGACTCAATCAATTCCCACAAATGCCAACGCATCCACCAACACCACATACCACCTAAAGGAGAACGCATCAATTCATTCTTCCACCACATGAAAGCATCACGCCTACATCTATATCGAAAATACATGCATAAAATACCAAGAACATATACATGCTCCCAACTTGCCTTATAATTTGATTCCTTTTCAGCTTCCACTGCAGTAGCCTCCAATCGACCGTCCTTCCCACGCATTCATGCATACACACATTTATCGGCTGCAACTCAACTCCTACTAACTTCCACCGACACTGTAACCATTCATTTTCCTCAATGTCACACGCAGCGAAGTGAGAAGAAGACACTCACTCTTCACAATCACCGGCCCTCCATTTGAATGAGACCAAACGCATTGAAAAGCACCTGCTCCTGAAAGAGAAGGAACATGTATACGCCTCCAGTGCAGGAAAACACCATACAACTATCAAAAATGGGTTTAAAAGATTACAACTATATACATACAATGCCAACTCACCTCTCAGTTGACACTTTTCTTCCACATTCATTCATCCATCCATCCACCCACTAGACTACGAACGTGCGTAGACGTCGGAACCACCAGCCTTCATCGCTATCTTGAGTGGGGAAGGAAAAAAAGGCACTTACTTTTTGCTCATTATTGGCCCCTAACCACCAGTAGAACTGGCCAAGTTAATTAGCAGAATAGAAACAGCTACTTGCGCAGTAGGACACACCAAACACAAATTTTTGCACAGCCTTAGGGTCATCATTGACACGAATTAGCTGAGACAGGAGTACAATAAGGGAAAATCATGGTAAAACTTTCCAAGGAAAAAGCAAGGCTACACTAAAACGTAGGCCAAATTACCTTTCAACAGTCCCCATGTATCAACTTTGCCACAACCGTCAAATTGGAGAATAAGTGCGATATACAAATTAACCGTGTGCTAAATCTTTGTAAAATTATTTGACTCGCACATGTTTGTATTACCGATTACTAAAATATAAGTTTTAGGCGCTTCCATTTCCCTAAAATTCATCGCTGATTTTCTCACTTATGCCTACTAGGTAATTTATTTCATTTGCAAATTTACTCCTTAATTTTGACGCCAATTGCAAAAAGTGCAGCTTTTGCAGTAGCTTTGACTGTGTTAAAAATAAGCAAAAATCAAAAGTTCGTTTGTTTTGTCGCGCAAAACTGGTCGGCGGACTGGTAATCGGTGTGCATTTTGGGACTATTGGTATCGATTGCTGGTGCATTATTTGCTGTAACAACTCGGAGAACCGGCAAGTATTAAGCAATTGTTTTGTTAGTTTTAGGTTCTTAGCTGCTATTAGATCATTTAAGAGTTGATTATTTCTCTCTATATGCTCCCGTTCTCGATTAGACACAGAGGCTTCATAATGCGGCTTAAGGCGCCCGCTTTCCCAATATACTGCCTATCCACGTAATTATTTGGTGTTTTCTTACTGGTATTAGTTAATTGGTTGCTTTTGAATCTTTTAGGTGTCGGTGGGCTCCCCTTATACGCCTAATCGCTACGATACAGGCAAATGCTTCAGAATGTGACCGTTGAGACGTTTTGTTTTGCAGACGTTTGGGTCTAATTGCGTTCAGTTGTTGGTGCATGATACTTTGGGCGATGAGGTATGGTTGTTCTGACGATTTATTAATTATTTAGCCTTTTATTGACGACGGACTCTGATTAATGAGTATTTATTTTGTGGAGGAGAGTTTTAACTATACCAAGTGCTTAGCGCCTGCGTATTATTTTCGCTAATAGTTATTCATTATATGCCTTATTAAGTATTTTCTTTGTCTACATAATCGCTAGATGGGGCATTGAAGTAGGTGGAGGAGGAGGCAGAGCTCCAGCTCCTTTCGAATGTTTGTGTTTTGTGACGAGGCGGCGCTGGGTGCGAATCTCGCCTTCGCTATGGCTTGGCACATTTGCCAGGTAAGATTGGATCGTAATTAGTGAGTTGTTGGTGTCTTCTCTGCGCAGCGATAGGTTCGATGTGGTTTTCTTAATGGGTGGAAAGATGATTTCAGCATTGGTGTGCAGGTCTTTGCGCATTTTTTCGTGGCGTAAGGTACGCCAGGTGCGGTTCATAGTTACTGTTGTTGTCATTGTGTCCCCTAAATGTCGACTGGCTTCTTTTCTACGCCCACACGCTGGTGTAGGGTCGAAGGCCACCTAATGTGACCATTGGGAGGTTTTGTTTTCCCACTGCGAGGCCTACTCGCGTACATTTTCCACTGTATAATGGTTGGGGCGAGAAATGGCGACTATTTTGGCAATTCGTCAATTACTTTGTTTGCCCTTTGAACGGTGCAATTGGGTTAGTAGGATTTAGTGTTGTTAGGACACGTTTTGACCGTATTGGGTGCTTGGTGCCCAGTCGCTAATTTCTTGCTAATAAGTAATCCTCGCATTTTCATGTCTCCTTATTGTTGTCACTTTTATTTCACTTTTATTTTATTTTATTTATTTTATTTTATTTTTTATCACTTTATTTTTCCACTTGGCTTCGACGCTAATCCTCGCTATTTTGTGGCAAGCATGGTTTCCGATTAAGACCGGGGGAGTTAGCCATCGTTTCATCAGCCACGTTAGAGCCTTCTTTCTTTCTTTCTTTTTATTTATTTTTACACTTGCATAATTCGCCCACATTCTCCTCTTGGGGAAGTTTCCACTTTGTTTGTTTGTTTGTCGCTTAATATTTTCTTGTGTACAATTCGACCTGTTGCAGTCCTTACACCTATTTTATTTTACTTAAAATTTTTTTAAATGTAATGTAGGCAACTTAGTCTTGTTTTTACTAAAATACTGAATTTAGCTGAGAAGTGTTTTCGCTTTACCGAGCGCTTGGTGCCCATTCGCTATTTTCTTGCCAATAGTTAGTTGGTATTGGGACGTGATGTCGTTGAGAAGACCTGCATTTATGTGACGTACGTATGTGTGTATGTGTGGTATGTATGTATGCATCCATTTGCCTGTTCCCCTCTCTACCTCCCCATGCATGGATATAATTGTTGAAGTAAACGTTAAGTAGATGACCGCAGTTGCCGCCGAGTCTTTGTGTTGTGTGTTCGCACTGACTATTGACGCCGATGGCTGGGGAGTAGCGATGTCTACTTTCTATTGAGAAGGCTACTAATTGTGCAGCCCTACTTACTGGGGTGTCGTCATTGCTTTGCTTCCATTTGGGGCCGAGGTGGGTGTGAAAGCTGAATGGACTGACGATGCCTAGTCACGTCTACTCTTTCACTGCACTGTATATATATACTCGTAGGGATTGATTAAGGGAGACTTTGTTTTGCGAGTTAGTAAATGCCTGCTTCTTCCTGTATTCTTCTTCTCATTCTTCACACCATGCATTTTCATTTAGGTCTAATGTATTACGAGGAGGAAGAGGAGGAGGACCTTTGACGTAGCTGAGTACTTGGTTGTCCTTTCCTTCCTACTTGCATGCCTGAGGGTTCCTCTTACACCACCGACTGCATTGTGGTGGTGGACGCTGCAGGTTGACGACCAAGGGAATCGCCGAGGGATGCTCTTGAGCCCCTTTGTTTGTTTTACCCCTTGTTGTTTTGGGTAAGAACATACTTCGAGCTGCGCACTGACAGTGACAGTAGCTTCCCAGCTCTTCGCTGTGGTATTTTTGCAGATAATCCGTGTTTAATACATGAAACGTACGAATTGGTAGCCATTTACGTGTATACACATGTTTCGAAATGTACATCTGTGTGTGCAAAGTTTTTTTATTGGATGAGATTCATGAAGAGAAGATGGACAAGTTTTCGTTGTCTATAGACAGCATTCACGTTTGTTCGTTACGCCGAACAACTGTGGAAGGAATTCATCTAAGCTGTGCTAGTGGCTTGTTATGTGGTGAGTTGGTTTATGAAGGAGGATTTCATGGCGAATGGGACCTCATTTGTTGCTGTAAAAATGTGGAAAATCTGCCAAGCATTTGGCTTTACTTGGTGCTAAAGTCGTTGAAGGCCCAAAGTACCGTGAGATTGATTTCCTCTTTTGAGGTCTTTTGTGATGCGCATCAAGTCATTAGTGAACAGCATTAGGTGTCAATTTCACCTTCGAAATTGGCACATTGCACGTGGAACTTGCTAGCAGAGTAATTTTATGTTGATTTTGTCAGCCTCTCAAGAGTGATGGATGTTGGTGGTGATCGGTGTTACCGACTAACACTCGCTTTCTCGTCGCCACAGCCTTCAATGCTGTTTATGGGACGCTTTTCAACAGCATCCCAGACCCATCAGGCCGCCAGCAACGTCCATCGTTGTCGACGCTGGCAATGGCAGTGAGGGATGTGGATGTGAAAGCCGACTCATGGGAAGCTACTGAGACTGCATGGAGCGCCTTTGGACTCGGCGTTATCGTGGAGAGCTGTGGTGTCGCGACTATTCGATCTACCGATTCTGCCGAAAGTTTTTTGCTTAGTGTGGACTAATCATTCATCGTGGAAATAAGCGACGCGTCCTTGTGCTTGGTGGGTTTATGAACGACTGGGTGCGGTGTGTGAGTGCCATGCGTGACCGAAATAAGAGAGCTGTGTAAGGTGAGTTAGATGTTATTACCTTTTGATATTCATTAGTTTTACTTGGCCTTTTTTTACTCTAAGATGTTGAGGTTTAGTCGCCTTGACCACTACGATATTGGATGGAGCCGATGTGTAGTAGATGTTGGGTAGTTGGAAATGTGGTTATACCACGAGGCTTTGATATGTAAGCACGATTCTCTGTACGATTCGTTGCCACTTTCGATGGTCGCTTGGCTAATGTTTGAGGCTTAAGATGCAAGTTATCGACCCGCACCCACGCATAGGTAACTTGTGGAAAGAGGCGATTTCAATGGCACCCATGTTAGTGGTGCGGTGAGTAGGATGACCTATTGTCCGAGTGTGATTAACTTGTAGGAGAAACGGAAAGTGGTCAATGACTTCATGCTGCAGATTCTTGCCTACGCGGCTTGTGTCACATCAATTTGTGTGATTTCAGGATTCTCGTGTGTGTGTGTGTGTGTGTGTGTTTAGCGATTTGCCAGTTGATGGTAGTGAGTGTATTTTCACCGCCTGAGACAAGTGGTTGGGCTTGTCTTTGTATGCTTGCGATGTGCCAGTGGATTTCAGACCGGAAGCTATGTCAAAGCTTAATTATTCTCTCATTACATTTGTCGTAGTCGCATCGTTGGCGTGATGGTTAGCACCCTGTCTCATCCCATAAAGAACGAGGCGACTAACGACGCAGTAGCCTTGCCAAGGCGAGCACGGGGGACGGTGCTGGACAAGGCGAATTGGACCATCTAATGCGTTGATGGTTGGTTGAATGACGGATTCCGGTGATGAGGCGACTTATTTGCCTTGTTGTTGTACGTTCGTGGAGTGTGTTGCTGGTATGTCAAATACACTTCTATGTATTCTGCCCGAGTATGATGTCTCTTGTCGCCTTCGGGGAGGGAAGAGCTGGGAGAACCGCGTAGACGCGGCTGATTTGCATGACCAGGTGACGGCTGTGGCATATTTTGCCTCAACAGGTGTGGAAATGTTTTTATTATGTTGGATCGCAGTTTGGTGGCACAGGTGATGGGTGCATTTTAAAGCATAGTCTGGATTTGTTTTTCCGTTTCACTGTTGAGTAAGTGTTGTAAGTGTTGGGCTTTAAGCAGAAGTGAAATTGCCTAACGCGCATTTCGATTTGAGTAGGTGATCGGGTTTTCAAATTGAAAACTACTTCAAATATCTTTCCATGAGGCTGGACTTGCGTAAAGTGCTTGTCAAGACAAAAATTTAGCGAGGTAGGCGCTAGCTATAAAACTAATAGCTACGTTCTAAATTCCACATACTTGCATTGCTAAAGTAAGCAGTGGGTTTTAGACAAAACAACTTGCTTTTGTAACCTAATAACGGTTGGTTTGGGCAAATTGGTTCTAAAATAAATGCATAGCGTTGCATTTTCGCATGAACTGAAAGCACGTAGTGTAACTACTCCGAAGACCTGGTGTTAATTTATTTGGCCAAATTGTCTAAAAGCCAGTTTGTACTGTCTTTTTCACGGTATGATGAAGGACTTCTGCTTCTAAGGGTGAGGACGGTGACGACCTTGAGAGGATCCAAACGTCGCGCCGATGGGACGCTAGAGCAAGGCAAATGTAGTTAATACAAAGCAAACTGTGGAAATGCAAAATGAGAGTTAACTGAGCCACGAGTCCAAATTCCTAAATTCAAAAAGACGGCTTTTTCGCAAAATAAAATTGCAAATCAGTGGAGCATTTGTGGCGTGAACAGCAAATACGAGGTGTTTGAAATGCTTAAAAGAGAAAACGGGTAGATGAGGAGAAAGTAGAATTAATTGATCTTACGACCTCAAATTCCAAGGACATGCATGCAATGTAAGGAGCCGCATATTTCATGTAAATTTTCACCTATAAAGATGTCCTGCAGTTATGGCCCGTGAACAATGCAAAAACGTCGCATGCAATTGACACGAGAAGAAGTGGCGAATTTCATTAACACAATAAACTTAGCCATTCTATAAAAGAAACTAGCCAACGCTTTGGATCACATAAAATTCAAGTAGCATGCTATAAGAAATTAAAAGGAAGGATGAAAGCCTTCACAAGCACGTGTTTGCAATGGGGCCAGAAGTGAGTGCGGCAGAGACCGCGTGATAAGCCTTTGGTTAGTGTAAATGACGACCTGGTCCCATGAGGTCATCCGCGTCTGAGTCAGTGCTCGCAGCAGACAGCCGGTTAGGATCGGTCTGTGGGTTACTAGCACCGCATTTATGAGTGCGGTGGTGACGCTGTAATCATGTTCAGGCTGGTAAAATGGTCAGATCCTTACTGAGGAGACTGGCTAAGGCCAAATCGTATTGTGTGAGAGCAATTGTAAAACGTACTCACCGTTCCGCTGGCTTGCTTTACAATAGGCTAGGAATGGGGGCATTTTGAGGTTCTTCAGTGCAAACGATGGATTGAGCTTGAAACTGATTGTTTTCGCGACCTCAGCAACATGAACAGGGAACCAGTTTGAATTTCGGCAATAGAGCTACCATGCTTGCGGTGGCTTGCCTTTAATTCCTCCCATACCTGCGCTTAAGCCATCTGAGGTGTTGAGTCAGCGGACCCTAGCAGCTTACAACCTGGTGTGCATTGGGCCATTTTCGCTTCGTGCCAATGGAGTCATCAGTGGTATCGCTGCAGAGTTGGTCAGGTGTCTACTTAAAATGTGCACGTTGTTGTTCACACGCATTTTAAATGACCCACAAACTTACATAGGATTTCAAGCTTCTAACAACTCTACGTTTGTGCAAGTCCTACACTTCAAACCATTTGCCTTCAAATGCCTCCAGGAAAAGAGATGCCTAAAATTAAGCGAAGAAGCCAATAAATGGATGGACGAGTGCGTGAGCGGGTGGATAGGCAGTCCCCACTATCCTGAAAAAAGAGAATTTTCACATGCAAAATGCAGATTTGCATTTATTGAGGCTTTATGGTGTAGAAAGCTCATTCTCTATTGAGTAACACTTACTTCCAGCTCCCTAGTAAGCTGACGCTCATGTCTAAACTCCTACAAAATTACCAATAGCTTCCACCCAGTAGAAGATTAAAAAGCGCATTAAAGTCGGTTTGCGACCTTTAAGTCAGTCACTGAGCCCGGCATACAATTAAGCGTCCTCAATTTTCATTGAAATAAGCTTTTTCCTACTGGAAAAGTCAAGAAAAAGCAGCCTAGGACTCACTAGTATAAAACTGATTTTCACAGGTAACTACCTTACCCATTAAAAGCTTACATTCTTGAGTTCACGAATGCGCTGAGCATGGAAATGAGGAGTAGGGTGCTACAACACTTCATTAACGGGTCATATATCAGGACATTTTGGTATGTTTGTTTGTGCACGCTGCATTCAAAACTAGGCATAAAAGTTTGTCGTTGCAATCCTGCGTTTTATAATATCATTATTAAGGTAGTACAGGAGTGCCTCTAATTTAGCTGGAACAGTTTGAATGCTCCTTAGCAGTGAACCTGCTGATTCTAAAAGCGCATTCTTGCCCACGAGGACAGTACAAGTAACGAACAAAAATCAAGGTTCCTTACCCCTAACATAATCTTTAAAGGACACCATCCAACTGTGCTAAGAATAGTGCCTGGGCTAGGCAGATGCGATCAACGTCAGCATTTGGCACATTTACCAATAAAAGGTAGGCATTTAAACACAGGCATTAGAGAAACTATGAATTAGGTATTTATCAGTCATCAGTAGCAAAAATTTAATGCTATTGCATGCTTGGGAATGTGCGTTGAGTGCACAGAAGATCTCTCTTCTCCAAACACTTTCATCTTTGGACCCACTTGCATGAATTTTAAACCTCGCCCTTCATATTTGTCGCTGAAGCCCTCGAAAGGTTATGTGCTAGCTATGGGAAAAAGGTAAATCTATTGTTTGTTGTAAAACTAACCATGCGTTGTAAATTTTTAGAATATTGTTTCGAAAGTGTATATTAGGCTAATAAAAGGGCAACTAATGGAGTCAGGCTTGAACAGAACTAACTTGGCGGCGATTAATGCAATTTTTGCTTTTGTACCTAAATATGCACCCCGTCTTGTGCATTTCATCAGTCCTTTAAATCAGCCACTAACGTACAGGATGTTTCAATGCAATGTTTTAAACTCTGCAATTAAGATTCTCCAGAATTTTCTTAATGACATTGAGGAATTTTAACGTGTATGTAGCTTCACGACACTTCCCCAAAGGCAAAAGAAGGCGTAATGCTTGGGTAGATTATGCACATAGTTTAGCAGACAGTGGGGCACTGGGGCTGCTGGCATGCCTCAGAGGCATATTTGTCCGGCAATGGTGGCATAACCTCCTAAGCGACCGTAGCCGAGACCGACGGGCATACAGACAAAGTGTTGCAGCGTTATGAAACCTGGTCATTAGGAGCATCTACGGCTGAGGGAAGTGAGCATAGAAGAGTTGCCCCCAAAAGGCCAGTGATAAGATTAACATAATGTCTGCGGTTTCCATGGGTTTTCCTAATAATCAGGCGTCATAATTTTTGTTCTACTTCCCTAGACTTCAATTCCTTTTTTCGTTGATGCAATGGACTCCGTGATAAATGCATGTTGCACAAAGTTGGTTGTGATGATTTGAAATAAGATGTTGCATGTTTCATGGCGGATCGCTGGCATATCAGCATTTTATGAAATTAACACCTTGTCAGCACCAAATGAAAATTTGTTGATTAAATTCAACTAACTTGTTTTCCCTGCGATTAAGCCTCGCTCCACTACTAACTGCCATCTTTAACTCTTCTCGCTGCTCAATCATATAAGCGCAGCTCTCTGTCAGCACCTTCCACATTTTGCCATCCAAATTGGGAAGATATACAGTCAAGGGGTTCTCTGCCAATTCACGTTGTCATGCATTCCTCTGGCGCCTTTCTATAAAGCACCATTTTCCCACATTCTTGAATGCCTTGTTTTGATGTTTTGTCTACCATGCCATGATGCATCATTTTTTGAGTAAAATTAACCTTTTGCCCGAATCCCCGTTTCATTGCACTGCATTTGGAAATAACTTTAGTCAATTAGCGCGAAAATTAGCCCGTTTTATGTCAGGGCTCATTCAACCTTGACATGCGTTGCACCCATCACCTTAGCTACTCCAGCAGTGGTGATAATTTGTTGCGTTTGAAGTCCAGATTCCTACGTAACCAATCATACAGATCTTTCCTGGCCCCAGGCGATGCCTCTCATAGAAGCGCATAAGCCTTAAGTTGTTGTCAATTCTGCTGATTGATGGCGGCAAATTACTCCAGTCGTTAACATTTGGTGACATATGCATGACACACCTTGGAATGTGTAAAAAAGCAAAAAAAAAACATTTAAGATAGAGATAACAGTCCACTTAAACCTAATGACCACTGCAACACTGGTTTGTCGTAACCACTTTTGAGCACTTCTTGCTATTACTTACTCCTCCAAACATACTGCTCATCGTGTCAAGGGTCCCTATAGCTCAGCCATCTACTTTGATTTCAAAGTTCTGACAATATCTAAAACATTGCAGGAATTTTGGCAGCCTGCTTTAGCCCACTAGTTAGCTCCCAGGATCTTACAACACAAATTCATTTTTTTTGTTACCAAATGTCACTTCATTCCAGATTGCGGAACTGGCAAGAGGCTAATGCTGCCCAGAATATCAACCCTCTCCTTTACACTGGCATCAGCGTGTCACATATTGTGTCCAGATTTTCGTAGAGTCTACATCAATTTATGATACAGTAATAGAGTAGGGCCATACACACGGATAAACAGTCAGTGAAGCTTTACCAGAAATCGTGCAACACAGGAGATATGCAGGCATATGCCCTAACCGTGGTGCAAGAGTGCGTCTTTATCCTGTTATTGTGACTATGGATGCAAAGCTGTGCATTTGGCCTAAATATTAAAGGATTCTGCATGCAATCATTTGTGACACTGCATTTATAAGTCAAAAGCAGAGTGGAAGGCTCAGCAGACAGCGCTGTATCATGTGCTCAATATTAATGCAACGGAAGGAAGCGTGTAGTGAGTACAAGACCTGGGCCTTAAATATACTGACTTCTCGTTTCACAATGCTACCAGAAGGCCAGCATTTTTCAAAAGCAATTGTCATCCCAGCTGGGCATTCTCCATATGCTGTTTGTAAAAGCGACAAACTCTGCATTTTGTGTAAAATCTTCCATGTTTGACCACTTGGTGGAATGCAGTTTCATTTGGGCGCACTTTAACACAATTCACTGTCTCTCTTGCAGGTCGCATACTCGGTGGTAGTTGCTTTTCCTTTTCCCCACTGCTTTCCTCTGTACAGCAGTGCCGCTGCGATGGTTTCGCAAACTCATATTACGAAGTTCCTTTGCCTTCATGGTGGTCAACCTCACAGTCGCCGTCTGCTGATACACTGTGCCAGATTCTAAGTGTAGGGTGGTCACGGATGTAGAGTAGGCGATCGCACGATGCAAAAACTTAGCTAGATATCAAGTGTAGGCTCAGAAAATGCCATTTACCGCTCCGTCCCTGACGTGATCAAGTTTGACGTCTTCATGGTGTTGCGTCAATTTGTTGTGTCGACTTCTTTAGCAGCCAGTTGCTGCTAAGAGAGCAGAAACAACACGTCTTTTGTCAACTGCCCGAATGTTTCAATTTCTATTCAAGCAATTTTGGTAACGATGATATTCTACAGTAAAACACTAAATGTTTGATTGTCAGGCAATGAACTCCTTCTCCCTGCGAAAATGGGACGGTGGTGAAGTGATATGGATAACCTTTTAGAGTGAGGCGAAATCTAAATCGCTTATTTGCGTGATTAGAGCATGCGGACGCCGATTTCCACTGTTGTCAAACCACTGAGAAAGATGCCATGTCTACAGAAAAGCATTGAGAAACAAGAAAAACAATAATTTTTACTGATGCCTTAGGCGAAAAGTTGGAGAGAAGGAGAGGAAAGGCTGGTTGACTAAGGGAGCGGTATTCCTTATTTGTTGTACACTAACGACTCCATCAAGCTCCGAACCTTTGCGGGTTTATCATCACCTTGAGAACGGCATGAAAGCCGAGACGCAATGAAAGCACCCTATTTTTTGAGTTGCAAGAAATAGCATCGGTTAAGTGTAAAATGTCTTTATACGCTACATTCTACAAGCATTTGTTATTTGTAGTTCCTTTTAAGACCGAATCTTGCGTTTTTCTTTAACTCTTGGAGCGAGTCAGGGCTCTCAACCCTCGCCAACCAGAAGTAGCTCCCATGGAGGGTATACTAAAGGCTGTTGAGGAGATCGGTCATGAACTGAGTAATTCATAAGACGGAATTCACAGTTGTTGTTTCAGCCCAAAAGATAGCACACAGTGCGCCACTCAGTCCATTTGTGTCAAATTTATCATCCAATTTGTCATTGTGACAGCTCTAGGGGTTGTTTGTACCCGCCTTGGGCAGCTTCAGCGTCTCAAGTGGAACTGAATTGACTGTTTGGGAAATGGCTTGCATGAAGTTAGTTTGTCACAGCCGTGGTCATAATCTTGTCCGGGTGTTAGTGATTGCTAAAATCAGCCTTCCATGATCAAATGAAAAAGGAAAGCTGTGTTGAGTGCAACTCGATCGCAAAAGCACGGCCATAAACCTGACCCTCATTACAACTCCAACCGCTGTTTGAGGATGCGCCAACCAGTGCGCTTGAAAGTGCCCACTTCCATGGACCCTGCAGCCCATCGTCGTCATTGCTATCGGCATCGCGTCTGCTTGCGGCCATGTTGCCAAGTGTATCGTCAGTGCGACGTTGAAGTTGTCCTTTAGTTAGGCGTTAGTTGGAGTCGTCCATTCGTGCATTCCTTGCTAAAAGACACACCTCTGCGTTGCAGGTGGTCGTAACTGTTTGTTTACATTGAATGTAGAGTCTAGAGTGGTATCTGATATCGAGTAGTACAAACGGTGTGCCTCCCAACTCCAACTCATTATGGAGCAGGAAGGACACAAACCACTGCGCTTTAGCAGCACTGCCAGTAGGCGGGTCGCATTAGCGAAGCTCCTTTCTCCAGCAGAACTGTGATGCCAAGCCGAGATGGAGGACTATGTAGTTGGGATCCGGTCTGCCGACAGTACCTCTACTGTTGCCACTGCCACTGCCACTGCCACTGCCACTGCCACCGTTGTATGCTATCATTGCTTCAGCGAGGAAAATGACCTCAGTGGCCTCAAAATGGTCTTAGAGTTGTTCGTGTGGTCCGTAATGCCTACCATGCATCATCACAGGCAAGGTACGAGGAGGAGAGGGGAGAGTGTATCTAGCAACAAAAAAAAGAGGTTTAAATGCAGCACTAATTCCCTTACAAGCCCTATCCGAATTAGCCAGCAACACACAGGCGATATAAATGCGTGTAGTGTCGACGTCTTGTGGTTCGATGGCAGTGTGGGGAGTTCATTTTGGGGCGCCTTCGCTGCTAGTCCCCGAACCCAAATAGTGACCAATTTAAAGCATTATTAAATGTTCTACTGGGTCGAAAAACGCCATTCACGGTAGCACAACTGCTCCATTTTGGTGGCCTATATTCTCTGTGACTCTCACGATGCGTAAAGTCGAAGCGGGAGAAAGTAGCAATCAACTCTCTACGAAAAGCCCGAATGACATAAAGTACCGGTTGCTGGTAAGTTCGTACATCACTGTGGCCACTAAGAGGGCGCGATCTTGATTTTCAAGAGGAAGCAATCTCTTCAACGAACCTAGACTTAATCATTGTTACCAATTGAAACCCAAGGGTCCAGTGCCTCCGGGGGGTGGGGCTGAGAAGTGAGTAAATGCCCACCGTTTCGTTTGACACTGCATCAACTTGTCTTCCCTTCGTCAGCCACCCTCTAATTCACACAACCCAAGCCTCAGCCCTCAACTAGGTCACCTGCTCACACATTCACTCGTCTACTGCAATCCAACCTCCGCATCTATCTCATTTGGCTCCATCTATCCAGCATGCTGCAACTCTGCATGGGCCTTTCAGCAGGTCAGGTCTTATGAGCTCAAGACTATAACGTGGGAAAACAAAACCTCCCAATGGTCACATTAGGTGGCCTTCGACCCTACACCAGCGTGTGGGCGTAGAAAAGAAGCCAGTCGACATTTAGGGGACACAATGACAACAACAGTAACTATGAACCGCACCTGGCGCACCTTACGCCACGAAAAAATGCGCAAAGACCTGCACACCAATGCTGAAATCATCTTTCCACCCATAAAGAAAACCACATCGAACCTATCGCTGCGCAGAGAAGACACCAACAACTCACTAATTACGATCCAATCTTACCTGGCAAATATGCCAAGCCATAGCGAAGGCGAGATTCGCACCCAGCGCCGCCTCGTCACAAAACACAAACATTCGAAAGGAGCTGGAGCTCTGCCTCCTCCTCCACCTACTTCAATGCCCCATCTAGCGATTATGTAGACAAAGAAAATACTTAATAAGGCATATAATGAATAACTATTACCGAAAATAATACGCAGGCGCTAAGCACTTGGTATGGTTAAAATTCTCCTCCACAAAATAAATACTCATTAATCAGAGTCCGTCGTCAATAAAAGGCTAAATAATTAATAAATCGTCAGAACAACCATACCTCATCGCCCAAAGTATCATGCACCAACAACTGAACGCAATTAGACCCAAACGTCTGCAAAACAAAACGTCTCAACGGTCACATTCTGAAGCATTTGCCTGTATCGTAGCGATTAGGCGTATAAGGGGAGCCCACCGACACCTAAAAGATTCAAAAGCAACCAATTAACTAATACCAGTAAGAAAACACCAAATAATTACGTGGATAGGCAGTATATTGGGAAAGCGGGCGCCTTAAGCCGCATTATGAAGCCTCTGTGTCTAATCGAGAACGGGAGCATATAGAGAGAAATAATCAACTCTTAAATGATCTAATAGCAGCTAAGAACCTAAAACTAACAAAACAATTGCTTAATACTTGCCGGTTCTCCGAGTTGTTACAGCAAATAATGCACCAGCAATCGATACCAATAGTCCCAAAATGCACACCGATTACCAGTCCGCCGACCAGTTTTGCGCGACAAAACAAACGAACTTTTGATTTTTGCTTATTTTTAACACAGTCAAAGCTACTGCAAAAGCTGCACTTTTTGCAATTGGCGTCAAAATTAAGGAGTAAATTTGCAAATGAAATAAATTACCTAGTAGGCATAAGTGAGAAAATCGGCGATGAATTTTAGGGAAATGGAAGCGCCTAAAACTTATATTTTAGTAATCGGTAATACAAAACATGTGCGAGTCAAATAATTTTACAAAGATTTAGCACACGGTTAATTTGTATATCGCACTTATTCTCCAATTTGACGGTTGTGGCAAAGTTGATACATGGGGACTGTTGAAAGGTAATTTGGCCTACGTTTTAGTGTAGCCTTGCTTTTTCCTTGGAAAGTTTTACCATGATTTTCCCTTATTGTACTCCTGTCTCAGCTAATTCGTGTCAATGATGACCCTAAGGCTGTGCAAAAATTTGTGTTTGGTGTGTCCTACTGCGCAAGTAGCTGTTTCTATTCTGCTAATTAACTTGGCCAGTTCTACTGGTGGTTAGGGGCCAATAATGAGCAAAAAGTAAGTGCCTTTTTTTCCTTCCCCACTCAAGATAGCGATGAAGGCTGGTGGTTCCGACGTCTACGCACGTTCGTAGTCTAGTGGGTGGATGGATGGATGAATGAATGTGGAAGAAAAGTGTCAACTGAGAGGTGAGTTGGCATTGTATGTATATAGTTGTAATCTTTTAAACCCATTTTTGATAGTTGTATGGTGTTTTCCTGCACTGGAGGCGTATACATGTTCCTTCTCTTTCAGGAGCAGGTGCTTTTCAATGCGTTTGGTCTCATTCAAATGGAGGGCCGGTGATTGTGAAGAGTGAGTGTCTTCTTCTCACTTCGCTGCGTGTGACATTGAGGAAAATGAATGGTTACAGTGTCGGTGGAAGTTAGTAGGAGTTGAGTTGCAGCCGATAAATGTGTGTATGCATGAATGCGTGGGAAGGACGGTCGATTGGAGGCTACTGCAGTGGAAGCTGAAAAGGAATCAAATTATAAGGCAAGTTGGGAGCATGTATATGTTCTTGGTATTTTATGCATGTATTTTCGATATAGATGTAGGCGTGATGCTTTCATGTGGTGGAAGAATGAATTGATGCGTTCTCCTTTAGGTGGTATGTGGTGTTGGTGGATGCGTTGGCATTTGTGGGAATTGATTGAGTCTGCTGAAGATACGTTTTCTACGCGTTAGTTGGGCTTCTTCCTTCTCTCTCCGTCACCTGGCGGCACGTGTATGCGTGGCGTGTGTTCCACATGACCATATCATTGTTGACAGGCCTATCGTTTGTATTTAATGCAATAAAAGCATTGAGAGGCGGTTGCGTGTTCTGGTTTCTGAGAGGAGATTGACTCGTCACATCAAGTAACTGCAGTCAGCGTGATTATTTAGGCGGAACAACCTGCAATGGTGCGGTGATGATGAATTTTTCCGTTGAAAGGACACTGTCTAGTTCGCTCAGGTAAGCGCTGACTGCAGTAGGAATTTGGTGTTATTTGGGTCCTGTTTGCTGGGCTACTAGCGATGAGGCCTGGTGGTCATGGGTACTTGGTGGAGTGTGCACAAACAAACAAACAAATGGGCTGGGAGTGAATTTGAAGGGAAGTTGTTGAGTGCAGCCCCATCTTGTGTCAAATTGTCGGTTGTCTGTGAGGAGGAGAAGGAAGTAGGCAGGCTGTGGCGGTGTGGCGCGGGGCAAGACTTCATTTCACGCATCACCCTACCGATTTTTACGTTTGAACTTTAAGGTGGAATGTCGAGACTACTGAAATGGTGTTGGGTAGTGAGTGTTTTGCTCCACCGTGTCCAGATGGATTGAATCATTTTTACGCTGGACTAATTGATTTTTCTTATGTAACTTCAAAATGTGGATGTAGGTGCATATTTTGATGTGCAATGAGTTTTTTCAAGTCAAGGCTTTTCTTTTTTTTGATAAGTGAGTGAAATCGCCTGCTTTTCGTTTTATCGCTGTGTCGGGTGGAAAACATTTGTCAGGCTGTGGTTACAGTTTGAGTCTGTTTGTATCCTTACCTCTTCCGCAACATCCTGTCATCCGGCACTCAATTGCTATGACTATAAGTGAAATCAAGTTTGCTCAGCTTGTGTAACAAGAATGCCGATTGTACTTCCATCTGTAAGAGCGACAATAGATTCAACTACATCCGGTCGATTTACTTGATGCTACACACTTTAGTTTCCCTGCATGTACCTCAATTCGAATGCACTGCTTATGAAGAAATCTGTCTTGCTCTTATATCAACGCGCACCTCTTCAGTTCCCCGTTAAATGCACATTGACTCCTTACATTGCAGTTATTCGCAAAACAGCTGCTACATTCTTGTGAACAAGCCAAAAGATATGATTGCAACTATGTGATCATGCAGCCCGAGAGAATGCTTCAACTGCCAAAGTGAGAAGCAAAGCAGCCATGTAGAACGGAAACACCAACTTTTTGATAGCCATACACTTTTCCTGGACGTGGTAGTTTTGGCTTTATAAAAGTACCCAATTAATCGCATAGCAATGGGAAGTGGTGCCTCAGGAGTATGAAAGACGTAGGAACATGGCATTGCTTGCAGATACGTGCATCGCGTAGAGCAGTACCTCGTGCTCTAGGACAAAGAAATGCGTATCGCTTCTGTCCTAAGTGACTATAAATAATACCTGAAATGTGATAGATCATCGCGATCATTGCAAACTTCTCAAAGATCTTTGCAAAAGAATGGAGTTGGCAATGTTGTCGGTGACGGTGCCCGTCCTAGCAAGAGGCTTAGTAGTGTCCCCAGCCGTAATAGGGTGGCACTCCCATCCCCCCTCCCTTCCTCCCTCCCTTCGTCCCTCCCTTCTGCCTCCCCTAATCACCACTATCCTAGCCAACTATCTCCCGCTCGATTGCTTGCCTCAACGACTGGTAAATTGGAACACGTTGTGCCTATGCGAACGTCACGCTTGTCATGGAGTTCGTTCTCGTCAACGTTTATTAATATTGCGGTCATGCACTGAGTGTTTTCTTTCCTCTCTCTTCAGGCGTCCGGGTGGCAGTGTCCTACACGCATGCCTCTTCAGAGCGTTGCTACTGTGGCAGTGGTGGAGGGCAGCAGTGGCAGTGGCAGCGCGAAATGCGCCAGTCGTCGCTGCAGGTGGGTGTGACGTGTGGCGTTCCTCGGAACGCCGCGGCAACGAGCGGGAAGGCGCGCATTGGCCGGCTCAACTCATGTCGTGATGCCAACGCACCCTTGCTCCCAATCCCCTCCGCTGAGCCCTTCTCCTCGTCTGGCTTATTGTCTGAGGGAGAATACGTGGAGGCTAATAATTTCGCTACTTTCGGTGCGTTAATTTCATTGCCCTCCATTGAAGCACGAAGACTTGGTTTAGGACGCAGCAAAAATGATCCATCTCGACGTACAGGTTGGTCTAGACCAAGTGTTTTGCTTGCCTTCGAAATTGCCAGCATTGATGCAGCAATGTCCATGGGTCCTCCTCAATGCGTGGCAATTGCTCTGCAGTCTTGGAATGCTTCCTCTTGTAAGGAGTGCATTCAACAGGTTAATTGTGTTGACAATGACGGTTAGGGAATAACCTTCGTGGGGTTCGCCACTATCCCAATCGGCTCACATGGGAATTGCATCAAGTGCAGCAGTGAAATTCGCAATGGACTAGAAATGCTCTGATTTAATCAGTGTGCAGAGTGACTGGCTTTTCTGATAGTTCGACGAACTGCGAGGTGGTGCTAGTGAGTGAATACTCGGGTGGTGCATGGACTTTGCTGTCCATTGCTGAGACCACAGACTCTATTTCCAATGATTAGTTGTTCAAGGTGCTCAAGTTCTCAGGACGGAGGTAGTGTGCTGGTCGGTATATCGGCGAATCGTGCGTTGCCATCAGGAGTAGTTGTGCTTGCTCTAACAAACGACCCTATCCGCAAACGTTGATTGCGATGTTTTCGCACGCTCACAACATTGCTCGTCCAACCGGTCTCACAGCCAACTGAACTCATGCAAGTCTTTCGGTAAAAGGAATGCTTTGTTGGTTGCTTCAATGTTAGTGACAGAGACCACCTGGGCTCCCTGACTTCTTCTCAACGCCCTAAGCCGTCATCGGGGGCCATTTTCAACGGAGCATAAATGTGGCGTCCGAACTCCCTTATCTGAGTTCGCACTGAGGTTGTGATGGCATTACTCGGAGGTGTGATGGAGAACGCATTGAGCTAGACTTCTCCGGTTTCAGCGCCGACGGACAGGTGGTTTGCGATTTCGACTAGCATTTGCAAGGGGAGCATTCACTCTACCGCCTGTGGCTCAGTTCGGTGCATTTCCTCATTCAGTACACACGAATGTCCGCATGTGCGACTTTTCAGCCTGTTACTGTCCTCATAAATTCTTTCCCTTTGTAGCCTCATCGCACTTATTGCCTCCTCTTCCCCACAAAGTGAGATTGCATCAACACGGAAGGCAACCTCTCCACCGTTGCACAACGGATTGTTGCGCCTAACAAATGCCTTAAGCCTTTTTGTCAACACTTGGTCAGAAAGCTAAAATCACTGCGATATTAAGTGGCAAAGTAGGTCTGATCTAACGTCTACAGACTAATCAGTCCTTTTACTCCAACAGCGCAGATTACGCAGCCTAAAGCCAAGCTATTGAAACATTAGCATTGCTGGGCTCATCAAATGCTGACAGTTGATTCCACTTGTTGCCCAGTCGTCCTTCGTTAACCACATCTGTATCTGAGTGAACATTCTTAATGCAATCCTCCACCCATCATTGAGCTGCAAGAGAACGCGGATATGAAAACTGCCACACTGCGCATTCAAAGATCGCCTGGTCTGGTAGACAACCGATGTGGTTAGTTGGAGTTCCTCGTCCTGCCCGCAAATGGGATTAGTGCCCACGACCTTTGACTCTCCAACCAGAGGAGAATGCCAAATGTGCCACTCAGGTTGATTCGTTTGCGTTTTACTGCACCTAAGTAGGCTACGTGGGCTGGACTGGGCTGGGCTGGGCTAGGCTGGACCGGGACAGAATCGGGGCCAGGATGCGGCTTTACCACCACCCACATAGGTTCTACCTTTGCTCCTCCTCCTCCTCCAGGTGGACACAGACAGACCTCCTCCACATACGCGAATGCAGCGTCGCGCACTGCGATTTGTAGTTTACCATCAACCGTCTCTTACCCATCTCCTCCTCCTCCTCCTCCCCCTCCTCCTCCTCCTGTTCCCCCGCCTCCTCCTCTTGCTACTCCTCCATCATGCCGACAGTAAGCTGGTAGACTTTTACCCTCTTGAACACCAGTGTTTGGCAGACTTGTGTTCTGCTTCTGGCGATGCGAGTCACTACAAATGCTGTCCTAGTGTCAGTCCACTGTTCCTCCTCTAAGGTGCGGTTATTGCATTGCCAGCACAAAGTTAAATTTCTCCACCAAGTACACGCTTATCACCTGGACAACGTTAGAGTCTTGAGCTCATAAGACCTGACCTGCTGAAAGGCCCATGCAGAGTTGCAGCATGCTGGATAGATGGAGCCAAATGAGATAGATGCGGAGGTTGGATTGCAGTAGACGAGTGAATGTGTGAGCAGGTGACCTAGTTGAGGGCTGAGGCTTGGGTTGTGTGAATTAGAGGGTGGCTGACGAAGGGAAGACAAGTTGATGCAGTGTCAAACGAAACGGTGGGCATTTACTCACTTCTCAGCCCCACCCCCCGGAGGCACTGGACCCTTGGGTTTCAATTGGTAACAATGATTAAGTCTAGGTTCGTTGAAGAGATTGCTTCCTCTTGAAAATCAAGATCGCGCCCTCTTAGTGGCCACAGTGATGTACGAACTTACCAGCAACCGGTACTTTATGTCATTCGGGCTTTTCGTAGAGAGTTGATTGCTACTTTCTCCCGCTTCGACTTTACGCATCGTGAGAGTCACAGAGAATATAGGCCACCAAAATGGAGCAGTTGTGCTACCGTGAATGGC
This sequence comes from Taenia multiceps, assembly GCA_001923025.3. NCBI lineage: Eukaryota > Metazoa > Platyhelminthes > Cestoda > Cyclophyllidea > Taeniidae > Taenia > Taenia multiceps. The sequence continues at coordinate 41,008,447 of CM010312.1, forward strand.
GTTTTTCGACCCAGTAGAACATTTAATAATGCTTTAAATTGGTCACTATTTGGGTTCGGGGACTAGCAGCGAAGGCGCCCCAAAATGAACTCCCCACACTGCCATCGAACCACAAGACGTCGACACTACACGCATTTATATCGCCTGTGTGTTGCTGGCTAATTCGGATAGGGCTTGTAAGGGAATTAGTGCTGCATTTAAACCTCTTTTTTTTGTTGCTAGATACACTCTCCCCTCTCCTCCTCGTACCTTGCCTGTGATGATGCATGGTAGGCATTACGGACCACACGAACAACTCTAAGACCATTTTGAGGCCACTGAGGTCATTTTCCTCGCTGAAGCAATGATAGCATACAACGGTGGCAGTGGCAGTGGCAGTGGCAGTGGCAACAGTAGAGGTACTGTCGGCAGACCGGATCCCAACTACATAGTCCTCCATCTCGGCTTGGCATCACAGTTCTGCTGGAGAAAGGAGCTTCGCTAATGCGACCCGCCTACTGGCAGTGCTGCTAAAGAGCAGTGGTTTGTGTCCTTCCTGCTCCATAATGAGTTGGACTTGGGAGGCACACCGTTTGTACTACTCGATATCAGATACCACTCTAGACTCTACATTCAATGTAAACAAACAGTTACGACCACCTGCAACGCAGAGGTGTGTCTTTTAGCAAGGAATGCACGAATGGACGACTCCAACTAACGCCTAACTAAAGGACAACTTCAACGTCGCACTGACGATACACTTGGCAACATGGCCGCAAGCAGACGCGATGCCGATAGCAATGACGACGATGGGCTGCAGGGTCCATGGAAGTGGGCACTTTCAAGCGCACTGGTTGGCGCATCCTCAAACAGCGGTTGGAGTTGTAATGAGGGTCAGGTTTATGGCCGTGCTTTTGCGATCGAGTTGCACTCAACACAGCTCAACACAACAACACAAGCTGATGTGCTAATGCATCCCCGCTTCAGGTGCTCACATCAAGTTCGTTTGACACGGCTAAATGAGATAAGGTGTGAATTACTCCTACTCAGCTTCGACTTCTGCGCATCTAAATCAGTTTAGAACTATTTTTCTCATCATAAATACTGAATGGCTTTCATCGCATTCTATGCAATTTCAGTTCATATCACTTCTGCATCAATATCTCTGAGCAGAAAATAAATGATCGTTTTCGATGAAGAAGTTCGCCTTGAAAGCTGACTAGGCAAAAATTGAAAGGCCTTCACCAGACAGCAAGACACTTTAACGGATACTCATTTGGATCTTGATAGCTTAAGACTTCGACAGGCTTCCTATTGGTCGAAGTGTAGTCTTAAGTGTCCTACGGTCAGGCACGCTTTCTTGGTGTTTCATGCAATTCAAACTGCAGAAGCCCTCTCAGAGGCCAGTCTGTGTTGACACCAAGCGGGAATTACATGCGACCGCAATAATTCGCTAAGGAATTAGCGTGGATATTGACTGTGAGCTAAAAAGAAAATAAGGGAATTAAAGTCGCGCGTTTTTGCAGAATTACCTAAAATTCGCTTTTACTTTTGGACTTTAAAGGCGTTACTTTCCTCTTTTAATTATCTGTCCTAAAAGCACAGTTTTTATTGTCTATTAAAGCAAGAGGCATAGGAAGGAAAGGACATTTGTTTTGAAAATGCACATGGTGCGATACTGCCGGAGCTTACGCTTTAGGTAAACAAAAATAGAGCAACTGTGATTTCGAATTGTGTGCTTTTCATGCAGTGAAATGAATCGATGTAAGAGCTAAAAATACTAGCGCCCACATTCTTACTAGTTTGTGAAATTCCCGTTTTGAGAATGCCTTCTCTGCAACCATTGATACGCTAGCAGGAGCTGATGATGTTAAAAACCATGGTTATATTAATAGGATAGATTGTCCCGTTTCCTAATTTTAGTAGCTCATATAATCGCGTAGTATTCGACGATTTAGCCTAGTCGCACAAATGGGCTGAAATCCATGGCATAAACCAAACCGCAGGTTGTTATGTAGACCTCAATTTAAGCGTAAGTCACCTATGAATGAAAGGCGTCAGCGAATGAAACGTGTCGAACCATATACTGTGATTGCAAAACCACATTAATCAGGTGAATTCAATGCAGCAGATAGCAGTGATTTTAATTAAGGCTAGACTTTGCTATTCTTAATAAAGGCCTACGTGCAGCCTAGGAGCACAGCCAATAAATTGATGCTCAGGATGACAAAACCGGAAAAAATCAAGGCGGTGTTTAAATTGATTTCTGTTACAGCTGAATACAGCTAGTCCACTACCACATGAGCATATCAAACAGGTAATTTAAAGATAACTTACTCTGATTCGCTCCGTGAATGCTTTGGTTTCTTTAGTAAGAAAGCATGTGGTTAGTCTGGAATAATGTTTGCCTCTGCTTCTTTAATGCTTTTTTACATTTCAATACTTGGAAATGGATGACGGGGTATAATAATTCAACCCAATTTCACAAATACATATGCACGTCTTGTGTGTAGATGCTCGCATCTTCCCCTTGACATGCCGTTGGCGCGACTCTCAACCCCATTACCAAGATGACCTTGCAGTTATGATGCTGAACCCCATGGAAGTTCAACGCGGGTGCACCAAAAATTTTAAGGCCAATGCTGCGTTACATATATAGGTTTTTTTCTGAATGTATTCTTGCGTCCCATTAATTAATAATGAGTGGTATCTTTGAAACTAGGGGATTGAGGGCTCGCATGCAATTTAAGTGACATTTAATTTTCTAATTTTACAAATTATGTTTGAGCAAGGCCAACCGATAAAGTTACTAGTGCACATCAGAATATTAACATCCTATCGTAGCATTTATGAGTGAGGTGGTGACGCTGTAATCATGTTCAGGCTGGTAAAATGGTCAGATCCTTACTGAGGAGACTGGCTAAGGCCAAATCGTATTGTGTGAGAGCAATTGTAAAACGTACTCACCGTTCCGCTGGCTTGCTTTACAATAGGCTAGGAATGGGGGCATTTTGAGGTTCTTCAGTGCAAACGATGGATTGAGCTTGAAACTGATTGTTTTCGCGACCTCAGCAACATGAACAGGGAACCAGTTTGAATTTCGGCAATAGAGCTACCATGCTTGCGGTGGCTTGCCTTTAATTCCTCCCATACCTGCGCTTAAGCCATCTGAGGTGTTGAGTCAGCGGACCCTAGCAGCTTACAACCTGGTGTGCATTGGGCCATTTTCGCTTCGTGCCAATGGAGTCATCAGTGGTATCGCTGCAGAGTTGGTCAGGTGTCTACTTAAAATGTGCACGTTGTTGTTCACACGCATTTTAAATGACCCACAAACCTTACATAGGATTTCAAGCTTCTAACAACTCTACGTTTGTGCAAGTCCTACACTTCAAACCATTTGCCTTCAAATGCCTCCAGGAAAAGAGATGCCTAAAATTAAGCGAAGAAGCCAATAAATGGATGGACGAGTGCGTGAGCGGGTGGATAGGCAGTCCCCACTATCCTGAAAAAAGAGAATTTTCACATGCAAAATGCAGATTTGCATTTATTGAGGCTTTATGGTGTAGAAAGCTCATTCTCTATTGAGTAACACTTACTTCCAGCTCCCTAGTAAGCTGACGCTCATGTCTAAACTCCTACAAAATTACCAATAGCTTCCACCCAGTAGAAGATTAAAAAGCGCATTAAAGTCGGTTTGCGACCTTTAAGTCAGTCACTGAGCCCGGCATACAATTAAGCGTCCTCAATTTTCATTGAAATAAGCTTTTTCCTACTGGAAAAGTCAAGAAAAAGCAGCCTAGGACTCACTAGTATAAAACTGATTTTCACAGGTAACTACCTTACCCATTAAAAGCTTACATTCTTGAGTTCACGAATGCGCTGAGCATGGAAATGAGGAGTAGGGTGCTACAACACTTCATTAACGGGTCATATATCAGGACATTTTGGTATGTTTGTTTGTGCACGCTGCATTCAAAACTAGGCATAAAAGTTTGTCGTTGCAATCCTGCGTTTTATAATATCATTATTAAGGTAGTACAGGAGTGCCTCTAATTTAGCTGGAACAGTTTGAATGCTCCTTAGCAGTGAACCTGCTGATTCTAAAAGCGCATTCTTGCCCACGAGGACAGTACAAGTAACGAACAAAAATCAAGGTTCCTTACCCCTAACATAATCTTTAAAGGACACCATCCAACTGTGCTAAGAATAGTGCCTGGGCTAGGCAGATGCGATCAACGTCAGCATTTGGCACATTTACCAATAAAAGGTAGGCATTTAAACACAGGCATTAGAGAAACTATGAATTAGGTATTTATCAGTCATCAGTAGCAAAAATTTAATGCTATTGCATGCTTGGGAATGTGCGTTGAGTGCACAGAAGATCTCTCTTCTCCAAACACTTTCATCTTTGGACCCACTTGCATGAATTTTAAACCTCGCCCTTCATATTTGTCGCTGAAGCCCTCGAAAGGTTATGTGCTAGCTATGGGAAAAAGGTAAATCTATTGTTTGTTGTAAAACTAACCATGCGTTGTAAATTTTTAGAATATTGTTTCGAAAGTGTATATTAGGCTAATAAAAGGGCAACTAATGGAGTCAGGCTTGAACAGAACTAACTTGGCGGCGATTAATGCAATTTTTGCTTTTGTACCTAAATATGCACCCCGTCTTGTGCATTTCATCAGTCCTTTAAATCAGCCACTAACGTACAGGATGTTTCAATGCAATGTTTTAAACTCTGCAATTAAGATTCTCCAGAATTTTCTTAATGACATTGAGGAATTTTAACGTGTATGTAGCTTCACGACACTTCCCCAAAGGCAAAAGAAGGCGTAATGCTTGGGTAGATTATGCACATAGTTTAGCAGACAGTGGGGCACTGGGGCTGCTGGCATGCCTCAGAGGCATATTTGTCCGGCAATGGTGGCATAACCTCCTAAGCGACCGTAGCCGAGACCGACGGGCATACAGACAAAGTGTTGCAGCGTTATGAAACCTGGTCATTAGGAGCATCTACGGCTGAGGGAAGTGAGCATAGAAGAGTTGCCCCCAAAAGGCCAGTGATAAGATTAACATAATGTCTGCGGTTTCCATGGGTTTTCCTAATAATCAGGCGTCATAATTTTTGTTCTGTCAAGTACCACAATTAGAGTTGGCTCTCATTTCCATTAGGCTTGATAGCCTTGGGGCCAGACTGGGCTGTGTAAAGTAAGCGGCTTTAAGTGAGGATAATTTAATCAGCTTGATACCCTCAAAATTAAGCTGGAAATGTCAAAAGGGTTTCTCTTTCCCATTCTACAGTTCATTTCACTCACCACACACGCTGCTTTGACTCAATGAATATGCAATTCCTAATCACAAGCATTGCTTTTCATAGATAATAGGAAATGTGACTTACTTTGCGATGATAAACTACTAAGTCAGTGTCACATCGGTACTGTTTCGTTTTGTTAAAAAGGGGTTAACATTTAGACTACCAATAATAAGGGGACTGAATTTGACCTGAGTAGAAAACAATGAATTTGCTCTGATGTTACAAAACCAGGCTAACATTTGCCATACTGCCTGCGCCTTGAATGGCTAAACCGACGTTAAACGTTAAACGAATCGTGAGAGCAGAAACAGCATGTTCAGATAAACTTTGTCGGTCATGCACAACCGTGAAGCAATTTAGTGTTCAATTGATAACGTGACATATGCGCCTAAATGACGACATAACATAGAGGTAATTCATTTTCAAATTCCCCTTTTATTTTGCTTAACATATTACTTTATCAACAAACGATATGCCGGGATTGGACAAAATTGCCTGGTGCAGACTCCGAGAGTTCGCAATGTGGCAAGAAGAATTTTGTTGAGGACGTTTCTTTGCTAGGGTCTGCAACAAGCACTTGAAACTCTCCTGCGCCTTTCCGCCAGCCATCATGATGCAAATATCACCTATGACCTGAAGATTCCTTATCGTTTGAATGTTTCCGCCTTACTGGTATGCACATCTGCTATCCTACTAGTCTACAGTAAGATATCAAAGCAATTCGTTGAATAGCTAGGCCAATTTGAATAGGAATTAACAAATTTCCACTATGTTACTGCTTAGTGGCAATTGAGACGAGCTGATTTTGAGTCAGCGCCTAAGGATGCTGTGCTGACCGAATGCAAAATCTAAGAGTTGTTTTTAATATGAGACGCACAAAGATTAAGAAAACCAGCAAACTTCTAGTCTTCCTCTACGGACTGCGCCATTTTTAATTGATATCGCACTCGCTTTTGAACCCTGCATGACAAACGTCTCCTAAAAATAATGCCTGCACGAGTAAGCAATCGTGCATGTTCATTATCCATCAGTCTTTTTCTTCAAATAATGTAAGTTGCTCCGCTTTCCTCATAGTGAATTAGCTACCATCCAACAGCTTTATTCCGAAGATGTCCTTTGAGCTCATTGCATGCTTGTTTTACCACATTAATGAACTCAAGAAATTGCCATCAAATTGAAGGTTTACGGTGTTTGACAGTCCTGACACCTTTGCTACGGTGTTCACAACTTCAGAACATAAAATTTGTTCTTATTCATACTCGATTTTATTTTCAAGATGATTATTGTGGTTGGCTATCAAAAACGCAAAAGAGCATTTCTTAAGCTTTATTATCACATGCGCGAGTTCGGCGCATTCAGCGACGTATGCTAATAAACACTATGAGTAGAGAAAATGAATGCTTACCTGACCTGTAGGCCACAAAAATATGAACCGCAATAACTCCATTCAACCCACTCATTCATAAATAGTGAAGGAGAGCGGTAATGCGCAGAAGGAATGGCGTCAGTTCACTGTTTTGGGCAATGTGAGTTACTTGCCCTACCCATTCCGTGCATTTGGTTTGCAGATTCTGTCACAAATCCCATTGCAAGCTGTTTGTCAAAGTGTACAAGGCGTTCTGGCAAGGCTTAGCAGTTACCACCGCTATCATCGTCAAATCGAGCAGCCATCGCAAGGACATGCAGTCGGGCAACTCTCCGGTGTTTTTTGCAACCTCAACAATTTGAGTAAAAAACTTGGTAGTTCCTGCTTGTCTGTTGGTCATTCCATCTGGGATGGCACATAGTGTGGGGCTTTGAAGCATGCTGCAAACAATTATTTCCTCGCAAGCATTCTCGCCTTAAATATACTGACTTCTCGTTTCACAATGCTACCAGAAGGCCAGCATTTTTCAAAAGCAATTGTCATCTCAGCTGGGCATTCTCCATATGCTGTTTGTAAAAGCGACAAACTCTGCATTTTGTGTAAAATCTTCCATGTTTGACCACTTGGTGGAATGCAGTTTCATTTGGGCGCACTTTAACACAATTCACTGTCTCTCTTGCAGGTCGCATACTCGGTGGTAGTTGCTTTTCCTTTTCCCCACTGCTTTCCTCTGTACAGCAGTGCCGCTGCGATGGTTTCGCAAACTCATATTACGAAGTTCCTTTGCCTTCATGGTGGTCAACCTCACAGTCGCCGTCTGCTGATACACTGTGCCAGATTCTAAGCGTAGGGTGGTCACGGATGTAGAGTAGGCGATCGCACGATGCAAAAACTTAGCTAGATATCAAGTGTAGGCTCAGAAAATGCCATTTACCGCTCCGTCCCTGACGTGATCAAGTTTGACGTCTTCATGGTGTTGCGTCAATTTGTTGTGTCGACTTCTTTAGCAGCCAGTTGCTGCTAAGAGAGCAGAAACAACACGTCTTTTGTCAACTGCCCGAATGTTTCAATTTCTATTCAAGCAATTTTGGTAACGATGATATTCTACAGTAAAACACTAAATGTTTGATTGTCAGGCAATGAACTCCTTCTCCCTGCGAAAATGGGACGGTGGTGAAGTGATATGGATAACCTTTTAGAGTGAGGCGAAATCTAAATCGCTTATTTGCGTGATTAGAGCATGCGGACGCCGATTTCCACTGTTGTCAAACCACTGAGAAAGATGCCATGTCTACAGAAAAGCATTGAGAAACAAGAAAAACAATAATATTTGCTGATGCCTTAGGAGAAAAGTTGGAGAGAAGAGGAAGGGATGGTTGACTAAGGGAGCGGTATTCCTTATTTGTTGTACACTAACGACTCCATCAAGCTCCGAACCTTTGCGGGTTTATCATCACCTTGAGAACGGCATGAAAGCCGAGACGCAATGAAAGCACCCTATTTTTTGAGTTGCAAGAAATAGCATCGGTTAAGTGTAAAATGTCTTTATACGTTACATTCTACAAGCATTTGTTATTTTTAGTTCCTTTTAAGACCGAATCTTGCGTTTTTCTTTAACTCTTGGAGCGAGTCAGGGCTCTCAACCCTCGCCAACCAGAAGTAGCTCTCATGGAGGGTATACTGAAGGCTGTTGAGGAGATCGGTCATGAACTGAGTAATTCATAAGACGGAATTCACAGCCAGCTCTGGTCAAATTACAGTGGCATTTTAGCTTGACAGTGGGCAACCAAATGCCTACTTTTAACTGGATGATCTAAGTAATTAGCAAACTGTACGTTCAGATCATAGTAGACCTCAACGAACAACAACATCGTTTTATGGACTGCCAAGAGGAAGGACCCAGCACTTTTGAATCAATCTTTAACGTGCTTGTTGTTTTCCTGCTAGAAAACGTTCCAAATTTTGTAGGCGTTTCCGTCCAATCCACCGTTTGATCACATCAGCTCAGTAGACATAAAGTCCATCGCCTTCTTGTGCAGTTAGTCACAGTGACCCTATTCAGCTTCGCGGCTTGGGCTGTTAAATCAAGCGTTTTCGCGAACAATGTATTCGTTCCAAATGGTAGCATGATTATGCAAAACTTGAGTGGCCCAAATGCCAAGCTAACTGCCATTCCAACCAGCAGAACTATGGTAGAGTTAAATGGATTTATTCTACCTCCGACTAACCATCATCTTTCGCTCAAGGACATCGATGCACTCGCATGCTTCATGATGCTACTTACCGCAAGTCAGTAGTGGATCCCAATCTACTCGGCTACATCGGACGCAGCAGACAGTGAGAAATAGTTCATGCTTAAGCCTCTTGCATTGATAGAGTGCTAATAGTGCTGGCTGCGCTCCAATGAATTGTGCTAAGGGTAAAGGTAGAGTGCTTCGCATCTGCCATCCCACTTGGGAGCCAATAGGTGCTATCACACTTAAGGATGTAGGATATACTCACGTTTCTCTTGTAACACAACACCAAAATAATGTTTCTGATCTTAAAATTGAATAGCATTCGTGTGCAGTCAGTTTGCGCTCTCGTGGAAATTCGTTTATTGAAGCGGGAGGAAAAGTGGAACGGAAGCACACAAAATGTGCTTCATCATGGGTTCGGGTGGAGGGCTAGCGAAAATTACCTAACTGTCCTCGTTCCTGCCTTTTTGCTGATATGTCTGCATTAGTCATTCAAAGTTGGAAATTTCTAAGTGCTTTCGCGATATCTTTCCACACTCCAAATCCACTTCCACACAGGGAATTGCTATCATCCTCAGGAGAACCTAACTTTTGCGAAAGTGAGTTGTAAACAATTCTGTAATAAATAACCCAGCACATAATGTAGTTATTTGTTTGTTGGATTTATGCTAAGCCCTAAATACTCACCCAGTGCCAGTTGGTATGCACCTACTAATCCTATCGCCCGTGTGTTCTTGGCGCAGAAACAGTCCCATCATGTTGTCTCAATTGTCTTCGATGACTAAGCTTATAGAGTAATCATGCGAGCGAGTATGTCTGACGGACAGGAGGTCGTGTAGAAAGATTGCCATAATGTTGTCGGGGTGATGCAACGTCGAAGGAACGTGCGCTGGCTCTATCGCCATTGCAAAATGCTAGGCATAGAGACTACTGGCTGCAATGTTCGTCTTGGTGGAGCTGATATTGAGGGTATGGGACGTTTTGCAATTCTATCGCATGCCGATCTTGTGACCCTGCTTTTATGTTAATAGTATCTTTGCAAAACGTGTAATGTGTGGCCGAAGTAATCACTGAGTCTCGGGCTCAGTCCTGACATGGAATGGTGTTTGTGGTTGACCCAAGTACAGAGAAATGGTTACTTAAAGACCTTTAGCTGTTTATCTGGAAGTGTCTGCATCTCTTCACAGGCTATTTGAGGTATCATTTACTGCTTGCATTAGCATGCTTAGGTTTTGCAGTGCGTTCGAATTCACTTCCCAGTCTTTCTTTTCTCCCCTTTCAAGTATCACGACCTCACATTGGCGGCGGACCGACACTTGAAGCTTCTGTGGAGTGGTAGACAGTGCGAGATTCTTGAGTCACCAGGACAGGCGTCCCCCTGGTTCTGCGATATGGATCATGTCGTGAACGATACTGACGTTTTCAATGACGCTGCGATAGGTTTCACCTTATTTGGCACAAGCATCGGATGATTACATGGACGCGAGCTGCTAAAGTGACGAGAAGAGTGTGGGGCTACAGTTGACATGATAGGAAGGCTAACTGTCCCGTTGGGAAAGGATGGTGAGCTGCGGTGGTGATTGTGTCGCTGCTGAAAGAGCGAAAGTAAGGCGACTTAATACGACTATTTATTAGGCTCAGCCTACTTTCTTTTGCTGGAATAGTGTTTGTCAACCTTTGCGACCCGAGGTGTATGTTCTTCATTGCCATGTTTATTTATTTTTCATTATATGCATAGATGCATTTTCGTGGTGTTTTGCAGATAATCCGTGTTTAGCACATGAAACGTACGAATCCGTGGCCATTTACATGTATACGCATATTTCGGAATGTACATCTATGTGTGCAAAGCTTTTTTTATTGGATGAGAGTCACGAAGAAAAGTTTGATAAGTTTTCCTTGTCGTTACGCTGAACAAATGTGGAAGGAATTGGTCTAAGCTCTCCCAGTGGCTTGTTATGTGGTGAGTTGGTTTACGAAGGAGGGTTTCATGGCGAATGGGACCTCATTTGCTGTCAAAGTGTGGAAAACCCACCAAGCATTTGGCTTTGCTTGGTGCTAAAGTCGTTGAAGGCCCAAAGTACCGTGAGATTGATTTTCTCTTTTGAGACCTTTTGTGATACGCATCAAGTCATTATTGAACAGCACTAGGTGTCAATTTCACCTTCGAAATTTCGCACATTGCACGGGGAATTCGCTAGCACAGTGTTTTTATGTTGGTTTGTTGATTTGATCAGCCTCTCAAGAGTGATAGATGTTGGTGGTGAGCAGCGTCACTGACTGACACTCGCTTCTCCGCCGCCGCTGCCCTAAATGGTGCTTATAAGATGCTTTTCAACAGTATCCAAGACTCATCAGGCCGCCATCAGCGTCTATTGTTGTGGATGGTGGCAATGGTAAGGGGGAATGTGCGCGTGGAAGCTGGCCTACGGGAAGCCACTGAGACTGCATTGGGCGCCTTTGAACTCGACGTCGTCGTGGACAGCTGGGGTGTTGCGATTATTCGACCTATCGACTCTGCTGAAGGTTTCTTTGCTTAATGTGGACTAATCACTCATCCTGGAAATAGGCAATGTGTCCTTGTGCCTGGTGGGCTTATGAACAACCGAGTGCGGTGTGTGAGTGCCACGCGAGACCGAAACAAGAGAGTTATGTAAGCTGAATTAGATGTTTTTAGCTTTTTGCATTCATTAGCTTTTCTTGGTCTTTTTTCAATCTAAGATGTTTGAGTTTAGTCGCCTTAACCACTACGGAGTGAGATGGAGCCGATATGTGGTAGATGTTGAGTAGTTGTAAGTGCGGCCATGCTATGAGGCTTTGATAGGTAAGTGGGATTCTCTGTACAATTCGTTGCCACTTTCGATAATCGCTTGGCTAATATTCGAGGCTTGGGATGCAAGTTATCGACGCGTATTCACGCATGGATAACTTGTCCAAAGAGGCGATTTCAATGGCACCCATTGGAGTCCTTCAGTAAATGGGATGACTTGTTGCCCGAGTGTGATCTGCACTTGCTCCTGCAGATTCTTGCCTATGCGACTTATGTCGCATGAAGTTGTGTGATTTCAGGATTCTCGTGTGCGTGTGCGTGTGCGTGTGTTGTTCAGCGGTCATCTGCCAGTTGACGGTAGTGAGTGTATTTCCACCGCCTGAGACAAGTGGTTGGGCTTGTCTTTGTATGCTTGCGATGTGCCAGTAGATTTCAGGCTGGAAGTTATATCAAAGATTAATTATTCTGTCAATATATTTGTTGTGTTGTCTCATCGTTGGCAGGAGTTTGACTTCTCGCTTTTAGGCCAGCATTTCCTCCACTGGTAAGGGACACGCGTGACGAACAGCACAATGTCCAGTCCCATAGAGAATTAGCTTACACCGTGGGGGAGGAGGGCACTGACGATGCAGCAGCCTTACCGAGGAGAGCACAGAGGACGTTGCTGGACAAGGCGAAGTGGACTATGTAATGCGTCGATGGTTTGTTGAATGACGGATTTGGATGATGGGGCGACTTATTTGTCTCGTCGCTATAGGTTCGTGGAGTGTGCCGTTGGTATGTGAAATACAATTCCGTGTATTTTGCCCGAGTATGTTGTGTCTCATCCCCTTTGGGAAGGGAGAGAGGTGGAAGGACCGCGTAGACGCGGATCATTTGCATGACCATGTGGCGATTGCGGCATATTTTACCTCGGCAGGTGTGGAAATATTTTTACTTTGTTGGATCGCAGCTTGTTGGCGTAGGTGATGAGTGCATTTTAAAGCGCATCCCCGATTTGTTTCTTCGATTCGCTGTTGAGTGTGTCGTAATTTGTTGAAAGGTGAAATTCTACTACTTTTCCTTGGGAACGGCTTTGAAAGGTGGAGAATGTGTGGCTAGTAGGTAATTGGGTGAGTGGGTTTGAAAGGGTGAGTCGTGCTTGGGAAAAGGCGGGATATTTCCAGCCACTTTTTGCAGGAGCATGTATGCCAAGAGGGCGGGAAGGCTGACTGCGGCTTGAGTAAACTCGTATTATCTTTTCATTCGTGGGGCGGCTCTAAATCGCTGCCATATTGTTATGTGAGTACGCGCTACGTTTAAGTAGCTGTGACGGCTAGTGCTACCATTGTGCAACTATTTGGAGTTAGTTTGTTGGATCTCCTTGGTAGCATCCGCTAGTGTACCTGGAGTCCTTTGTAACTTCTCTTTGGAAAAGGTTACTTTAGTCTACTGGCCTTTCAACTGCCTTTTTTGGCAGAGCAGTGGAATGTCCACCTGGATGTTGAGTTTGGGCTTTAAGCATGGATGAACTTGCTTGACGCACACTTCGATATAAGTAGATGATAAGATTTTTAAATCAGAAATTATTTGAGATGCCTTTTCATAAGGCTGCACTCGTGTAAAGTGTTTGTCAAGACAAAGATGAAGTGAGATAGGCACTAGCTATAAAATTGATAGCTGCATTCTAATTTCCACACGTTTGCGTTGCTGGAATGGGCAGTGAATTTTCGGCAAAACGACTCACCTTTTGTGATCTAATAATGGTTGGTTTGGGCAAATTAATTCTAAAATAAATGCATGGAGTTGGGATTTTGCATGAGCTGAAAAATGTAAGTGGAGACTGCGTAGTGCCACTACTTTGAAGACTTAATGTTGATTTGTTCGTTTAAATTATTCAAACAACAATTTGCACCGTCTTTTACCTTATGATGAAGAACTTATGCTTCGAAAGGAGAGGACGGGGACGACCTTGAGAATGTCGAAATGCCGCACTGGTGAGACGCTATGGCAAGGCAAATGCAGTTAATAAAAAGCAAACTGTGGAATCGCAAAATTAGGCTTAATTGGGTCCTAAGTTCAAAGTCCTAAATTCGAAAAAAGTCTTTGTCGTGGCAAAAAATTGTAAATTAGTGGTATCCTTGTAGAGTGAGCTGTAAATACGAGGTGTTTTTTTATATGAACTGATAAACTTAATTTAAAAGTGCCAGCTAGATAATGCGACTAACGGAATGAATAAATACACTATCATTCTTTGAAAGACAACCAGAAGGCGTTTGCTGCTCACCTGTTTTTAAGAGAAAAGATGTGAATCTAATATGGTTACTATAAGAGAAGCTTTTGAAAGAAGTGGTTGGCAAACTGTTGCATTACAGGGAAAAGGGGATGTCGAATAGATTCATTTTCGCGATCTCACATTCCAAAGACATTGTCCACTTCTTATGTATTAAATTAAACTGTAGTCGTAGCGCTTTGTTGCTCGTTTGACTTTTGTCTCTGTTATGACGATTCGCACGACTTCATGCCAGTTAACTTTCGCAGAGGTGACCTAGTTTCTACTTCAAGCTACTGCTTTGCTCAAAGGGTTTTAATCCTTCGTCTCTTGTATCCATATCTCCCTCACCAGTGTGTATGCTAGTAGTGACGGTATATTGTGTAGCGCCCCGAGGCTCCCTTTGAGGTAATAGAAGGCATAGTACTGGGGGTAGAATACCTGTATTCTGGAAACAGAGGGCTTGGGGGATGTTGGCACGACCCAAAGGCCGACCAACCGGCTCAGTACAATATGGCCACCCAAGTGACCTAAATCGTTAGTTCGAACAAACAAAGTATTACACAGCCCCTCTCTTCTTTCGAGCGTCGTCCCCGACGCTCCCCTTGGTCAGCCTCCCGTGTCAGCCATCACAACGTAATCAGTGCTGCGAGAAGCATCCACGAGCTAACCGTCCCAGTTGTCGAGATTCGAACGCATGTGTTCCTGTAGTCCCATCAATTCCGCGTAGCACTCGTTGCAGCAAATGCGCGCTCCTTGGCCATCCCCTCCCACGACAATGTGGTCCAATGAAAGATGGAGGTACGAATCCAAGTTTTCGAATGGGTCGAGACACACACAGCACATATTGCGATTCCAGGCTTAATTGATACCGTGGAAGAAACGCGAGGGCGTCGTAAAACCTGAGCAAATGTGGCGGTCGGGCGTCATAGGAGCAAAATGCATGCGATCCAAGTGTGCAAAGCATAAAACCATGCCGTCGAATGGCGTGCTGCACATTCTACATCTGTGGATGCGCACTTTGACGAAGAACGACGAGTCGCCCAAGGAAAAAAGAGAGAGCTTACAGAAGATGCTTGACCACAACGTCGCAGGTCCCTCTTGGCAGTTCCACTGGGCTTAGAGTCCACGGCTAGTGTCGCTTCAGTTGTTAATAGCTTCCCTGTCGAACACGAGTGCGAGGGAGACGTCGAAGATAAACGTCGACCTCAACCCCTCTGTTAGGAGATACCAAAAGGTTCTCCCCTCCATAGCACATGCACTTCTTTCATTCTGCCAAAATTTGCCAGAAGCGGCATGGAACAGGATAAAATCCATCAAAGTCGGGTCCGCTTTCCGCTGCCACCAATGTAGCGTCCCGAGACTCCCTTTAGGGTAAAAGAAAGCATAGTACTAAGGATAGAATACATGTATTCTGGAAACAGAGGGCTTGGGGACTGTTGGCACGGCCCAAAGGCCGACCAACCGGCTAAGTACAATATGGCCACCCAAGTGACCGAAACCGGTAGTTCGAACAAACAAAGCATTACATATTGGGCCTAGTAAAATGCCTATAGTAATAATTAACTAAGTGACATCAATTTTCTAGGCGTTGGACCTGGCATCCATTGGGCTTCGTATGTCCCTTGCTTAACTTCTTCTATAGTATCAGTGATTAAAGCCAATTTGTGCGAGGAAGTGATTAAAAAAAAACCCGCCATCACTGATCCTAATGCTGCCTTGGCTAAACTGAGATGGAAATAGATGTTAGAGATGAATGTTACTGTAGCGTCCCAAGGCTCCCTTTAAGGTAAAAGAAGGCATAGTACTGGGGCAGAATCCTTGCCTATGACATGACACATTAAGCAAGGCAATCTCAAGTACATCTCATTTAAATATTTGTAAATATTGCTGCAATGTTTATTAATGAGTTCAATTCTTGTACTTCCTGCCGGTACAAATTTTCGTCAAGTTTAAGCATGCGTTTATTCAATTCATGCGTAATAGGCATTTGTATAAGTTGGTTAGTGCCATAGCGACTGTCCATCTGACATCTTTCGCTCTAAGCCCAGTGGAACTGCCAAGAGGGACCTGTGACGTTGTGGTCAAGCATCTTCTGTAAGCTCTCTCTTTTTTCCTTGGGCGACTCGTCGTTCTTCGTCAAAGTGCGCATCCACAGATGTAGAATGTGCAGCACGCCATTCGACGGCATGGTTTTATGCTTTGCACACTTGGATCGCATGCATTTTGCTCCTATGACGCCCGACCGCCACATTTGCTCAGGTTTTACGACGCCCTCGCGTTTCTTCCACGGTATCAATTAAGCCTGGAATCGCAATATGTGCTGTGTGTGTCTCGACCCATTCGAAAACTTGGATTCGTACCTCCATCTTTCATTGGACCACATTGTCGTGGCATATTTGCACAATAAGCAGCAGCCATCTGCATTGTTCATTGAAAACTTCTATTTGGCTAAACATTGTAATTATTTTGACGCCTTATCACTTAGTTACTGCCGAAGACAGTTCTGTGCATATTTTGGTAACACTGCTGCCATTGCAACTAACTGGTTCTTATTTTAGTGTCTTAAGCTTGTTTCTTGTGCAACACTTGTGTGTTTTAGAAGAAATTGCAAACACCTGCAGAAAGGAAGAAATTGAGCCTTTTACAATAAGGTAAAACAAGAACGATTTTGATGAAATTAGCCAATATACATCCAGTTTTTCCTAGGCTTGTAAATTTCACCCTGAATGCAAGTGGTTAAACTCTTGAGCTTAATAGCAATACCTATGACAAATCCCTGCTTTTTGTGTGTAGGAAATCCTCCGAATATATTTGGCGGCACAAATGAGAACCTGGGCCGGGATTGGGTCGTATTGGCAGTGGTGGATGTGGCCTGCGCTTTGATTTAAGGAATGTAGATATGTGAGTCTTTTTTATTAAGAAATTCTCTTTGTCTAGTTTGCGTGTGTAAAAGTACGGATCGCTGTGGCACTTCAGACTTGCTGCATTTATAACTTCTGTAATGCCTATGGTGTAGGAGTTGAGTACTTTTGTAAAATTTAGTCAAGTGCAGTATAGACAATGTTCTTTTCGCCCAAGTTTTTTTTTGCAGCATGGTGCGCTTTATAAGCTTGGTGGGTTTAAGTCATTATTAGACTAAGGCGGAGGACGGGGGTTCGGATTTTTTTGTTTGTAACGCCTTACATTTGTCGAATTATTCTAGACGTTTCCAGCAATTGTAAAATGGTCTCTAACGCATTGGCCACTTCAAAAATGTGAATTTTTAGACATTCTGGCAGTTGAATGTGCAGGTTTGCTTATAAGAAAACGCCGCCTTATGATGCTTCCTTTCCTTTGGTGTAGTTGAGATAAATTTTGCTGACTTTAGTGAGAGATATGGGCAAGTAATCGCGTGCTGACTTCGATGAACGAACGCAGACGTTGAACAGGTTTTGATGCAACCCATGCATCTTTTTACGGAGTGGAGAAACAAATAGTGATGGAAATCGCTCGACGTTGGGGTTAGTGGAAATGCATCATAACTTAGTCTGCAAAATGTCGGAACACAAGTTTGTACCTTATATCCACCATGTTGCCTAGTTTAATATTTTTATGTAAGAGTTTTATTTTGCCCTAGGTGAATCTCATTCCAGCAACAGCAGTTGATCAGTGTCAAAACGGAGTTTGGAGCATTTCTGCATGAGGCCAATTCCGTTTTCCCCGCGGAAGGTTTCAACTCCCGTTCCTCATTTGCAAAGGATGGGGAGGACGATTGCTCTGCGGACTGCGCTCTTTCATCGCCCATTGTGACAGCACACAACTCACTCAACGCTTCTTCCATGGGGTGGGGAATCGCGTTCTAATTGCAGCAAGTAAAGTAAGTACGTGGAGGCGAGCAATAAAAAGGCTACTTTCTTGGTGGAACTCGAGGTGCCAAGCACCCGATGCCTTCCTCGCGTCTTTCCTCCGTCGTGGGTGCAGCCGATGCTTTGATGATCGTCGCCCAGTAGGAGCTGCAGTAGGTCCTGATTTGTTCAAATGGGCTCGATGTCGATACCGTATTGTTTGTTCCTTGTCGATTTGTTATGATTGGCTGAAGTTAAGGGCTGCAAGTATACCAGTTGGGCAGAGGTAGTGAAATAGGCGCAGGAGCTTCCTTGGCACACAAGTGCACTTATTTCATGAACAAGTTCTTCTATGTTGGTAGAATAATCAAGCATCTAGGCTGTGGTAAACCTGTTGGAGTTGGGGTAGGTGAAGTCATGTTGTGTGAACCAATCACCTCTTTTCTGTAGGGTGACATCTGATTCGTTAACCCAGACGCTTTTTGATAGTGGAAATTTCTTGAGTCTAACCAAATCGCGAGCTGCTGCAACACGTAGGGTCGTGGCATTGTCTCTCCTTCAAGACCTTGATGGCTTATTTTTTCACATCAAGATTTTTTTATTTCTCCCCTGTGCCTCTACTGGATGTTAGCATAGTTAACATTAGCACTTGACTTTTCTTAGCGTCCCATTTTCTTGTCCTCTTTGAGAGTAATGAAGGCAGGAGGACGGTTATTGTAAAAGGACATCAGCTGCTGTCGGCATCAAGTTGATAAAATAAATGGATACTTCTCTCTGAACACTGATTGTCGTGCGGGTGGACGTGGGTTTTTAATCTCAGGTGAAGATGGCTGCATGAGTTGTCACTTGCACGCTAGAACGAAATTGGAATTGTGTGTACTAGGAGCGCAGCTCTTAGTCGTCACGACTCCTTATTATGGGCTAAAATTCAGCCTCGTGAGTTAACAGGAAAAGTGGTGCCGAATGGTTTGGCATGGGCGATCTGGAGTGCTCTTGACGTCTATTTGGTAATGCCCTCTATCACCAAGACGGAGGTGAAAGACGTTGGTTGGGACTGGCACGCAGTGAGGAAGTGAAGTGCAAATGTTGAGGCAACCTTTGGCCTAAGCTTGGTGGAGTGTCTGCGTGGTAGGATATCTGCACCAATGTCGGTTCTTCCATGGTGTGTAGCTTGCAAATGTTAATTTTTGGGTGGTTCATGGTTGCTATCCTTGGATTTGCGTTTACGACTACTCTTTGATGCCTGATTGTGAAATATTTTCATCTGCTCAGTTGCTTCTCCCACATAACGCATCCATGCTCTGTTAAACATTCCTCTCCGTCTCACAATGACACCAGTTTTCTCACAGACAAGGGAGGCTATGCGACAAAGGCAGTGATCGACACCCCATTGTTGAAGCCACACACACTCTTCCACCACCTTCATTCTCTTGCTGCAGCTCTACCACCGCGACCACGAAGCAAGAGATCGTTGACGGTGTCCTGGACAGGTCGGTCTCCTCCGCCTGCCACTGTGTCGCACTCAGTGTTTACGCAGGCGAGGTATAAAGTTTCACAACCAGCGCGTCTTTGGCGTTCTCTCTCCCTCACCGTGCGTCTAGTTTACCAAATTCCTCGTGACAGTGATGACTCATACCCACTAAATCGCCACTTCCGTGCACTCCTTGTTTGAAGTGGCACGGTTCCATGACACCATTACTGACTGGTGGGTCGAGGTTACCACCGAAGTTGTGATGGTTCTTGCTGCATCTGAAACAGGGGATAGTACAGCTGACGGTTCTGTTACTATCGCTGCTTCGTTGTTGGTCAGGCATGTGTTTGGTTGCACAGGATCTGGAGCTGATGGAAGCTGACCACGTGGTTCGTGCTGTTCATTGGTGCCTTACGGGAGGGGAGGAAAGGGGGTTCGAGACTCTTGCTTTGTCCAAAATGTAAATTCCTCTTTTCCTATGGCATTCATTGAATTAAATCTGACATTTTTGGTCGATTGGTAGTAATTTGAAGTTCAATCTAAATTCTTGAATTGTCTCCTTTTCTCTAGTTAGCCGAGAGTTGCTAAAGATTCTTACCACCTGACTACTACCTCGATGCAGCTTTAGAGTTCCCTTCGCTGATGCTGCCCTAGTGTCTGTGCTGCATCTGTGTGATCACTGCCCGCATACGTTATCCTTTTACATAATGCAGAATTGGTGAGCCTTGTTTGCTAAGATTATAATATTGGGACTGACGTTTGGTCGTCGAATATGGACGGTTGCATTGTACATCAAACTTGGGCTTAGGCAACCCGATAGGTGACTCAAATCGACTGGACCTACTGGAACTTTGTCAACCCCATGCAAACTCGCCTTTGTTGTTTCTAAATGCCTATAGCAAGTTTGTGTAGTTAATGTCAAGCAATATTTATTCGCTTATCATCTGTACTTTTGCTGTTGCCAAGCCGTGGGGTGCTTGTTAATGCATCAGATGGTTTCTGATGGGACCCTCTATGGCGCGTTGGAAAGCGCGTGTTCTTGCGTTGATTCCTGCTACCTTTTGGTTGAAAGCGATTGGAATGGAATGCGATTTCAGGACTGAAACACAGGCAAGATTTTTTGCAGACATTTTCCTTGATATTTGAAAAGATGTAGTAGGCAGTGACAAGACACAATACTTGTTATTGACCGAATTAAACAGTTTTTTTGGTGATGGTAAGCCATAGAGAGGACATCACGTTTGAGAGGACTCCCCATTTTGAGTAACACGGAATCACATACCTCATTTGGCTGATTTCATTCAAGATTAACGTGCCAAGAAGAGCCAGCAGCATTGCGACAATCGGTTTACTCCCACACCGGCATCGAAGAGGCTGTCGTGGCGGGGCGGGGCTGAGCACATGACTGCCATGTACACGCCAGACAGACCATGTATTTGTTGCTCCTGCGCCTCCTTCACGTCCGTGTAGGGTGACTGGGAATGGCTTGTGCTGCGGCAATTGCTAGGCGATCGAAAATGTCACCACTGTTTTCTTCCAAACCGTTAACTCACAGGTCTGGAGTGCGCACCACCCTATGCGCAAAAGACTGTGGCCTGTTCGTACTTGTAATGGGCTGTAGACGCAATTGTTCGCACTGAATCATCTGCTTACGAAGCCCAAGCATTGCTAATGTCATTGATCTAGCCGCTAGATAGAGTTCTCTCTAGCTGGGTGATGTTTGGGAAAACTTCTAGAAAGCAGTGATATAAGTCAATCAACCGAAGAGAATTGCCACGCGTAGAGGCGAATCAAGTCCACTCCTCACTGCTGCAATATTTGCACTCTTCATCCTGTCAAGGTGATGCTTGGTTGGAAATCTTTAAGGCGGAGGAGGTGAAGTAGAAAAGCAGTTGATTTATAGGCCATAATCCGGTCCTACCTCCAGCTCCTGTTTCTTGGTTTGATTTGATCCCGAAATGGGGACACTCTTACCTCGCCGTCGAGTTAGAAAGGTTCAGATCTATTGCAGGGGCATTCGGAGTAGACTGAAGTTGTCTTTTTGCTTCTTTGAGATCCCCTTTGGAATTTGCAGTGCTGTAGAATGCGCCATAATAAATGCGCCACTTCTGATGAATCTATTCAAACATTAAATCTGTCTACCAGTTCATCCACCTGAATTAGTCTCTAATGCGAGTGTGTTTCTTTCGGTAAACACCTAAGGTTTCGAGTTATTTGTTTTACAACTTTGAGGAGGAAGTGTCTGAACTTATTTCTAGTTTCAAAAAATGTTGTATGAGTTAAAATATTCTTCATCAGACAACAAAATCCAGAACTATGTCATCCAATCCCTTCGATCATCCGTACATTGGCCCTTCTGTTCATTCATTCCCTATCCAGCCTTCCATTTAGTTGTTGGTCCATTCACTTGTGCAAGCCTTCTACATTCTTAGAGGCGTTTGGGGGCAAACGGATTCGGTAGCGGTGCTAATAGAGGTGTCAAGCAGCTGGCACATTACGAGCATAAAAGAGGTATTCGGGAGGTTAGAGAAGATCCGATTTCTAATGTTTACGACTCAAGAAGGTGGCTTTTCCACATCATAGCAACCAACATCAACGGTAGCTGAGGCGGAGGTGCAGATACAGATCCGTTGGTGGAGGATCACGAAGTAGCAGTGGTGGGGTTCGCGGTGCGTGGAGAGCTGGTGCCATCGAACGCAGCACACGGCAGGCTACATATATATAGGTACTGGAAAGGCCGGAGATAGCGTAGCGCGAACATTACCTCAACAGCAGCCATTCGAACCGTCTCGGTAGTCAAGGCAGTGGAGTTGGTAGAAACGGAGCGAAACCCTAATCCAGCACAGTCTATCGCCACGAAATTCGAGGTGAGGATGGCTGCTGTCTTCTGTCGCCTGTCTTTGTAAGCCTTTATCGCTCTCCTATCTGTCCATTCATCATACTAAACGCTCAGACACTTCAAATCACTTCATTCCGTGTCCACACAGCCATCCATCATTTGTCATTCATTGTTCTATTTGCTTTGTTCATTTGTTATTCTTTGTATCCAAGTTTTGCTTGCGGCTTCATTAGTCAATTCAACCACTTGTTTTTATCTGCTTGATGTCGCATCAACTCTTCTGACAGTACTGTTGGATTAGTCGCGTGTTTTGAGAATGCCTTAAGTTAAGGTTTTCTCGATTGAGTGTTACAGTGGTCATGGGCACGGCGTCTCCATTGGTGAGGCACGTGGTTGAAGTGTAGAGCCGTTGATATTTTTGAGGTTTGAAGGCGTCGATCTGTTCTAGGCATGCGCAACGGTTGCAAGCTCGGTAGAGTCCGTTTTAGTCGCCTAGTCCCCTAGAGGTGTGAATGACATTGTCCCATTTGTCGACAATGCTAGCTACAGTTGCTAAACGTGGATCCAGCTTATCTGCGGTTCTGCAACAGCCAATGAAGAATCGTCTGCACTTTTGCAATATACTCATTCCTTTGGGATTGCTTTGGGTGAAAAGGCCAGGGCAACTAGGTTGTATGCGGAGAGGGTTCAAAGGTTGGTGCATGTAACATTTTCTCTTCCCTCCCCGTATGCACACGGAATGGCAACGGAAGTGGTGGCGCAGCAGCACTCGAATCTCCTCAAAGTGAATGGAATGAATAGGTGCTTGGTACTGGTAAAGTGCACCATTTTCTGTATTTTTAATGATTTTATTCTTCAGCATTATGCGTGAAGTTCTTGTGGGGCGTACAGTATAGAAGCGGCCATTCCTATTTTGATCACGTCGTCATGGACGTGAGTGAAAACCTGGGCCTCTAGGTCAAACCGAAGCCTATGAAATAAGCGGAGGGACCTGTCACTCCGTCCATGTCTGCATTCTGCAAATCGAGAAGCAAGTCTCTTCTGCATTGTCTTCTTCCACCTCTTACCACGTGCTTACCTCGGACACGGCCACTCAGATAGTCGATGGGACTGTTGAAAAGAGCAGTTCGCTTCCAGCGTTGACAGCTTGAGCCCGCCGTTGACAAGCGTTGGAGCAAAGGTGCGTGAACTCTCCGTCAGTTTGGACTCGGATCGTATTGCGTTTGTAGAGACGGAAGGAGAGGTGCGATTGTGTGGATCGCACGAGAACTCTTAAGTTGCTATGTCTCAGTTTAGATCGTTTTTGCCCACTGATTAGTCGAAATGTGGTAAATTTTCAGATTATAAGGGTCTTGTGGGTAGAGGAAGGTGGAGTTGAGAGCTTATGCATTTGTTGTAGAGGTCGTTGGTTTTGATCCTGGCATTTGTGATTATGCCTGATTTGGGTTATGGAATTCGATTGAATTTTCCTCGTACGCATTCACTTATGGCGATGCTTACATTTAGAGGTGCTTTGAATTTCCGCATTCATCTTGACCTCTTTTATCAGGCTGGTTTTGCCCTGTAGTGGTCCAGTCCTTGCGTCTACTTGGTTGTTCTGCTACTGATGGGTTGGTAAGTAGTTAAAAAGTGAGATTTGGTGGAGCATGTGCTAGTGGACGAGTTCGAGTGTTTCGAGAAATGCGAAGATATTGTTCTCTTAAATGATTCAGATTGTAAGAATTGGCTTGCTCCATCAGCCGCCACATCAAAGAACTCAGGATCCACTCGTAGTGGCTAGTAGCAGTAAAAGAGACAACAGTATCGGTGTTGTTTTTGCAGTGAGTTTTCACTCCAAATGGATGGTTGTGAGCTCTCATGTTAGTCTATTGCATTTGTTGCTGTTGGACAAGGGAGATGCAGACAGGCGTAATGAGTGGATGACCATTGGATTTGACGTACGAAGAAAACCAATGAGTTAACACCATTGTGAGGGCAATCTGTTCCCCAACATGAGGGATGATTTGCTTGAACATTGACACCTCTGTCGCGAAACCACTATTTGTTGCTGTTTATTTGATTGCTATGCTGTTTTTTTTTGTAGGTACGCTTCCTCAACGACTGACACGGAGCAAAATCACCAATGCTGTTTGTGTCCCTCGCTAGTGGAACAATCGAATGTGGATGCTGTGTGCAATGTGGTGCTGAAGTCGGCGCCTAAAGGAGGCGCTGGAGCGTCCACACAAGATATGCCTTAATCTCTTCAGCCATCCACCTATCGTCAACGACGCATCCAAGCCACCGAAGCCATAGAGTATGTATGTGACCTTGGTTTATGATGGGATGGACTACGTCCATGGCAGTGACGATCTTGCACGACGTTACAAACGACCTTGTCCAGAAGGACCTTGAGAACACCTAGTGGTGTTCTCCGGTAATTGAGCTGGCAGGTGATTTTTTTGATGCTCCGAATATTGTCTTGTGACATTTTCCTGTGACGCTTGGTACTTCTGCACCCAGGACTCTTTCCTCCTTGCCTTGATCAAACAGTGATCATCTCAGCACTTCAGTTCGTGTGGACCAAGGTCACGAAGACTATGACGAGTGAACAGCAGGGAAGGCAGAAAATAAGCTCTGTCCATTAGGACACTTAAAGTACTGTCTTGCTTTTTAGCCTTGGTGCATATCCATTTAGTGTCCCATTCACCAATGCTATTTTATCAGCCTCATTTTCGTTTATTAGCAGTACGAGTGGGTGCACCTGATCGTAGTTTGACGTGCGCAAAGAGATTATCTACACATGTGCACAACTATGAAGAAATAACCTTCTACTTATAAAATCACATGACTAGCAGTTAAAAATATAGGCCGCATAATAATGTTACAATAATTTATGAGCTTTTTGTCATTTTTGTTAATGGCACTGCATACATATTTGTACAAGTACATGGAGGTTACCCATCTACCATCCACCAGGTCGTGGGTGCATGCGCGTGTGGGTGTGTAAGTGTTGAAGTGAATGTGGAGAGGCGCGGAATTGTTCAATGTGATGGTTAATCTGAAGGTAGGCGATTGTCCCTATAGCTTCAGTTGGACGAGGTCAAGTCGGGTCAGATGCGATTGTCGGTCCGATGCAGCAAGATGAACGCGGATACTAATGGTAGGAAGAGTTGGAGGTGGCGAGCCAGTGAGATGTGTATCTTGGTTGAGGCGCTGTGTAGCTAATAAGAATTATGTCCCAGTATAATACGACGTGGTCGTAAGAGCGGAAGGGGTATGCGGTACATGACAGAATCACGCGTCTATTGGATGTTCGGTTGCGATGATATTGATAGGTGGGAGGAAATAATGAGCGAAAGGGGCAAAGGAGGCACATCGCTAACTCTAGGACGAGGCAGATCTGTAGGCCTCCATTAGTAGTACGCACCATCTGTTGCGTCGCCTTCCCTATGGCTCTTGACATTTCTCAGGTAGGCACTAATTGCAGTTTACCGGCTTTCATTAGGTTTTTACCAGTTACTCGTAGGTGCTTTTTCATTTTATGCATGGTAAAATGTGGGCTGTTTTTATGGCTGCAATGTTCGTCTTGGTGGAGCTGATATTGAGGGTATGGGACGTTTTGCAATTCTATCGCATGCCGATCTTGTGACCCTGCTTTTATGTTAATAGTATCTTTGCAAAACGTGTAATGTGTGGCCGAAGTAATCACTGAGTCTTGGGCTCAGTCCTGACATGGAATGGTGTTTGTGGTTGACCCAAGTACAGAGAAATGGTTACTTAAAGACCTTTAGCTGTTTATCTGGAAGTGTCTGCATCTCTTCACAGGCTATTTGAGGTATCATTTACTGCTTGCATTAGCATGCTTAGGTTTTGCAGTGCGTTCGAATTCACTTCCCAGTCTTTCTTTTCTCCCCTTTCAAGTATCACGACCTCACATTGGCGGCGGACCGACACTTGAAGCTTCTGTGGAGTGGTAGACAGTGCGAGATTCTTGAGTCACCAGGACAGGCGTCCCCTGGTTCTGCGATATGGATCATGTCGTGAACGATACTGACGTTTTCAATGACGCTGCGATAGGTTTCACCTTATTTGGCACAAGCATCGGATGATTACATGGACGCGAGCTGCTAAAGTGACGAGAAGAGTGTGGGGCTACAGTTGACATGATAGGAAGGCTAACTGTCCCGTTGGGAAAGGATGGTGAGCTGCGGTGGTGATTGTGTCGCTGCTGAAAGAGCGAAAGTAAGGCGACTTAATACGACTATTTATTAGGCTCAGCCTACTTTCTTTTGCTGGAATAGTGTTTGTCAACCTTTGCGACCCGAGGTGTATGTTCTTCATTGCCATGTTTATTTATTTTTCATTATATGCATAGATGCATTTTCGTGGTGTTTTGCAGATAATCCGTGTTTAGCACATGAAACGTACGAATCCGTGGCCATTTACATGTATACGCATATTTCGGAATGTACATCTATGTGTGCAAAGCTTTTTTTATTGGATGAGAGTCACGAAGAAAAGTTTGATAAGTTTTCCTTGTCGTTACGCTGAACAAATGTGGAAGGAATTGGTCTAAGCTCTCCCAGTGGCTTGTTATGTGGTGAGTTGGTTTACGAAGGAGGGTTTCATGGCGAATGGGACCTCATTTGCTGTCAAAGTGTGGAAAACCCACCAAGCATTTGGCTTTGCTTGGTGCTAAAGTCGTTGAAGGCCCAAAGTACCGTGAGATTGATTTTCTCTTTTGAGACCTTTTGTGATACGCATCAAGTCATTATTGAACAGCACTAGGTGTCAATTTCACCTTCGAAATTTCGCACATTGCACGGGGAATTCGCTAGCACAGTGTTTTTATGTTGGTTTGTTGATTTGATCAGCCTCTCAAGAGTGATGGATGTTGGTGGTGAGCAGCGTCACTGACTGACACTCGCTTCTCCGCCGCCGCTGCCCTAAATGGTGCTTATAAGATGCTTTTCAACAGTATCCAAGACTCATCAGGCCGCCATCAGCGTCTATTGTTGTGGATGGTGGCAATGGTAAGGGGGAATGTGCGCGTGGAAGCTGGCCTACGGGAAGCCACTGAGACTGCATTGGGCGCCTTTGAACTCGACGTCGTCGTGGACAGCTGGGGTGTTGCGATTATTCGACCTATCGACTCTGCTGAAGGTTTCTTTGCTTAATGTGGACTAATCACTCATCCTGGAAATAGGCAATGTGTCCTTGTGCCTGGTGGGCTTATGAACAACCGAGTGCGGTGTGTGAGTGCCACGCGAGACCGAAACAAGAGAGTTATGTAAGCTGAATTAGATGTTTTTAGCTTTTTGCATTCATTAGCTTTTCTTGGTCTTTTTTCAATCTAAGATGTTTGAGTTTAGTCGCCTTAACCACTACGGAGTGAGATGGAGCCGATATGTGGTAGATGTTGAGTAGTTGTAAGTGCGGCCATGCTATGAGGCTTTGATAGGTAAGTGGGATTCTCTGTACAATTCGTTGCCACTTTCGATAATCGCTTGGCTAATATTCGAGGCTTGGGATGCAAGTTATCGACGCGTATTCACGCATGGATAACTTGTCCAAAGAGGCGATTTCAATGGCACCCATTGGAGTCCTTCAGTAAATGGGATGACTTGTTGCCCGAGTGTGATCTGCACTTGCTCCTGCAGATTCTTGCCTATGCGACTTATGTCGCATGAAGTTGTGTGATTTCAGGATTCTCGTGTGCGTGTGCGTGTGCGTGTGTTGTTCAGCGGTCATCTGCCAGTTGACGGTAGTGAGTGTATTTCCACCGCCTGAGACAAGTGGTTGGGCTTGTCTTTGTATGCTTGCGATGTGCCAGTAGATTTCAGGCTGGAAGTTATATCAAAGATTAATTATTCTGTCAATATATTTGTTGTGTTGTCTCATCGTTGGCAGGAGTTTGACTTCTCGCTTTTAGGCCAGCATTTCCTCCACTGGTAAGGGACACGCGTGACGAACAGCACAATGTCCAGTCCCATAGAGAATTAGCTTACGCCGTGGGGAAGGAGGGCACTGTTGTTGATGTTGTGACCGTTGGGAGGTTTTGTTTTCCCACTGCGAGGCCTACTCGCGTACATATTTCACTGTATAATGGTTGGGGCGAGAAATGGCGACTATTTTGGCAATTCGTCAATTACTTTGTTAGCCCTTTGAACGGTGCAATTGGGTTGGTAGGATTTAGTGTTGTTAGGACACGTTTTGACCGTATTGGGTGCTTGGTGCCCAATCGCTAATTTCTTGCTAATAAGTAATCCTCGCAATTTTATGTCTCCTTATTGTTATCATTTTTATTTCTATTATTTTCTTTCTATGTTTAGATGCTAGAATAGAGGCTGAAGAGGTAGGTGCGGTTCCCGTGGGGACTTCCTCTTCTTCTTCTTCTTCTTCTCCTCCTCCGCCTTCTTCTTCGCCTTCGGCTTCGCCTTCGCCTTGGTCTTCGTCTTCGTCTTCGTCTTCGTCTCCCTCTTTTGCCAAGAGGGGCGACATTGTCTGGCCTCGCCGTCACTTCGCGCGTTCTTCGGTTAAGATTGACTTGCTGTAAATAAGTTGTTGTTGCTGTTGTGACCGTTGGGAGGTTTTGTTTTCCCACTGCGAGGCCTACTCGCGTACATATTTCACTGTATAATGGTTGGGGCGAGAAATGGCGACTATTTTGGCAATTCGTCAATTACTTTGTTAGCCCTTTGAACGGTGCAATTGGGTTAGTAGGATTTAGTGTTGTTAGGACACGTTTTGACCGTATTGGGTGCTTGGTGCCCAATCGCTAATTTCTTGCTAATAAGTAATCCTCGCATTTTTATGTCTCCTTATTGTTATCATTTTTATTTCTATTATTTTCTTTCTATGTTTAGATGCTAGAATAGAGGCTGAAGAGGTAGGTGCGGTTCCCGTGGGGACTTCTTCTTCTTCTTCTTCTCCTCCTCCGCCTTCTTCTTCGCCTTCGGCTTCGCCTTCGCCTTGGTCTTCGTCTTCGTCTTCGTCTTCGTCTCCCTCTTTTGCCAAGAGGGGCGACATTGTCTGGCCTCGCCGTCACTTCGCGCGTTCTTCGGTTAAGATTGACTTGCTGTAAATAAGTTGTTGTTGCTGTTGTGACCGTTGGGAGGTTTTGTTTTCCCACTGCGAGGCCTACTCGCGTACATATTTCACTGTATAATGGTTGGGGCGAGAAATGGCGACTACTTTGGCAATTCGTCAATTACTTTGTTAGCCCTTTGAACGGTGCAATTGGGTTAGTAGGATTTAGTGTTGTTAGGACACGTTTTGACCGTATTGGGTGCTTGGTGCCCAATCGCTAATTTCTTGCTAATAAGTAATCCTCGCATTTTTATGTCTCCTTATTGTTATCATTTTTATTTCTATTATTTTCTTTCTATGTTTAGATGCTAGAATAGAGGCTGAAGAGGTAGGTGCGGTTCCCGTGGGGACTTCCTCTTCTTCTTCTTCTTCTTCTCCTCCTCCGCCTTCTTCTTCGCCTTCGGCTTCGCCTTCGCCTTGGTCTTCGTCTTCGTCTTCGTCTTCGTCTCCCTCTTTTGCCAAGAGGGGCGACATTGTCTGGCCTCGCCGTCACTTCGCGCGTTCTTCGGTTAAGATTGACTTGCTGTAAATAAGTTGTTGTTGCTGTTGTGACCGTTGGGAGGTTTTGTTTTCCCACTGCGAGGCCTACTCGCGTACATATTTCACTGTATAATGGTTGGGGCGAGAAATGGCGACTATTTTGGCAATTCGTCAATTACTTTGTTAGCCCTTTGAACGGTGCAATTGGGTTAGTAGGATTTAGTGTTGTTAGGACACGTTTTGACCGTATTGGGTGCTTGGTGCCCAATCGCTAATTTCTTGCTAATAAGTAATCCTCGCATTTTTATGTCTCCTTATTGTTATCATTTTTATTTCTATTATTTTCTTTCTATGTTTAGATGCTAGAATAGAGGCTGAAGAGGTAGGTGCGGTTCCCGTGGGGACTTCTTCTTCTTCTTCTCCTCCGCCTTCTTCTTCGCCTTCGCCTTCGGCTTCGCCTTGGTCTTCGTCTTCGTCTTCGTCTCCCTCTTTTGCCAAGAGGGGCGACATTGTCTGGCCTCGCCGTCACTTCGCGCGTTCTTCGGTTAAGATTGACTTGCTGTAAATAAGTTGTTGTTGCTGTTGTGACCGTTGGGAGGTTTTGTTTTCCCACTGCGAGGCCTACTCGCGTACATATTTCACTGTATAATGGTTGGGGCGAGAAATGGCGACTATTTTGGCAATTCGTCAATTACTTTGTTAGCCCTTTGAACGGTGCAATTGGGTTAGTAGGATTTAGTGTTGTTAGGACACGTTTTGACCGTATTGGGTGCTTGGTGCCCAATCGCTAATTTCTTGCTAATAAGTAATCCTCGCATTTTTATGTCTCCTTATTGTTATCATTTTTATTTCTATTATTTTCTTTCTATGTTTAGATGCTAGAATAGAGGCTGAAGAGGTAGGTGCGGTTCCCGTGGGGACTTCTTCTTCTTCTTCTTCTTCTCCTCCTCCGCCTTCTTCTTCGCCTTCGGCTTCGCCTTCGCCTTGGTCTTCGTCTTCGTCTTCGTCTTCGTCTCCCTCTTTTGCCAAGAGGGGCGACATTGTCTGGCCTCGCCGTCACTTCGCGCGTTCTTCGGTTAAGATTGACTTGCTGTAAATAAGTTGTTGTTGCTGTTGTGACCGTTGGGAGGTTTTGTTTTCCCACTGCGAGGCCTACTCGCGTACATATTTCACTGTATAATGGTTGGGGCGAGAAATGGCGACTATTTGGCAATTCGTCAATTACTTTGTTAGCCCTTTGAACGGTGCAATTGGGTTAGTAGGATTTAGTGTTGTTAGGACACGTTTTGACCGTATTGGGTGCTTGGTGCCCAATCGCTAATTTCTTGCTAATAAGTAATCCTCGCATTTTTATGTCTCCTTATTGTTATCATTTTTATTTCTATTATTTTCTTTCTATGTTTAGATGCTAGAATAGAGGCTGAAGAGGTAGGTGCGGTTCCCGTGGGGACTTCTTCTTCTTCTTCTCCTCCGCCTTCTTCTTCGCCTTCGCTTCGCTTCGCCTTGGTCTTCGTCTTCGTCTTCGTCTCCCTCTTTTGCCAAGAGGGGCGACATTGTCTGGCCTCGCCGTCACTTCGCGCGTTCTTCGGTTAAGATTGACTTGCTGTAAATAAGTTGTTGTTGCTGTTGTGACCGTTGGGAGGTTTTGTTTTCCCACTGCGAGGCCTACTCGCGTACATATTTCACTGTATAATGGTTGGGGCGAGAAATGGCGACTATTTTGGCAATTCGTCAATTACTTTGTTAGCCCTTTGAACGGTGCAATTGGGTTAGTAGGATTTAGTGTTGTTAGGACACGTTTTGACCGTATTGGGTGCTTGGTGCCCAATCGCTAATTTCTTGCTAATAAGTAATCCTCGCATTTTTATGTCTCCTTATTGTTATCATTTTTATTTCTATTATTTTCTTTCTATGTTTAGATGCTAGAATAGAGGCTGAAGAGGTAGGTGCGGTTCCCGTGGGGACTTCTTCTTCTTCTTCTCCTCCGCCTTCTTCTTCGCCTTCGCTTCGCTTCGCCTTGGTCTTCGTCTTCGTCTTCGTCTCGTCTCCCTCTTTTGCCAAGAGGGGCGACATTGTCTGGCCTCGCCGTCACTTCGCGCGTTCTTCGGTTAAGATTGACTTGCTGTAAATAAGTTGTTGTTGCTGTTGTGACCGTTGGGAGGTTTTGTTTTCCCACTGCGAGGCCTACTCGCGTACATATTTCACTGTATAATGGTTGGGGCGAGAAATGGCGACTATTTTGGCAATTCGTCAATTACTTTGTTAGCCCTTTGAACGGTGCAATTGGGTTGGTAGGATTTAGTGTTGTTAGGACACGTTTTGACCGTATTGGGTGCTTGGTGCCCAATCGCTAATTTCTTGCTAATAAGTAATCCTCGCATTTTTATGTCTCCTTATTGTTATCATTTTTATTTCTATTATTTTCTTTCTATGTTTAGATGCTAGAATAGAGGCTGAAGAGGTAGGTGCGGTTCCCGTGGGGACTTCTTCTTCTTCTTCTTCTTCTCCTCCGCCTTCTTCTTCGCCTTCGCCTTCGGCTTCGCCTTGGTCTTCGTCTTCGTCTTCGTCTTCGTCTCCCTCTTTTGCCAAGAGGGGCGACATTGTCTGGCCTCGCCGTCACTTCGCGCGTTCTTCGGTTAAGATTGACTTGCTGTAAATAAGTTGTTGTTGCTGTTGTGACCGTTGGGAGGTTTTGTTTTCCCACTGCGAGGCCTACTCGCGTACATATTTCACTGTATAATGGTTGGGGCGAGAAATGGCGACTATTTTGGCAATTCGTCAATTACTTTGTTAGCCCTTTGAACGGTGCAATTGGGTTAGTAGGATTTAGTGTTGTTAGGACACGTTTTGACCGTATTGGGTGCTTGGTGCCCAATCGCTAATTTCTTGCTAATAAGTAATCCTCGCATTTTTATGTCTCCTTATTGTTATCATTTTTATTTCTATTATTTTCTTTCTATGTTTAGATGCTAGAATAGAGGCTGAAGAGGTAGGTGCGGTTCCCGTGGGGACTTCTTCTTCTTCTTCTTCTTTCTCCTCCTCCGCCTTCTTCTTCGCCTTCGGCTTCGCCTTCGCCTTGGTCTTCGTCTTCGTCTTCGTCTTCGTCTCCCTCTTTTGCCAAGAGGGGCGACATTGTCTGGCCTCGCCGTCACTTCGCGCGTTCTTCGGTTAAGATTGACTTGCTGTAAATAAGTTGTTGTTGCTGTTGTGACCGTTGGGAGGTTTTGTTTTCCCACTGCGAGGCCTACTCGCGTACATATTTCACTGTATAATGGTTGGGGCGAGAAATGGCGACTATTTTGGCAATTCGTCAATTACTTTGTTAGCCCTTTGAACGGTGCAATTGGGTTAGTAGGATTTAGTGTTGTTAGGACACGTTTTGACCGTATTGGGTGCTTGGTGCCCAATCGCTAATTTCTTGCTAATAAGTAATCCTCGCATTTTTATGTCTCCTTATTGTTATCATTTTTATTTCTATTATTTTCTTTCTATGTTTAGATGCTAGAATAGAGGCTGAAGAGGTAGGTGCGGTTCCCGTGGGGACTTCTCTTCTTCTTCTTCTTCTCTCCTCCTCCGCCTTCTTCTTCGCCTTCGGCTTCGCCTTCGCCTTGGTCTTCGTCTTCGTCTTCGTCTTCGTCTCCCTCTTTTGCCAAGAGGGGCGACATTGTCTGGCCTCGCCGTCACTTCGCGCGTTCTTCGGTTAAGATTGACTTGCTGTAAATAAGTTGTTGTTGCTGTTGTGACCGTTGGGAGGTTTGTTTTCCCACTGCGAGGCCTACTCGC
This sequence comes from Taenia multiceps, assembly GCA_001923025.3. Classification (NCBI taxonomy): domain Eukaryota; kingdom Metazoa; phylum Platyhelminthes; class Cestoda; order Cyclophyllidea; family Taeniidae; genus Taenia; species Taenia multiceps. The sequence continues at coordinate 41,041,832 of CM010312.1, forward strand.
GTACATATTTCACTGTATAATGGTTGGGGCGAGAAATGGCGACTACTTTGGCAATTCGTCAATTACTTTGTTAGCCCTTTGAACGGTGCAATTGGGTTAGTAGGATTTAGTGTTGTTAGGACACGTTTTGACCGTATTGGGTGCTTGGTGCCCAATCGCTAATTTCTTGCTAATAAGTAATCCTCGCATTTTTATGTCTCCTTATTGTTATCATTTTTATTTCTATTATTTTCTTTCTATGTTTAGATGCTAGAATAGAGGCTGAAGAGGTAGGTGCGGTTCCCGTGGGGACTTCTTCTTTCTTCTTCTTCTCCTCCTCCGCCTTCTTCTTCGCCTTCGGCTTCGCCTTCGCCTTGGTCTTCGTCTTCGTCTTCGTCTTCGTCTCCCTCTTTTGCCAAGAGGGGCGACATTGTCTGGCCTCGCCGTCACTTCGCGCGTTCTTCGGTTAAGATTGACTTGCTGTAAATAAGTTGTTGTTGCTGTTGTGACCGTTGGGAGGTTTTGTTTTCCCACTGCGAGGCCTACTCGCGTACATATTTCACTGTATAATGGTTGGGGCGAGAAATGGCGACTATTTTGGCAATTCGTCAATTACTTTGTTAGCCCTTTGAACGGTGCAATTGGGTTAGTAGGATTTAGTGTTGTTAGGACACGTTTTGACCGTATTGGGTGCTTGGTGCCCAATCGCTAATTTCTTGCTAATAAGTAATCCTCGCATTTTTATGTCTCCTTATTGTTATCATTTTTATTTCTATTATTTTCTTTCTATGTTTAGATGCTAGAATAGAGGCTGAAGAGGTAGGTGCGGTTCCCGTGGGGACTTCTTCTTCTTCTTCTTCTTCTCCTCCTCCGCCTTCTTCTTCGCCTTCGGCTTCGCCTTTCGCCTTGGTCTTCGTCTTCGTCTTCGTCTTCGTCTCCCTCTTTTGCCAAGAGGGGCGACATTGTCTGGCCTCGCCGTCACTTCGCGCGTTCTTCGGTTAAGATTGACTTGCTGTAAATAAGTTGTTGTTGCTGTTGTGACCGTTGGGAGGTTTTGTTTTCCCACTGCGAGGCCTACTCGCGTACATATTTCACTGTATAATGGTTGGGGCGAGAAATGGCGACTATTTGGCAATTCGTCAATTACTTTGTTAGCCCTTTGAACGGTGCAATTGGGTTAGTAGGATTTAGTGTTGTTAGGACACGTTTTGACCGTATTGGGTGCTTGGTGCCCAATCGCTAATTTCTTGCTAATAAGTAATCCTCGCATTTTTATGTCTCCTTATTGTTATCATTTTATTTCTATTATTTTCTTTCTATGTTTAGATGCTAGAATAGAGGCTGAAGAGGTAGGTGCGGTTCCCGTGGGGACTTCTTCTTCTTCTTCTTCTCTCTCTCTCCTCCGCCTTCTTCTTCGCCTTCGGCTTCGCCTTCGCCTTGGTCTTCGTCTTCGTCTTCGTCTTCGTCTCCCTCTTTTGCCAAGAGGGGCGACATTGTCTGGCCTCGCCGTCACTTCGCGCGTTCTTCGGTTAAGATTGACTTGCTGTAAATAAGTTGTTGTTGCTGTTGTGACCGTTGGGAGGTTTTGTTTTCCCACTGCGAGGCCTACTCGCGTACATATTTCACTGTATAATGGTTGGGGCGAGAAATGGCGACTACTTTGGCAATTCGTCAATTACTTTGTTAGCCCTTTGAACGGTGCAATTGGGTTAGTAGGATTTAGTGTTGTTAGGACACGTTTTGACCGTATTGGGTGCTTGGTGCCCAATCGCTAATTTCTTGCTAATAAGTAATCCTCGCATTTTTATGTCTCCTTATTGTTATCATTTTTATTTCTATTATTTTCTTTCTATGTTTAGATGCTAGAATAGAGGCTGAAGAGGTAGGTGCGGTTCCCGTGGGGACTTCCTCTTCTTCTTCTTCTCCTCCTCCGCCTTCTTCTTCGCCTTCGCCTTCGGCTTCGCCTTGGTCTTCGTCTTCGTCTCCCTCTTTTGCCACTGCGAGGCCTACTCGCGTACATATTTCACTGTATAATGGTTGGGGCGAGAAATGGCGACTATTTTGGCTATTCGTCAATTACTTTGTTAGCCCTTTGAACGGTGCAATTGGGTTAGTAGGATTTAGTGTTGTTAGGACACGTTTTGACCGTATTGGGTGCTTGGTGCCCAATCGCTAATTTCTTGCTAATAAGTAATCCTCGCATTTTTATGTCTCCTTATTGTTATCATTTTTATTTCTATTATTTTCTTTCTATGTTTAGATGCTAGAATAGAGGCTGAAGAGGTAGGTGCGGTTCCCGTGGGGACTTCCTCTTCTTCTTCTTCTCCTCCTCCGCCTTCTTCTTCGCCTTCGGCTTCGCCTTCGCCTTGGTCTTCGTCTTCGTCTTCGTCTCCCTCTTTTGCCAAGAGGGGCGACATTGTCTGGCCTCGCCGTCACTTCGCGCGTTCTTCGGTTAAGATTGACTTGCTGTAAATAAGTTGTTGTTGCTGTTGTGACCGTTGGGAGGTTTTGTTTTCCCACTGCGAGGCCTACTCGCGTACATATTTCACTGTATAATGGTTGGGGCGAGAAATGGCGACTATTTGGCAATTCGTCAATTACTTTGTTAGCCCTTTGAACGGTGCAATTGGGTTAGTAGGATTTAGTGTTGTTAGGACACGTTTTGACCGTATTGGGTGCTTGGTGCCCAATCGCTAATTTCTTGCTAATAAGTAATCCTCGCATTTTTATGTCTCCTTATTGTTATCATTTTATTTCTATTATTTTCTTTCTATGTTTAGATGCTAGAATAGAGGCTGAAGAGGTAGGTGCGGTTCCCGTGGGGACTTCTTCTTCTTCTTCTTCTTCTCCTCCTCCGCCTTCTTCTTCGCCTTCGGCTTCGCCTTCGCCTTGGTCTTCGTCTTCGTCTTCGTCTTCGTCTCCCTCTTTTGCCAAGAGGGGCGACATTGTCTGGCCTCGCCGTCACTTCGCGCGTTCTTCGGTTAAGATTGACTTGCTGTAAATAAGTTGTTGTTGCTGTTGTGACCGTTGGGAGGTTTTGTTTTCCCACTGCGAGGCCTACTCGCGTACATATTTCACTGTATAATGGTTGGGGCGAGAAATGGCGACTATTTGGCAATTCGTCAATTACTTTGTTAGCCCTTTGAACGGTGCAATTGGGTTAGTAGGATTTAGTGTTGTTAGGACACGTTTTGACCGTATTGGGTGCTTGGTGCCCAATCGCTAATTTCTTGCTAATAAGTAATCCTCGCATTTTTATGTCTCCTTATTGTTATCATTTTATTTCTATTATTTTCTTTCTATGTTTAGATGCTAGAATAGAGGCTGAAGAGGTAGGTGCGGTTCCCGTGGGGACTTCTCTTCTTCTTCTTCTTCTCCTCCTCCGCCTTCTTCTTCGCCTTCGCTTCGCCTTCGCTTCGCCTTGGTCTTCGTCTTCGTCTTCGTCTTCGTCTCCCTCTTTTGCCAAGAGGGGCGACATTGTCTGGCCTCGCCGTCACTTCGCGCGTTCTTCGGTTAAGATTGACTTGCTGTAAATAAGTTGTTGTTGCTGTTGTGACCGTTGGGAGGTTTTGTTTTCCCACTGCGAGGCCTACTCGCGTACATATTTCACTGTATAATGGTTGGGGCGAGAAATGGCGACTATTTGGCAATTCGTCAATTACTTTGTTAGCCCTTTGAACGGTGCAATTGGGTTAGTAGGATTTAGTGTTGTTAGGACACGTTTTGACCGTATTGGGTGCTTGGTGCCCAATCGCTAATTTCTTGCTAATAAGTAATCCTCGCATTTTTATGTCTCCTTATTGTTATCATTTTTATTTCTATTATTTTCTTTCTATGTTTAGATGCTAGAATAGAGGCTGAAGAGGTAGGTGCGGTTCCCGTGGGGACTTCTTCTTCTTCTTCTTCTCCTCCTCCGCCTTCTTCTTCGCCTTCGGCTTCGCCTTCGCCTTGGTCTTCGTCTTCGTCTTCGTCTTCGTCTCCCTCTTTTGCCAAGAGGGGCGACATTGTCTGGCCTCGCCGTCACTTCGCGCGTTCTTCGGTTAAGATTGACTTGCTGTAAATAAGTTGTTGTTGCTGTTGTGACCGTTGGGAGGTTTTGTTTTCCCACTGCGAGGCCTACTCGCGTACATATTTCACTGTATAATGGTTGGGGCGAGAAATGGCGACTATTTTGGCAATTCGTCAATTACTTTGTTAGCCCTTTGAACGGTGCAATTGGGTTAGTAGGATTTAGTGTTGTTAGGACACGTTTTGACCGTATTGGGTGCTTGGTGCCCAATCGCTAATTTCTTGCTAATAAGTAATCCTCGCATTTTTATGTCTCCTTATTGTTATCATTTTATTTCTATTATTTTCTTTCTATGTTTAGATGCTAGAATAGAGGCTGAAGAGGTAGGTGCGGTTCCCGTGGGGACTTCTTCTTCTTCTTCTTCTTCTCTCCTCCGCCTTCTTCTTCGCCTTCGCTTCGCTTCGCCTTGGTCTTCGTCTTCGTCTTCGTTTCGTCTCCCTCTTTTGCCAAGAGGGGCGACATTGTCTGGCCTCGCCGTCACTTCGCGCGTTCTTCGGTTAAGATTGACTTGCTGTAAATAAGTTGTTGTTGCTGTTGTGACCGTTGGGAGGTTTTGTTTTCCCACTGCGAGGCCTACTCGCGTACATATTTCACTGTATAATGGTTGGGGCGAGAAATGGCGACTATTTGGCAATTCGTCAATTACTTTGTTAGCCCTTTGAACGGTGCAATTGGGTTAGTAGGATTTAGTGTTGTTAGGACACGTTTTGACCGTATTGGGTGCTTGGTGCCCAATCGCTAATTTCTTGCTAATAAGTAATCCTCGCATTTTTATGTCTCCTTATTGTTATCATTTTTATTTCTATTATTTTCTTTCTATGTTTAGATGCTAGAATAGAGGCTGAAGAGGTAGGTGCGGTTCCCGTGGGGACTTCTTCTTCTTCTTCTTCTTCTCCTCCTCCGCCTTCTTCTTCGCCTTCGGCTTCGCCTTCGCCTTGGTCTTCGTCTTCGTCTTCGTCTCCCTCTTTTGCCAAGAGGGGCGACATTGTCTGGCCTCGCCGTCACTTCGCGCGTTCTTCGGTTAAGATTGACTTGCTGTAAATAAGTTGTTGTTGCTGTTGTGACCGTTGGGAGGTTTTGTTTTCCCACTGCGAGGCCTACTCGCGTACATATTTCACTGTATAATGGTTGGGGCGAGAAATGGCGACTATTTGGCAATTCGTCAATTACTTTGTTAGCCCTTTGAACGGTGCAATTGGGTTAGTAGGATTTAGTGTTGTTAGGACACGTTTTGACCGTATTGGGTGCTTGGTGCCCAATCGCTAATTTCTTGCTAATAAGTAATCCTCGCATTTTTATGTCTCCTTATTGTTATCATTTTTATTTCTATTATTTTCTTTCTATGTTTAGATGCTAGAATAGAGGCTGAAGAGGTAGGTGCGGTTCCCGTGGGGACTTCTTCTTCTTCTTCTCCTCCTCCGCCTTCTTCTTCGCCTTCGGCTTCGCCTTCGCCTTGGTCTTCGTCTTCGTCTTCGTCTCCCTCTTTTGCCAAGAGGGGCGACATTGTCTGGCCTCGCCGTCACTTCGCGCGTTCTTCGGTTAAGATTGACTTGCTGTAAATAAGTTGTTGTTGCTGTTGTGACCGTTGGGAGGTTTTGTTTTCCCACTGCGAGGCCTACTCGCGTACATATTTCACTGTATAATGGTTGGGGCGAGAAATGGCGACTATTTGGCAATTCGTCAATTACTTTGTTAGCCCTTTGAACGGTGCAATTGGGTTAGTAGGATTTAGTGTTGTTAGGACACGTTTTGACCGTATTGGGTGCTTGGTGCCCAATCGCTAATTTCTTGCTAATAAGTAATCCTCGCATTTTTATGTCTCCTTATTGTTATCATTTTTATTTCTATTATTTTCTTTCTATGTTTAGATGCTAGAATAGAGGCTGAAGAGGTAGGTGCGGTTCCCGTGGGGACTTCTTCTTCTTCTTCTTCTCTCCTCCGCCTTCTTCTTCGCCTTCGGCTTCGCCTTCGCCTTGGTCTTCGTCTTCGTCTTCGTCTCCCTCTTTTGCCAAGAGGGGCGACATTGTCTGGCCTCGCCGTCACTTCGCGCGTTCTTCGGTTAAGATTGACTTGCTGTAAATAAGTTGTTGTTGCTGTTGTGACCGTTGGGAGGTTTTGTTTTCCCACTGCGAGGCCTACTCGCGTACATATTTCACTGTATAATGGTTGGGGCGAGAAATGGCGACTACTTTGGCAATTCGTCAATTACTTTGTTAGCCCTTTGAACGGTGCAATTGGGTTAGTAGGATTTAGTGTTGTTAGGACACGTTTTGACCGTATTGGGTGCTTGGTGCCCAATCGCTAATTTCTTGCTAATAAGTAATCCTCGCATTTTTATGTCTCCTTATTGTTATCATTTTTATTTCTATTATTTTCTTTCTATGTTTAGATGCTAGAATAGAGGCTGAAGAGGTAGGTGCGGTTCCCGTGGGGACTTCTCTTCTTCTTCTTCTCCTCCTCCGCCTTCTTCTTCGCCTTCGGCTTCGCCTTCGCCTTGGTCTTCGTCTTCGTCTTCGTCTCCCTCTTTTGCCAAGAGGGGCGACATTGTCTGGCCTCGCCGTCACTTCGCGCGTTCTTCGGTTAAGATTGACTTGCTGTAAATAAGTTGTTGTTGCTGTTGTGACCGTTGGGAGGTTTTGTTTTCCCACTGCGAGGCCTACTCGCGTACATATTTCACTGTATAATGGTTGGGGCGAGAAATGGCGACTATTTGGCAATTCGTCAATTACTTTGTTAGCCCTTTGAACGGTGCAATTGGGTTAGTAGGATTTAGTGTTGTTAGGACACGTTTTGACCGTATTGGGTGCTTGGTGCCCAATCGCTAATTTCTTGCTAATAAGTAATCCTCGCATTTTTATGTCTCCTTATTGTTATCATTTTTATTTCTATTATTTTCTTTCTATGTTTAGATGCTAGAATAGAGGCTGAAGAGGTAGGTGCGGTTCCCGTGGGGACTTCTTCTTCTTCTTCTTCTTCTCTCTCCTCCGCCTTCTTCTTCGCCTTCGGCTTCGCCTTCGCCTTGGTCTTCGTCTTCGTCTTCGTCTCCCTCTTTTGCCAAGAGGGGCGACATTGTCTGGCCTCGCCGTCACTTCGCGCGTTCTTCGGTTAAGATTGACTTGCTGTAAATAAGTTGTTGTTGCTGTTGTGACCGTTGGGAGGTTTTGTTTTCCCACTGCGAGGCCTACTCGCGTACATATTTCACTGTATAATGGTTGGGGCGAGAAATGGCGACTACTTTGGCAATTCGTCAATTACTTTGTTAGCCCTTTGAACGGTGCAATTGGGTTAGTAGGATTTAGTGTTGTTAGGACACGTTTTGACCGTATTGGGTGCTTGGTGCCCAATCGCTAATTTCTTGCTAATAAGTAATCCTCGCATTTTTATGTCTCCTTATTGTTATCATTTTTATTTCTATTATTTTCTTTCTATGTTTAGATGCTAGAATAGAGGCTGAAGAGGTAGGTGCGGTTCCCGTGGGGACTTCTTCTTCTTCTTCTTCTCCTCCTCCGCCTTCTTCTTCGCCTTCGGCTTCGCCTTCGCCTTGGTCTTCGTCTTCGTCTTCGTCTTCGTCTCCCTCTTTTGCCAAGAGGGGCGACATTGTCTGGCCTCGCCGTCACTTCGCGCGTTCTTCGGTTAAGATTGACTTGCTGTAAATAAGTTGTTGTTGCTGTTGTGACCGTTGGGAGGTTTTGTTTTCCCACTGCGAGGCCTACTCGCGTACATATTTCACTGTATAATGGTTGGGGCGAGAAATGGCGACTATTTTGGCAATTCGTCAATTACTTTGTTAGCCCTTTGAACGGTGCAATTGGGTTAGTAGGATTTAGTGTTGTTAGGACACGTTTTGACCGTATTGGGTGCTTGGTGCCCAATCGCTAATTTCTTGCTAATAAGTAATCCTCGCATTTTTATGTCTCCTTATTGTTATCATTTTTATTTCTATTATTTTCTTTCTATGTTTAGATGCTAGAATAGAGGCTGAAGAGGTAGGTGCGGTTCCCGTGGGGACTTCTTCTTCTTCTTCTTCTTCTCTCCTCCGCCTTCTTCTTCGCCTTCGCTTCGCCTTCGCCTTGGTCTTCGTCTTCGTCTTCGTCTCCCTCTTTTGCCAAGAGGGGCGACATTGTCTGGCCTCGCCGTCACTTCGCGCGTTCTTCGGTTAAGATTGACTTGCTGTAAATAAGTTGTTGTTGCTGTTGTGACCGTTGGGAGGTTTTGTTTTCCCACTGCGAGGCCTACTCGCGTACATATTTCACTGTATAATGGTTGGGGCGAGAAATGGCGACTATTTTGGCAATTCGTCAATTACTTTGTTAGCCCTTTGAACGGTGCAATTGGGTTAGTAGGATTTAGTGTTGTTAGGACACGTTTTGACCGTATTGGGTGCTTGGTGCCCAATCGCTAATTTCTTGCTAATAAGTAATCCTCGCATTTTTATGTCTCCTTATTGTTATCATTTTTATTTCTATTATTTTCTTTCTATGTTTAGATGCTAGAATAGAGGCTGAAGAGGTAGGTGCGGTTCCCGTGGGGACTTCCTCTTCTTCTTCTCCTCCTCCGCCTTCTTCTTCGCCTTCGGCTTCGCCTTCGTCTTCGTCTTCGTCTCCCTCTTTTGCCAAGAGGGGCGACATTGTCTGGCCTCGCCGTCACTTCGCGCGTTCTTCGGTTAAGATTGACTTGCTGTAAATAAGTTGTTGTTGCTGTTGTGACCGTTGGGAGGTTTTGTTTTCCCACTGCGAGGCCTACTCGCGTACATATTTCACTGTATAATGGTTGGGGCGAGAAATGGCGACTATTTGGCAATTCGTCAATTACTTTGTTAGCCCTTTGAACGGTGCAATTGGGTTAGTAGGATTTAGTGTTGTTAGGACACGTTTTGACCGTATTGGGTGCTTGGTGCCCAATCGCTAATTTCTTGCTAATAAGTAATCCTCGCATTTTTATGTCTCCTTATTGTTATCATTTTTATTTCTATTATTTTCTTTCTATGTTTAGATGCTAGAATAGAGGCTGAAGAGGTAGGTGCGGTTCCCGTGGGGACTTCTTCTTCTTCTTCTTCTCCTCCTCCGCCTTCTTCTTCGCCTTCGGCTTCGCCTTCGCCTTGGTCTTCGTCTTCGTCTTCGTCTCCCTCTTTTGCCAAGAGGGGCGACATTGTCTGGCCTCGCCGTCACTTCGCGCGTTCTTCGGTTAAGATTGACTTGCTGTAAATAAGTTGTTGTTGCTGTTGTGACCGTTGGGAGGTTTTGTTTTCCCACTGCGAGGCCTACTCGCGTACATATTTCACTGTATAATGGTTGGGGCGAGAAATGGCGACTATTTTGGCAATTCGTCAATTACTTTGTTAGCCCTTTGAACGGTGCAATTGGGTTAGTAGGATTTAGTGTTGTTAGGACACGTTTTGACCGTATTGGGTGCTTGGTGCCCAATCGCTAATTTCTTGCTAATAAGTAATCCTCGCATTTTTATGTCTCCTTATTGTTATCATTTTTATTTCTATTATTTTCTTTCTATGTTTAGATGCTAGAATAGAGGCTGAAGAGGTAGGTGCGGTTCCCGTGGGGACTTCTTCTTCTTCTTCTTCTTCTTCTCCTCCTCCGCCTTCTTCTTCGCCTTCGCTTCGGCTTCGCCTTGGTCTTCGTCTTCGTCTTCGTCTCCCTCTTTTGCCAAGAGGGGCGACATTGTCTGGCCTCGCCGTCACTTCGCGCGTTCTTCGGTTAAGATTGACTTGCTGTAAATAAGTTGTTGTTGCTGTTGTGACCGTTGGGAGGTTTTGTTTTCCCACTGCGAGGCCTACTCGCGTACATATTTCACTGTATAATGGTTGGGGCGAGAAATGGCGACTATTTGGCAATTCGTCAATTACTTTGTTAGCCCTTTGAACGGTGCAATTGGGTTAGTAGGATTTAGTGTTGTTAGGACACGTTTTGACCGTATTGGGTGCTTGGTGCCCAATCGCTAATTTCTTGCTAATAAGTAATCCTCGCATTTTTATGTCTCCTTATTGTTATCATTTTTATTTCTATTATTTTCTTTCTATGTTTAGATGCTAGAATAGAGGCTGAAGAGGTAGGTGCGGTTCCCGTGGGGACTTCTCTTCTTCTTCTTCTCCTCCTCCGCCTTCTTCTTCGCCTTCGGCTTCGCCTTCGCCTTGGTCTTCGTCTTCGTCTTCGTCTCCCTCTTTTGCCAAGAGGGGCGACATTGTCTGGCCTCGCCGTCACTTCGCGCGTTCTTCGGTTAAGATTGACTTGCTGTAAATAAGTTGTTGTTGCTGTTGTGACCGTTGGGAGGTTTTGTTTTCCCACTGCGAGGCCTACTCGCGTACATATTTCACTGTATAATGGTTGGGGCGAGAAATGGCGACTATTTGGCAATTCGTCAATTACTTTGTTAGCCCTTTGAACGGTGCAATTGGGTTAGTAGGATTTAGTGTTGTTAGGACACGTTTTGACCGTATTGGGTGCTTGGTGCCCAATCGCTAATTTCTTGCTAATAAGTAATCCTCGCATTTTTATGTCTCCTTATTGTTATCATTTTTATTTCTATTATTTTCTTTCTATGTTTAGATGCTAGAATAGAGGCTGAAGAGGTAGGTGCGGTTCCCGTGGGGACTTCTCTTCTTCTTCTTCTCCTCCTCCGCCTTCTTCTTCGCCTTCGGCTTCGCCTTCGCCTTGGTCTTCGTCTTCGTCTCCCTCTTTTGCCAAGAGGGGCGACATTGTCTGGCCTCGCCGTCACTTCGCGCGTTCTTCGGTTAAGATTGACTTGCTGTAAATAAGTTGTTGTTGCTGTTGTGACCGTTGGGAGGTTTTGTTTTCCCACTGCGAGGCCTACTCGCGTACATATTTCACTGTATAATGGTTGGGGCGAGAAATGGCGACTATTTGGCAATTCGTCAATTACTTTGTTAGCCCTTTGAACGGTGCAATTGGGTTAGTAGGATTTAGTGTTGTTAGGACACGTTTTGACCGTATTGGGTGCTTGGTGCCCAATCGCTAATTTCTTGCTAATAAGTAATCCTCGCATTTTTATGTCTCCTTATTGTTATCATTTTTATTTCTATTATTTTCTTTCTATGTTTAGATGCTAGAATAGAGGCTGAAGAGGTAGGTGCGGTTCCCGTGGGGACTTCTTCTTCTTCTTCTTCTTCTCCTCCTCCGCCTTCTTCTTCGCCTTCGCTTCGCTTCGCCTTGGTCTTCGTCTTCGTCTTCGTCTCCCTCTTTTGCCAAGAGGGGCGACATTGTCTGGCCTCGCCGTCACTTCGCGCGTTCTTCGGTTAAGATTGACTTGCTGTAAATAAGTTGTTGTTGCTGTTGTGACCGTTGGGAGGTTTTGTTTTCCCACTGCGAGGCCTACTCGCGTACATATTTCACTGTATAATGGTTGGGGCGAGAAATGGCGACTACTTTGGCAATTCGTCAATTACTTTGTTAGCCCTTTGAACGGTGCAATTGGGTTAGTAGGATTTAGTGTTGTTAGGACACGTTTTGACCGTATTGGGTGCTTGGTGCCCAATCGCTAATTTCTTGCTAATAAGTAATCCTCGCATTTTTATGTCTCCTTATTGTTATCATTTTTATTTCTATTATTTTCTTTCTATGTTTAGATGCTAGAATAGAGGCTGAAGAGGTAGGTGCGGTTCCCGTGGGGACTTCCTCTTCTTCTTCTTCTCCTCCTCCGCCTTCTTCTTCGCCTTCGGCTTCGCCTTCGCCTTGGTCTTCGTCTTCGTCTCCCTCTTTTGCCAAGAGGGGCGACATTGTCTGGCCTCGCCGTCACTTCGCGCGTTCTTCGGTTAAGATTGACTTGCTGTAAATAAGTTGTTGTTGCTGTTGTGACCGTTGGGAGGTTTTGTTTTCCCACTGCGAGGCCTACTCGCGTACATATTTCACTGTATAATGGTTGGGGCGAGAAATGGCGACTACTTTGGCAATTCGTCAATTACTTTGTTAGCCCTTTGAACGGTGCAATTGGGTTAGTAGGATTTAGTGTTGTTAGGACACGTTTTGACCGTATTGGGTGCTTGGTGCCCAATCGCTAATTTCTTGCTAATAAGTAATCCTCGCATTTTTATGTCTCCTTATTGTTATCATTTTTATTTCTATTATTTTCTTTCTATGTTTAGATGCTAGAATAGAGGCTGAAGAGGTAGGTGCGGTTCCCGTGGGGACTTCTCTTCTTCTTCTTCTCCTCCTCCGCCTTCTTCTTCGCCTTCGGCTTCGCCTTCGCCTTGGTCTTCGTCTTCGTCTTCGTCTCCCTCTTTTGCCAAGAGGGGCGACATTGTCTGGCCTCGCCGTCACTTCGCGCGTTCTTCGGTTAAGATTGACTTGCTGTAAATAAGTTGTTGTTGCTGTTGTGACCGTTGGGAGGTTTTGTTTTCCCACTGCGAGGCCTACTCGCGTACATATTTCACTGTATAATGGTTGGGGCGAGAAATGGCGACTATTTGGCAATTCGTCAATTACTTTGTTAGCCCTTTGAACGGTGCAATTGGGTTAGTAGGATTTAGTGTTGTTAGGACACGTTTTGACCGTATTGGGTGCTTGGTGCCCAATCGCTAATTTCTTGCTAATAAGTAATCCTCGCATTTTTATGTCTCCTTATTGTTATCATTTTTATTTCTATTATTTTCTTTCTATGTTTAGATGCTAGAATAGAGGCTGAAGAGGTAGGTGCGGTTCCCGTGGGGACTTCTTCTTCTTCTTCTTCTCCTCCTCCGCCTTCTTCTTCGCCTTCGGCTTCGCCTTCGCCTTGGTCTTCGTCTTCGTCTTCGTCTTCGTCTCCCTCTTTTGCCAAGAGGGGCGACATTGTCTGGCCTCGCCGTCACTTCGCGCGTTCTTCGGTTAAGATTGACTTGCTGTAAATAAGTTGTTGTTGCTGTTGTGACCGTTGGGAGGTTTTGTTTTCCCACTGCGAGGCCTACTCGCGTACATATTTCACTGTATAATGGTTGGGGCGAGAAATGGCGACTACTTTGGCAATTCGTCAATTACTTTGTTAGCCCTTTGAACGGTGCAATTGGGTTAGTAGGATTTAGTGTTGTTAGGACACGTTTTGACCGTATTGGGTGCTTGGTGCCCAATCGCTAATTTCTTGCTAATAAGTAATCCTCGCATTTTTATGTCTCCTTATTGTTATCATTTTTATTTCTATTATTTTCTTTCTATGTTTAGATGCTAGAATAGAGGCTGAAGAGGTAGGTGCGGTTCCCGTGGGGACTTCTTCTTCTTCTTCTACTTCTTCTTCTCCTCCGCCTTCTTCTTCGCCTTCGGCTTCGCCTTGGTCTTCGTCTTCGTCTTCGTCTCCCTCTTTTGCCAAGAGGGGCGACATTGTCTGGCCTCGCCGTCACTTCGCGCGTTCTTCGGTTAAGATTGACTTGCTGTAAATAAGTTGTTGTTGCTGTTGTGACCGTTGGGAGGTTTTGTTTTCCCACTGCGAGGCCTACTCGCGTACATATTTCACTGTATAATGGTTGGGGCGAGAAATGGCGACTATTTTGGCAATTCGTCAATTACTTTGTTAGCCCTTTGAACGGTGCAATTGGGTTAGTAGGATTTAGTGTTGTTAGGACACGTTTTGACCGTATTGGGTGCTTGGTGCCCAATCGCTAATTTCTTGCTAATAAGTAATCCTCGCATTTTTATGTCTCCTTATTGTTATCATTTTTATTTCTATTATTTTCTTTCTATGTTTAGATGCTAGAATAGAGGCTGAAGAGGTAGGTGCGGTTCCCGTGGGGACTTCTTCTTCCTCTTCTTCTTCTTCTCCTCCTCCGCCTTCTTCTTCGCCTTCGGCTTCGCCTTCGTCTTCGTCTTCGTCTCCCTCTTTTGCCAAGAGGGGCGACATTGTCTGGCCTCGCCGTCACTTCGCGCGTTCTTCGGTTAAGATTGACTTGCTGTAAATAAGTTGTTGTTGCTGTTGTGACCGTTGGGAGGTTTTGTTTTCCCACTGCGAGGCCTACTCGCGTACATATTTCACTGTATAATGGTTGGGGCGAGAAATGGCGACTATTTGGCAATTCGTCAATTACTTTGTTAGCCCTTTGAACGGTGCAATTGGGTTAGTAGGATTTAGTGTTGTTAGGACACGTTTTGACCGTATTGGGTGCTTGGTGCCCAATCGCTAATTTCTTGCTAATAAGTAATCCTCGCATTTTTATGTCTCCTTATTGTTATCATTTTATTTCTATTATTTTCTTTCTATGTTTAGATGCTAGAATAGAGGCTGAAGAGGTAGGTGCGGTTCCCGTGGGGACTTCTCTTCTTCTTCTTCTCCTCCTCCGCCTTCTTCTTCGCCTTCGGCTTCGCCTTCGCCTTGGTCTTCGTCTTCGTCTTCGTCTCCCTCTTTTGCCAAGAGGGGCGACATTGTCTGGCCTCGCCGTCACTTCGCGCGTTCTTCGGTTAAGATTGACTTGCTGTAAATAAGTTGTTGTTGCTGTTGTGACCGTTGGGAGGTTTTGTTTTCCCACTGCGAGGCCTACTCGCGTACATATTTCACTGTATAATGGTTGGGGCGAGAAATGGCGACTACTTTTGGCAATTCGTCAATTACTTTGTTAGCCCTTTGAACGGTGCAATTGGGTTAGTAGGATTTAGTGTTGTTAGGACACGTTTTGACCGTATTGGGTGCTTGGTGCCCAATCGCTAATTTCTTGCTAATAAGTAATCCTCGCATTTTTATGTCTCCTTATTGTTATCATTTTTATTTCTATTATTTTCTTTCTATGTTTAGATGCTAGAATAGAGGCTGAAGAGGTAGGTGCGGTTCCCGTGGGGACTTCTCTTCTTCTTCTTCTTCTCCTCCTCCGCCTTCTTCTTCGCCTTCGGCTTCGCCTTCGCCTTGGTCTTCGTCTTCGTCTTCGTCTCCCTCTTTTGCCAAGAGGGGCGACATTGTCTGGCCTCGCCGTCACTTCGCGCGTTCTTCGGTTAAGATTGACTTGCTGTAAATAAGTTGTTGTTGCTGTTGTGACCGTTGGGAGGTTTTGTTTTCCCACTGCGAGGCCTACTCGCGTACATATTTCACTGTATAATGGTTGGGGCGAGAAATGGCGACTACTTTGGCAATTCGTCAATTACTTTGTTAGCCCTTTGAACGGTGCAATTGGGTTAGTAGGATTTAGTGTTGTTAGGACACGTTTTGACCGTATTGGGTGCTTGGTGCCCAATCGCTAATTTCTTGCTAATAAGTAATCCTCGCATTTTTATGTCTCCTTATTGTTATCATTTTATTTCTATTATTTTCTTTCTATGTTTAGATGCTAGAATAGAGGCTGAAGAGGTAGGTGCGGTTCCCGTGGGGACTTCTCTTCTTCTTCTTCTCCTCCTCCGCCTTCTTCTTCGCCTTCGGCTTCGCCTTCGCCTTGGTCTTCGTCTTCGTCTTCGTCTCCCTCTTTTGCCAAGAGGGGCGACATTGTCTGGCCTCGCCGTCACTTCGCGCGTTCTTCGGTTAAGATTGACTTGCTGTAAATAAGTTGTTGTTGCTGTTGTGACCGTTGGGAGGTTTTGTTTTCCCACTGCGAGGCCTACTCGCGTACATATTTCACTGTATAATGGTTGGGGCGAGAAATGGCGACTACTTTGGCAATTCGTCAATTACTTTGTTAGCCCTTTGAACGGTGCAATTGGGTTAGTAGGATTTAGTGTTGTTAGGACACGTTTTGACCGTATTGGGTGCTTGGTGCCCAATCGCTAATTTCTTGCTAATAAGTAATCCTCGCATTTTTATGTCTCCTTATTGTTATCATTTTTATTTCTATTATTTTCTTTCTATGTTTAGATGCTAGAATAGAGGCTGAAGAGGTAGGTGCGGTTCCCGTGGGGACTTCTTCTTCTTCTTCTTCTTCTCCTCCTCCGCCTTCTTCTTCGCCTTCGCTTCGCCTTCGCCTTCGCCTTGTCTTCGTCTTCGTCTTCGTCTCCCTCTTTTGCCAAGAGGGGCGACATTGTCTGGCCTCGCCGTCACTTCGCGCGTTCTTCGGTTAAGATTGACTTGCTGTAAATAAGTTGTTGTTGCTGTTGTGACCGTTGGGAGGTTTTGTTTTCCCACTGCGAGGCCTACTCGCGTACATATTTCACTGTATAATGGTTGGGGCGAGAAATGGCGACTACTTTGGCAATTCGTCAATTACTTTGTTAGCCCTTTGAACGGTGCAATTGGGTTAGTAGGATTTAGTGTTGTTAGGACACGTTTTGACCGTATTGGGTGCTTGGTGCCCAATCGCTAATTTCTTGCTAATAAGTAATCCTCGCATTTTTATGTCTCCTTATTGTTATCATTTTTATTTCTATTATTTTCTTTCTATGTTTAGATGCTAGAATAGAGGCTGAAGAGGTAGGTGCGGTTCCCGTGGGGACTTCTTCTTCTTCTTCTTCTCCTCCTCCGCCTTCTTCTTCGCCTTCGGCTTCGCCTTCGCCTTGGTCTTCGTCTTCGTCTTCGTCTTCGTCTCCCTCTTTTGCCAAGAGGGGCGACATTGTCTGGCCTCGCCGTCACTTCGCGCGTTCTTCGGTTAAGATTGACTTGCTGTAAATAAGTTGTTGTTGCTGTTGTGACCGTTGGGAGGTTTTGTTTTCCCACTGCGAGGCCTACTCGCGTACATATTTCACTGTATAATGGTTGGGGCGAGAAATGGCGACTACTTTGGCAATTCGTCAATTACTTTGTTAGCCCTTTGAACGGTGCAATTGGGTTAGTAGGATTTAGTGTTGTTAGGACACGTTTTGACCGTATTGGGTGCTTGGTGCCCAATCGCTAATTTCTTGCTAATAAGTAATCCTCGCATTTTTATGTCTCCTTATTGTTATCATTTTTATTTCTATTATTTTCTTTCTATGTTTAGATGCTAGAATAGAGGCTGAAGAGGTAGGTGCGGTTCCCGTGGGGACTTCTTCTTCTTCTTCTTCTCCTCCTCCGCCTTCTTCTTCGCCTTCGGCTTCGCCTTCGCCTTGGTCTTCGTCTTCGTCTTCGTCTCCCTCTTTTGCCAAGAGGGGCGACATTGTCTGGCCTCGCCGTCACTTCGCGCGTTCTTCGGTTAAGATTGACTTGCTGTAAATAAGTTGTTGTTGCTGTTGTGACCGTTGGGAGGTTTTGTTTTCCCACTGCGAGGCCTACTCGCGTACATATTTCACTGTATAATGGTTGGGGCGAGAAATGGCGACTATTTGGCAATTCGTCAATTACTTTGTTAGCCCTTTGAACGGTGCAATTGGGTTAGTAGGATTTAGTGTTGTTAGGACACGTTTTGACCGTATTGGGTGCTTGGTGCCCAATCGCTAATTTCTTGCTAATAAGTAATCCTCGCATTTTTATGTCTCCTTATTGTTATCATTTTTATTTCTATTATTTTCTTTCTATGTTTAGATGCTAGAATAGAGGCTGAAGAGGTAGGTGCGGTTCCCGTGGGGACTTCTTCTTCTTCTTCTTCTCCTCCTCCGCCTTCTTCTTCGCCTTCGGCTTCGCCTTCGCCTTGGTCTTCGTCTTCGTCTTCGTCTCCCTCTTTTGCCAAGAGGGGCGACATTGTCTGGCCTCGCCGTCACTTCGCGCGTTCTTCGGTTAAGATTGACTTGCTGTAAATAAGTTGTTGTTGCTGTTGTGACCGTTGGGAGGTTTTGTTTTCCCACTGCGAGGCCTACTCGCGTACATATTTCACTGTATAATGGTTGGGGCGAGAAATGGCGACTACTTTGGCAATTCGTCAATTACTTTGTTAGCCCTTTGAACGGTGCAATTGGGTTAGTAGGATTTAGTGTTGTTAGGACACGTTTTGACCGTATTGGGTGCTTGGTGCCCAATCGCTAATTTCTTGCTAATAAGTAATCCTCGCATTTTTATGTCTCCTTATTGTTATCATTTTTATTTCTATTATTTTCTTTCTATGTTTAGATGCTAGAATAGAGGCTGAAGAGGTAGGTGCGGTTCCCGTGGGGACTTCTTCTTCTTCTTCTACTTCTTCTTCTCCTCCGCCTTCTTCTTCGCCTTCGGCTTCGCCTTGGTCTTCGTCTTCGTCTTCGTCTCCCTCTTTTGCCAAGAGGGGCGACATTGTCTGGCCTCGCCGTCACTTCGCGCGTTCTTCGGTTAAGATTGACTTGCTGTAAATAAGTTGTTGTTGCTGTTGTGACCGTTGGGAGGTTTTGTTTTCCCACTGCGAGGCCTACTCGCGTACATATTTCACTGTATAATGGTTGGGGCGAGAAATGGCGACTACTTTGGCAATTCGTCAATTACTTTGTTAGCCCTTTGAACGGTGCAATTGGGTTAGTAGGATTTAGTGTTGTTAGGACACGTTTTGACCGTATTGGGTGCTTGGTGCCCAATCGCTAATTTCTTGCTAATAAGTAATCCTCGCATTTTTATGTCTCCTTATTGTTATCATTTTTATTTCTATTATTTTCTTTCTATGTTTAGATGCTAGAATAGAGGCTGAAGAGGTAGGTGCGGTTCCCGTGGGTACTTCTTCTTCTTCTTCTTCTTCTTCTTCTACTCCGCCTTCTTCTTCGCCTTCGGCTTCGCCTTGGTCTTCGTCTTCGTCTCCCTCTTTTGCCAAGAGGGGCGACATTGTCTGGCCTCGCCGTCACTTCGCGCGTTCTTCGGTTAAGATTGACTTGCTGTAAATAAGTTGTTGTTGCTGTTGTGACCGTTGGGAGGTTTTGTTTTCCCACTGCGAGGCCTACTCGCGTACATATTTCACTGTATAATGGTTGGGGCGAGAAATGGCGACTATTTGGCAATTCGTCAATTACTTTGTTAGCCCTTTGAACGGTGCAATTGGGTTAGTAGGATTTAGTGTTGTTAGGACACGTTTTGACCGTATTGGGTGCTTGGTGCCCAATCGCTAATTTCTTGCTAATAAGTAATCCTCGCATTTTTATGTCTCCTTATTGTTATCATTTTTATTTCTATTATTTTCTTTCTATGTTTAGATGCTAGAATAGAGGCTGAAGAGGTAGGTGCGGTTCCCGTGGGGACTTCTTCTTCTTCTTCTTCTCCTCCTCCGCCTTCTTCTTCGCCTTCGCTTCGCCTTCGCCTTGGTCTTCGTCTTCGTCTTCGTCTCCCTCTTTTGCCAAGAGGGGCGACATTGTCTGGCCTCGCCGTCACTTCGCGCGTTCTTCGGTTAAGATTGACTTGCTGTAAATAAGTTGTTGTTGCTGTTGTGACCGTTGGGAGGTTTTGTTTTCCCACTGCGAGGCCTACTCGCGTACATATTTCACTGTATAATGGTTGGGGCGAGAAATGGCGACTATTTGGCAATTCGTCAATTACTTTGTTAGCCCTTTGAACGGTGCAATTGGGTTAGTAGGATTTAGTGTTGTTAGGACACGTTTTGACCGTATTGGGTGCTTGGTGCCCAATCGCTAATTTCTTGCTAATAAGTAATCCTCGCATTTTTATGTCTCCTTATTGTTATCATTTTTATTTCTATTATTTTCTTTCTATGTTTAGATGCTAGAATAGAGGCTGAAGAGGTAGGTGCGGTTCCCGTGGGGACTTCTCTTCTTCTTCTTCTCCTCCTCCGCCTTCTTCTTCGCCTTCGCTTCGCCTTCGCCTTGGTCTTCGTCTTCGTCTTCGTCTCCCTCTTTTGCCAAGAGGGGCGACATTGTCTGGCCTCGCCGTCACTTCGCGCGTTCTTCGGTTAAGATTGACTTGCTGTAAATAAGTTGTTGTTGCTGTTGTGACCGTTGGGAGGTTTTGTTTTCCCACTGCGAGGCCTACTCGCGTACATATTTCACTGTATAATGGTTGGGGCGAGAAATGGCGACTACTTTGGCAATTCGTCAATTACTTTGTTAGCCCTTTGAACGGTGCAATTGGGTTAGTAGGATTTAGTGTTGTTAGGACACGTTTTGACCGTATTGGGTGCTTGGTGCCCAATCGCTAATTTCTTGCTAATAAGTAATCCTCGCATTTTTATGTCTCCTTATTGTTATCATTTTTATTTCTATTATTTTCTTTCTATGTTTAGATGCTAGAATAGAGGCTGAAGAGGTAGGTGCGGTTCCCGTGGGGACTTCCTCTTCTTCTTCTTCTCCTCCTCCGCCTTCTTCTTCGCCTTCGGCTTCGCCTTCGCCTTGGTCTTCGTCTTCGTCTCCCTCTTTTGCCAAGAGGGGCGACATTGTCTGGCCTCGCCGTCACTTCGCGCGTTCTTCGGTTAAGATTGACTTGCTGTAAATAAGTTGTTGTTGCTGTTGTGACCGTTGGGAGGTTTTGTTTTCCCACTGCGAGGCCTACTCGCGTACATATTTCACTGTATAATGGTTGGGGCGAGAAATGGCGACTATTTGGCAATTCGTCAATTACTTTGTTAGCCCTTTGAACGGTGCAATTGGGTTAGTAGGATTTAGTGTTGTTAGGACACGTTTTGACCGTATTGGGTGCTTGGTGCCCAATCGCTAATTTCTTGCTAATAAGTAATCCTCGCATTTTTATGTCTCCTTATTGTTATCATTTTTATTTCTATTATTTTCTTTCTATGTTTAGATGCTAGAATAGAGGCTGAAGAGGTAGGTGCGGTTCCCGTGGGGACTTCTTCTTCTTCTTCTTCTCCTCCTCCGCCTTCTTCTTCGCCTTCGCTTCGCCTTCGCCTTGGTCTTCGTCTTCGTCTTCGTCTCCCTCTTTTGCCAAGAGGGGCGACATTGTCTGGCCTCGCCGTCACTTCGCGCGTTCTTCGGTTAAGATTGACTTGCTGTAAATAAGTTGTTGTTGCTGTTGTGACCGTTGGGAGGTTTTGTTTTCCCACTGCGAGGCCTACTCGCGTACATATTTCACTGTATAATGGTTGGGGCGAGAAATGGCGACTATTTGGCAATTCGTCAATTACTTTGTTAGCCCTTTGAACGGTGCAATTGGGTTAGTAGGATTTAGTGTTGTTAGGACACGTTTTGACCGTATTGGGTGCTTGGTGCCCAATCGCTAATTTCTTGCTAATAAGTAATCCTCGCATTTTTATGTCTCCTTATTGTTATCATTTTTATTTCTATTATTTTCTTTCTATGTTTAGATGCTAGAATAGAGGCTGAAGAGGTAGGTGCGGTTCCCGTGGGGACTTCTTCTTCTTCTTCTTCTCCTCCTCCGCCTTCTTCTTCGCCTTCGGCTTCGCCTTCGCCTTGGTCTTCGTCTTCGTCTTCGTCTCCCTCTTTTGCCAAGAGGGGCGACATTGTCTGGCCTCGCCGTCACTTCGCGCGTTCTTCGGTTAAGATTGACTTGCTGTAAATAAGTTGTTGTTGCTGTTGTGACCGTTGGGAGGTTTTGTTTTCCCACTGCGAGGCCTACTCGCGTACATATTTCACTGTATAATGGTTGGGGCGAGAAATGGCGACTACTTTGGCAATTCGTCAATTACTTTGTTAGCCCTTTGAACGGTGCAATTGGGTTAGTAGGATTTAGTGTTGTTAGGACACGTTTTGACCGTATTGGGTGCTTGGTGCCCAATCGCTAATTTCTTGCTAATAAGTAATCCTCGCATTTTTATGTCTCCTTATTGTTATCATTTTTATTTCTATTATTTTCTTTCTATGTTTAGATGCTAGAATAGAGGCTGAAGAGGTAGGTGCGGTTCCCGTGGGGACTTCTCTTCTTCTTCTTCTCCTCCTCCGCCTTCTTCTTCGCCTTCGGCTTCGCCTTCGCCTTGGTCTTCGTCTTCGTCTCCCTCTTTTGCCAAGAGGGGCGACATTGTCTGGCCTCGCCGTCACTTCGCGCGTTCTTCGGTTAAGATTGACTTGCTGTAAATAAGTTGTTGTTGCTGTTGTGACCGTTGGGAGGTTTTGTTTTCCCACTGCGAGGCCTACTCGCGTACATATTTCACTGTATAATGGTTGGGGCGAGAAATGGCGACTATTTGGCAATTCGTCAATTACTTTGTTAGCCCTTTGAACGGTGCAATTGGGTTAGTAGGATTTAGTGTTGTTAGGACACGTTTTGACCGTATTGGGTGCTTGGTGCCCAATCGCTAATTTCTTGCTAATAAGTAATCCTCGCATTTTTATGTCTCCTTATTGTTATCATTTTTATTTCTATTATTTTCTTTCTATGTTTAGATGCTAGAATAGAGGCTGAAGAGGTAGGTGCGGTTCCCGTGGGGACTTCTTCTTCTTCTTCTTCTCCTCCTCCGCCTTCTTCTTCGCCTTCGGCTTCGCCTTCGCCTTGGTCTTCGTCTTCGTCTTCGTCTCCCTCTTTTGCCAAGAGGGGCGACATTGTCTGGCCTCGCCGTCACTTCGCGCGTTCTTCGGTTAAGATTGACTTGCTGTAAATAAGTTGTTGTTGCTGTTGTGACCGTTGGGAGGTTTTGTTTTCCCACTGCGAGGCCTACTCGCGTACATATTTCACTGTATAATGGTTGGGGCGAGAAATGGCGACTATTTTGGCAATTCGTCAATTACTTTGTTAGCCCTTTGAACGGTGCAATTGGGTTAGTAGGATTTAGTGTTGTTAGGACACGTTTTGACCGTATTGGGTGCTTGGTGCCCAATCGCTAATTTCTTGCTAATAAGTAATCCTCGCATTTTTATGTCTCCTTATTGTTATCATTTTTATTTCTATTATTTTCTTTCTATGTTTAGATGCTAGAATAGAGGCTGAAGAGGTAGGTGCGGTTCCCGTGGGGACTTCTTCTTCTTCTTCTTCTCCTCCTCCGCCTTCTTCTTCGCCTTCGGCTTCGCCTTCGCCTTGGTCTTCGTCTTCGTCTTCGTCTCCCTCTTTTGCCAAGAGGGGCGACATTGTCTGGCCTCGCCGTCACTTCGCGCGTTCTTCGGTTAAGATTGACTTGCTGTAAATAAGTTGTTGTTGCTGTTGTGACCGTTGGGAGGTTTTGTTTTCCCACTGCGAGGCCTACTCGCGTACATATTTCACTGTATAATGGTTGGGGCGAGAAATGGCGACTATTTGGCAATTCGTCAATTACTTTGTTAGCCCTTTGAACGGTGCAATTGGGTTAGTAGGATTTAGTGTTGTTAGGACACGTTTTGACCGTATTGGGTGCTTGGTGCCCAATCGCTAATTTCTTGCTAATAAGTAATCCTCGCATTTTTATGTCTCCTTATTGTTATCATTTTTATTTCTATTATTTTCTTTCTATGTTTAGATGCTAGAATAGAGGCTGAAGAGGTAGGTGCGGTTCCCGTGGGGACTTCTTCTTCTTCTTCTTCTCCTCCTCCGCCTTCTTCTTCGCCTTCGGCTTCGCCTTCGCCTTGGTCTTCGTCTTCGTCTTCGTCTCCCTCTTTTGCCAAGAGGGGCGACATTGTCTGGCCTCGCCGTCACTTCGCGCGTTCTTCGGTTAAGATTGACTTGCTGTAAATAAGTTGTTGTTGCTGTTGTGACCGTTGGGAGGTTTTGTTTTCCCACTGCGAGGCCTACTCGCGTACATATTTCACTGTATAATGGTTGGGGCGAGAAATGGCGACTATTTGGCAATTCGTCAATTACTTTGTTAGCCCTTTGAACGGTGCAATTGGGTTAGTAGGATTTAGTGTTGTTAGGACACGTTTTGACCGTATTGGGTGCTTGGTGCCCAATCGCTAATTTCTTGCTAATAAGTAATCCTCGCATTTTTATGTCTCCTTATTGTTATCATTTTTATTTCTATTATTTTCTTTCTATGTTTAGATGCTAGAATAGAGGCTGAAGAGGTAGGTGCGGTTCCCGTGGGGACTTCTTCTTCTTCTTCTTCTTCTCCTCCTCCGCCTTCTTCTTCGCCTTCGGCTTCGCCTTCGCCTTGGTCTTCGTCTTCGTCTTCGTCTCCCTCTTTTGCCAAGAGGGGCGACATTGTCTGGCCTCGCCGTCACTTCGCGCGTTCTTCGGTTAAGATTGACTTGCTGTAAATAAGTTGTTGTTGCTGTTGTGACCGTTGGGAGGTTTTGTTTTCCCACTGCGAGGCCTACTCGCGTACATATTTCACTGTATAATGGTTGGGGCGAGAAATGGCGACTATTTGGCAATTCGTCAATTACTTTGTTAGCCCTTTGAACGGTGCAATTGGGTTAGTAGGATTTAGTGTTGTTAGGACACGTTTTGACCGTATTGGGTGCTTGGTGCCCAATCGCTAATTTCTTGCTAATAAGTAATCCTCGCATTTTTATGTCTCCTTATTGTTATCATTTTTATTTCTATTATTTTCTTTCTATGTTTAGATGCTAGAATAGAGGCTGAAGAGGTAGGTGCGGTTCCCGTGGGGACTTCTTCTTCTTCTTCTTCTTCCTCCTCCGCCTTCTTCTTCGCCTTCGGCTTCGCCTTCGGTCTTCGTCTTCGTCTTCGTCTTCGTCTCCCTCTTTTGCCAAGAGGGGCGACATTGTCTGGCCTCGCCGTCACTTCGCGCGTTCTTCGGTTAAGATTGACTTGCTGTAAATAAGTTGTTGTTGCTGTTGTGACCGTTGGGAGGTTTTGTTTTCCCACTGCGAGGCCTACTCGCGTACATATTTCACTGTATAATGGTTGGGGCGAGAAATGGCGACTATTTGGCAATTCGTCAATTACTTTGTTAGCCCTTTGAACGGTGCAATTGGGTTAGTAGGATTTAGTGTTGTTAGGACACGTTTTGACCGTATTGGGTGCTTGGTGCCCAATCGCTAATTTCTTGCTAATAAGTAATCCTCGCATTTTTATGTCTCCTTATTGTTATCATTTTTATTTCTATTATTTTCTTTCTATGTTTAGATGCTAGAATAGAGGCTGAAGAGGTAGGTGCGGTTCCCGTGGGGACTTCTTCTTCTTCTTCTTCTCCTCCTCCGCCTTCTTCTTCGCCTTCGGCTTCGCCTTCGCCTTGGTCTTCGTCTTCGTCTTCGTCTCCCTCTTTTGCCAAGAGGGGCGACATTGTCTGGCCTCGCCGTCACTTCGCGCGTTCTTCGGTTAAGATTGACTTGCTGTAAATAAGTTGTTGTTGCTGTTGTGACCGTTGGGAGGTTTTGTTTTCCCACTGCGAGGCCTACTCGCGTACATATTTCACTGTATAATGGTTGGGGCGAGAAATGGCGACTACTTTGGCAATTCGTCAATTACTTTGTTAGCCCTTTGAACGGTGCAATTGGGTTAGTAGGATTTAGTGTTGTTAGGACACGTTTTGACCGTATTGGGTGCTTGGTGCCCAATCGCTAATTTCTTGCTAATAAGTAATCCTCGCATTTTTATGTCTCCTTATTGTTATCATTTTTATTTCTATTATTTTCTTTCTATGTTTAGATGCTAGAATAGAGGCTGAAGAGGTAGGTGCGGTTCCCGTGGGGACTTCTTCTTCTTCTTCTTCTTCTCCTCCTCCGCCTTCTTCTTCGCCTTCGGCTTCGCCTTCGCCTTGGTCTTCGTCTTCGTCTTCGTCTCCCTCTTTTGCCAAGAGGGGCGACATTGTCTGGCCTCGCCGTCACTTCGCGCGTTCTTCGGTTAAGATTGACTTGCTGTAAATAAGTTGTTGTTGCTGTTGTGACCGTTGGGAGGTTTTGTTTTCCCACTGCGAGGCCTACTCGCGTACATATTTCACTGTATAATGGTTGGGGCGAGAAATGGCGACTATTTGGCAATTCGTCAATTACTTTGTTAGCCCTTTGAACGGTGCAATTGGGTTAGTAGGATTTAGTGTTGTTAGGACACGTTTTGACCGTATTGGGTGCTTGGTGCCCAATCGCTAATTTCTTGCTAATAAGTAATCCTCGCATTTTTATGTCTCCTTATTGTTATCATTTTTATTTCTATTATTTTCTTTCTATGTTTAGATGCTAGAATAGAGGCTGAAGAGGTAGGTGCGGTTCCCGTGGGGACTTCTTCTTCTTCTTCTTCTTCTCCTCCTCCGCCTTCTTCTTCGCCTTCGGCTTCGCCTTCGCCTTGGTCTTCGTCTTCGTCTTCGTCTCCCTCTTTTGCCAAGAGGGGCGACATTGTCTGGCCTCGCCGTCACTTCGCGCGTTCTTCGGTTAAGATTGACTTGCTGTAAATAAGTTGTTGTTGCTGTTGTGACCGTTGGGAGGTTTTGTTTTCCCACTGCGAGGCCTACTCGCGTACATATTTCACTGTATAATGGTTGGGGCGAGAAATGGCGACTATTTGGCAATTCGTCAATTACTTTGTTAGCCCTTTGAACGGTGCAATTGGGTTAGTAGGATTTAGTGTTGTTAGGACACGTTTTGACCGTATTGGGTGCTTGGTGCCCAATCGCTAATTTCTTGCTAATAAGTAATCCTCGCATTTTTATGTCTCCTTATTGTTATCATTTTTATTTCTATTATTTTCTTTCTATGTTTAGATGCTAGAATAGAGGCTGAAGAGGTAGGTGCGGTTCCCGTGGGGACTTCTTCTTCTTCTTCTTCTTCTCCTCCTCCGCCTTCTTCTTCGCCTTCGGCTTCGCCTTCGCCTTGGTCTTCGTCTTCGTCTTCGTCTCCCTCTTTTGCCAAGAGGGGCGACATTGTCTGGCCTCGCCGTCACTTCGCGCGTTCTTCGGTTAAGATTGACTTGCTGTAAATAAGTTGTTGTTGCTGTTGTGACCGTTGGGAGGTTTTGTTTTCCCACTGCGAGGCCTACTCGCGTACATATTTCACTGTATAATGGTTGGGGCGAGAAATGGCGACTATTTGGCAATTCGTCAATTACTTTGTTAGCCCTTTGAACGGTGCAATTGGGTTAGTAGGATTTAGTGTTGTTAGGACACGTTTTGACCGTATTGGGTGCTTGGTGCCCAATCGCTAATTTCTTGCTAATAAGTAATCCTCGCATTTTTATGTCTCCTTATTGTTATCATTTTTATTTCTATTATTTTCTTTCTATGTTTAGATGCTAGAATAGAGGCTGAAGAGGTAGGTGCGGTTCCCGTGGGGACTTCTTCTTCTTCTTCTTCTTCTCCTCCTCCGCCTTCTTCTTCGCCTTCGGCTTCGCCTTCGCCTTGGTCTTCGTCTTCGTCTTCGTCTCGTCTCCCTCTTTTGCCAAGAGGGGCGACATTGTCTGGCCTCGCCGTCACTTCGCGCGTTCTTCGGTTAAGATTGACTTGCTGTAAATAAGTTGTTGTTGCTGTTGTGACCGTTGGGAGGTTTTGTTTTCCCACTGCGAGGCCTACTCGCGTACATATTTCACTGTATAATGGTTGGGGCGAGAAATGGCGACTATTTGGCAATTCGTCAATTACTTTGTTAGCCCTTTGAACGGTGCAATTGGGTTAGTAGGATTTAGTGTTGTTAGGACACGTTTTGACCGTATTGGGTGCTTGGTGCCCAATCGCTAATTTCTTGCTAATAAGTAATCCTCGCATTTTTATGTCTCCTTATTGTTATCATTTTTATTTCTATTATTTTCTTTCTATGTTTAGATGCTAGAATAGAGGCTGAAGAGGTAGGTGCGGTTCCCGTGGGGACTTCTTCTTCTTCTTCTTCTTCCTCCTCCGCCTTCTTCTTCGCCTTCGGCTTCGCCTTCGCCTTGGTCTTCGTCTTCGTCTTCGTCTTCGTCTCCCTCTTTTGCCAAGAGGGGCGACATTGTCTGGCCTCGCCGTCACTTCGCGCGTTCTTCGGTTAAGATTGACTTGCTGTAAATAAGTTGTTGTTGCTGTTGTGACCGTTGGGAGGTTTTGTTTTCCCACTGCGAGGCCTACTCGCGTACATATTTCACTGTATAATGGTTGGGGCGAGAAATGGCGACTATTTGGCAATTCGTCAATTACTTTGTTAGCCCTTTGAACGGTGCAATTGGGTTAGTAGGATTTAGTGTTGTTAGGACACGTTTTGACCGTATTGGGTGCTTGGTGCCCAATCGCTAATTTCTTGCTAATAAGTAATCCTCGCATTTTTATGTCTCCTTATTGTTATCATTTTTATTTCTATTATTTTCTTTCTATGTTTAGATGCTAGAATAGAGGCTGAAGAGGTAGGTGCGGTTCCCGTGGGGACTTCTTCTTCCTCTTCTTCTTCTCCTCCTCCGCCTTCTTCTTCTTCTCCTCCGCCTTCTTCTTCGCCTTCGGCTTCGCCTTCGCCTTGGTCTTCGTCTTCGTCTTCGTCTCCCTCTTTTGCCAAGAGGGGCGACATTGTCTGGCCTCGCCGTCACTTCGCGCGTTCTTCGGTTAAGATTGACTTGCTGTAAATAAGTTGTTGTTGCTGTTGTGACCGTTGGGAGGTTTTGTTTTCCCACTGCGAGGCCTACTCGCGTACATATTTCACTGTATAATGGTTGGGGCGAGAAATGGCGACTACTTTGGCAATTCGTCAATTACTTTGTTAGCCCTTTGAACGGTGCAATTGGGTTAGTAGGATTTAGTGTTGTTAGGACACGTTTTGACCGTATTGGGTGCTTGGTGCCCAATCGCTAATTTCTTGCTAATAAGTAATCCTCGCATTTTTATGTCTCCTTATTGTTATCATTTTTATTTCTATTATTTTCTTTCTATGTTTAGATGCTAGAATAGAGGCTGAAGAGGTAGGTGCGGTTCCCGTGGGGACTTCTTCTTCTTCTTCTTCTCCTCCGCCTTCTTCTTCGTCTTCAGCTTCGCCTTCGCCTTGGTCTTCGTCTTCGTCTTCGTCTCCCTCTTTTGCCAAGAGGGGCGACATTGTCTGGCCTCGCCGTCACTTCGCGCGTTCTTCGGTTAAGATTGACTTGCTGTAAATAAGTTGTTGTTGCTGTTGTGACCGTTGGGAGGTTTTGTTTTCCCACTGCGAGGCCTACTCGCGTACATATTTCACTGTATAATGGTTGGGGCGAGAAATGGCGACTATTTGGCAATTCGTCAATTACTTTGTTAGCCCTTTGAACGGTGCAATTGGGTTAGTAGGATTTAGTGTTGTTAGGACACGTTTTGACCGTATTGGGTGCTTGGTGCCCAATCGCTAATTTCTTGCTAATAAGTAATCCTCGCATTTTTATGTCTCCTTATTGTTATCATTTTTATTTCTATTATTTTCTTTCTATGTTTAGATGCTAGAATAGAGGCTGAAGAGGTAGGTGCGGTTCCCGTGGGGACTTCTTCTTCTTCTTCTTCTTCTCCTCCTCCGCCTTCTTCTTCGCCTTCGGCTTCGCCTTCGCCTTGGTCTTCGTCTTCGTCTTCGTCTTCGTCTCCCTCTTTTGCCAAGAGGGGCGACATTGTCTGGCCTCGCCGTCACTTCGCGCGTTCTTCGGTTAAGATTGACTTGCTGTAAATAAGTTGTTGTTGCTGTTGTGACCGTTGGGAGGTTTTGTTTTCCCACTGCGAGGCCTACTCGCGTACATATTTCACTGTATAATGGTTGGGGCGAGAAATGGCGACTACTTTGGCAATTCGTCAATTACTTTGTTAGCCCTTTGAACGGTGCAATTGGGTTAGTAGGATTTAGTGTTGTTAGGACACGTTTTGACCGTATTGGGTGCTTGGTGCCCAATCGCTAATTTCTTGCTAATAAGTAATCCTCGCATTTTTATGTCTCCTTATTGTTATCATTTTTATTTCTATTATTTTCTTTCTATGTTTAGATGCTAGAATAGAGGCTGAAGAGGTAGGTGCGGTTCCCGTGGGGACTTCTTCTTCTTCTTCTTCTTCTCCTCCTCCGCCTTCTTCTTCGCCTTCGGCTTCGCCTTCGCCTTGGTCTTCGTCTTCGTCTTCGTCTCCCTCTTTTGCCAAGAGGGGCGACATTGTCTGGCCTCGCCGTCACTTCGCGCGTTCTTCGGTTAAGATTGACTTGCTGTAAATAAGTTGTTGTTGCTGTTGTGACCGTTGGGAGGTTTTGTTTTCCCACTGCGAGGCCTACTCGCGTACATATTTCACTGTATAATGGTTGGGGCGAGAAATGGCGACTATTTGGCAATTCGTCAATTACTTTGTTAGCCCTTTGAACGGTGCAATTGGGTTAGTAGGATTTAGTGTTGTTAGGACACGTTTTGACCGTATTGGGTGCTTGGTGCCCAATCGCTAATTTCTTGCTAATAAGTAATCCTCGCATTTTTATGTCTCCTTATTGTTATCATTTTTATATCTATTATTTTCTTTCTATGTTTAGATGCTAGAATAGAGGCTGAAGAGGTAGGTGCGGTTCCCGTGGGGACTTCTTCTTCCTCTTTTTCTTCTTCTCCTCCTCCGCCTTCTTCTTCGCCTTCGGCTTCGCCTTCGCCTTGGTCTTCGTCTTCGTCTTCGTCTCCCTCTTTTGCCAAGAGGGGCGACATTGTCTGGCCTCGCCGTCACTTCGCGCGTTCTTCGGTTAAGATTGACTTGCTGTAAATAAGTTGTTGTTGCTGTTGTGACCGTTGGGAGGTTTTGTTTTCCCACTGCGAGGCCTACTCGCGTACATATTTCACTGTATAATGGTTGGGGCGAGAAATGGCGACTATTTGGCAATTCGTCAATTACTTTGTTAGCCCTTTGAACGGTGCAATTGGGTTAGTAGGATTTAGTGTTGTTAGGACACGTTTTGACCGTATTGGGTGCTTGGTGCCCAATCGCTAATTTCTTGCTAATAAGTAATCCTCGCATTTTTATGTCTCCTTATTGTTATCATTTTTATTTCTATTATTTTCTTTCTATGTTTAGATGCTAGAATAGAGGCTGAAGAGGTAGGTGCGGTTCCCGTGGGGACTTCTTCTTCTTCTTCTTCTCCTCCTCCGCCTTCTTCTTCGCCTTCGGCTTCGCCTTCGCCTTGGTCTTCGTCTTCGTCTTCGTCTCCCTCTTTTGCCAAGAGGGGCGACATTGTCTGGCCTCGCCGTCACTTCGCGCGTTCTTCGGTTAAGATTGACTTGCTGTAAATAAGTTGTTGTTGCTGTTGTGACCGTTGGGAGGTTTTGTTTTCCCACTGCGAGGCCTACTCGCGTACATATTTCACTGTATAATGGTTGGGGCGAGAAATGGCGACTATTTGGCAATTCGTCAATTACTTTGTTAGCCCTTTGAACGGTGCAATTGGGTTAGTAGGATTTAGTGTTGTTAGGACACGTTTTGACCGTATTGGGTGCTTGGTGCCCAATCGCTAATTTCTTGCTAATAAGTAATCCTCGCATTTTTATGTCTCCTTATTGTTATCATTTTTATTTCTATTATTTTCTTTCTATGTTTAGATGCTAGAATAGAGGCTGAAGAGGTAGGTGCGGTTCCCGTGGGGACTTCTTCTTCTTCTTCTCTTCTCTCCTCCGCCTTCTTCTTCGCCTTCGGCTTCGCCTTGGTCTTCGTCTTCGTCTTCGTCTCCCTCTTTTGCCAAGAGGGGCGACATTGTCTGGCCTCGCCGTCACTTCGCGCGTTCTTCGGTTAAGATTGACTTGCTGTAAATAAGTTGTTGTTGCTGTTGTGACCGTTGGGAGGTTTTGTTTTCCCACTGCGAGGCCTACTCGCGTACATATTTCACTGTATAATGGTTGGGGCGAGAAATGGCGACTATTTGGCAATTCGTCAATTACTTTGTTAGCCCTTTGAACGGTGCAATTGGGTTAGTAGGATTTAGTGTTGTTAGGACACGTTTTGACCGTATTGGGTGCTTGGTGCCCAATCGCTAATTTCTTGCTAATAAGTAATCCTCGCATTTTTATGTCTCCTTATTGTTATCATTTTTATTTCTATTATTTTCTTTCTATGTTTAGATGCTAGAATAGAGGCTGAAGAGGTAGGTGCGGTTCCCGTGGGGACTTCTTCTTCTTCTTCTTCTTCTCCTCCTCCGCCTTCTTCTTCGCCTTCGGCTTCGCCTTCGCCTTGGTCTTCGTCTTCGTCTTCGTCTTCGTCTCCCTCTTTTGCCAAGAGGGGCGACATTGTCTGGCCTCGCCGTCACTTCGCGCGTTCTTCGGTTAAGATTGACTTGCTGTAAATAAGTTGTTGTTGCTGTTGTGACCGTTGGGAGGTTTTGTTTTCCCACTGCGAGGCCTACTCGCGTACATATTTCACTGTATAATGGTTGGGGCGAGAAATGGCGACTACTTTGGCAATTCGTCAATTACTTTGTTAGCCCTTTGAACGGTGCAATTGGGTTAGTAGGATTTAGTGTTGTTAGGACACGTTTTGACCGTATTGGGTGCTTGGTGCCCAATCGCTAATTTCTTGCTAATAAGTAATCCTCGCATTTTTATGTCTCCTTATTGTTATCATTTTTATTTCTATTATTTTCTTTCTATGTTTAGATGCTAGAATAGAGGCTGAAGAGGTAGGTGCGGTTCCCGTGGGGACTTCTTCTTCTCTTCTTCTTCTCTCCTCCGCCTTCTTCTTCGCCTTCGGCTTCGCCTTCGCCTTGGTCTTCGTCTTCGTCTTCGTCTCCCTCTTTTGCCAAGAGGGGCGACATTGTCTGGCCTCGCCGTCACTTCGCGCGTTCTTCGGTTAAGATTGACTTGCTGTAAATAAGTTGTTGTTGCTGTTGTGACCGTTGGGAGGTTTTGTTTTCCCACTGCGAGGCCTACTCGCGTACATATTTCACTGTATAATGGTTGGGGCGAGAAATGGCGACTATTTGGCAATTCGTCAATTACTTTGTTAGCCCTTTGAACGGTGCAATTGGGTTAGTAGGATTTAGTGTTGTTAGGACACGTTTTGACCGTATTGGGTGCTTGGTGCCCAATCGCTAATTTCTTGCTAATAAGTAATCCTCGCATTTTTATGTCTCCTTATTGTTATCATTTTTATTTCTATTATTTTCTTTCTATGTTTAGATGCTAGAATAGAGGCTGAAGAGGTAGGTGCGGTTCCCGTGGGGACTTCTTCTTCTTCTTCTCTCCTCCTCCGCCTTCTTCTTCGCCTTCGGCTTCGCCTTCGCCTTGGTCTTCGTCTTCGTCTTCGTCTCCCTCTTTTGCCAAGAGGGGCGACATTGTCTGGCCTCGCCGTCACTTCGCGCGTTCTTCGGTTAAGATTGACTTGCTGTAAATAAGTTGTTGTTGCTGTTGTGACCGTTGGGAGGTTTTGTTTTCCCACTGCGAGGCCTACTCGCGTACATATTTCACTGTATAATGGTTGGGGCGAGAAATGGCGACTACTTTGGCAATTCGTCAATTACTTTGTTAGCCCTTTGAACGGTGCAATTGGGTTAGTAGGATTTAGTGTTGTTAGGACACGTTTTGACCGTATTGGGTGCTTGGTGCCCAATCGCTAATTTCTTGCTAATAAGTAATCCTCGCATTTTTATGTCTCCTTATTGTTATCATTTTTATTTCTATTATTTTCTTTCTATGTTTAGATGCTAGAATAGAGGCTGAAGAGGTAGGTGCGGTTCCCGTGGGGACTTCTTCTTCTTCTTCTTCTCTCCTCCTCCGCCTTCTTCTTCGCCTTCGGCTTCGCCTTCGCCTTGGTCTTCGTCTTCGTCTTCGTCTTCGTCTCCCTCTTTTGCCAAGAGGGGCGACATTGTCTGGCCTCGCCGTCACTTCGCGCGTTCTTCGGTTAAGATTGACTTGCTGTAAATAAGTTGTTGTTGCTGTTGTGACCGTTGGGAGGTTTTGTTTTCCCACTGCGAGGCCTACTCGCGTACATATTTCACTGTATAATGGTTGGGGCGAGAAATGGCGACTACTTTGGCAATTCGTCAATTACTTTGTTAGCCCTTTGAACGGTGCAATTGGGTTAGTAGGATTTAGTGTTGTTAGGACACGTTTTGACCGTATTGGGTGCTTGGTGCCCAATCGCTAATTTCTTGCTAATAAGTAATCCTCGCATTTTTATGTCTCCTTATTGTTATCATTTTTATTTCTATTATTTTCTTTCTATGTTTAGATGCTAGAATAGAGGCTGAAGAGGTAGGTGCGGTTCCCGTGGGGACTTCTTCTTCTTCTTCTTCTCCTCCTCCGCCTTCTTCTTCGCCTTCGGCTTCGCCTTCGCCTTGGTCTTCGTCTTCGTCTTCGTCTCGTCTCCCTCTTTTGCCAAGAGGGGCGACATTGTCTGGCCTCGCCGTCACTTCGCGCGTTCTTCGGTTAAGATTGACTTGCTGTAAATAAGTTGTTGTTGCTGTTGTGACCGTTGGGAGGTTTTGTTTTCCCACTGCGAGGCCTACTCGCGTACATATTTCACTGTATAATGGTTGGGGCGAGAAATGGCGACTATTTGGCAATTCGTCAATTACTTTGTTAGCCCTTTGAACGGTGCAATTGGGTTAGTAGGATTTAGTGTTGTTAGGACACGTTTTGACCGTATTGGGTGCTTGGTGCCCAATCGCTAATTTCTTGCTAATAAGTAATCCTCGCATTTTTATGTCTCCTTATTGTTATCATTTTTATTTCTATTATTTTCTTTCTATGTTTAGATGCTAGAATAGAGGCTGAAGAGGTAGGTGCGGTTCCCGTGGGGACTTCTTCTCTTCTTCTTCTTCTCCTCCTCCGCCTTCTTCTTCGCCTTCGGCTTCGCCTTCGTCTTCGTCTTCGTCTCCCTCTTTTGCCAAGAGGGGCGACATTGTCTGGCCTCGCCGTCACTTCGCGCGTTCTTCGGTTAAGATTGACTTGCTGTAAATAAGTTGTTGTTGCTGTTGTGACCGTTGGGAGGTTTTGTTTTCCCACTGCGAGGCCTACTCGCGTACATATTTCACTGTATAATGGTTGGGGCGAGAAATGGCGACTATTTGGCAATTCGTCAATTACTTTGTTAGCCCTTTGAACGGTGCAATTGGGTTAGTAGGATTTAGTGTTGTTAGGACACGTTTTGACCGTATTGGGTGCTTGGTGCCCAATCGCTAATTTCTTGCTAATAAGTAATCCTCGCATTTTTATGTCTCCTTATTGTTATCATTTTTATTTCTATTATTTTCTTTCTATGTTTAGATGCTAGAATAGAGGCTGAAGAGGTAGGTGCGGTTCCCGTGGGGACTTCCTCTTCTTCTTCTTCTCCTCCTCCGCCTTCTTCTTCGCCTTCGGCTTCGCCTTCGTCTTCGTCTTCGTCTCCCTCTTTTGCCAAGAGGGGCGACATTGTCTGGCCTCGCCGTCACTTCGCGCGTTCTTCGGTTAAGATTGACTTGCTGTAAATAAGTTGTTGTTGCTGTTGTGACCGTTGGGAGGTTTTGTTTTCCCACTGCGAGGCCTACTCGCGTACATATTTCACTGTATAATGGTTGGGGCGAGAAATGGCGACTATTTTGGCAATTCGTCAATTACTTTGTTAGCCCTTTGAACGGTGCAATTGGGTTAGTAGGATTTAGTGTTGTTAGGACACGTTTTGACCGTATTGGGTGCTTGGTGCCCAATCGCTAATTTCTTGCTAATAAGTAATCCTCGCATTTTTATGTCTCCTTATTGTTATCATTTTTATTTCTATTATTTTCTTTCTATGTTTAGATGCTAGAATAGAGGCTGAAGAGGTAGGTGCGGTTCCCGTGGGGACTTCTTCTTCTTCTTCTCTTCTCCTCCTCCGCCTTCTTCTTCGCCTTCGGCTTCGCCTTCGCCTTGGTCTTCGTCTTCGTCTTCGTCTCGTCTCCCTCTTTTGCCAAGAGGGGCGACATTGTCTGGCCTCGCCGTCACTTCGCGCGTTCTTCGGTTAAGATTGACTTGCTGTAAATAAGTTGTTGTTGCTGTTGTGACCGTTGGGAGGTTTTGTTTTCCCACTGCGAGGCCTACTCGCGTACATATTTCACTGTATAATGGTTGGGGCGAGAAATGGCGACTATTTGGCAATTCGTCAATTACTTTGTTAGCCCTTTGAACGGTGCAATTGGGTTAGTAGGATTTAGTGTTGTTAGGACACGTTTTGACCGTATTGGGTGCTTGGTGCCCAATCGCTAATTTCTTGCTAATAAGTAATCCTCGCATTTTTATGTCTCCTTATTGTTATCATTTTTATTTCTATTATTTTCTTTCTATGTTTAGATGCTAGAATAGAGGCTGAAGAGGTAGGTGCGGTTCCCGTGGGGACTTCTTCTTCTTCTTCTTCTCCTCCTCCGCCTTCTTCTTCGCCTTCGGCTTCGCCTTCGCCTTGCTTGTCTTCGTCTTCGTCTTCGTCTCCCTCTTTTGCCAAGAGGGGCGACATTGTCTGGCCTCGCCGTCACTTCGCGCGTTCTTCGGTTAAGATTGACTTGCTGTAAATAAGTTGTTGTTGCTGTTGTGACCGTTGGGAGGTTTTGTTTTCCCACTGCGAGGCCTACTCGCGTACATATTTCACTGTATAATGGTTGGGGCGAGAAATGGCGACTATTTGGCAATTCGTCAATTACTTTGTTAGCCCTTTGAACGGTGCAATTGGGTTAGTAGGATTTAGTGTTGTTAGGACACGTTTTGACCGTATTGGGTGCTTGGTGCCCAATCGCTAATTTCTTGCTAATAAGTAATCCTCGCATTTTTATGTCTCCTTATTGTTATCATTTTTATTTCTATTATTTTCTTTCTATGTTTAGATGCTAGAATAGAGGCTGAAGAGGTAGGTGCGGTTCCCGTGGGGACTTCTTCTTCTTTCTTCTTCTCCTCCTCCGCCTTCTTCTTCGCCTTCGGCTTCGCCTTCGCCTTGCTTGTCTTCGTCTTCGTCTTCGTCTCCCTCTTTTGCCAAGAGGGGCGACATTGTCTGGCCTCGCCGTCACTTCGCGCGTTCTTCGGTTAAGATTGACTTGCTGTAAATAAGTTGTTGTTGCTGTTGTGACCGTTGGGAGGTTTTGTTTTCCCACTGCGAGGCCTACTCGCGTACATATTTCACTGTATAATGGTTGGGGCGAGAAATGGCGACTATTTGGCAATTCGTCAATTACTTTGTTAGCCCTTTGAACGGTGCAATTGGGTTAGTAGGATTTAGTGTTGTTAGGACACGTTTTGACCGTATTGGGTGCTTGGTGCCCAATCGCTAATTTCTTGCTAATAAGTAATCCTCGCATTTTTATGTCTCCTTATTGTTATCATTTTTATTTCTATTATTTTCTTTCTATGTTTAGATGCTAGAATAGAGGCTGAAGAGGTAGGTGCGGTTCCCGTGGGGACTTCTTCTTCTTCTTCTTCTCCTCCTCCGCCTTCTTCTTCGCCTTCGGCTTCGCCTTCGCCTTGGTCTTCGTCTTCGTCTTCGTCTCGTCTCCCTCTTTTGCCAAGAGGGGCGACATTGTCTGGCCTCGCCGTCACTTCGCGCGTTCTTCGGTTAAGATTGACTTGCTGTAAATAAGTTGTTGTTGCTGTTGTGACCGTTGGGAGGTTTTGTTTTCCCACTGCGAGGCCTACTCGCGTACATATTTCACTGTATAATGGTTGGGGCGAGAAATGGCGACTATTTGGCAATTCGTCAATTACTTTGTTAGCCCTTTGAACGGTGCAATTGGGTTAGTAGGATTTAGTGTTGTTAGGACACGTTTTGACCGTATTGGGTGCTTGGTGCCCAATCGCTAATTTCTTGCTAATAAGTAATCCTCGCATTTTTATGTCTCCTTATTGTTATCATTTTTATTTCTATTATTTTCTTTCTATGTTTAGATGCTAGAATAGAGGCTGAAGAGGTAGGTGCGGTTCCCGTGGGGACTTCTTCTTCTTCTTCTTCTCTCCTCCTCCGCCTTCTTCTTCGCCTTCGGCTTCGCCTTCGTCTTCGTCTTCGTCTCCCTCTTTTGCCAAGAGGGGCGACATTGTCTGGCCTCGCCGTCACTTCGCGCGTTCTTCGGTTAAGATTGACTTGCTGTAAATAAGTTGTTGTTGCTGTTGTGACCGTTGGGAGGTTTTGTTTTCCCACTGCGAGGCCTACTCGCGTACATATTTCACTGTATAATGGTTGGGGCGAGAAATGGCGACTATTTGGCAATTCGTCAATTACTTTGTTAGCCCTTTGAACGGTGCAATTGGGTTAGTAGGATTTAGTGTTGTTAGGACACGTTTTGACCGTATTGGGTGCTTGGTGCCCAATCGCTAATTTCTTGCTAATAAGTAATCCTCGCATTTTTATGTCTCCTTATTGTTATCATTTTTATTTCTATTATTTTCTTTCTATGTTTAGATGCTAGAATAGAGGCTGAAGAGGTAGGTGCGGTTCCCGTGGGGACTTCTTCTTCTTCTTCTTCTCCTCCTCCGCCTTCTTCTTCGCCTTCGGCTTCGCCTTCGCCTTGGTCTTCGTCTTCGTCTTCGTCTCCCTCTTTTGCCAAGAGGGGCGACATTGTCTGGCCTCGCCGTCACTTCGCGCGTTCTTCGGTTAAGATTGACTTGCTGTAAATAAGTTGTTGTTGCTGTTGTGACCGTTGGGAGGTTTTGTTTTCCCACTGCGAGGCCTACTCGCGTACATATTTCACTGTATAATGGTTGGGGCGAGAAATGGCGACTATTTGGCAATTCGTCAATTACTTTGTTAGCCCTTTGAACGGTGCAATTGGGTTAGTAGGATTTAGTGTTGTTAGGACACGTTTTGACCGTATTGGGTGCTTGGTGCCCAATCGCTAATTTCTTGCTAATAAGTAATCCTCGCATTTTTATGTCTCCTTATTGTTATCATTTTTATTTCTATTATTTTCTTTCTATGTTTAGATGCTAGAATAGAGGCTGAAGAGGTAGGTGCGGTTCCCGTGGGGACTTCTTCTTCCTCTTCTTCTTCTTCTCCTCCTCCGCCTTCTTCTTCGCCTTCGGCTTCGCCTTGGTCTTCGTCTTCGTCTTCGTCTCCCTCTTTTGCCAAGAGGGGCGACATTGTCTGGCCTCGCCGTCACTTCGCGCGTTCTTCGGTTAAGATTGACTTGCTGTAAATAAGTTGTTGTTGCTGTTGTGACCGTTGGGAGGTTCTGTTTTCCCACTGCGAGGCCTACTCGCGTACATATTTCACTGTATAATGGTTGGGGCGAGAAATGGCGACTATTTGGCAATTCGTCAATTACTTTGTTAGCCCTTTGAACGGTGCAATTGGGTTAGTAGGATTTAGTGTTGTTAGGACACGTTTTGACCGTATTGGGTGCTTGGTGCCCAATCGCTAATTTCTTGCTAATAAGTAATCCTCGCATTTTTATGTCTCCTTATTGTTATCATTTTTATTTCTATTATTTTCTTTCTATGTTTAGATGCTAGAATAGAGGCTGAAGAGGTAGGTGCGGTTCCCGTGGGGACTTCTTCTTCTTCTTCTTCTCCTCCTCCGCCTTCTTCTTCGCCTTCGGCTTCGCCTTCGCCTTGGTCTTCGTCTTCGTCTTCGTCTTCGTCTCCCTCTTTTGCCAAGAGGGGCGACATTGTCTGGCCTCGCCGTCACTTCGCGCGTTCTTCGGTTAAGATTGACTTGCTGTAAATAAGTTGTTGTTGCTGTTGTGACCGTTGGGAGGTTTTGTTTTCCCACTGCGAGGCCTACTCGCGTACATATTTCACTGTATAATGGTTGGGGCGAGAAATGGCGACTATTTGGCAATTCGTCAATTACTTTGTTAGCCCTTTGAACGGTGCAATTGGGTTAGTAGGATTTAGTGTTGTTAGGACACGTTTTGACCGTATTGGGTGCTTGGTGCCCAATCGCTAATTTCTTGCTAATAAGTAATCCTCGCATTTTTATGTCTCCTTATTGTTATCATTTTTATTTCTATTATTTTCTTTCTATGTTTAGATGCTAGAATAGAGGCTGAAGAGGTAGGTGCGGTTCCCGTGGGGACTTCTTCTTCTCTTCTTCTTCTTCTCTCCTCCGCCTTCTTCTTCGCCTTCGGCTTCGCCTTCGCCTTGGTCTTCGTCTTCGTCTTCGTCTCCCTCTTTTGCCAAGAGGGGCGACATTGTCTGGCCTCGCCGTCACTTCGCGCGTTCTTCGGTTAAGATTGACTTGCTGTAAATAAGTTGTTGTTGCTGTTGTGACCGTTGGGAGGTTTTGTTTTCCCACTGCGAGGCCTACTCGCGTACATATTTCACTGTATAATGGTTGGGGCGAGAAATGGCGACTATTTGGCAATTCGTCAATTACTTTGTTAGCCCTTTGAACGGTGCAATTGGGTTAGTAGGATTTAGTGTTGTTAGGACACGTTTTGACCGTATTGGGTGCTTGGTGCCCAATCGCTAATTTCTTGCTAATAAGTAATCCTCGCATTTTTATGTCTCCTTATTGTTATCATTTTTATTTCTATTATTTTCTTTCTATGTTTAGATGCTAGAATAGAGGCTGAAGAGGTAGGTGCGGTTCCCGTGGGGACTTCTTCTTCTCTTCTTCTTCTCCTCCTCCGCCTTCTTCTTCGCCTTCGGCTTCGCCTTCGCCTTGCTTGTCTTCGTCTTCGTCTTCGTCTCCCTCTTTTGCCAAGAGGGGCGACATTGTCTGGCCTCGCCGTCACTTCGCGCGTTCTTCGGTTAAGATTGACTTGCTGTAAATAAGTTGTTGTTGCTGTTGTGACCGTTGGGAGGTTTTGTTTTCCCACTGCGAGGCCTACTCGCGTACATATTTCACTGTATAATGGTTGGGGCGAGAAATGGCGACTATTTGGCAATTCGTCAATTACTTTGTTAGCCCTTTGAACGGTGCAATTGGGTTAGTAGGATTTAGTGTTGTTAGGACACGTTTTGACCGTATTGGGTGCTTGGTGCCCAATCGCTAATTTCTTGCTAATAAGTAATCCTCGCATTTTTATGTCTCCTTATTGTTATCATTTTTATTTCTATTATTTTCTTTCTATGTTTAGATGCTAGAATAGAGGCTGAAGAGGTAGGTGCGGTTCCCGTGGGGACTTCTTCTTCTTCTTCTTCTCTCTCCTCCGCCTTCTTCTTCGCCTTCGGCTTCGCCTTCGCCTTGGTCTTCGTCTTCGTCTTCGTCTCGTCTCCCTCTTTTGCCAAGAGGGGCGACATTGTCTGGCCTCGCCGTCACTTCGCGCGTTCTTCGGTTAAGATTGACTTGCTGTAAATAAGTTGTTGTTGCTGTTGTGACCGTTGGGAGGTTTTGTTTTCCCACTGCGAGGCCTACTCGCGTACATATTTCACTGTATAATGGTTGGGGCGAGAAATGGCGACTATTTGGCAATTCGTCAATTACTTTGTTAGCCCTTTGAACGGTGCAATTGGGTTAGTAGGATTTAGTGTTGTTAGGACACGTTTTGACCGTATTGGGTGCTTGGTGCCCAATCGCTAATTTCTTGCTAATAAGTAATCCTCGCATTTTTATGTCTCCTTATTGTTATCATTTTTATTTCTATTATTTTCTTTCTATGTTTAGATGCTAGAATAGAGGCTGAAGAGGTAGGTGCGGTTCCCGTGGGGACTTCTTCTTCTTCTTCTTCTTCTTCTCTCTCCTCCGCCTTCTTCTTCGCCTTCGGCTTCGCCTTCGCCTTGGTCTTCGTCTTCGTCTTCGTCTCGTCTCCCTCTTTTGCCAAGAGGGGCGACATTGTCTGGCCTCGCCGTCACTTCGCGCGTTCTTCGGTTAAGATTGACTTGCTGTAAATAAGTTGTTGTTGCTGTTGTGACCGTTGGGAGGTTTTGTTTTCCCACTGCGAGGCCTACTCGCGTACATATTTCACTGTATAATGGTTGGGGCGAGAAATGGCGACTATTTGGCAATTCGTCAATTACTTTGTTAGCCCTTTGAACGGTGCAATTGGGTTAGTAGGATTTAGTGTTGTTAGGACACGTTTTGACCGTATTGGGTGCTTGGTGCCCAATCGCTAATTTCTTGCTAATAAGTAATCCTCGCATTTTTATGTCTCCTTATTGTTATCATTTTTATTTCTATTATTTTCTTTCTATGTTTAGATGCTAGAATAGAGGCTGAAGAGGTAGGTGCGGTTCCCGTGGGGACTTCTCTTCTCTTCTTCTTCTCTCTCCTCCGCCTTCTTCTTCGCCTTCGGCTTCGCCTTCGCCTTGGTCTTCGTCTTCGTCTTCGTCTCCCTCTTTTGCCAAGAGGGGCGACATTGTCTGGCCTCGCCGTCACTTCGCGCGTTCTTCGGTTAAGATTGACTTGCTGTAAATAAGTTGTTGTTGCTGTTGTGACCGTTGGGAGGTTTTGTTTTCCCACTGCGAGGCCTACTCGCGTACATATTTCACTGTATAATGGTTGGGGCGAGAAATGGCGACTATTTGGCAATTCGTCAATTACTTTGTTAGCCCTTTGAACGGTGCAATTGGGTTAGTAGGATTTAGTGTTGTTAGGACACGTTTTGACCGTATTGGGTGCTTGGTGCCCAATCGCTAATTTCTTGCTAATAAGTAATCCTCGCATTTTTATGTCTCCTTATTGTTATCATTTTTATTTCTATTATTTTCTTTCTATGTTTAGATGCTAGAATAGAGGCTGAAGAGGTAGGTGCGGTTCCCGTGGGGACTTCTTCTTCTTCTTCTTCTCTCTCTCCGCCTTCTTCTTCGCCTTCGGCTTCGCCTTCGCCTTGGTCTTCGTCTTCGTCTTCGTCTTCGTCTCCCTCTTTTGCCAAGAGGGGCGACATTGTCTGGCCTCGCCGTCACTTCGCGCGTTCTTCGGTTAAGATTGACTTGCTGTAAATAAGTTGTTGTTGCTGTTGTGACCGTTGGGAGGTTTTGTTTTCCCACTGCGAGGCCTACTCGCGTACATATTTCACTGTATAATGGTTGGGGCGAGAAATGGCGACTATTTGGCAATTCGTCAATTACTTTGTTAGCCCTTTGAACGGTGCAATTGGGTTAGTAGGATTTAGTGTTGTTAGGACACGTTTTGACCGTATTGGGTGCTTGGTGCCCAATCGCTAATTTCTTGCTAATAAGTAATCCTCGCATTTTTATGTCTCCTTATTGTTATCATTTTTATTTCTATTATTTTCTTTCTATGTTTAGATGCTAGAATAGAGGCTGAAGAGGTAGGTGCGGTTCCCGTGGGGACTTCTTCTTCTTCTTCTTCTCTCCTCCTCCGCCTTCTTCTTCGCCTTCGGCTTCGCCTTCGCCTTGGTCTTCGTCTTCGTCTTCGTCTTCGTCTCCCTCTTTTGCCAAGAGGGGCGACATTGTCTGGCCTCGCCGTCACTTCGCGCGTTCTTCGGTTAAGATTGACTTGCTGTAAATAAGTTGTTGTTGCTGTTGTGACCGTTGGGAGGTTTTGTTTTCCCACTGCGAGGCCTACTCGCGTACATATTTCACTGTATAATGGTTGGGGC
Source organism: Taenia multiceps (assembly GCA_001923025.3). Classification (NCBI taxonomy): domain Eukaryota; kingdom Metazoa; phylum Platyhelminthes; class Cestoda; order Cyclophyllidea; family Taeniidae; genus Taenia; species Taenia multiceps. The sequence continues at coordinate 41,084,645 of CM010312.1, forward strand.
GAGAAATGGCGACTATTTGGCAATTCGTCAATTACTTTGTTAGCCCTTTGAACGGTGCAATTGGGTTAGTAGGATTTAGTGTTGTTAGGACACGTTTTGACCGTATTGGGTGCTTGGTGCCCAATCGCTAATTTCTTGCTAATAAGTAATCCTCGCATTTTTATGTCTCCTTATTGTTATCATTTTTATTTCTATTATTTTCTTTCTATGTTTAGATGCTAGAATAGAGGCTGAAGAGGTAGGTGCGGTTCCCGTGGGGACTTCTTCTTCTCTTCTTCTTCTTCTCCTCCTCCGCCTTCTTCTTCGCCTTCGCTTCTTCGTCTTCGTCTTCGTCTTCGTCTCCCTCTTTTGCCAAGAGGGGCGACATTGTCTGGCCTCGCCGTCACTTCGCGCGTTCTTCGGTTAAGATTGACTTGCTGTAAATAAGTTGTTGTTGCTGTTGTGACCGTTGGGAGGTTTTGTTTTCCCACTGCGAGGCCTACTCGCGTACATATTTCACTGTATAATGGTTGGGGCGAGAAATGGCGACTATTTGGCAATTCGTCAATTACTTTGTTAGCCCTTTGAACGGTGCAATTGGGTTAGTAGGATTTAGTGTTGTTAGGACACGTTTTGACCGTATTGGGTGCTTGGTGCCCAATCGCTAATTTCTTGCTAATAAGTAATCCTCGCATTTTTATGTCTCCTTATTGTTATCATTTTTATTTCTATTATTTTCTTTCTATGTTTAGATGCTAGAATAGAGGCTGAAGAGGTAGGTGCGGTTCCCGTGGGGACTTCTTCTTCTTCTTCTTCTCCTCCTCCGCCTTCTTCTTCGCCTTCGCTTCGCCTTCGCCTTGGTCTTCGTCTTCGTCTTCGTCTCCCTCTTTTGCCAAGAGGGGCGACATTGTCTGGCCTCGCCGTCACTTCGCGCGTTCTTCGGTTAAGATTGACTTGCTGTAAATAAGTTGTTGTTGCTGTTGTGACCGTTGGGAGGTTTTGTTTTCCCACTGCGAGGCCTACTCGCGTACATATTTCACTGTATAATGGTTGGGGCGAGAAATGGCGACTATTTGGCAATTCGTCAATTACTTTGTTAGCCCTTTGAACGGTGCAATTGGGTTAGTAGGATTTAGTGTTGTTAGGACACGTTTTGACCGTATTGGGTGCTTGGTGCCCAATCGCTAATTTCTTGCTAATAAGTAATCCTCGCATTTTTATGTCTCCTTATTGTTATCATTTTTATTTCTATTATTTTCTTTCTATGTTTAGATGCTAGAATAGAGGCTGAAGAGGTAGGTGCGGTTCCCGTGGGGACTTCTTCTTCTTCTTCTTCTCCTCCTCCGCCTTCTTCTTCGCCTTCGGCTTCGCCTTCGCCTTGGTCTTCGTCTTCGTCTTCGTCTCGTCCCCTCTTTTGCCAAGAGGGGCGACATTGTCTGGCCTCGCCGTCACTTCGCGCGTTCTTCGGTTAAGATTGACTTGCTGTAAATAAGTTGTTGTTGCTGTTGTGACCGTTGGGAGGTTTTGTTTTCCCACTGCGAGGCCTACTCGCGTACATATTTCACTGTATAATGGTTGGGGCGAGAAATGGCGACTATTTTGGCAATTCGTCAATTACTTTGTTAGCCCTTTGAACGGTGCAATTGGGTTAGTAGGATTTAGTGTTGTTAGGACACGTTTTGACCGTATTGGGTGCTTGGTGCCCAATCGCTAATTTCTTGCTAATAAGTAATCCTCGCATTTTTATGTCTCCTTATTGTTATCATTTTTATTTCTATTATTTTCTTTCTATGTTTAGATGCTAGAATAGAGGCTGAAGAGGTAGGTGCGGTTCCCGTGGGGACTTCTTCTTCTTCTTCTTCTCCTCCTCCGCCTTCTTCTTCGCCTTCGGCTTCGCCTTCGCCTTGGTCTTCGTCTTCGTCTTCGTCTCGTCTCCCTCTTTTGCCAAGAGGGGCGACATTGTCTGGCCTCGCCGTCACTTCGCGCGTTCTTCGGTTAAGATTGACTTGCTGTAAATAAGTTGTTGTTGCTGTTGTGACCGTTGGGAGGTTTTGTTTTCCCACTGCGAGGCCTACTCGCGTACATATTTCACTGTATAATGGTTGGGGCGAGAAATGGCGACTATTTGGCAATTCGTCAATTACTTTGTTAGCCCTTTGAACGGTGCAATTGGGTTAGTAGGATTTAGTGTTGTTAGGACACGTTTTGACCGTATTGGGTGCTTGGTGCCCAATCGCTAATTTCTTGCTAATAAGTAATCCTCGCATTTTTATGTCTCCTTATTGTTATCATTTTTATTTCTATTATTTTCTTTCTATGTTTAGATGCTAGAATAGAGGCTGAAGAGGTAGGTGCGGTTCCCGTGGGGACTTCTTCTTCTTCTTCTTCTTCTCCTCCTCCGCCTTCTTCTTCGCCTTCGCTTCTTCGCCTTGGTCTTCGTCTTCGTCTTCGTCTTCGTCTCCCTCTTTTGCCAAGAGGGGCGACATTGTCTGGCCTCGCCGTCACTTCGCGCGTTCTTCGGTTAAGATTGACTTGCTGTAAATAAGTTGTTGTTGCTGTTGTGACCGTTGGGAGGTTTTGTTTTCCCACTGCGAGGCCTACTCGCGTACATATTTCACTGTATAATGGTTGGGGCGAGAAATGGCGACTACTTTGGCAATTCGTCAATTACTTTGTTAGCCCTTTGAACGGTGCAATTGGGTTAGTAGGATTTAGTGTTGTTAGGACACGTTTTGACCGTATTGGGTGCTTGGTGCCCAATCGCTAATTTCTTGCTAATAAGTAATCCTCGCATTTTTATGTCTCCTTATTGTTATCATTTTTATTTCTATTATTTTCTTTCTATGTTTAGATGCTAGAATAGAGGCTGAAGAGGTAGGTGCGGTTCCCGTGGGGACTTCTTCTTCTTCTTCTTCTCCTCCTCCGCCTTCTTCTTCGCCTTCGCTTCGCCTTCGCCTTGGTCTTCGTCTTCGTCTTCGTCTCCCTCTTTTGCCAAGAGGGGCGACATTGTCTGGCCTCGCCGTCACTTCGCGCGTTCTTCGGTTAAGATTGACTTGCTGTAAATAAGTTGTTGTTGCTGTTGTGACCGTTGGGAGGTTTTGTTTTCCCACTGCGAGGCCTACTCGCGTACATATTTCACTGTATAATGGTTGGGGCGAGAAATGGCGACTATTTGGCAATTCGTCAATTACTTTGTTAGCCCTTTGAACGGTGCAATTGGGTTAGTAGGATTTAGTGTTGTTAGGACACGTTTTGACCGTATTGGGTGCTTGGTGCCCAATCGCTAATTTCTTGCTAATAAGTAATCCTCGCATTTTTATGTCTCCTTATTGTTATCATTTTTATTTCTATTATTTTCTTTCTATGTTTAGATGCTAGAATAGAGGCTGAAGAGGTAGGTGCGGTTCCCGTGGGGACTTCTTCTTCTTCTTCTTCTCCTCCTCCGCCTTCTTCTTCGCCTTCGGCTTCGCCTTCGCCTTGGTCTTCGTCTTCGTCTTCGTCTCGTCTCCCTCTTTTGCCAAGAGGGGCGACATTGTCTGGCCTCGCCGTCACTTCGCGCGTTCTTCGGTTAAGATTGACTTGCTGTAAATAAGTTGTTGTTGCTGTTGTGACCGTTGGGAGGTTTTGTTTTCCCACTGCGAGGCCTACTCGCGTACATATTTCACTGTATAATGGTTGGGGCGAGAAATGGCGACTATTTGGCAATTCGTCAATTACTTTGTTAGCCCTTTGAACGGTGCAATTGGGTTAGTAGGATTTAGTGTTGTTAGGACACGTTTTGACCGTATTGGGTGCTTGGTGCCCAATCGCTAATTTCTTGCTAATAAGTAATCCTCGCATTTTTATGTCTCCTTATTGTTATCATTTTTATTTCTATTATTTTCTTTCTATGTTTAGATGCTAGAATAGAGGCTGAAGAGGTAGGTGCGGTTCCCGTGGGGACTTCTTCTTCTTCTTCTTCTCCTCCTCCGCCTTCTTCTTCGCCTTCGGCTTCGCCTTCGCCTTGGTCTTCGTCTTCGTCTTCGTCTCGTCTCCCTCTTTTGCCAAGAGGGGCGACATTGTCTGGCCTCGCCGTCACTTCGCGCGTTCTTCGGTTAAGATTGACTTGCTGTAAATAAGTTGTTGTTGCTGTTGTGACCGTTGGGAGGTTTTGTTTTCCCACTGCGAGGCCTACTCGCGTACATATTTCACTGTATAATGGTTGGGGCGAGAAATGGCGACTATTTGGCAATTCGTCAATTACTTTGTTAGCCCTTTGAACGGTGCAATTGGGTTAGTAGGATTTAGTGTTGTTAGGACACGTTTTGACCGTATTGGGTGCTTGGTGCCCAATCGCTAATTTCTTGCTAATAAGTAATCCTCGCATTTTTATGTCTCCTTATTGTTATCATTTTTATTTCTATTATTTTCTTTCTATGTTTAGATGCTAGAATAGAGGCTGAAGAGGTAGGTGCGGTTCCCGTGGGGACTTCTTCTTCTTCTTCTTCTCCTCCTCCGCCTTCTTCTTCGCCTTCGGCTTCGCCTTCGCCTTGGTCTTCGTCTTCGTCTTCGTCTCGTCTCTTTTGCCAAGAGGGGCGACATTGTCTGGCCTCGCCGTCACTTCGCGCGTTCTTCGGTTAAGATTGACTTGCTGTAAATAAGTTGTTGTTGCTGTTGTGACCGTTGGGAGGTTTTGTTTTCCCACTGCGAGGCCTACTCGCGTACATATTTCACTGTATAATGGTTGGGGCGAGAAATGGCGACTATTTGGCAATTCGTCAATTACTTTGTTAGCCCTTTGAACGGTGCAATTGGGTTAGTAGGATTTAGTGTTGTTAGGACACGTTTTGACCGTATTGGGTGCTTGGTGCCCAATCGCTAATTTCTTGCTAATAAGTAATCCTCGCATTTTTATGTCTCCTTATTGTTATCATTTTTATTTCTATTATTTTCTTTCTATGTTTAGATGCTAGAATAGAGGCTGAAGAGGTAGGTGCGGTTCCCGTGGGGACTTCTTCTTCTTCTTCTTCTCCTCCTCCGCCTTCTTCTTCGCCTTCGGCTTCGCCTTCGCCTTGGTCTTCGTCTTCGTCTTCGTCTCGTCCTCTTTTGCCAAGAGGGGCGACATTGTCTGGCCTCGCCGTCACTTCGCGCGTTCTTCGGTTAAGATTGACTTGCTGTAAATAAGTTGTTGTTGCTGTTGTGACCGTTGGGAGGTTTTGTTTTCCCACTGCGAGGCCTACTCGCGTACATATTTCACTGTATAATGGTTGGGGCGAGAAATGGCGACTATTTGGCAATTCGTCAATTACTTTGTTAGCCCTTTGAACGGTGCAATTGGGTTAGTAGGATTTAGTGTTGTTAGGACACGTTTTGACCGTATTGGGTGCTTGGTGCCCAATCGCTAATTTCTTGCTAATAAGTAATCCTCGCATTTTTATGTCTCCTTATTGTTATCATTTTTATTTCTATTATTTTCTTTCTATGTTTAGATGCTAGAATAGAGGCTGAAGAGGTAGGTGCGGTTCCCGTGGGGACTTCTTCTTCTTCTTCTTCTCTCTCCTCCGCCTTCTTCTTCGCCTTCGGCTTCGCCTTCGCCTTGGTCTTCGTCTTCGTCTTCGTCTCCCTCTTTTGCCAAGAGGGGCGACATTGTCTGGCCTCGCCGTCACTTCGCGCGTTCTTCGGTTAAGATTGACTTGCTGTAAATAAGTTGTTGTTGCTGTTGTGACCGTTGGGAGGTTTTGTTTTCCCACTGCGAGGCCTACTCGCGTACATATTTCACTGTATAATGGTTGGGGCGAGAAATGGCGACTATTTGGCAATTCGTCAATTACTTTGTTAGCCCTTTGAACGGTGCAATTGGGTTAGTAGGATTTAGTGTTGTTAGGACACGTTTTGACCGTATTGGGTGCTTGGTGCCCAATCGCTAATTTCTTGCTAATAAGTAATCCTCGCATTTTTATGTCTCCTTATTGTTATCATTTTTATTTCTATTATTTTCTTTCTATGTTTAGATGCTAGAATAGAGGCTGAAGAGGTAGGTGCGGTTCCCGTGGGGACTTCTTCTTCTTCTTCTTCTCCTCCTCCGCCTTCTTCTTCGCCTTCGGCTTCGCCTTCGCCTTGGTCTTCGTCTTCGTCTTCGTCTCGTCTCCCTCTTTTGCCAAGAGGGGCGACATTGTCTGGCCTCGCCGTCACTTCGCGCGTTCTTCGGTTAAGATTGACTTGCTGTAAATAAGTTGTTGTTGCTGTTGTGACCGTTGGGAGGTTTTGTTTTCCCACTGCGAGGCCTACTCGCGTACATATTTCACTGTATAATGGTTGGGGCGAGAAATGGCGACTATTTTGGCAATTCGTCAATTACTTTGTTAGCCCTTTGAACGGTGCAATTGGGTTAGTAGGATTTAGTGTTGTTAGGACACGTTTTGACCGTATTGGGTGCTTGGTGCCCAATCGCTAATTTCTTGCTAATAAGTAATCCTCGCATTTTTATGTCTCCTTATTGTTATCATTTTTATTTCTATTATTTTCTTTCTATGTTTAGATGCTAGAATAGAGGCTGAAGAGGTAGGTGCGGTTCCCGTGGGGACTTCTTCTTCTTCTTCTTCTTCTCCTCCGCCTTCTTCTTCGCCTTCGGCTTCGCCTTCGCCTTGGTCTTCGTCTTCGTCTTCGTCTCGTCCCTCTTTTGCCAAGAGGGGCGACATTGTCTGGCCTCGCCGTCACTTCGCGCGTTCTTCGGTTAAGATTGACTTGCTGTAAATAAGTTGTTGTTGCTGTTGTGACCGTTGGGAGGTTTTGTTTTCCCACTGCGAGGCCTACTCGCGTACATATTTCACTGTATAATGGTTGGGGCGAGAAATGGCGACTATTTTGGCAATTCGTCAATTACTTTGTTAGCCCTTTGAACGGTGCAATTGGGTTAGTAGGATTTAGTGTTGTTAGGACACGTTTTGACCGTATTGGGTGCTTGGTGCCCAATCGCTAATTTCTTGCTAATAAGTAATCCTCGCATTTTTATGTCTCCTTATTGTTATCATTTTTATTTCTATTATTTTCTTTCTATGTTTAGATGCTAGAATAGAGGCTGAAGAGGTAGGTGCGGTTCCCGTGGGGACTTCTTCTTCTTCTTCTTCTTCTCTCCTCCTCCGCCTTCTTCTTCGCCTTCGCTTCGCCTTCGCCTTGGTCTTCGTCTTCGTCTTCGTCTCGTCTCCCTCTTTTGCCAAGAGGGGCGACATTGTCTGGCCTCGCCGTCACTTCGCGCGTTCTTCGGTTAAGATTGACTTGCTGTAAATAAGTTGTTGTTGCTGTTGTGACCGTTGGGAGGTTTTGTTTTCCCACTGCGAGGCCTACTCGCGTACATATTTCACTGTATAATGGTTGGGGCGAGAAATGGCGACTATTTTGGCAATTCGTCAATTACTTTGTTAGCCCTTTGAACGGTGCAATTGGGTTAGTAGGATTTAGTGTTGTTAGGACACGTTTTGACCGTATTGGGTGCTTGGTGCCCAATCGCTAATTTCTTGCTAATAAGTAATCCTCGCATTTTTATGTCTCCTTATTGTTATCATTTTTATTTCTATTATTTTCTTTCTATGTTTAGATGCTAGAATAGAGGCTGAAGAGGTAGGTGCGGTTCCCGTGGGGACTTCTTCTTCTTCTTCTTCTTCTTCTCCTCCTCCGCCTTCTTCTTCGCCTTCGGCTTCGCCTTCGCCTTGGTCTTCGTCTTCGTCTTCGTCTCCCTCTTTTGCCAAGAGGGGCGACATTGTCTGGCCTCGCCGTCACTTCGCGCGTTCTTCGGTTAAGATTGACTTGCTGTAAATAAGTTGTTGTTGCTGTTGTGACCGTTGGGAGGTTTTGTTTTCCCACTGCGAGGCCTACTCGCGTACATATTTCACTGTATAATGGTTGGGGCGAGAAATGGCGACTATTTGGCAATTCGTCAATTACTTTGTTAGCCCTTTGAACGGTGCAATTGGGTTAGTAGGATTTAGTGTTGTTAGGACACGTTTTGACCGTATTGGGTGCTTGGTGCCCAATCGCTAATTTCTTGCTAATAAGTAATCCTCGCATTTTTATGTCTCCTTATTGTTATCATTTTTATTTCTATTATTTTCTTTCTATGTTTAGATGCTAGAATAGAGGCTGAAGAGGTAGGTGCGGTTCCCGTGGGGACTTCTTCTTCTTCTTCTCCTCCTCCGCCTTCTTCTTCGCCTTCGGCTTCGCCTTCGCCTTGGTCTTCGTCTTCGTCTTCGTCGTCGTCTCCCTCTTTTGCCAAGAGGGGCGACATTGTCTGGCCTCGCCGTCACTTCGCGCGTTCTTCGGTTAAGATTGACTTGCTGTAAATAAGTTGTTGTTGCTGTTGTGACCGTTGGGAGGTTTTGTTTTCCCACTGCGAGGCCTACTCGCGTACATATTTCACTGTATAATGGTTGGGGCGAGAAATGGCGACTATTTGGCAATTCGTCAATTACTTTGTTAGCCCTTTGAACGGTGCAATTGGGTTAGTAGGATTTAGTGTTGTTAGGACACGTTTTGACCGTATTGGGTGCTTGGTGCCCAATCGCTAATTTCTTGCTAATAAGTAATCCTCGCATTTTTATGTCTCCTTATTGTTATCATTTTATTTCTATTATTTTCTTTCTATGTTTAGATGCTAGAATAGAGGCTGAAGAGGTAGGTGCGGTTCCCGTGGGGACTTCTTCTTCTTCTTCTTCTTCTCCTCCTCCGCCTTCTTCTTCGCCTTCGCTTCGCTTCGCCTTGGTCTTCGTCTTCGTCTTCGTCTCGTCTCCCTCTTTTGCCAAGAGGGGCGACATTGTCTGGCCTCGCCGTCACTTCGCGCGTTCTTCGGTTAAGATTGACTTGCTGTAAATAAGTTGTTGTTGCTGTTGTGACCGTTGGGAGGTTTTGTTTTCCCACTGCGAGGCCTACTCGCGTACATATTTCACTGTATAATGGTTGGGGCGAGAAATGGCGACTATTTTGGCAATTCGTCAATTACTTTGTTAGCCCTTTGAACGGTGCAATTGGGTTAGTAGGATTTAGTGTTGTTAGGACACGTTTTGACCGTATTGGGTGCTTGGTGCCCAATCGCTAATTTCTTGCTAATAAGTAATCCTCGCATTTTTATGTCTCCTTATTGTTATCATTTTATTTCTATTATTTTCTTTCTATGTTTAGATGCTAGAATAGAGGCTGAAGAGGTAGGTGCGGTTCCCGTGGGGACTTCTTCTTCTTCTTCTTCTTCTCCTCCTCCGCCTTCTTCTTCGCCTTCGCTTCGCTTCGCCTTGGTCTTCGTCTTCGTCTTCGTCTCGTCTCCCTCTTTTGCCAAGAGGGGCGACATTGTCTGGCCTCGCCGTCACTTCGCGCGTTCTTCGGTTAAGATTGACTTGCTGTAAATAAGTTGTTGTTGCTGTTGTGACCGTTGGGAGGTTTGTTTTCCCACTGCGAGGCCTACTCGCGTACATATTTCACTGTATAATGGTTGGGGCGAGAAATGGCGACTATTTTGGCAATTCGTCAATTACTTTGTTAGCCCTTTGAACGGTGCAATTGGGTTAGTAGGATTTAGTGTTGTTAGGACACGTTTTGACCGTATTGGGTGCTTGGTGCCCAATCGCTAATTTCTTGCTAATAAGTAATCCTCGCATTTTTATGTCTCCTTATTGTTATCATTTTTATTTCTATTATTTTCTTTCTATGTTTAGATGCTAGAATAGAGGCTGAAGAGGTAGGTGCGGTTCCCGTGGGGACTTCTTCTTCTTCTTCTTCTTCTTCTCCTCCTCCGCCTTCTTCTTCGCCTTCGGCTTCGCCTTCGCCTTGGTCTTCGTCTTCGTCTTCGTCGTCGTCTCCCTCTTTTGCCAAGAGGGGCGACATTGTCTGGCCTCGCCGTCACTTCGCGCGTTCTTCGGTTAAGATTGACTTGCTGTAAATAAGTTGTTGTTGCTGTTGTGACCGTTGGGAGGTTTTGTTTTCCCACTGCGAGGCCTACTCGCGTACATATTTCACTGTATAATGGTTGGGGCGAGAAATGGCGACTATTTTGGCAATTCGTCAATTACTTTGTTAGCCCTTTGAACGGTGCAATTGGGTTAGTAGGATTTAGTGTTGTTAGGACACGTTTTGACCGTATTGGGTGCTTGGTGCCCAATCGCTAATTTCTTGCTAATAAGTAATCCTCGCATTTTTATGTCTCCTTATTGTTATCATTTTTATTTCTATTATTTTCTTTCTATGTTTAGATGCTAGAATAGAGGCTGAAGAGGTAGGTGCGGTTCCCGTGGGGACTTCTTCTTCTTCTCCTCCTCCGCCTTCTTCTTCGCCTTCGGCTTCGCCTTCGCCTTGGTCTTCGTCTTCGTCTTCGTCGTCGTCTCCCTCTTTTGCCAAGAGGGGCGACATTGTCTGGCCTCGCCGTCACTTCGCGCGTTCTTCGGTTAAGATTGACTTGCTGTAAATAAGTTGTTGTTGCTGTTGTGACCGTTGGGAGGTTTTGTTTTCCCACTGCGAGGCCTACTCGCGTACATATTTCACTGTATAATGGTTGGGGCGAGAAATGGCGACTATTTTGGCAATTCGTCAATTACTTTGTTAGCCCTTTGAACGGTGCAATTGGGTTAGTAGGATTTAGTGTTGTTAGGACACGTTTTGACCGTATTGGGTGCTTGGTGCCCAATCGCTAATTTCTTGCTAATAAGTAATCCTCGCATTTTTATGTCTCCTTATTGTTATCATTTTTATTTCTATTATTTTCTTTCTATGTTTAGATGCTAGAATAGAGGCTGAAGAGGTAGGTGCGGTTCCCGTGGGGACTTCTTCTTCCTCTTCTTCTTCTTCTCCTCCTCCGCCTTCTTCTTCGCCTTCGGCTTCGCCTTCGCCTTGGTCTTCGTCTTCGTCTTCGTCTTCGTCTCCCTCTTTTGCCAAGAGGGGCGACATTGTCTGGCCTCGCCGTCACTTCGCGCGTTCTTCGGTTAAGATTGACTTGCTGTAAATAAGTTGTTGTTGCTGTTGTGACCGTTGGGAGGTTTTGTTTTCCCACTGCGAGGCCTACTCGCGTACATATTTCACTGTATAATGGTTGGGGCGAGAAATGGCGACTATTTTGGCAATTCGTCAATTACTTTGTTAGCCCTTTGAACGGTGCAATTGGGTTAGTAGGATTTAGTGTTGTTAGGACACGTTTTGACCGTATTGGGTGCTTGGTGCCCAATCGCTAATTTCTTGCTAATAAGTAATCCTCGCATTTTTATGTCTCCTTATTGTTATCATTTTTATTTCTATTATTTTCTTTCTATGTTTAGATGCTAGAATAGAGGCTGAAGAGGTAGGTGCGGTTCCCGTGGGGACTTCTTCTTCTTCTTCCTCCTCCGCCTTCTTCTTCGCCTTCGGCTTCGCCTTCGCCTTGGTCTTCGTCTTCGTCTTCGTCGTCGTCTCCCTCTTTTGCCAAGAGGGGCGACATTGTCTGGCCTCGCCGTCACTTCGCGCGTTCTTCGGTTAAGATTGACTTGCTGTAAATAAGTTGTTGTTGCTGTTGTGACCGTTGGGAGGTTTTGTTTTCCCACTGCGAGGCCTACTCGCGTACATATTTCACTGTATAATGGTTGGGGCGAGAAATGGCGACTACTTTGGCAATTCGTCAATTACTTTGTTAGCCCTTTGAACGGTGCAATTGGGTTAGTAGGATTTAGTGTTGTTAGGACACGTTTTGACCGTATTGGGTGCTTGGTGCCCAGTCGCTAATTTCTTGCTAATAAGTAATCCTCGCATTTTTATGTCTCCTTATTGTTGTCATTTTTATTTCTATTATTTTCTTTCTATGTTTAGATGCTAGAATAGAGGCTGAAGAGGTAGGTGCGGTTCCCGTGGGGACTTCTTCTTCTCCTCCTCCGCCTTCTTCTTCGCCTTCGGCTTCGCTATGTACACTACACTGTACCCCAATTTCCAGTCTTTATTCTGAGTTCCATAGCTCCACTATTCGACTCGGCAACCCCTATACCCAAATGACAGCCAGTCGGTCAACACATTAAGTGGTCAACAATCCGCCTTGTAGTGTGGTGGCCCTAAAGAGGGCCGTTGTCACGTTCATAGTTGCAGGAGACTCAGCAAATTAGTCAGACCATCAGTGAGACACTTGGCCGGCCAACTCCTTGCTGTTCACCACCTTCCCCAACTTCCTCTTTGGAAATAGTACCGCCTGAATGTTGGGCAGCACACCACCCCACGCGATGGTCACACCAGCCAACAACTTGCTCAACTCCTCATTGCAGCGGATAGCCGACTGCAAGTGACGGGGCATGATACGCGTCTTCTTGGCGTCGCGCGCAGCATCGCCCGCCAACTCCAACACCTCGGTAGCCAGGTATTCGAGCACAGCAGCCAGGTAGACTGGTGCCCCAGCACCCACATGCTTTGCGTAGTTTCCACGACGCAGTAGATTGTGCACTCGGCTAACCGGAAACTGCAGGCCTGCCCGCTCCGACCTCGTCTTTACTTTGGCCCGTAATTTGCCTCCATTGCCTCCGCCACTCATTCTGCTCTCCTATTCTCTCCTTGTCAATACAAATGAGCCCAACCGATTGTAGCGTGATTCCGTCGCAAGACAGACTACTTCCACCCTGTAAACTACACCCATCACACTAGAGTGCGATTTATACTAGCTACAGAGCAGCCTGACCACACCTCATTGGTTAGCCAACGCCAACTTCCACTGCTATTGGTTGTTTACTAACCATCCCTTATCGAGGGAATTGAAACAGTTACAGGGTGGGTACAGGGCCCCCTAGTGAACAGGGCACGTTGGTCATACCTACCCCTGTCTCCTTTTTCTGCACTGTTGACTGGCTTACCTTCGTCTCCTCTTCTTGCTGCATTGTTGGCTATCGTAGGATGCCATGCTTTTGTTGTTTCTGGTAAAGCCCTAGTGGCGAAAGAAGTCATCACTAGAGCCTATGTTTTGTGTCAGACTCCAACTTCTCCATAGGCATTTGTTGAAGTCGGAAAGTGTGAAATGTTGTAATGCAGCTAGAGAATCACCTTTGAACATAAAGTAGGGCACAGGGTAAGAAATGCTTTTGGTGTTCCTGGCAAAGCCCTAGTGGCTGAATGCTCACAACGATGGCTGCTGTGCCATACGCCACAAGGCGGAAGTGGAAGCACCACAACTAGGATTGTCGCTGCAGAGTTGGCATCACCGTGCAGTAATGTGCTTAAGACAGATTGTGAATACGAGGGAGCAGTAACGAGTTGTGGCTTGGTGCGATGGTGGGACATTGGAGCTACCGCTACCACAATTACTACAACATCACCACTGCAGTCGAGGCGATGAAGGCGTCGAGGTGGTCGTTGTGTGAGTCGTCCCAATGCTTAATGCAAAACAGAATTGCATCCATGCATAAGTGCATTGTACCCTAGCGAGTTCCTCTTGCTCCTTCTCCCCCTCCTCCTCCTCCTCCTCCTCCTCCTCCGATCAAACGACTGTTCTTGGAACAGACTGCTAGATGCTTTGGTTTTTCATTAAGGAGTGGATAGCCTACGATTGCCTAAGAACTACCCCGCTTTTGCTGTTGTTGATGTTCTGGTTGTTTGAGGGAGGGTGCTATCGTGTACCAGACGCGTGTTCGAGGTGTTTTTGGTGACAAATAGGAGAGTAATGCCTGGCTCGCCTAGTTCACCAATGAGGCTGTTTGTGCTACCGCGCTCTGTCGACTGTCGCTACGGTTTGTTTGGGTGCCTTTGCCAACCCTCTCCAGTGACTGAGGCATCGCATTCAAATAGTTTTTCTTAGGATGTGCAGTGTCGCTTGTTGCTGCGCTTGTTGCATTTAAAGGGCACAACTGACTCACGCACACCTAACACCTGCACTGTGGTAGGCGAAATCCCTTCTTCCTTATTTCTCTCCCTTTCACTCTCCCCTCCCTCCCCACCGATGAGCTGCGCACCTACCTGCTTATTCAACTATCTATTATACACCGACCGCCTGTCTTGCGATCCGTCCATCCACCTCGGTACTACCTCTCCTTCTCCCTCTCTCCCTCCCTCTCCATCCGTCTTCTTCGTCTACTTTGCCTTAGCGGGTGTAAAAGATGTGTTCACGGAAATGTGTGCGCCATCCTCTAGTCTACTGCCTCCACGCCCATTCTCGTGTGCCCGATTAGCTCAAATTTGTGGCATCCCAAAATGGACACTTCTTTGACCCTCCTTCCCTCACTCACACCATCCCAACCTCCCTAACTGCCCTCGTGGCCAGTGTCTAGCGCCCACCTCCGCTGCTGCTGCTGCGGCCACCCAAAGCATCCCAGCAGTTATGAGTTTGTCGTTCATGGTTAGAAATGTAGCGATTCTTGTCTACTTCACCTCCTCCTCCTCCCTCGGCGGTCTCACCGCCTGCACCCCAGTCACATGATGGTGTCTCAACGGTCTTTGTCTTTAAGTCTGTCTAGCTGCCTCACTCAGTAGTGATGGCCCGATCGCTAAATAAGCCAACGACTCAATCCTGCCTCAGCACTTGCAAATTCCAGCTGCCCTCCATCGCGGTTATTTCCTTAACTCCAAGCAGTGCTTTTGCTGAGGCCGATGTGGTGATAAGAAATAAAAGACCGTGCGTACCAACAAAAAGATGTCCCGATCAGGGCAACAGCAACCATATCGTAGATATTTAAATTAGTGTGAGTCGAGGCTAGGTAGATACCACTTAGTGGTAACATTTGGAATCAGAAGGCCTTTGTCAGCCTCCCGAGCACTGACTGCACCCATGCCTCCTTCTGCCAAAGGATTGCCTCATTCGCAAAGATGAGTGGCATTGGTGGTGGACATGACTGTGACGAGAGGCTCCACACTATCCCATTGCCATGTGTTGACTACAGTCACGAAGTGCCCTTCTCTGCAGGGCAAGCAATACATCTCTCGCCCCACTGGCCACCATGCCGACGGCGCACACAAACGCACAACTTCCACTGGACGTGCACTCCTCCTGGCATAGTTCAGTTCTCCTGTAGACTGACGACGACGTCACGTTGTTTGGGATGGGTAGGTGAGAAGCTGACATGGTTTGCTAACCCACGTGGCCGAAGAGTCGAAGAGTCCCAACGCCAACAATCACTGCCACCTCAGCCGCTATCGCTCCAAATAGCACGCCTCTTAGGACAGCCGCCTTCGTGGCCCGCAAAACAGCTTCCGACTTCTCTCACCCCCTGACAACGCCTCTGTCTCCGCCCTTCTCGCTTTCTGCGACACTGTGCCAACTTCTCCTTCAAAACAACCTGTAGATTCCAAACCAGCTAGTACAGTGGTGGGTTCGAAGATGCTATGTGCTTGCTGCCACGTTTTGGAATTGAAAATTCGTATCAGTTGTTGTTTCAGCCCAAAAGATAGCACACAGTGCGCCACTCAGTCCATTTGTGTCAAATTTATCATCCAATTTGTCATTGTGACAGCTCTAGGGGTTGTTTGTATCCGCCTTGGGCAGCTTCAGCGTCTCAAGTGGAACTGAATTGACTGTTTGGGAAATGGCTTGCATGAAGTTAGTTTGTCACAGCCGTGGTCATAATCTTGTCCGGGTGTTAGTGATTGCTAAAATCAGCCTTCCATGATCAAATGAAAAAGGAAAGCTGTGTTGAGTGCAACTCGATCGCAAAAGCACGGCCATAAACCTGACCCTCATTACAACTCCAACCGCTGTTTGAGGATGCGCCAACCAGTGCGCTTGAAAGTGCCCACTTCCATGGACCCTGCAGCCCATCGTCGTCATTGCTATCGGCATCGCGTCTGCTTGCGGCCATGTTGCCAAGTGTATCGTCAGTGCGACGTTGAAGTTGTCCTTTAGTTAGGCGTTAGTTGGAGTCGTCCATTCGTGCATTCCTTGCTAAAAGACACACCTCTGCGTTGCAGGTGGTCGTAACTGTTTGTTTACATTGAATGTAGAGTCTAGAGTGGTATCTGATATCGAGTAGTACAAACGGTGTGCCTCCCAAGTCCAACTCATTATGGAGCAGGAAGGACACAAACCACTGCGCTTTAGCAGCACTGCCAGTAGGCAGGTCGCATTAGCGAAGCTCCTTTCTCCAGCAGAACTGTGATGCCAAGCGATTTGCCCACTCACTTGAATTGAGGACCTCTGGTCTTTCCGGCATCAACACACTAAGCCAGCTCACAAACTTCGTGATGATTCTGCACTGTAATGACATTAATGGGTGACTGCACCCTAACTCGCGTACCCGCTTCCTCCACGTAGCAGCTGCAATTAAGTGAGCTTCCTTTTTCCTTATCCTGCTTCCTCCAATTAGAGGGATTTTCACACCGCTTCCCACAGAATTGAGAATGGCTATTTCGATAGTGAGCTTAAGGACTTCATAGCGGCTTAGTTGGCAGTGATTGTTGGCGTAGGGACGACAGTTAGTGGACTGTGAGAGGTGTTTGCCGGCTCCGCCTACCACCAGGCTAGGAGGACCTGTGGAATAAACTTTCGGCTACGTGGGTCCGCAAACTATATCAGCTTCTCTCACCTACCCATCCCAAACAACGTGACGCCGTCGTCAGTCTACTGGAGAACTGAACTATGCCAGGAGGAGTGTACGTCCAGTGGAAGTTGTGCGTTTATGTGCGCTGTCGGCATGGTGGCCAGTGGGGGAGAGGTATTTCTTGCCCTGCAGAAAAGGGCACTTCGTGGTTGTCGTTAACATTATTGCCACTTATGGTTGGGAATGAGGCAACCCTTTGGCAGAAGGAGGCATGGGTGCAGTCAGTGCTCGGGAGGCTGACAGAGGCCTTCTGATTCCAAATGTTACCACTAAGTGGTACCTACCCAACCTCGACTCGCACTAATTTAACCACCCATAATGCGGTTGCTGTTGCCCTGATTGGGACTTCTTTTTGTTGTTACGCAGGGTCTTTTATTTCTTATCACCACATCGGCCTCTAGCAAAACTACTGCTTGGAGTTAAGGAAATCACTGTGATGAAAGGCGACTGGAGTTTGCAAGTGCTGAGGCAGGATTGAGACGTTGGTTTATTTAGACGATAGGGCCACCACTACTGGGTGAGGCTACTGGAAAAAATTAAACATAAAGACAGTGGAGACACCATCATGTGACTGGGCTGCTCGCGGTGAGACTACCGGGGGAGGAGGAGGATACGAAGGCATGCCTATCAACAATGCTGAATAGGAAACAGGGGTTGGTTGACCACTTACCCACCGACTCAGAAATGACAAGGCACTCGATATGAGGGCTAGGCGTGGAGGCGATAGATGTCAAACTATTATTTTTTGTGCGTGCAGAGTAGTCGAAAAAAACACAAGTGGAAATGGAGGAGAAGGAGGTGGAGGAGGAGGAGGAGGAGGAGAAGGCGGCGGAGATGACGGTACGCTAATCAACCCTGCTGAATATGAGACAGAGGTTGGTTGACCAACGTTTATTGTTCATTTGGCTGCACTGTACCTACACTGCGGCTCTTTTAATTCCCCAATAAGGCCACCCATCAACCGACACAGTGACGACAGCGTCCCGTGTCAATCGATATGGGGACCAGGTATGGAGGCGAAGGACATCAAACTAATGGTGTTGTGTGCGTGCAGAGCAGCCGCGAAAACAAGTGGAAATGGAGGAGGAGGAGGAGGAGGAGGAGAAGTGATCAGGAAACGCTACATTTCTTGCCATGAACGACAAATTCATAACTGCTGGAATGCTTTGGGTGACCGCAGCAGCAGCAGATGTGGACGCTAGACACTGGCCACGAGGGCAGTTAGGGAGGTTGGGATGGTGGGAGGGATGGAGGGATGGAGGGAAGGAGGGAAGAAGGGTTAGAGAGATGTCCAGTTTAGGATGCCACAAATTTGAGCGATTCGGACTCGCGAGAATGGGCGTGGAGGCAGTAGGCTGGAGAATGGCGCATACATTTCCGTGAACGCATCTTTTACACCCGCTAAGGCAAAGTAGACGAAGGAGACGGATGAAGACAAAGAGGTAGCACTGAGTTGGATGGACGGATCGCGATACATTAGACACTCTCCATCTTACGGAAAGCTAAATGAATGGGATGTCCCATTCACTGGAGACAGTTGTCGAAGGCACCGAAACAAACCGTAGCGACAGTCGATTTAGTATGGTAGCACAAACAGCCCCATTGCACACCTACACGAGCCAGGCATTACTCTCCTATTCATCACTAAAAACACCTCGAACACGCGTCCGGAACTCAATAGCAACCTCCTCAAAAAACTAGGACATCAACAACAATAAAAGTGAAGTAGATCGTGGGCAAACGTAGGTTAGCCTCTCCCTAACGAAAACCAAAGCATTGGGCAGTAGCACAGTCTGTTCCAAGAACAGTTGGACTGCTCCAATCGTTTGATCGGAGGAGGAGAAACTCGCTAGCTTACAGTGCAGTTATGCATGGGCGTAATTCTGCTTTGCATTAAGCATTGGGACGACTCACACAATGTCCACCCCGACGCCTTCATCGCCTTGGCTGCAGTGGTAGTGTTGTAGTAATCGTAGTAGCGGTGGCTCCACTGTTCGACCATCACACCAAGCCATAACTCCAATCCTAATTGCAGTAAAATGGAATGAAATGCACAATGCCCACAGTGATAGTAACTTCATCTCTCATTAATTGTCCTTGCAATGGTGCCTAAATTACACTGCTCTAGCATTGCAATCTGAAGCCTTGCCCTTGAGGCATAGGTCGACTACGCCAATTTCACCTCGCCTACAAATAGCCTCGGGTCACTTTGGTGATCAGTGCAATGGTTAGGAGTCCGTTGATAGAAAGGCCGAAAGTACAAAGGCAAGTGTGAGGTGTGTCCAAGTCTGTCCCACTTTTCAGAGATCATTGGAACTCACCACCTCCACATCAGCTAGACGCATTCCAAATGGAGATAGCTACAAGTACCCACTTCCCAGCCATGTGAAGCAAAACGGTGCTGAAAATCAAACTCTCCTGTCTCCTCAGCTGTCAGAGGTCAAAGGCAATGCAGCGAAGGCAAAGTGGAGTGTTTGGAATCAACTTTTATCAGACCTGTCGTCGAACACCAAACGAACTCAATTCCCCCTTGCAGAACACCTTCTTAGTGCATTGCAACCTAGCATAGAGAGCTACGCAGCCGAAAATCTCTGTGGTGGTCCATTTGGAAGTGTAATGGATGGATGTGAGGTGCTGCCCATTGTTTTGCCCAAGCGATAACCCGGTTAAATACCTCACAAACTGCACGCAGCAGGCAACCCATCGCCGATGTGCCCCAAAAGAAAGTCCCTTATAGATTGCAACGTCTTTGAGAAACACAGGTGTGTATAAACACTGACAGAGTTATCAGTAGCATAATGACTGTCACTGTTGCTGCTACTGTCGTGCTGAGCTACAGCAGGCATGCGTGCAAGAAGGCGTGTGGATTTCGCCGAGATGGAGGACTATGTAGTTGGGATCCGGTCTGCCGACAGTACCTCTACTGTTGCCACTGCCACTGCCACCGTTGTATGCTATCATTGCTTCAGCGAGGAAAATGACCTCAGTGGCCTCAAAATGGTCTTAGAGTTGTTCGTGTGGTCCGTAATGCCTACCATGCATCATCACAGGCAAGGTACGAGGAGGAGAGGGGAGAGTGTATCTAGCAACAAAAAAAAGAGGTTTAAATACAGCACTAATTCCCTTACAAGCCCTATCCGAATTAGCCAGCAACACACAGGCGATATAAATGCGTGTAGTGTCGACGTCTTGTGCTTCGATGGCAGTGTGGGGAGTTCATTTTGGGGCGCCTTCGCTGCTAGTCCCCGAACCCAAATAGTGACCAATTTAAAGCATTATTAAATGTTCTACTGGGTCGAAAAACGCCATTCACGGTAGCACAACTGCTCCATTTTGGTGGCCTATATTCTCTGTGACTCTCACGATGCGTAAAGTCGAAGCGGGAGAAAGTAGCAATCAACTCTCTACGAAAAGCCCGAATGACATAAAGTACCGGTTGCTGGTAAGTTCGTACATCACTGTGGCCACTAAGAGGGCGCGATCTTGATTTTCAAGAGGAAGCAATCTCTTCAACGAACCTAGACTTAATCATTGTTACCAATTGAAACCCAAGGGTCCAGTGCCTCCGGGGGGTGGGGCTGAGAAGTGAGTAAATGCCCACCGTTTCGTTTGACACTGCATCAACTTGTCTTCCCTTCGTCAGCCACCCTCTAATTCACACAACCCAAGCCTCAGCCCTCAACTAGGTCACCTGCTCACACATTCACTCGTCTACTGCAATCCAACCTCCGCATCTATCTCATTTGGCTCCATCTATCCAGCATGCTGCAACTCTGCATGGGCCTTTCAGCAGGTCAGGTCTTATGAGCTCAAGACTCTAACGTTGTCCAGGTGATAAGCGTGTACTTGGTGGAGAAATTTAACTTTGTGCTGGCAATGCAATAACCGCACCTTAGAGGAGGAACAGTGGACTGACACTAGGACAGCATTTGTAGTGACTCGCATCGCCAGAAGCAGAACACAAGTCTGCCAAACACTGGTGTTCAAGAGGGTAAAAGTCTACCAGCTTACTGTCGGCATGATGGAGGAGTAGCAAGAGGAGGAGGCGGGGGAACAGGAGGAGGAGGAGGGGGAGGAGGAGGAGGAGGAGGAGATGGGTAAGAGACGGTTGATGGTAAACTACAAATCGCAGTGCGCGACGCTGCATTCGCGTATGTGGAGGAGGTCTGTCTGTGTCCACCTGGAGGAGGAGGAGGAGCAAAGGTAGAACCTATGTGGGTGGTGGTAAAGCCGCATCCTGGCCCCGATTCTGTCCCGGTCCAGCCTAGCCCAGCCCAGCCCAGTCCAGCCCACGTAGCCTACTTAGGTGCAGTAAAACGCAAACGAATCAACCTGAGTGGCACATTTGGCATTCTCCTCTGGTTGGAGAGTCAAAGGTCGTGGGCACTAATCCCATTTGCGGGCAGGACGAGGAACTCCAACTAACCACATCGGTTGTCTACCAGACCAGGCGATCTTTGAATGCGCAGTGTGGCAGTTTTCATATCCGCGTTCTCTTGCAGCTCAATGATGGGTGGAGGATTGCATTAAGAATGTTCGCTCAGATACAGATGTGGTTAACGAAGGACGACTGGGCAACAAGTGGAATCAACTGTCAGCATTTGATGGGCCCGGCAATGCTAATGTTTCAATAGCTTGGCTTTAGGCTGCGTAGTCTGCGCTGTTGGAGCAAAAGGACTGATTAGTCTGTAGACGTTAGATCAGACCTACTTTGCCACTTAATATCGCAGTGATTTTAGCTTTCTGACCAAGTGTTGGCAAAAAGGCTTAAGGCATTTGTTAGGCGCAACAATCCGTTGTGCAACGGTGGAGAGGTTGCCTTCCGTGCTGATGCAATCTCACTTTGTGGGGAAGAGGAGGCAATAAGTGAGATGAGGCTACAAAGGGAAAGAATTTATGAGGACAGTAACAGGCTGAAAAGTCGCACATGCGGAGATTCGTGTGTACTGAATGAGGAAATGCACCGAACTGAGCCACAGGCGAAATCGCAAACCACCTGTCCGTCGGCGCTGAAACCGGAGAAGTCTAGCTCAATGCGTTCTCCATCACACCTCCGAGTAATGCCATCACAACCTCAGTGCGAACTCAGATAAGGGAGTTCGGACGCCACATTTATGCTCCGTTGAAAATGGCCCCCGATGACGGCTTAGGGCGTTGAGAAGAAGTCAGGGAGCCCAGGTGGTCTCTGTCACTAACATTGAAGCAACCAACAAAGCATTCCTTTTACCGAAAGACTTGCATGAGTTCAGTTGACTGTGAGACCGGTTGGACGAGCAATGTTGTGAGCGTGCGAAAACATCGCAATCAACGTTTGCGGATAGGGTCGTTTGTTAGAGCAAGCACAACTACTCCTGATGGCAACGCACGATTCGCCGATATACCGACCAGCACACTACCTCCGTCCTGAGAACTTGAGCACCTTGAACAACTAATCATTGGAAATAGAGTCTGTGGTCTCAGCAATGGACAGCAAAGTCCATGCACCACCCGAGTATTCACTCACTAGCACCACCTCGCAGTTCGTCGAACTATCAGAAAAGCCAGTCACTCTGCACACTGATTAAATCAGAGCATTTCTAGTCCATTGCGAATTTCACTGCTGCACTTGATGCAATTCCCATGTGAGCCGATTGGGATAGTGGCGAACCCCACGAAGGTTATTCCCTAACCGTCATTGTCAACACAATTAACCTGTTGAATGCACTCCTTACAAGAGGAAGCATTCCAAGACTGCAGAGCAATTGCCACGCATTGAGGAGGACCCATGGACATTGCTGCATCAATGCTGGCAATTTCGAAGGCAAGCAAAACACTTGGTCTAGACCAGCCTGAACGTCGAGATGGATCATTTTTGCTGCGTCCTAAACCAAGTCTTCGTGCTTCAATGGAGGGCAATGAAATTAACGCACCGAAAGTAGCGAAATTATTAGCCTCCACGTATTCTCCCTCAGGAGGAGGGAGAGAAGGAGCAAGAGGAACTCGCTAGGGTACAATGCACTTATGCATGGATGCAATTCTGTTTTGCATTAAGCATTGGGACGACTCACACAACGACCACCTCGACGCCTTCATCGCCTCGACTGCAGTGGTGATGTTGTAGTAATTGTGGTAGCGGTAGCTCCAATGTCCCACCATCGCACCAAGCCACAACTCGTTACTGCTCCCTCGTATTCACAATCTGTCTTAAGCACATTACTGCACGGTGATGCCAACTCTGCAGCGACAATCCTAGTTGTGGTGCTTCCACTTCCGCCTTGTGGCGTATGGCACAGCAGCCATCGTTGTGAGCATTCAGCCACTAGGGCTTTGCCAGGAACACCAAAAGCATTTCTTACCCTGTGCCCTACTTTATGTTCAAAGGTGATTCTCTAGCTGCATTACAACATTTCACACTTTCCGACTTCAACAAATGCCTATGGAGAAGTTGGAGTCTGACACAAAACATAGGCTCTAGTGATGACTTCTTTCGCCACTAGGGCTTTACCAGAAACAACAAAAGCATGGCATCCTACGATAGCCAACAATGCAGCAAGAAGAGGAGACGAAGGTAAGCCAGTCAACAGTGCAGAAAAAGGAGACAGGGGTAGGTATGACCAACGTGCCCTGTTCACTAGGGGGCCCTGTACCCACCCTGTAACTGTTTCAATTCCCTCGATAAGGGATGGTTAGTAAACAACCAATAGCAGTGGAAGTTGGCGTTGGCTAACCAATGAGGTGTGGTCAGGCTGCTCTGTAGCTAGTATAAATCGCACTCTAGTGTGATGGGTGTAGTTTACAGGGTGGAAGTAGTCTGTCTTGCGACGGAATCACGCTACAATCGGTTGGGCTCATTTGTATTGACAAGGAGAGAATAGGAGAGCAGAATGAGTGGCGGAGGCAATGGAGGCAAATTACGGGCCAAAGTAAAGACGAGGTCGGAGCGGACAGGCCTGCAGTTTCCGGTTAGCCGAGTGCACAATCTACTGCGTCGTGGAAACTACGCAAAGCATGTGGGTGCTGGGGCACCAGTCTACCTGGCTGCTGTGCTCGAATACCTGGCTACCGAGGTGTTGGAGTTGGCGGGCGATGCTGCGCGCGACGCCAAGAAGACGCGTATCATGCCCCGTCACTTGCAGTCGGCTATCCGCTGCAATGAGGAGTTGAGCAAGTTGTTGGCTGGTGTGACCATCGCGTGGGGTGGTGTGCTGCCCAACATTCAGGCGGTACTATTTCCAAAGAGGAAGTTGGGGAAGGTGGTGAACAGCAAGGAGTTGGCCGGCCAAGTGTCTCACTGATGGTCTGACTAATTTGCTGAGTCTCCTGCAACTATGAACGTGACAACGGCCCTCTTTAGGGCCACCACACTACAAGGCGGATTGTTGACCACTTAATGTGTTGACCGACTGGCTGTCATTTGGGTATAGGGGTTGCCGAGTCGAATAGTGGAGCTATGGAACTCAGAATAAAGACTGGAAATTGGGGTACAGTGTAGTGTACATAGCGAAGCCGAAGGCGAAGAAGAAGGCGGAGGAGGAGAAGAAGAAGTCCCCACGGGAACCGCACCTACCTCTTCAGCCTCTATTCTAGCATCTAAACATAGAAAGAAAATAATAGAAATAAAAATGACAACAATAAGGAGACATAAAAATGCGAGGATTACTTATTAGCAAGAAATTAGCGATTGGGCACCAAGCACCCAATACGGTCAAAACGTGTCCTAACAACACTAAATCCTACTAACCCAATTGCACCGTTCAAAGGGCTAACAAAGTAATTGACGAATTGCCAAAGTAGTCGCCATTTCTCGCCCCAACCATTATACAGTGAAATATGTACGCGAGTAGGCCTCGCAGTGGGAAAACAAAACCTCCCAACGGTCACAACAGCAACAACAACTTATTTACAGCAAGTCAATCTTAACCGAAGAACGCGCGAAGTGACGGCGAGGCCAGACAATGTCGCCCCTCTTGGCAAAAGAGGGAGACGAAGACGAAGACGAAGACCAAGGCGAAGCCGAAGGCGAAGGCGAAGAAGAAGGCGGAGGAGAAGAAGAAGAAGAAGAAGAAGAAGAAGTCCCCACGGGAACCGCACCTACCTCTTCAGCCTCTATTCTAGCATCTAAACATAGAAAGAAAATAATAGAAATAAAAATGATAACAATAAGGAGACATAAAAATGCGAGGATTACTTATTAGCAAGAAATTAGCGATTGGGCACCAAGCACCCAATACGGTCAAAACGTGTCCTAACAACACTAAATCCTACTAACCCAATTGCACCGTTCAAAGGGCTAACAAAGTAATTGACGAATTGCCAAAGTAGTCGCCATTTCTCGCCCCAACCATTATACAGTGAAATATGTACGCGAGTAGGCCTCGCAGTGGGAAAACAAAACCTCCCAACGGTCACAACAGCAACAACAACTTATTTACAGCAAGTCAATCTTAACCGAAGAACGCGCGAAGTGACGGCGAGGCCAGACAATGTCGCCCCTCTTGGCAAAAGAGGGAGACGAAGACGAAGACGAAGACGAAGACCAAGGCGAAGGCGAAGCCGAAGGCGAAGAAGAAGGCGGAGGAGGAGAAGAAGAAGAAGAAGAAGAAGAAGTCCCCACGGGAACCGCACCTACCTCTTCAGCCTCTATTCTAGCATCTAAACATAGAAAGAAAATAATAGAAATAAAAATGATAACAATAAGGAGACATAAAAATGCGAGGATTACTTATTAGCAAGAAATTAGCGATTGGGCACCAAGCACCCAATACGGTCAAAACGTGTCCTAACAACACTAAATCCTACTAACCCAATTGCACCGTTCAAAGGGCTAACAAAGTAATTGACGAATTGCCAAAATAGTCGCCATTTCTCGCCCCAACCATTATACAGTGAAATATGTACGCGAGTAGGCCTCGCAGTGGGAAAACAAACCTCCCAACGGTCACAACAGCAACAACAACTTATTTACAGCAAGTCAATCTTAACCGAAGAACGCGCGAAGTGACGGCGAGGCCAGACAATGTCGCCCCTCTTGGCAAAAGAGGGAGACGAAGACGAAGACGAAGACCAAGGCGAAGGCGAAGCCGAAGGCGAAGAAGAAGGCGGAGGAGGAGAGAAGAAGAAGAAGAAGAAGAAGAAGAAGTCCCCACGGGAACCGCACCTACCTCTTCAGCCTCTATTCTAGCATCTAAACATAGAAAGAAAATAATAGAAATAAAAATGATAACAATAAGGAGACATAAAAATGCGAGGATTACTTATTAGCAAGAAATTAGCGATTGGGCACCAAGCACCCAATACGGTCAAAACGTGTCCTAACAACACTAAATCCTACTAACCCAATTGCACCGTTCAAAGGGCTAACAAAGTAATTGACGAATTGCCAAAATAGTCGCCATTTCTCGCCCCAACCATTATACAGTGAAATATGTACGCGAGTAGGCCTCGCAGTGGGAAAACAAAACCTCCCAACGGTCACAACAGCAACAACAACTTATTTACAGCAAGTCAATCTTAACCGAAGAACGCGCGAAGTGACGGCGAGGCCAGACAATGTCGCCCCTCTTGGCAAAAGAGGGAGACGAAGACGAAGACGAAGACCAAGGCGAAGGCGAAGCCGAAGGCGAAGAAGAAGGCGGAGGAGGAGAAGAAGAGAGAAGAAGAAGAAGAAGAAGAAGAAGTCCCCACGGGAACCGCACCTACCTCTTCAGCCTCTATTCTAGCATCTAAACATAGAAAGAAAATAATAGAAATAAAAATGATAACAATAAGGAGACATAAAAATGCGAGGATTACTTATTAGCAAGAAATTAGCGATTGGGCACCAAGCACCCAATACGGTCAAAACGTGTCCTAACAACACTAAATCCTACTAACCCAATTGCACCGTTCAAAGGGCTAACAAAGTAATTGACGAATTGCCAAAGTAGTCGCCATTTCTCGCCCCAACCATTATACAGTGAAATATGTACGCGAGTAGGCCTCGCAGTGGGAAAACAAAACCTCCCAACGGTCACAACAGCAACAACAACTTATTTACAGCAAGTCAATCTTAACCGAAGAACGCGCGAAGTGACGGCGAGGCCAGACAATGTCGCCCCTCTTGGCAAAAGAGGGAGACGAAGACGAAGACGAAGACCAAGGCGAAGGCGAAGCCGAAGGCGAAGAAGAAGGCGGAGGAGGAGAAGAAGAAGAAGAAGAAGAAGTCCCCACGGGAACCGCACCTACCTCTTCAGCCTCTATTCTAGCATCTAAACATAGAAAGAAAATAATAGAAATAAAATGATAACAATA
The DNA here is from genome assembly GCA_001923025.3 of Taenia multiceps. Lineage (NCBI taxonomy): Eukaryota > Metazoa > Platyhelminthes > Cestoda > Cyclophyllidea > Taeniidae > Taenia > Taenia multiceps. The sequence goes on from CM010312.1 coordinate 41,111,374, forward strand.
AGGAGACATAAAAATGCGAGGATTACTTATTAGCAAGAAATTAGCGATTGGGCACCAAGCACCCAATACGGTCAAAACGTGTCCTAACAACACTAAATCCTACTAACCCAATTGCACCGTTCAAAGGGCTAACAAAGTAATTGACGAATTGCCAAAATAGTCGCCATTTCTCGCCCCAACCATTATACAGTGAAATATGTACGCGAGTAGGCCTCGCAGTGGGAAAACAAAACCTCCCAACGGTCACAACAGCAACAACAACTTATTTACAGCAAGTCAATCTTAACCGAAGAACGCGCGAAGTGACGGCGAGGCCAGACAATGTCGCCCCTCTTGGCAAAAGAGGGAGAAGACGAAGACGAAGACGAAGACCAAGGCGAAGGCGAAGCCGAAGGCGAAGAAGAAGGCGGAAGAAGAAGAAGAAGAGAAGAAGAAGAAGAAGAGAGAGTCCCCACGGGAACCGCACCTACCTCTTCAGCCTCTATTCTAGCATCTAAACATAGAAAGAAAATAATAGAAATAAAAATGATAACAATAAGGAGACATAAAAATGCGAGGATTACTTATTAGCAAGAAATTAGCGATTGGGCACCAAGCACCCAATACGGTCAAAACGTGTCCTAACAACACTAAATCCTACTAACCCAATTGCACCGTTCAAAGGGCTAACAAAGTAATTGACGAATTGCCAAATAGTCGCCATTTCTCGCCCCAACCATTATACAGTGAAATATGTACGCGAGTAGGCCTCGCAGTGGGAAAACAAAACCTCCCAACGGTCACAACAGCAACAACAACTTATTTACAGCAAGTCAATCTTAACCGAAGAACGCGCGAAGTGACGGCGAGGCCAGACAATGTCGCCCCTCTTGGCAAAAGAGGGAGACGAAGACGAAGACGAAGACGAAGACCAAGGCGAAGGCGAAGCCGAAGGCGAAGAAGAAGGCGGAGGAGGAGAAGAAGAAGAAGAAGAAGAAGTCCCCACGGGAACCGCACCTACCTCTTCAGCCTCTATTCTAGCATCTAAACATAGAAAGAAAATAATAGAAATAAAAATGATAACAATAAGGAGACATAAAAATGCGAGGATTACTTATTAGCAAGAAATTAGCGATTGGGCACCAAGCACCCAATACGGTCAAAACGTGTCCTAACAACACTAAATCCTACTAACCCAATTGCACCGTTCAAAGGGCTAACAAAGTAATTGACGAATTGCCAAAATAGTCGCCATTTCTCGCCCCAACCATTATACAGTGAAATATGTACGCGAGTAGGCCTCGCAGTGGGAAAACAAAACCTCCCAACGGTCACAACAGCAACAACAACTTATTTACAGCAAGTCAATCTTAACCGAAGAACGCGCGAAGTGACGGCGAGGCCAGACAATGTCGCCCCTCTTGGCAAAAGAGGGAGACGAAGACGAAGACGAAGACCAAGGCGAAGCCGAAGGCGAAGGCGAAGAAGAAGGCGGAGGAGGAGAAGAAGAAGAAGAGGAAGAAGAAGTCCCCACGGGAACCGCACCTACCTCTTCAGCCTCTATTCTAGCATCTAAACATAGAAAGAAAATAATAGAAATAAAAATGATAACAATAAGGAGACATAAAAATGCGAGGATTACTTATTAGCAAGAAATTAGCGATTGGGCACCAAGCACCCAATACGGTCAAAACGTGTCCTAACAACACTAAATCCTACTAACCCAATTGCACCGTTCAAAGGGCTAACAAAGTAATTGACGAATTGCCAAAATAGTCGCCATTTCTCGCCCCAACCATTATACAGTGAAATATGTACGCGAGTAGGCCTCGCAGTGGGAAAACAAAACCTCCCAACGGTCACAACAGCAACAACAACTTATTTACAGCAAGTCAATCTTAACCGAAGAACGCGCGAAGTGACGGCGAGGCCAGACAATGTCGCCCCTCTTGGCAAAAGAGGGAGACGAAGACGAAGACGAAGACGAAGACCAAGGCGAAGGCGAAGCCGAAGGCGAAGAAGAAGGCGAGGAAGGAGAGAGAAGAAGAAGAAGAAGAAGTCCCCACGGGAACCGCACCTACCTCTTCAGCCTCTATTCTAGCATCTAAACATAGAAAGAAAATAATAGAAATAAAAATGATAACAATAAGGAGACATAAAAATGCGAGGATTACTTATTAGCAAGAAATTAGCGATTGGGCACCAAGCACCCAATACGGTCAAAACGTGTCCTAACAACACTAAATCCTACTAACCCAATTGCACCGTTCAAAGGGCTAACAAAGTAATTGACGAATTGCCAAAATAGTCGCCATTTCTCGCCCCAACCATTATACAGTGAAATATGTACGCGAGTAGGCCTCGCAGTGGGAAAACAGAACCTCCCAACGGTCACAACAGCAACAACAACTTATTTACAGCAAGTCAATCTTAACCGAAGAACGCGCGAAGTGACGGCGAGGCCAGACAATGTCGCCCCTCTTGGCAAAAGAGGGAGACGACGACGAAGACGAAGACCAAGGCGAAGGCGAAGCCGAAGGCGAAGAAGAAGGCGGAGGAGGAGAAGAAGAAGAAGAGGAAGAAGAAGTCCCCACGGGAACCGCACCTACCTCTTCAGCCTCTATTCTAGCATCTAAACATAGAAAGAAAATAATAGAAATAAAAATGATAACAATAAGGAGACATAAAAATGCGAGGATTACTTATTAGCAAGAAATTAGCGATTGGGCACCAAGCACCCAATACGGTCAAAACGTGTCCTAACAACACTAAATCCTACTAACCCAATTGCACCGTTCAAAGGGCTAACAAAGTAATTGACGAATTGCCAAAATAGTCGCCATTTCTCGCCCCAACCATTATACAGTGAAATATGTACGCGAGTAGGCCTCGCAGTGGGAAAACAAAACCTCCCAACGGTCACAACAGCAACAACAACTTATTTACAGCAAGTCAATCTTAACCGAAGAACGCGCGAAGTGACGGCGAGGCCAGACAATGTCGCCCCTCTTGGCAAAAGAGGGAGACGAAGACGAAGACGAAGACGAAGACCAAGGCGAAGGCGAAGCCGAAGGCGAAGAAGAAGGCGAGGAGAAGAAGAAGAAGAGGAGAGAAGAAGAAGAAGTCCCCACGGGAACCGCACCTACCTCTTCAGCCTCTATTCTAGCATCTAAACATAGAAAGAAAATAATAGAAATAAAAATGATAACAATAAGGAGACATAAAAATGCGAGGATTACTTATTAGCAAGAAATTAGCGATTGGGCACCAAGCACCCAATACGGTCAAAACGTGTCCTAACAACACTAAATCCTACTAACCCAATTGCACCGTTCAAAGGGCTAACAAAGTAATTGACGAATTGCCAAAATAGTCGCCATTTCTCGCCCCAACCATTATACAGTGAAATATGTACGCGAGTAGGCCTCGCAGTGGGAAAACAAAACCTCCCAACGGTCACAACAGCAACAACAACTTATTTACAGCAAGTCAATCTTAACCGAAGAACGCGCGAAGTGACGGCGAGGCCAGACAATGTCGCCCCTCTTGGCAAAAGAGGGAGACGAAGACGAAGACGAAGACGAAGACCAAGGCGAAGGCGAAGCCGAAGGCGAAGAAGAAGGCGGAGGAGGAGAAGAAGAAGAAGAAAGAAGTCCCCACGGGAACCGCACCTACCTCTTCAGCCTCTATTCTAGCATCTAAACATAGAAAGAAAATAATAGAAATAAAAATGATAACAATAAGGAGACATAAAAATGCGAGGATTACTTATTAGCAAGAAATTAGCGATTGGGCACCAAGCACCCAATACGGTCAAAACGTGTCCTAACAACACTAAATCCTACTAACCCAATTGCACCGTTCAAAGGGCTAACAAAGTAATTGACGAATTGCCAAAATAGTCGCCATTTCTCGCCCCAACCATTATACAGTGAAATATGTACGCGAGTAGGCCTCGCAGTGGGAAAACAAAACCTCCCAACGGTCACAACAGCAACAACAACTTATTTACAGCAAGTCAATCTTAACCGAAGAACGCGCGAAGTGACGGCGAGGCCAGACAATGTCGCCCCTCTTGGCAAAAGAGGGAGACGAAGACGAAGACGAAGACCAAGGCGAAGGCGAAGCCGAAGGCGAAGAAGCGAGGAGAGAAGAAGAGGAGAGAAGAAGAAGAAGAGAAGTCCCCACGGGAACCGCACCTACCTCTTCAGCCTCTATTCTAGCATCTAAACATAGAAAGAAAATAATAGAAATAAAATGATAACAATAAGGAGACATAAAAATGCGAGGATTACTTATTAGCAAGAAATTAGCGATTGGGCACCAAGCACCCAATACGGTCAAAACGTGTCCTAACAACACTAAATCCTACTAACCCAATTGCACCGTTCAAAGGGCTAACAAAGTAATTGACGAATTGCCAAAATAGTCGCCATTTCTCGCCCCAACCATTATACAGTGAAATATGTACGCGAGTAGGCCTCGCAGTGGGAAAACAAAACCTCCCAACGGTCACAACAGCAACAACAACTTATTTACAGCAAGTCAATCTTAACCGAAGAACGCGCGAAGTGACGGCGAGGCCAGACAATGTCGCCCCTCTTGGCAAAAGAGGGAGACGAAGACGAAGACGAAGACCAAGGCGAAGGCGAAGCCGAAGGCGAAGAAGAAGGCGGAGGAGGAGAAGAAGAAGAAGAAGAAGTCCCCACGGGAACCGCACCTACCTCTTCAGCCTCTATTCTAGCATCTAAACATAGAAAGAAAATAATAGAAATAAAAATGATAACAATAAGGAGACATAAAAATGCGAGGATTACTTATTAGCAAGAAATTAGCGATTGGGCACCAAGCACCCAATACGGTCAAAACGTGTCCTAACAACACTAAATCCTACTAACCCAATTGCACCGTTCAAAGGGCTAACAAAGTAATTGACGAATTGCCAAAATAGTCGCCATTTCTCGCCCCAACCATTATACAGTGAAATATGTACGCGAGTAGGCCTCGCAGTGGGAAAACAAAACCTCCCAACGGTCACAACAGCAACAACAACTTATTTACAGCAAGTCAATCTTAACCGAAGAACGCGCGAAGTGACGGCGAGGCCAGACAATGTCGCCCCTCTTGGCAAAAGAGGGAGACGAAGACGAAGACGAAGACGAAGACCAAGGCGAAGGCGAAGCCGAAGGCGAAGAAGAAGGCGGAGGAGAAGAAGAAGAAGGCGGAGGAGGAGAAGAAGATGGAGAAGAAGAAGAAGAAGTCCCCACGGGAACCGCACCTACCTCTTCAGCCTCTATTCTAGCATCTAAACATAGAAAGAAAATAATAGAAATAAGAATGATAACAATAAGGAGACATAAAAATGCGAGGATTACTTATTAGCAAGAAATTAGCGATTGGGCACCAAGCGCCCAATACGGTCAAAACGTGTCCTAACAACACTAAATCCTACTAACCCAATTGCACCGTTCAAAGGACTAACAAAGTAATTGACGAATTGTCAAAATAGTCGCCATTTCTCGCCCCAACCATTATACAGTGAAATATGTACGCGAGTAGGCCTCGCAGTGGGAAAACAAAACCTCCCAACGGTCACAACAGCAACAACAACTTATTTACAGCAAGTCAATCTTAACCGAAGAACGCGCGAAGTGACGGCGAGGCCAGACAATGTCGCCCCTCTTGGCAAAAGAGGGAGACGAGACGAAGACGAAGACGAAGACCAAGGCGAAGGCGAAGCCGAAGGCGAAGAAGAAGGCGGAGGAGGAAGAAGAAGAAGAAGAAGAAGTCCCCACGGGAACCGCACCTACCTCTTCAGCCTCTATTCTAGCATCTAAACATAGAAAGAAAATAATAGAAATAAAAATGATAACAATAAGGAGACATAAAAATGCGAGGATTACTTATTAGCAAGAAATTAGCGATTGGGCACCAAGCACCCAATACGGTCAAAACGTGTCCTAACAACACTAAATCCTACTAACCCAATTGCACCGTTCAAAGGGCTAACAAAGTAATTGACGAATTGCCAAATAGTCGCCATTTCTCGCCCCAACCATTATACAGTGAAATATGTACGCGAGTAGGCCTCGCAGTGGGAAAACAAAACCTCCCAACGGTCACAACAGCAACAACAACTTATTTACAGCAAGTCAATCTTAACCGAAGAACGCGCGAAGTGACGGCGAGGCCAGACAATGTCGCCCCTCTTGGCAAAAGAGGGAGACGAAGACGAAGACGAAGACCAAGGCGAAGGCGAAGCCGAAGGCGAAGAAGAAGGCGGAGGAGGAGAAGAAGAAGAAGAAGAAGTCCCCACGGGAACCGCACCTACCTCTTCAGCCTCTATTCTAGCATCTAAACATAGAAAGAAAATAATAGAAATAAAAATGATAACAATAAGGAGACATAAAAATGCGAGGATTACTTATTAGCAAGAAATTAGCGATTGGGCACCAAGCACCCAATACGGTCAAAACGTGTCCTAACAACACTAAATCCTACTAACCCAATTGCACCGTTCAAAGGGCTAACAAAGTAATTGACGAATTGCCAAAATAGTCGCCATTTCTCGCCCCAACCATTATACAGTGAAATATGTACGCGAGTAGGCCTCGCAGTGGGAAAACAAAACCTCCCAACGGTCACAACAGCAACAACAACTTATTTACAGCAAGTCAATCTTAACCGAAGAACGCGCGAAGTGACGGCGAGGCCAGACAATGTCGCCCCTCTTGGCAAAAGAGGGAGACGAAGACGAAGACGAAGACCAAGGCGAAGGCGAAGCCGAAGGCGAAGAAGAAGGCGGAGGAGGAGAAGAAGAAGAAGAAGTCCCCACGGGAACCGCACCTACCTCTTCAGCCTCTATTCTAGCATCTAAACATAGAAAGAAAATAATAGAAATAAAAATGATAACAATAAGGAGACATAAAAATGCGAGGATTACTTATTAGCAAGAAATTAGCGATTGGGCACCAAGCACCCAATACGGTCAAAACGTGTCCTAACAACACTAAATCCTACTAACCCAATTGCACCGTTCAAAGGGCTAACAAAGTAATTGACGAATTGCCAAAATAGTCGCCATTTCTCGCCCCAACCATTATACAGTGAAATATGTACGCGAGTAGGCCTCGCAGTGGGAAAACAAAACCTCCCAACGGTCACAACAGCAACAACAACTTATTTACAGCAAGTCAATCTTAACCGAAGAACGCGCGAAGTGACGGCGAGGCCAGACAATGTCGCCCCTCTTGGCAAAAGAGGGAGACGAAGACGAAGACGAAGACCAAGGCGAAGGCGAAGCCGAAGGCGAAGAAGAAGGCGGAGGAGGAGAAGAAGAAGAAGAAGAAGTCCCCACGGGAACCGCACCTACCTCTTCAGCCTCTATTCTAGCATCTAAACATAGAAAGAAAATAATAGAAATAAAAATGATAACAATAAGGAGACATAAAAATGCGAGGATTACTTATTAGCAAGAAATTAGCGATTGGGCACCAAGCACCCAATACGGTCAAAACGTGTCCTAACAACACTAAATCCTACTAACCCAATTGCACCGTTCAAAGGGCTAACAAAGTAATTGACGAATTGCCAAAATAGTCGCCATTTCTCGCCCCAACCATTATACAGTGAAATATGTACGCGAGTAGGCCTCGCAGTGGGAAAACAAAACCTCCCAACGGTCACAACAGCAACAACAACTTATTTACAGCAAGTCAATCTTAACCGAAGAACGCGCGAAGTGACGGCGAGGCCAGACAATGTCGCCCCTCTTGGCAAAAGAGGGAGACGAAGACGAAGACGAAGACGAAGACCAAGGCGAAGGCGAAGCCGAAGGCGAAGAAGAAGGCGGAGGAGGAGAAGAAGAAGAAGAAGAAGAAGTCCCCACGGGAACCGCACCTACCTCTTCAGCCTCTATTCTAGCATCTAAACATAGAAAGAAAATAATAGAAATAAAAATGATAACAATAAGGAGACATAAAAATGCGAGGATTACTTATTAGCAAGAAATTAGCGATTGGGCACCAAGCACCCAATACGGTCAAAACGTGTCCTAACAACACTAAATCCTACTAACCCAATTGCACCGTTCAAAGGGCTAACAAAGTAATTGACGAATTGCCAAAATAGTCGCCATTTCTCGCCCCAACCATTATACAGTGAAATATGTACGCGAGTAGGCCTCGCAGTGGGAAAACAAAACCTCCCAACGGTCACAACAGCAACAACAACTTATTTACAGCAAGTCAATCTTAACCGAAGAACGCGCGAAGTGACGGCGAGGCCAGACAATGTCGCCCCTCTTGGCAAAAGAGAGACGAAGACGAAGACGAAGACCAAGGCGAAGGCGAAGCCGAAGGCGAAGAAGAAGGCGGAGGAGGAGAAGAAGAAGAAGAAGAAGTCCCCACGGGAACCGCACCTACCTCTTCAGCCTCTATTCTAGCATCTAAACATAGAAAGAAAATAATAGAAATAAAAATGATAACAATAAGGAGACATAAAAATGCGAGGATTACTTATTAGCAAGAAATTAGCGATTGGGCACCAAGCACCCAATACGGTCAAAACGTGTCCTAACAACACTAAATCCTACTAACCCAATTGCACCGTTCAAAGGGCTAACAAAGTAATTGACGAATTGCCAAATAGTCGCCATTTCTCGCCCCAACCATTATACAGTGAAATATGTACGCGAGTAGGCCTCGCAGTGGGAAAACAAAACCTCCCAACGGTCACAACAGCAACAACAACTTATTTACAGCAAGTCAATCTTAACCGAAGAACGCGCGAAGTGACGGCGAGGCCAGACAATGTCGCCCCTCTTGGCAAAAGAGGGAGACGAAGACGAAGACGAAGACGAAGACCAAGGCGAAGGCGAAGAAGAAGGCGGAGGAGGAGAAGAAGAAGAAGAAGTCCCCACGGGAACCGCACCTACCTCTTCAGCCTCTATTCTAGCATCTAAACATAGAAAGAAAATAATAGAAATAAAAATGATAACAATAAGGAGACATAAAAATGCGAGGATTACTTATTAGCAAGAAATTAGCGATTGGGCACCAAGCACCCAATACGGTCAAAACGTGTCCTAACAACACTAAATCCTACTAACCCAATTGCACCGTTCAAAGGGCTAACAAAGTAATTGACGAATTGCCAAATAGTCGCCATTTCTCGCCCCAACCATTATACAGTGAAATATGTACGCGAGTAGGCCTCGCAGTGGGAAAACAAAACCTCCCAACGGTCACAACAGCAACAACAACTTATTTACAGCAAGTCAATCTTAACCGAAGAACGCGCGAAGTGACGGCGAGGCCAGACAATGTCGCCCCTCTTGGCAAAAGAGGGAGACGAAGACGAAGACGAACACGAAGACCAAGGCGAAGCCGAAGGCGAAGAAGAAGGCGGAGGAGGAGAAGAAGAAGAAGAAGAAGTCCCCACGGGAACCGCACCTACCTCTTCAGCCTCTATTCTAGCATCTAAACATAGAAAGAAAATAATAGAAATAAAAATGATAACAATAAGGAGACATAAAAATGCGAGGATTACTTATTAGCAAGAAATTAGCGATTGGGCACCAAGCACCCAATACGGTCAAAACGTGTCCTAACAACACTAAATCCTACTAACCCAATTGCACCGTTCAAAGGGCTAACAAAGTAATTGACGAATTGCCAAAGTAGTCGCCATTTCTCGCCCCAACCATTATACAGTGAAATATGTACGCGAGTAGGCCTCGCAGTGGGAAAACAAAACCTCCCAACGGTCACAACAGCAACAACAACTTATTTACAGCAAGTCAATCTTAACCGAAGAACGCGCGAAGTGACGGCGAGGCCAGACAATGTCGCCCCTCTTGGCAAAAGAGGGAGACGAAGACGAAGACGAAGACCAAGGCGAAGGCGAAGCCGAAGGCGAAGAAGAAGGCGGAGGAGGAGAAGAAGAAGAAGAAGAAGTCCCCACGGGAACCGCACCTACCTCTTCAGCCTCTATTCTAGCATCTAAACATAGAAAGAAAATAATAGAAATAAAAATGATAACAATAAGGAGACATAAAAATGCGAGGATTACTTATTAGCAAGAAATTAGCGATTGGGCACCAAGCACCCAATACGGTCAAAACGTGTCCTAACAACACTAAATCCTACTAACCCAATTGCACCGTTCAAAGGGCTAACAAAGTAATTGACGAATTGCCAAAGTAGTCGCCATTTCTCGCCCCAACCATTATACAGTGAAATATGTACGCGAGTAGGCCTCGCAGTGGGAAAACAAAACCTCCCAACGGTCACAACAGCAACAACAACTTATTTACAGCAAGTCAATCTTAACCGAAGAACGCGCGAAGTGACGGCGAGGCCAGACAATGTCGCCCCTCTTGGCAAAAGAGGGAGACGAAGACGAAGACGAAGACGAAGACCAAGGCGAAGGCGAAGCCGAAGGCGAAGAAGAAGGCGGAGGAGGAGAAGAAGAAGAAGAAGAAGTCCCCACGGGAACCGCACCTACCTCTTCAGCCTCTATTCTAGCATCTAAACATAGAAAGAAAATAATAGAAATAAAAATGATAACAATAAGGAGACATAAAAATGCGAGGATTACTTATTAGCAAGAAATTAGCGATTGGGCACCAAGCACCCAATACGGTCAAAACGTGTCCTAACAACACTAAATCCTACTAACCCAATTGCACCGTTCAAAGGGCTAACAAAGTAATTGACGAATTGCCAAATAGTCGCCATTTCTCGCCCCAACCATTATACAGTGAAATATGTACGCGAGTAGGCCTCGCAGTGGGAAAACAAAACCTCCCAACGGTCACAACAGCAACAACAACTTATTTACAGCAAGTCAATCTTAACCGAAGAACGCGCGAAGTGACGGCGAGGCCAGACAATGTCGCCCCTCTTGGCAAAAGAGGGAGACGAAGACGAAGACGAAGACGAAGACCAAGGCGAAGGCGAAGCCGAAGGCGAAGAAGAAGGCGGAGGAGGAGAAGAAGAAGAAGAAGTCCCCACGGGAACCGCACCTACCTCTTCAGCCTCTATTCTAGCATCTAAACATAGAAAGAAAATAATAGAAATAAAAATGATAACAATAAGGAGACATAAAAATGCGAGGATTACTTATTAGCAAGAAATTAGCGATTGGGCACCAAGCACCCAATACGGTCAAAACGTGTCCTAACAACACTAAATCCTACTAACCCAATTGCACCGTTCAAAGGGCTAACAAAGTAATTGACGAATTGCCAAAATAGTCGCCATTTCTCGCCCCAACCATTATACAGTGAAATATGTACGCGAGTAGGCCTCGCAGTGGGAAAACAAAACCTCCCAACGGTCACAACAGCAACAACAACTTATTTACAGCAAGTCAATCTTAACCGAAGAACGCGCGAAGTGACGGCGAGGCCAGACAATGTCGCCCCTCTTGGCAAAAGAGGGAGACGAAGACGAAGACGAAGACCAAGGCGAAGGCGAAGCCGAAGGCGAAGAAGAAGGCGGAGGAGGAGAAGAAGAAGAAGAAGTCCCCACGGGAACCGCACCTACCTCTTCAGCCTCTATTCTAGCATCTAAACATAGAAAGAAAATAATAGAAATAAAAATGATAACAATAAGGAGACATAAAAATGCGAGGATTACTTATTAGCAAGAAATTAGCGATTGGGCACCAAGCACCCAATACGGTCAAAACGTGTCCTAACAACACTAAATCCTACTAACCCAATTGCACCGTTCAAAGGGCTAACAAAGTAATTGACGAATTGCCAAAATAGTCGCCATTTCTCGCCCCAACCATTATACAGTGAAATATGTACGCGAGTAGGCCTCGCAGTGGGAAAACAAAACCTCCCAACGGTCACAACAGCAACAACAACTTATTTACAGCAAGTCAATCTTAACCGAAGAACGCGCGAAGTGACGGCGAGGCCAGACAATGTCGCCCCTCTTGGCAAAAGAGGGAGACGAAGACGAAGACGAAGACGAAGACCAAGGCGAAGCCGAAGGCGAAGAAGAAGGCGGAGGAGGAGAAGAAGAAGAAGAAGTCCCCACGGGAACCGCACCTACCTCTTCAGCCTCTATTCTAGCATCTAAACATAGAAAGAAAATAATAGAAATAAAAATGACAACAATAAGGAGACATAAAAATGCGAGGATTACTTATTAGCAAGAAATTAGCGATTGGGCACCAAGCACCCAATACGGTCAAAACGTGTCCTAACAACACTAAATCCTACTAACCCAATTGCACCGTTCAAAGGGCTAACAAAGTAATTGACGAATTGCCAAATAGTCGCCATTTCTCGCCCCAACCATTATACAGTGAAATATGTACGCGAGTAGGCCTCGCAGTGGGAAAACAAAACCTCCCAACGGTCACAACAGCAACAACAACTTATTTACAGCAAGTCAATCTTAACCGAAGAACGCGCGAAGTGACGGCGAGGCCAGACAATGTCGCCCCTCTTGGCAAAAGAGGGAGACGAGACGAAGACGAAGACGAAGACCAAGGCGAAGGCGAAGCCGAAGGCGAAGAAGAAGGCGGAGGAGGAGAAGAAGAAGAAGTCCCCACGGGAACCGCACCTACCTCTTCAGCCTCTATTCTAGCATCTAAACATAGAAAGAAAATAATAGAAATAAAAATGATAACAATAAGGAGACATAAAAATGCGAGGATTACTTATTAGCAAGAAATTAGCGATTGGGCACCAAGCACCCAATACGGTCAAAACGTGTCCTAACAACACTAAATCCTACTAACCCAATTGCACCGTTCAAAGGGCTAACAAAGTAATTGACGAATTGCCAAAATAGTCGCCATTTCTCGCCCCAACCATTATACAGTGAAATATGTACGCGAGTAGGCCTCGCAGTGGGAAAACAAAACCTCCCAACGGTCACAACAGCAACAACAACTTATTTACAGCAAGTCAATCTTAACCGAAGAACGCGCGAAGTGACGGCGAGGCCAGACAATGTCGCCCCTCTTGGCAAAAGAGGGAGACGAGAGACGAAGACGAAGACCAAGGCGAAGCGAAGCGAAGGCGAAGAAGAAGGCGGAGGAGGAGAAGAAGAAGAAGAAGTCCCCACGGGAACCGCACCTACCTCTTCAGCCTCTATTCTAGCATCTAAACATAGAAAGAAAATAATAGAAATAAAAATGATAACAATAAGGAGACATAAAAATGCGAGGATTACTTATTAGCAAGAAATTAGCGATTGGGCACCAAGCACCCAATACGGTCAAAACGTGTCCTAACAACACTAAATCCTACTAACCCAATTGCACCGTTCAAAGGGCTAACAAAGTAATTGACGAATTGCCAAAATAGTCGCCATTTCTCGCCCCAACCATTATACAGTGAAATATGTACGCGAGTAGGCCTCGCAGTGGGAAAACAAAACCTCCCAACGGTCACAACAGCAACAACAACTTATTTACAGCAAGTCAATCTTAGCCGAAGAACGCGCGAAGTGACGGCGAGGCCAGACAATGTCGCCCCTCTTGGCAAAAGAGGGAGACGACGACGAAGACGAAGACGAAGACCAAGGCGAAGGCGAAGCCGAAGGCGAAGAAGAAGGCGGAGGAGGAGAAGAAGAAGAAGAAGTCCCCACGGGAACCGCACCTACCTCTTCAGCCTCTATTCTAGCATCTAAACATAGAAAGAAAATAATAGAAATAAAAATGATAACAATAAGGAGACATAAAAATGCGAGGATTACTTATTAGCAAGAAATTAGCGATTGGGCACCAAGCACCCAATACGGTCAAAACGTGTCCTAACAACACTAAATCCTACTAACCCAATTGCACCGTTCAAAGGGCTAACAAAGTAATTGACGAATTGCCAAAATAGTCGCCATTTCTCGCCCCAACCATTATACAGTGAAATATGTACGCGAGTAGGCCTCGCAGTGGGAAAACAAAACCTCCCAACGGTCACAACAGCAACAACAACTTATTTACAGCAAGTCAATCTTAACCGAAGAACGCGCGAAGTGACGGCGAGGCCAGACAATGTCGCCCCTCTTGGCAAAAGAGGGAGACGAAGACGAAGACGAAGACCAAGGCGAAGGCGAAGCCGAAGGCGAAGAAGAAGGCGGAGGAGAGAAGAAGAAGAAGAAGTCCCCACGGGAACCGCACCTACCTCTTCAGCCTCTATTCTAGCATCTAAACATAGAAAGAAAATAATAGAAATAAAAATGATAACAATAAGGAGACATAAAAATGCGAGGATTACTTATTAGCAAGAAATTAGCGATTGGGCACCAAGCACCCAATACGGTCAAAACGTGTCCTAACAACACTAAATCCTACTAACCCAATTGCACCGTTCAAAGGGCTAACAAAGTAATTGACGAATTGCCAAAATAGTCGCCATTTCTCGCCCCAACCATTATACAGTGAAATATGTACGCGAGTAGGCCTCGCAGTGGGAAAACAAAACCTCCCAACGGTCACAACAGCAACAACAACTTATTTACAGCAAGTCAATCTTAACCGAAGAACGCGCGAAGTGACGGCGAGGCCAGACAATGTCGCCCCTCTTGGCAAAAGAGGGAGACGAAGACGAAGACGAAGACGAAGACCAAGGCGAAGGCGAAGCCGAAGGCGAAGAAGAAGGCGGAGGAGAGAAGAAGAAGAAGAAGAAGTCCCCACGGGAACCGCACCTACCTCTTCAGCCTCTATTCTAGCATCTAAACATAGAAAGAAAATAATAGAAATAAAAATGATAACAATAAGGAGACATAAAAATGCGAGGATTACTTATTAGCAAGAAATTAGCGATTGGGCACCAAGCACCCAATACGGTCAAAACGTGTCCTAACAACACTAAATCCTACTAACCCAATTGCACCGTTCAAAGGGCTAACAAAGTAATTGACGAATTGCCAAAATAGTCGCCATTTCTCGCCCCAACCATTATACAGTGAAATATGTACGCGAGTAGGCCTCGCAGTGGGAAAACAAAACCTCCCAACGGTCACAACAGCAACAACAACTTATTTACAGCAAGTCAATCTTAACCGAAGAACGCGCGAAGTGACGGCGAGGCCAGACAATGTCGCCCCTCTTGGCAAAAGAGGGAGACGAAGACGAAGACGAAGACCAAGGCGAAGGCGAAGCGAAGGCGAAGAAGAAGGCGGAGGAGGAGAAGAAGAAGAAGAAGAAGTCCCCACGGGAACCGCACCTACCTCTTCAGCCTCTATTCTAGCATCTAAACATAGAAAGAAAATAATAGAAATAAAAATGATAACAATAAGGAGACATAAAAATGCGAGGATTACTTATTAGCAAGAAATTAGCGATTGGGCACCAAGCACCCAATACGGTCAAAACGTGTCCTAACAACACTAAATCCTACTAACCCAATTGCACCGTTCAAAGGGCTAACAAAGTAATTGACGAATTGCCAAAATAGTCGCCATTTCTCGCCCCAACCATTATACAGTGAAATATGTACGCGAGTAGGCCTCGCAGTGGGAAAACAAAACCTCCCAACGGTCACAACAGCAACAACAACTTATTTACAGCAAGTCAATCTTAACCGAAGAACGCGCGAAGTGACGGCGAGGCCAGACAATGTCGCCCCTCTTGGCAAAAGAGGGAGACGAAGACGAAGACGAAGACGAAGACCAAGGCGAAGGCGAAGAAGAAGGCGGAGGAGGAGAAGAAGAAGAAGAAGTCCCCACGGGAACCGCACCTACCTCTTCAGCCTCTATTCTAGCATCTAAACATAGAAAGAAAATAATAGAAATAAAAATGATAACAATAAGGAGACATAAAAATGCGAGGATTACTTATTAGCAAGAAATTAGCGATTGGGCACCAAGCACCCAATACGGTCAAAACGTGTCCTAACAACACTAAATCCTACTAACCCAATTGCACCGTTCAAAGGGCTAACAAAGTAATTGACGAATTGCCAAAATAGTCGCCATTTCTCGCCCCAACCATTATACAGTGAAATATGTACGCGAGTAGGCCTCGCAGTGGGAAAACAAAACCTCCCAACGGTCACAACAGCAACAACAACTTATTTACAGCAAGTCAATCTTAACCGAAGAACGCGCGAAGTGACGGCGAGGCCAGACAATGTCGCCCCTCTTGGCAAAAGAGGGAGACGAAGACGAAGACGAACACGAAGACCAAGGCGAAGCCGAAGGCGAAGAAGAAGGCGGAGGAGGAGAAGAAGAAGAAGAAGAAGTCCCCACGGGAACCGCACCTACCTCTTCAGCCTCTATTCTAGCATCTAAACATAGAAAGAAAATAATAGAAATAAAAATGATAACAATAAGGAGACATAAAAATGCGAGGATTACTTATTAGCAAGAAATTAGCGATTGGGCACCAAGCACCCAATACGGTCAAAACGTGTCCTAACAACACTAAATCCTACTAACCCAATTGCACCGTTCAAAGGGCTAACAAAGTAATTGACGAATTGCCAAAATAGTCGCCATTTCTCGCCCCAACCATTATACAGTGAAATATGTACGCGAGTAGGCCTCGCAGTGGGAAAACAAAACCTCCCAACGGTCACAACAGCAACAACAACTTATTTACAGCAAGTCAATCTTAGCCGAAGAACGCGCGAAGTGACGGCGAGGCCAGACAATGTCGCCCCTCTTGGCAAAAGAGGGAGACGACGACGAAGACGAAGACGAAGACCAAGGCGAAGGCGAAGAAGAAGGCGGAGGAGGAGAAGAAGAAGAAGTCCCCACGGGAACCGCACCTACCTCTTCAGCCTCTATTCTAGCATCTAAACATGGAAAGAAAATAATAGAAATAAAAATGACAACAATAAGGAGACATAAAAATGCGAGGATTACTTATTAGCAAGAAATTAGCGATTGGGCACCAAGCACCCAATACGGTCAAAACGTGTCCTAACAATACTAAATCCTACTAACCCAATTGCACCGTTCAAAGGGCTAACAAAGTAATTGACGAATTGCCAAAATAGTCGCCATTTCTCGCCCCAACCATTATACAGTGAAATATGTACGCGAGTAGGCCTCGCAGTGGGAAAACAAAACCTCCCAACGGTCACAACAGCAACAACAACTTATTTACAGCAAGTCAATCTTAACCGAAGAACGCGCGAAGTGACGGCGAGGCCAGACAATGTCGCCCCTCTTGGCAAAAGAGGGAGACGAAGACGAAGACGAAGACGAAGACCAAGGCGAAGCGAAGCGAAGGCGAAGAAGAAGGCGGAGGAGGAGAAGAAGAAGAAGAAGAAGAAGTCCCCACGGGAACCGCACCTACCTCTTCAGCCTCTATTCTAGCATCTAAACATAGAAAGAAAATAATAGAAATAAAAATGATAACAATAAGGAGACATAAAAATGCGAGGATTACTTATTAGCAAGAAATTAGCGATTGGGCACCAAGCACCCAATACGGTCAAAACGTGTCCTAACAACACTAAATCCTACTAACCCAATTGCACCGTTCAAAGGGCTAACAAAGTAATTGACGAATTGCCAAAATAGTCGCCATTTCTCGCCCCAACCATTATACAGTGAAATATGTACGCGAGTAGGCCTCGCAGTGGGAAAACAAAACCTCCCAACGGTCACAACAGCAACAACAACTTATTTACAGCAAGTCAATCTTAACCGAAGAACGCGCGAAGTGACGGCGAGGCCAGACAATGTCGCCCCTCTTGGCAAAAGAGGGAGACGAAGACGAAGACGAAGACGAAGACCAAGGCGAAGCCGAAGGCGAAGAAGAAGGCGGAGGAGGAGAAGAAGAAGAAGAAGTCCCCACGGGAACCGCACCTACCTCTTCAGCCTCTATTCTAGCATCTAAACATAGAAAGAAAATAATAGAAATAAAAATGACAACAATAAGGAGACATAAAAATGCGAGGATTACTTATTAGCAAGAAATTAGCGATTGGGCACCAAGCACCCAATACGGTCAAAACGTGTCCTAACAACACTAAATCCTACTAACCCAATTGCACCGTTCAAAGGGCTAACAAAGTAATTGACGAATTGCCAAAATAGTCGCCATTTCTCGCCCCAACCATTATACAGTGAAATATGTACGCGAGTAGGCCTCGCAGTGGGAAAACAAAACCTCCCGACGGTCACAACAGCAACAACAACTTATTTACAGCAAGTCAATCTTAGCCGAAGAACGCGCGAAGTGACGGCGAGGCCAGACAATGTCGCCCCTCTTGGCAAAAGAGGGAGACGAAGACGAAGACCAAGGCGAAGCCTAAGGCGAAGAAGAAGGCGGAGGAGGAGAAGAAGAAGAAGAAGAAGTCCCCACGGGAACCGCACCTACCTCTTCAGCCTCTATTCTAGCATCTAAACATAGAAAGAAAATAATAGAAATAAAAATGATAACAATAAGGAGACATAAAAATGCGAGGATTACTTATTAGCAAGAAATTAGCGACTGGGCACCAAGCACCCAATACGGTCAAAACGTGTCCTAACAACACTAAATCCTACTAACCCAATTGCACCGTTCAAAGGGCTAACAAAGTAATTGACGAATTGCCAAAATAGTCGCCATTTCTCGCCCCAACCATTATACAGTGAAATATGTACGCGAGTAGGCCTCGCAGTGGGAAAACAAAACCTCCCAACGGTCACAACAGCAACAACAACTTATTTACAGCAAGTCAATCTTAGCCGAAGAACGCGCGAAGTGACGGCGAGGCCAGACAATGTCGCCCCTCTTGGCAAAAGAGGGAGACGAAGACGAAGACGAAGACGAAGACCAAGGCGAAGGCGAAGCCGAAGGCGAAGAAGAAGGCGGAGGAGGAGAAGAAGAAGAAGTCCCCACGGGAACCGCACCTACCTCTTCAGCCTCTATTCTAGCATCTAAACATAGAAAGAAAATAATAGAAATAAAAATGATAACAATAAGGAGACATAAAAATGCGAGGATTACTTATTAGCAAGAAATTAGCGATTGGGCACCAAGCACCCAATACGGTCAAAACGTGTCCTAACAACACTAAATCCTACTAACCCAATTGCACCGTTCAAAGGGCTAACAAAGTAATTGACGAATTGCCAAAATAGTCGCCATTTCTCGCCCCAACCATTATACAGTGAAATATGTACGCGAGTAGGCCTCGCAGTGGGAAAACAAAACCTCCCAACGGTCACAACAGCAACAACAACTTATTTACAGCAAGTCAATCTTAACCGAAGAACGCGCGAAGTGACGGCGAGGCCAGACAATGTCGCCCCTCTTGGCAAAAGAGGGAGACGAAGACGAAGACGAAGACCAAGGCGAAGCCGAAGGCGAAGAAGAAGGCGGAGGAGGAGAAGAAGAAGAAGAAGAAGTCCCCACGGGAACCGCACCTACCTCTTCAGCCTCTATTCTAGCATCTAAACATAGAAAGAAAATAATAGAAATAAAAATGATAACAATAAGGAGACATAAAAATGCGAGGATTACTTATTAGCAAGAAATTAGCGATTGGGCACCAAGCACCCAATACGGTCAAAACGTGTCCTAACAACACTAAATCCTACTAACCCAATTGCACCGTTCAAAGGGCTAACAAAGTAATTGACGAATTGCCAAAATAGTCGCCATTTCTCGCCCCAACCATTATACAGTGAAATATGTACGCGAGTAGGCCTCGCAGTGGGAAAACAAAACCTCCCAACGGTCACAACAGCAACAACAACTTATTTACAGCAAGTCAATCTTAGCCGAAGAACGCGCGAAGTGACGGCGAGGCCAGACAATGTCGCCCCTCTTGGCAAAAGAGGGAGACGAAGACGAAGACGAAGACGAAGACCAAGGCGAAGCCGAAGGCGAAGGCGAAGAAGAAGGCGGAGGAGGAGAAGAAGAAGAAGAAGAAGAAGTCCCCACGGGAACCGCACCTACCTCTTCAGCCTCTATTCTAGCATCTAAACATAGAAAGAAAATAATAGAAATAAAAATGACAACAATAAGGAGACATAAAAATGCGAGGATTACTTATTAGCAAGAAATTAGCGACTGGGCACCAAGCACCCAATACGGTCAAAACGTGTCCTAACAACACTAAATCCTACTAACCCAATTGCACCGTTCAAAGGGCTAACAAAGTAATTGACGAATTGCCAAAATAGTCGCCATTTCTCGCCCCAACCATTATACAGTGAAATATGTACGCGAGTAGGCCTCGCAGTGGGAAAACAAAACCTCCCAACGGTCACAACAGCAACAACAGTGCCCTCCTCCCCCACGGTGTAAGCTAATTCTCTATGGGACTGGACATTGTGCTGTTCGTCACGCGTGTCCCTTACCAGTGGAGGAAATGCTGGCCTAAAAGCGAGAAGTCAAACTCCTGCCAACGATGAGACAACACAACAAATATATTGACAGAATAATTAATCTTTGATATAACTTCCAGCCTGAAATCTACTGGCACATCGCAAGCATACAAAGACAAGCCCAACCACTTGTCTCAGGCGGTGGAAATACACTCACTACCGTCAACTGGCAGATGACCGCTGAACAACACACGCACACGCACACGCACACGAGAATCCTGAAATCACACAACTTCATGCGACATAAGTCGCATAGGCAAGAATCTGCAGGAGCAAGTGCAGATCACACTCGGGCAACAAGTCATCCCATTTACTGAAGGACTCCAATGGGTGCCATTGAAATCGCCTCTTTGGACAAGTTATCCATGCGTGAATACGCGTCGATAACTTGCATCCCAAGCCTCGAATATTAGCCAAGCGATTATCGAAAGTGGCAACGAATTGTACAGAGAATCCCACTTACCTATCAAAGCCTCATAGCATGGCCGCACTTACAACTACTCAACATCTACCACATATCGGCTCCATCTCACTCCGTAGTGGTTAAGGCGACTAAACTCAAACATCTTAGATTGAAAAAAGACCAAGAAAAGCTAATGAATGCAAAAAGCTAAAAACATCTAATTCAGCTTACATAACTCTCTTGTTTCGGTCTCGCGTGGCACTCACACACCGCACTCGGTTGTTCATAAGCCCACCAGGCACAAGGACACATTGCCTATTTCCAGGATGAGTGATTAGTCCACATTAAGCAAAGAAACCTTCAGCAGAGTCGATAGGTCGAATAATCGCAACACCCCAGCTGTCCACGACGACGTCGAGTTCAAAGGCGCCCAATGCAGTCTCAGTGGCTTCCCGTAGGCCAGCTTCCACGCGCACATTCCCCCTTACCATTGCCACCATCCACAACAATAGACGCTGATGGCGGCCTGATGAGTCTTGGATACTGTTGAAAAGCATCTTATAAGCACCATTTAGGGCAGCGGCGGCGGAGAAGCGAGTGTCAGTCAGTGACGCTGCTCACCACCAACATCTATCACTCTTGAGAGGCTGATCAAATCAACAAACCAACATAAAAACACTGTGCTAGCGAATTCCCCGTGCAATGTGCGAAATTTCGAAGGTGAAATTGACACCTAGTGCTGTTCAATAATGACTTGATGCGTATCACAAAAGGTCTCAAAAGAGAAAATCAATCTCACGGTACTTTGGGCCTTCAACGACTTTAGCACCAAGCAAAGCCAAATGCTTGGTGGGTTTTCCACACTTTGACAGCAAATGAGGTCCCATTCGCCATGAAACCCTCCTTCGTAAACCAACTCACCACATAACAAGCCACTGGGAGAGCTTAGACCAATTCCTTCCACATTTGTTCAGCGTAACGACAAGGAAAACTTATCAAACTTTTCTTCGTGACTCTCATCCAATAAAAAAAGCTTTGCACACATAGATGTACATTCCGAAATATGCGTATACATGTAAATGGCCACGGATTCGTACGTTTCATGTGCTAAACACGGATTATCTGCAAAACACCACGAAAATGCATCTATGCATATAATGAAAAATAAATAAACATGGCAATGAAGAACATACACCTCGGGTCGCAAAGGTTGACAAACACTATTCCAGCAAAAGAAAGTAGGCTGAGCCTAATAAATAGTCGTATTAAGTCGCCTTACTTTCGCTCTTTCAGCAGCGACACAATCACCACCGCAGCTCACCATCCTTTCCCAACGGGACAGTTAGCCTTCCTATCATGTCAACTGTAGCCCCACACTCTTCTCGTCACTTTAGCAGCTCGCGTCCATGTAATCATCCGATGCTTGTGCCAAATAAGGTGAAACCTATCGCAGCGTCATTGAAAACGTCAGTATCGTTCACGACATGATCCATATCGCAGAACCAGGGGGACGCCTGTCCTGGTGACTCAAGAATCTCGCACTGTCTACCACTCCACAGAAGCTTCAAGTGTCGGTCCGCCGCCAATGTGAGGTCGTGATACTTGAAAGGGGAGAAAAGAAAGACTGGGAAGTGAATTCGAACGCACTGCAAAACCTAAGCATGCTAATGCAAGCAGTAAATGATACCTCAAATAGCCTGTGAAGAGATGCAGACACTTCCAGATAAACAGCTAAAGGTCTTTAAGTAACCATTTCTCTGTACTTGGGTCAACCACAAACACCATTCCATGTCAGGACTGAGCCCAAGACTCAGTGATTACTTCGGCCACACATTACACGTTTTGCAAAGATACTATTAACATAAAAGCAGGGTCACAAGATCGGCATGCGATAGAATTGCAAAACGTCCCATACCCTCAATATCAGCTCCACCAAGACGAACATTGCAGCCAGTAGTCTCTATGCCTAGCATTTTGCAATGGCGATAGAGCCAGCGCACGTTCCTTCGACGTTGCATCACCCCGACAACATTATGGCAATCTTTCTACACGACCTCCTGTCCGTCAGACATACTCGCTCGCATGATTACTCTATAAGCTTAGTCATCGAAGACAATTGAGACAACATGATGGGACTGTTTCTGCGCCAAGAACACACGGGCGATAGGATTAGTAGGTGCATACCAACTGGCACTGGGTGAGTATTTAGGGCTTAGCATAAATCCAACAAACAAATAACTACATTATGTGCTGGGTTATTTATTACAGAATTGTTTACAACTCACTTTCGCAAAAGTTAGGTTCTCCTGAGGATGATAGCAATTCCCTGTGTGGAAGTGGATTTGGAGTGTGGAAAGATATCGCGAAAGCACTTAGAAATTTCCAACTTTGAATGACTAATGCAGACATATCAGCAAAAAGGCAGGAACGAGGACAGTTAGGTAATTTTCGCTAGCCCTCCACCCGAACCCATGATGAAGCACATTTTGTGTGCTTCCGTTCCACTTTTCCTCCCGCTTCAATAAACGAATTTCCACGAGAGCGCAAACTGACTGCACACGAATGCTATTCAATTTTAAGATCAGAAACATTATTTTGGTGTTGTGTTACAAGAGAAACGTGAGTATATCCTACATCCTTAAGTGTGATAGCACCTATTGGCTCCCAAGTGGGATGGCAGATGCGAAGCACTCTACCTTTACCCTTAGCACAATTCATTGGAGCGCAGCCAGCACTATTAGCACTCTATCAATGCAAGAGGCTTAAGCATGAACTATTTCTCACTGTCTGCTGCGTCCGATGTAGCCGAGTAGATTGGGATCCACTACTGACTTGCGGTAAGTAGCATCATGAAGCATGCGAGTGCATCGATGTCCTTGAGCGAAAGATGATGGTTAGTCGGAGGTAGAATAAATCCATTTAACTCTACCATAGTTCTGCTGGTTGGAATGGCAGTTAGCTTGGCATTTGGGCCACTCAAGTTTTGCATAATCATGCTACCATTTGGAACGAATACATTGTTCGCGAAAACGCTTGATTTAACAGCCCAAGCCGCGAAGCTGAATAGGGTCACTGTGACTAACTGCACAAGAAGGCGATGGACTTTATGTCTACTGAGCTGATGTGATCAAACGGTGGATTGGACGGAAACGCCTACAAAATTTGGAACGTTTTCTAGCAGGAAAACAACAAGCACGTTAAAGATTGATTCAAAAGTGCTGGGTCCTTCCTCTTGGCAGTCCATAAAACGATGTTGTTGTTCGTTGAGGTCTACTATGATCTGAACGTACAGTTTGCTAATTACTTAGATCATCCAGTTAAAAGTAGGCATTTGGTTGCCCACTGTCGAGCTAAAATGCCACTGTAATTTGACCAGAGCTGGCTGTGAATTCCGTCTTATGAATTACTCAGTTCATGACCGATCTCCTCAACAGCCTTCAGTATACCCTCCATGAGAGCTACTTCTGGTTGGCGAGGGTTGAGAGCCCTGACTCGCTCCAAGAGTTAAAGAAAAACGCAAGATTCGGTCTTAAAAGGAACTAAAAATAAGAAATGCTTGCAGAATGTAGCGTATAAAGAAATTTTACACTCAACCGGTGCTATTTCTTGCAACTCAAAAAATAGGGTGCTTTCATTGCGTCTCGGCTTTCATGCCGTTCTCAAGGTGATGATAAACCCGCAAAGGTTCGGAGCTTGATGGAGTCGTTAGTGTACAACAAATAAGGAATACCGCTCCCTTAGTCAACCAGCCTTTCCTCTCCTTCTCTCCAACTTTTCGCCTAAGGCATCAGTAAAAATTATTGTTTTTCTTGTTTCTCAATGTTTCTCTGTAGACATGGCATCTTTTTCAGTGGTAAGCCAGTCAACAGTGCAGAAAAAGGAGACAGGGGTAGGTATGACCAACGTGCCCTGTTCACTAGGGGGCCCTGTACCCACCCTGTAACTGTTTCAATTCCCTCGATAAGGGATGGTTAGTAAACAACCAATAGCAGTGGAAGTTGGCGTTGGCTAACCAATGAGGTGTGGTCAGGCTGCTCTGTAGCTAGTATAAATCGCACTCTAGTGTGATGGGTGTAGTTTACAGGGTGGAAGTAGTCTGTCTTGCGACGGAATCACGCTACAATCGGTTGGGCTCATTTGTATTGACAAGGAGAGAATAGGAGAGCAGAATGAGTGGCGGAGGCAATGGAGGCAAATTACGGGCCAAAGTAAAGACGAGGTCGGAGCGGGCAGGCCTGCAGTTTCCGGTTAGCCGAGTGCACAATCTACTGCGTCGTGGAAACTACGCAAAGCATGTGGGTGCTGGGGCACCAGTCTACCTGGCTGCTGTGCTCGAATACCTGGCTACCGAGGTGTTGGAGTTGGCGGGCGATGCTGCGCGCGACGCCAAGAAGACGCGTATCATGCCCCGTCACTTGCAGTCGGCTATCCGCTGCAATGAGGAGTTGAGCAAGTTGTTGGCTGGTGTGACCATCGCGTGGGGTGGTGTGCTGCCCAACATTCAGGCGGTACTATTTCCAAAGAGGAAGTTGGGGAAGGTGGTGAACAGCAAGGAGTTGGCCGGCCAAGTGTCTCACTGATGGTCTGACTAATTTGCTGAGACTCCTGCAACTATGAACGTGACAACGGCCCTCTTTAGGGCCACCACACTACAAGGCGGATTGTTGACCACTTAATGTGTTGACCGACTGGCTGTCATTTGGGTATAGGGGTTGCCGAGTCGAATAGTGGAGCTATGGAACTCAGAATAAAGACTGGAAATTGGGGTACAATGTAGTGTATATAGCGAAGCCGAAGGCGAAGAAGAAGGCGGAGGAGAAGAAGAAGAAGAAGAAGAAGTCCCCACGGGAACCGCACCTACCTCTTCAGCCTCTATTCTAGCATCTAAACATAGAAAGAAAATAATAGAAATAAAAATGATAACAATAAGGAGACATAAAAATGCGAGGATTACTTATTAGCAAGAAATTAGCGACTGGGCACCAAGCACCCAATACGGTCAAAACGTGTCCTAACAACACTAAATCCTACCAACCCAATTGCACCGTTCAAAGGGCTAACAAAGTAATTGACGAATTGCCAAAATAGTCGCCATTTCTCGCCCCAACCATTATACAGTGGAAAATGTACGCGAGTAGGCCTCGCAGTGGGAAAACAAAACCTCCCAATGGTCACATTAGGTGGCCTTCGACCCTACACCAGCGTGTGGGCGTAGAAAAGAAGCCAGTCGACATTTAGGGGACACAATGACAACAACAGTAACTATGAACCGCACCTGGCGCACCTTACGCCACGAAAAAATGCGCAAAGACCTGCACACCAATGCTGAAATCATCTTTCCACCCATTAAGAAAACCACATCGAACCTATCGCTGCGCAGAGAAGACACCAACAACTCACTAATTACGATCCAATCTTACCTGGCAAATGTGCCAAGCCATAGCGAAGGCGAGATTCGCACCCAGCGCCGCCTCGTCACAAAACACAAACATTCGAAAGGAGCTGGAGCTCTGCCTCCTCCTCCACCTACTTCAATGCCCCATCTAGCGATTATGTAGACAAAGAAAATACTTAACAAGGCATATAATGAATAACTATTAGCGAAAATAATACGCAGGCGCTAAGCACTTGGTATAGTTAAAACTCTCCTCCACAAAATAAATACTCATTAATCAGAGTCCGTCGTCAATAAAAGGCTAAATAATTAATAAATCGTCAGAACAACCATACCTCATCGCCCAAAGTATCATGCACCAACAACTGAACGCAATTAGACCCAAACGTCTGCAAAACAAAACGTCTCAACGGTCACATTCTGAAGCATTTGCCTGTATCGTAGCGATTAGGCGTATAAGGGGAGCCCACCGACACCTAAAAGATTCAAAAGCAACCAATTAACTAATACCAGTAAGAAAACACCAAATAATTACGTGGATAGGCAGTATATTGGGAAAGCGGGCGCCTTAAGCCGCATTATGAAGCCTCTGTGTCTAATCGAGAACGGGAGCATATAGAGAGAAATAATCAACTCTTAAATGATCTAATAGCAGCTAAGAACCTAAAACTAACAAAACAATTGCTTAATACTTGCCGGTTCTCCGAGTTGTTACAGCAAATAATGCACCAGCAATCGATACCAATAGTCCCAAAATGCACACCGATTACCAGTCTGCCGACCAGTTTTGCGCGACAAAACAAACGAACTTTTGATTTTTGCTTATTTTTAACACAGTCAAAGCTACTGCAAAAGCTGCACTTTTTGTAAATGGCGTCAAAATTAAGGAGTAAAGTTGCAAATGAAATAAATTACTTAGTAGGCATAAGTGAGAAAATCAGCGATGAATTTTAGGGAAATGGAAGCGCCTAAAACTTATATTTTAGTAATCGGTAATACAAACCATGTGCGAATCAAATAATTTTACAAAGATTTAGCACACAGTTAATTTGTATATCGCACTTATTCTCCAATTTGATGGTTGTGGCAAAGTTGATACATGGGGACTGTTGAAAGGTAATTTGGCCTATGTTTTAGTGTAGCCTTGCTTTTTCCTTGGAAAGTTTTACCATGATTTTCCCTTATTGTACTCCTGTCTCAGCTAATTCGTGTCAATGATGACCCTAAGGCTGTGCAAAAATTTGTGTTTGGTGTGTCCTACTGCGCAAGTAGCTGTTTCTATTCTGCTAATTAACTTGGCCAGTTCTACTGGTGGTTAGGGGCCAATAATGAGCAAAAAGTAAGTGCCTTTTTTTTCCTTCCCCACTCAAGATAGCGATGAAGGCTGGTGGTTCCGACGTCTACGCACGTTCGTAGTCTAGTGGGTGGATGGATGGATGAATGAATGTGGAAGAAAAGTGTCAACTGAGAGGTGAGTTGGCATTGTATGTATATAGTTGTAATCTTTTAAACCCATTTTTGATAGTTGTATGGTGTTTTCCTGCACTGGAGGCGTATACATGTTCCTTCTCTTTCAGGAGCAGGTGCTTTTCAATGCGTTTGGTCTCATTCAAATGGAGGGCCGGTGATTGTGAAGAGTGAGTGTCTTCTTCTCACTTCGCTGCGTGTGACATTGAGGAAAATGAATGGTTACAGTGTCGGTGGAAGTTAGTAGGAGTTGAGTTGCAGCCGATAAATGTGTGTATGCATGAATGCGTGGGAAGGACGGTCGATTGGAGGCTACTGCAGTGGAAGCTGAAAAGGAATCAAATTATAAGGCAAGTTGGGAGCATGTATATGTTCTTGGTATTTTATGCATGTATTTTCGATATAGATGTAGGCGTGATGCTTTCATGTGGTGGAAGAATGAATTGATGCGTTCTCCTTTAGGTGGTATGTGGTGTTGGTGGATGCGTTGGCATTTGTGGGAATTGATTGAGTCTGCTGAAGATACGTTTTCTACGCGTTAGTTGGGCTTCTTCCTTCTCTCTCCGTCACCTGGCGGCACGTGTATGCGTGGCGTGTGTTCCACATGACCATATCATTGTTGACAGGCCTATCGTTTGTATTTAATGCAATAAAAGCATTGAGAGGCGGTTGCGTGTTCTGGTTTCTGAGAGGAGATTGACTCGTCACATCAAGTAACTGCAGTCAGCGTGATTATTTAGGCGGAACAACCTGCAATGGTGCGGTGATGATGAATTTTTCCGTTGAAAGGACACTGTCTAGTTCGCTCAGGTAAGCGCTGACTGCAGTAGGAATTTGGTGTTATTTGGGTCCTGTTTGCTGGGCTACTAGCGATGAGGCCTGGTGGTCATGGGTACTTGGTGGAGTGTGCACAAACAAACAAACAAATGGGCTGGGAGTGAATTTGAAGGGAAGTTGTTGAGTGCAGCCCCATCTTGTGTCAAATTGTCGGTTGTCTGTGAGGAGGAGAAGGAAGTAGGCAGGCTGTGGCGGTGTGGGGCGGTGTGGGGCGGTGTGGCGCGGGGCAAGACTTCATTTCACGCATCACCCTACCGATTTTTACGTTTGAACTTTAAGGTGGAATGTCGAGACTACTGAAATGGTGTTAGGTAGTGAGTGTTTTGCTCCACCGTGTCCAGATGGATTGAATCATTTTTACGCTGGACTAATTGATTTTTCTTATGTGGATGTAGGTGCATATTTTGATGTGCAATGAGTTTTTTCAAGTCAAGGCTTTTCTTTTTTTTGATAAGTGAGTGAAATCGCCTGCTTTTCGTTTTATCGCTGTGTCGGGTGGAAAACATTTGTCAGGCTGTGGTTACAGTTTGAGTCTGTTTGTATCCTTACCTCTTCCGCAACATCCTGTCATCCGGCACTCAATTGCTATGACTATAAGTGAAATCAAGTTTGCTCAGCTTGTGTAACAAGAATGCCGATTGTACTTCCATCTGTAAGAGCGACAATAGATTCAACTACATCCGGTCGATTTACTTGATGCTACACACTTTAGTTTCCCTGCATGTACCTCAATTCGAATGCACTGCTTATGAAGAAATCTGTCTTGCTCTTATATCGACGCGCACCTCTTCAGTTCCCCGTTAAATGCACATTGACTCCTTACATTGCAGTTATTCGCAAAACAGCTGCTACATTCTTGCGAACAAGCCAAAAGATATGATTGCAACTATGTGATCATGCAGCCCGAGAGAATGCTTCAACTGCCAAAGTGAGAAGCAAAGCAGCCATGTAGAACGGAAACACCAACTTTTTGATAGCCATACACTTTTCCTGGACGTGGTAGTTTTGGCTTTATAAAAGTACCCAATTAATCGCATAGCAATGGGAAGTGGTGCCTCAGGAGTATGAAAGACGTAGGAACATGGCATTGCTTGCAGATACGTGCATCGCGTAGAGCAGTACCTCGTGCTCTAGGACAAAGAAATGCGTATCGCTTCTGTCCTAAGTGACTATAAATAATGCCTGAAATGTGATAGATCATCGCGATCATTGCAAACTTCTCAAAGATCTTTGCAAAAGAATGGGGATCTCAAAGAAGCAAAAAGACAACTTCAGTCTACCCCGAATGCCCCTGCAATAGATCTGAACCTTTCTAACTCGACGGCGAGGTAAGAGTGTCCCCAGTTCGGGATCAAATCAAACCAAGAAACAGGAGCTGGAGGTAGGACCGTATTATGGCCTATAATTCTACTGCTTTTCTACTTCACCTCCTCCGCCTTAAAGATTTTCAACCAAGCATCACCTTGACAGGATGAAGAGTGCAAATATTGCAGCAGTGAGGAATGGACTTGATTCGCCTTTACGCGTAGCAATTCCCTTCGGCTGATTGACTTATATCACTGCTTTCTAGAAGTTTTCCCAAACATCTCCCAGTTAGAGAGAACTCTATCTAGCGGCTAGATCAATGACATTAGCAATGCTTGGGCTTCGTAAGCAGATGATTCAGTGCGAACAATTGCGTCTACAGCCCATTACAAGTACGAACAGGCCACAGTCTTTTGCGCATAGGGTGGTGCGCACTCCAGACCTGTGAGTTAACGGTTTGGAAGAAAACAGCGGTGACATTTTCGATCGCCTAGCAATTGCGGCAGCACAAGCCATTCCCAGTCACCCTACACGGACGTGAAGGAGGCGCAGGAGCAACAAATACATGGTCTGTCTGGCGTGTACATGGCAGTCATGTGCTCAGCCCCGCCCCGCCACGACAGCCTCTTCGATGCCGGTGTGGGAGTAAACCGATTGTCGCAATGCTGCTGGCTCTTCTTGGCACGTTAATCTTGAATGAAATCAGCCAAATGAGGTATGTGATTCCGTGTTACTCAAAATGGGGAGTCCTCTCAAACGTGATGTCCTCTCTATGGCTTACCATCACCAAAAAAAACTGTTTAATTCGGTCAATAACAAGTATTGTGTCTTGTCACTGCCTACTACATCTTTTCAAATATCAAGGAAAATGTCTGCAAAAAATCTTGTCTGTGTTTCAGTCCTGAAATCGCATTCCATTCCAATCGCTTTCAACCAAAAGGTAGCAGGAATCAACGCAAGAACACGCGCTTTCCAACGCGCCATAGAGGGTCCCATCAGAAACCATCTGATGCATTAACAAGCACCCCACGGCTTGGCAACAGCAAAAGTACAGATGATAAGCGAATAAATATTGCTTGACATTAACTACACAAACTTGCTATAGGCATTTAGAAACAACAAAGGCGAGTTTGCATGGGGTTGACAAAGTTCCAGTAGGTCCAGTCGATTTGAGTCACCTATCGGGTTGCCTAAGCCCAAGTTTGATGTACAATGCAACCGTCCATATTCGACGACCAAACGTCAGTCCCAATATTATAATCTTAGCAAACAAGGCTCACCAATTCTGCATTATGTAAAAGGATAACGTATGCGGGCAGTGATCACACAGATGCAGCACAGACACTAGGGCAGCATCAGCGAAGGGAACTCTAAAGCTGCATCGAGGTAGTAGTCAGGTGGTAAGAATCTTTAGCAACTCTCGGCTAACTAGAGAAAAGGAGACAATTCAAGAATTTAGATTGAACTTCAAATTACTACCAATCGACCAAAAATGTCAGATTTAATTCAATGAATGCCATAGGAAAAGAGGAATTTACATTTTGGACAAAGCAAGAGTCTCGAACCCCCTTTCCTCCCCTCCCGTAAGGCACCAATGAACAGCACGAACCACGTGGTCAGCTTCCATCAGCTCCAGATCCTGTGCAACCAAACACATGCCTGACCAACAACGAAGCAGCGATAGTAACAGAACCGTCAGCTGTACTATCCCCTGTTTCAGATGCAGCAAGAACCATCACAACTTCGGTGGTAACCTCGACCCACCAGTCAGTAATGGTGTCATGGAACCGTGCCACTTCAAACAAGGAGTGCACGGAAGTGGCGATTTAGTGGGTATGAGTCATCACTGTCACGAGGAATTTGGTAAACTAGACGCACGGTGAGGGAGAGAGAACGCCAAAGACGCGCTGGTTGTGAAACTTTATACCTCGCCTGCGTAAACACTGAGTGCGACACAGTGGCAGGCGGAGGAGACCGACCTGTCCAGGACACCGTCAACGATCTCTTGCTTCGTGGTCGCGGTGGTAGAGCTGCAGCAAGAGAATGAAGGTGGTGGAAGAGTGTGTGTGGCTTCAACAATGGGGTGTCGATCACTGCCTTTGTCGCATAGCCTCCCTTGTCTGTGAGAAAACTGGTGTCATTGTGAGACGGAGAGGAATGTTTAACAGAGCATGGATGCGTTATGTGGGAGAAGCAACTGAGCAGATGAAAATATTTCACAATCAGGCATCAAAGAGTAGTCGTAAACGCAAATCCAAGGATAGCAACCATGAACCACCCAAAAATTAACATTTGCAAGCTACACATCATGGAAGAACCGACATCGGTGCAGAAATCCTACCACGCAGACACTCCACCAAGCTTAGGCCAAAGGTTGCCTCAACATTTGCACTTCACTTCCTCACTGCGTGCCAGTCCCAACCAACGTCTTTCACCTTCGTCTTGGTGATAGAGGGCATTGCCAAATAGACGTCAAGAGCACTCCAGATCGCCCATGCCAAACCATTCGGCACCACTTTTCCTGTTAACTCACGAGGCTGAATTTTAGCCCATAATAAGGAGTCGTGACGACTAAGAGCTGCGCTCCTAGTACACACAATTCCAATTTCGTTCTAGCGTGCAAGTGACAACTCATGCAGCCATCTTCACCTGAGATTAAAAACCCACGTCCACCCGCACGACAATCAGTGTTCAAAGAGAAGTATCCATTTATTTTATCAACTTGATGCTGACAGCAGCTGATGTCCTTTTACAATAACCGTCCTCCTGCCTTCATTACTCTCAAAGAGGACAAGAATATGGGACGCTAAGAAAAGTCAAGTGCTAATGTAAACTATGCTAACATCCAGTAGAGGCACAGGGGAGAAATAAAAAAATCTTGATGTGAAAAATAAGCCATCAAGGTCTTGAAGGGGAGACAATGCCACGACCCTACGTGTTGCAGCAGCTCGCGATTTGGTTAGACTCAAGAAATTTCCACTATCAAAGCATCGGCTGCACCCACGACGGAGGAAAGACGCGAGGAAGGCATCGGGTGCTTGGCACATCGAGTTCCACCAAGAAAGTAGCCTTTTTATTGCTCGCCTCCACGTACTTACTTTACTTGCTGCAATTAGAACGCGACTCCCCACCCCATGGAAGAAGCGTTGAGTGAGTTGTGTGCTGTCACAATGGGCGATGAAAGAGCGCAGTCCGCAGAGCAATCGTCCTCCCCATCCTTTGCAAATGAGGAACGGGAGTTGAAACCTTCCGCGGGGAAAAAGAAATTGGCCTCATGCAGAAATGCTCCAAACTCCGTTTTGACACTGATCAACTGCTGTTGCTGGAATGAGATTCACCTAGGGCAAAATAAAACTCTTACATAAAAATATTAAACTAGCCAACATGGTGCATATAAGGTACAAACTTGTGTTCCGACATTTTGCAGACTAAGTTATGATGCATTTCCACTAACCCCAACGTCGAGCGATTTCCATCACTATTTGTTTCTCCACTCCGTGAAAAGATGCATGAGTTGCATCAAAACCTGTTCAACGTCTGCGTTCGTTCATCGAAGTCAGCACGCGATTACTTGCCCATATCTCTCACTAAAGTCAGCAAAATTTATCTCAACTACACCAAAGGAAAGGAAGCATCATAAGGCGGCGTTTTCTTATAAGCAAACCTGCACATTCAACTGCCAGAATGTCTAAAAATTCACATTTTTGAAGTGGCCAATGCGTTAGAGACCATTTTACAATTGCTGGAAACGTCTAGAATAATTCGACAAATGTAAGGCGTTACAAACAAAAAAATCCGAACCCCCGTCCTCCGCCTTAGTCTAATAATGACTTAAACCCACCAAGCTTATAAAGCGTACCATGCTGCAAAAAAAAACTTGGGCGAAAAGAACATTGTCTATACTGCACTTGACTAAATTTTACAAAAGTACTCAACTCCTACACCATAGGCATTACAGAAGTTATAAGTGCAGCAAGTCTGAAGTGCCACAGCGATCCGTACTTTTACACACGCAAACTAGACAAAGAGAATTTCTTAATAAAAAAGACTCACATATCTACATTCCTTAAATCAAAGCGCAGGCCACATCCACCACTGCCAATACGACCCAATCCCGGCCCAGGTTCTCATTTGTGCCGCCAAATATATTCGGAGGATTTCCTACACACAAAAAGCAGGGATTTGTCATAGGTATTGCTATTAAGCTCAAGAGTTTAATCACTTACATTCAGGGTGAAATTTACAAGCCTAGGAAAAACTGGATGTATATTGGCTAATTTCATCAAAATCGTTCCTGTTTTACCTTATTGTAAAAGGCTCAATTTCTTCCTTTCTGCAGGTGTTTGCAATTTCTTCTAAAACACACAAGTGTTGCACAAGAAACAAGCTTAAGACACTAAAATAAGAACCAGTTAGTTGCAATGGCAGCAGTGTTACCAAAATATGCACAGAACTGTCTTCGGCAGTAACTAAGTGATAAGGCGTCAAAATAATTACAATGTTTAGCCAAATAGAAGTTTTCAATGAACAATGCAGATGGCTGCTGCTTATTGTGCAAATATGCCACGACAATGTGGTCCAATGAAAGATGGAGGTACGAATCCAAGTTTTCGAATGGGTCGAGACACACACAGCACATATTGCGATTCCAGGCTTAATTGATACCGTAGAAGAAACGCGAGGGCGTCGTAGAAACCTGAGCAAATGTGGCGGTCGGGCGTCATAGGAACAAAATGCATGCGATCCAAGTGTGCAAAGCATAAAACCATGCCGTCGAATGGCGTGCTGCACATTCTACATCTGTGGATGCGCACTTTGACGAGTGGTGCATGTCGCACGGAACCCTCTACTACTGCCTTTTCACCTAGCCCCTTTCGATTACTACCACCATCACTGCTTCTACGCCCTCCTCCCTTTGACATGGCCTTGATTAATACGCCTGTCAATGATTGTCTTGGCTACAAACCTGTCAATCTTTTAAAAAGCTTACCGTGTAAAGGATTTACCCAAATTAATCGACCAAAAGTGAAAAGGTTTTTATTTTTAATAAGAACTCACTCTTTGATCATTCGCTTCCGCGCATCAAGAGATTGGTTTGCGCTTCGAATGAGTGGATTGCTCATAGTGGGAAGGCTGCAAAACAAGGTAAAAAGGATGGATGTCAAGGTAATTACTGATTACTAGCAGTTTAAGAAGAAGAAGAAGACTAGTGGTATCCAAAGTCGCCTCGCCTTTTATTTTCACCTCACCCACGACAAAAGTAATAAATTAACATATTCACGCTCCAGCCTCACCTATGAGGGTGCAGAAGCTAATTTGACGTTTTTTGACCTGAGGCTTAGGCTAAGAAGCCTCTAACGGGGCGATTTGCTCAAGCGCCTCTACCGCCGTGTCGTTTCCTCCTCACAGCACATCCATTCGATGCTCGTATCGCATTCTGTGCACTCACGTTGTTATCGTAGCTGACAAAACCTGTAAATGGATGCACCGCGAATGAAAGAGGATATGGAAGTTTAAGAGGGGCTTAATCAGTTGTTTACACGCCAAAGCCTCTGCTTTGGTTCGTATCTCGGTCCACATAAATTTTTACACTTAGCACTCGCCCAAACGGTGAAAAGTGATTGTTAAAATACATTTCACCATACCCATGAGGGAGATGGTAGACAAACAGGTTAGAGCCTCCTGGATCCCTTTTCACTGACTTCCGTGTAAAGAACCGTTGATGGAGAGGAGTGCGTACCACTTGGGCGAGGTTTTGAGCGCCCGATGCTATTGGTAGCAAAACAGAAGCAATGAATTAAGATATGCTAAGGTAAAGCACGAGCTCACCAGGTCCAAACTGAGGGTCGATGTGCATTGACGGTGTAGCAACTAAAAGTAATGCATGGTGACAACTTGCCAGAAAGGCAAATCTTCCACAGCAAGAGATAGTAAACGACATCTTACCTGCGCCGCTATAGAGAGTGCCTGGTATCGTAGGTTGCATACCCCAGTTTGGGTGAAATTGGTAGCTCCGAAGAACTTGCGAAGAGAAATTCTGTTGCTGCTGCAGTTGCAGCATAAGCTGATGCAAGTTGTGCTGTTCAGCCATAGACGCGATCAATTGCATCACCAAGAGATTATTTCTCATGGCCTCGTAATAGGCTCCTGGCGCAGTGACCCCGTTTATGGTAAATGGTCCGGCATTGTCGTTTATAACAGCAACAGCAGCAGGATTCTGCCACACTGGTGAAAAATATGCTGCAATTGCTGTGGGGTCCTACAGTGGCAGAATAGATAGGTTCATATTCATCCCAGCCTTTGCTGACACATGTAACCTTCGGAGGCGTTTGAGGCCTAAGCGACCCATTAAGGCTCCGTGCGTATGTTAGTAACATAACCCCTTTGATTAATCGCCACGGAGGAATACACTTTAAAATTTGTAGGCATTATAGGGTCTGCCGTCTGTCGGTCGAATGCAGTGGGCTGTGCAACTTGATGACCCCTGAGCGAGACCACAACTGGGCTCGAACCTGGGCTTGACGGTGGCATATAACCGCTGAGTGGAAGCACTAATTTAGATGCAAAGCAAAGCAAGCATCGTTGTTAACTATGGCAAGTCATGGATAGTGTCACGACTGCATTGCAGCACAATTCCAAATACTCACGGCCACTAAGAAGATTCCATGCGCAGGAGTCAGCAGATTAGGTCCTCCTGGGCCAAAAACGTTCCCTGTGGCGCGATCCTTGTTTCAAGTGAAATTAATTGTAAAATAAATCAGAAGTGAGGCCAGTAAATAATAAATGTATCATGAAGTGTATTCCTTAACTTCATGGTCTATTAAACTCGCGCAGCAAGTCAACCCTTCCATCAGTACGCACTTAAATGGCTAAAATATTGCTGATTTCAAAATGTGCTACTGTGCTGGATGTGTAGTACTAAAAACTGGGGTGTGTAAACAGGGATGGGACACAATCTGCTCCTACTGCCTCTCTTAAGGATACCATTAAAACATCAACAAGTGAAGAATATAACTGATTGAATCAGGCACAGAGAGACAATAGAATGTGATGCTTTTTCCTCTCTAAACATATAGACTAAGTAGCGTCATCTGCGTTCGTTATAGTTGCAAGACTGCCAAGTCTGCCACCATGCAAGCAATTTGTGTTCACGCACTTAGTAATCACGATCCCCTTGTTAAATTGCAAAGTGCTAAGAAAATGAATAATTTGTTTTGCACATGTAGAAATAAGATGATTTAATCGAAAATTGAACAAGTCACCTGGAACCAATTACCTCTAGAGCACACTAGTTGATAAAGGCATTATAAATGAGAAGCACTCACTGATTCCTCTGTCCTCCTGAGTTTGAGAGTCCGAATTGACCGACTCTGCTTTGCGATCCATAAGTAAAGGATGTGGTATAATAAATAATTCCGGGCGACGTGTCACCTCAGCACGAAATCTGACTTAGAGGTAATGCTACCGGATGGATAGTTTCAATCATTTTGCACTTCGTTGATGTCTGTCCACATTCTGATCGCCTATTCACCAACGGATGAATCACAGCACCCCCTCTGGAAGACTATTGGTTGGGCGTGATCAATGCACGAGTGAGGCATCTGATTGGACAAGCCAATGAGTTTATGCAACTTTTGAATGAGAAAGTCAACTTCCTACATAAATACAACCTAGTCAGAGTTAAGCTACTTATTTTCATCATATCTACCATAAAATAAGCGAGACTAATAATGTTATTTCCATCTCCTCATGACTTGACTCAACGAATGGAAATAGAATAGCCTTTTATGATGCTCTAGCATATGAACGCAGTTTGCGATCGCTAAAACTCTAATCAGCTACTAAACTTGTTAATACATTTTAGCGAAATCAGTGGGGTGCTGTTTGATGTGATGCTTATTCCATGCTTTAGGGTAGGCAAAGTCAAACCCGTGTGAAGGTGATCCGAGAATAAGTAGGATGGAGGGAAGTGATTTAGACCTTTTGTGGGAGCTTCGATTTCGACCTCAGAGGTAAGGTTCAAATGCCCATTATTTCTCTCATTTACGTTAGGTTTAAAAGGTCCTTTTGATTGGAGAAGCAAGTTAACCTGAAACATAAGAACGGAGATGTAAGAGGAATTAGACGTAGTGGTAGGCGGTCGGTGTTATTGGTAAGCGCTGTATTTTTGCGAGAAAACTCTGAAGCAAATTACATGAACGCACCCTTCGGATGTAAGCAAATCTCTAGTTCTCTATACTCGGTTTGTTTGAAAGCATCTCCGCATTTCTTTTGGGAAAAAGGCGAAAGTATATGCACATATATGTGTATTCCACCATTTGACCTAGTCCAGGAAGGCGTTAACCAGGAATATACTTGAAATTCCGGCATCTCCATGTCCAGCTGGGGGCATCAAACTTAACTTTGCATTTGATGTAAAGGTGCCATCTTCTGACCGAGATCAAAACGTGGTTGGATGGAACTGTGGGTTGGCAGTTTTTATGCAATTTGCTTTAAACATTTTGGTTTCTCATTTAACAGTATAAGTCTATGCGTATTACTATGATAACCAATTGTCATTAGAGACCACATTTCGCTTTATGTCGCTTCAATTTGAACACATTATAAACACCACTCTTACGAAAATAAAGGTCTATGTCCTTAATTTGAGAAAATCTGAGATGCAGGTATGTTGGCTACCGAAACAAGCTCTAAATCCTCTACCCCATCTTATGCAGCGCAGTTGAGAGAAACAATAGGCCTCTGATTGGCAATGGAAGTGAATTATTGCAATGCTATTTGCCATTTTTAAACATGAGAACAGTCTAGGCTCGTAAAGCATTGCATGAAATGACATAATCAGGGAGTGAGTGGGCCACTAAGACCCGTCTTACTGGTAGATTTAATTTAATAATTATTGGACTAGCCACTATTTTGAGTGAAGACAGACACATACCTCTCAGCGATCAACCTGTATAGTTACAATATTTTGGAATATTTTACCACAGAGTCTCCGTCAAGGTATGCTTCGTTCTCCAACAGAGCTATGAGTGCTCGTTTAGCATTAATTTCCTGCTATGGACACGACGAGTGGAGCCGAGCCTGATGTTACTTGACTCGAGGAGAACAAAATCGTAGGAAATTGGGTATTAATTTTAAGTAATTTAACTCCACTGTGAAGACACATTATAAATATCCTGTTAGTGAAACTTGACGGAGTGAGTTGCTGACTGATTCAAGATGCATGTATTGATGAGATTTCGCTTTTACCCACCCATCTAAGTGCCAAGTAGCACACCATTTGACAGGTTGAGCTAAACTGTGATTCCATCCAAACGGGCAGAAATCATCACTGACAGCTGAAATAAACGTCCTTATGTTCTGAGCGAGAATTAATTTGTCGCTTTCTCTGTCCCGCCCTAGCACGATGGTGATTTTTAAACTTTTAATTAAGACGTAGTCGCTGTGAGAGAGCTACAATTGTTGTACACTTGCCTTTATGATTTTGATCTCCCTCTTGGTATTACGAATGTCTCTCCACGTCCTTCAAGGAAAATGCAACTATTTCCTTAGTTTGGTCTTGCTAATAAATGTGATTGTTTAACACTTGTAAGATCCTCAAGAAGTCCAAACTTATCGCTTAGTGGAGTTTTGCATCACAAAATCTTCTCCGAAGAGGTGTGAAGATACTTAAAATGAGAAAGTTTCAAGCAGAAAAATTAATGGGTTGCTAATAACTATTTTTGAAGCCTGATTGCAAGTCCATATTTAGTGGTGTTTCGGATAAAGCTCCATGCAGGCATCAGAAGACAGTTACAAGCTGTCGTGACCACATTCATGCGGTTCCTCATTCCGGCAATTAGTTCCGGAAAATTCATACAGTAACAATACGAGAAAGTTGGGGGTTAAGGTTAGGGTCAGGGTTGGGGTCCCTTCCTGTCATCAACAGGGCTCGCCTTTCACCTATGCCTGCAGCAATACCAGCAACAATAGCACTAGCAATCCTAGCTACTATTCACCAAACCCTACTGAAGTTAATGATACTCAGGGTCTTCATATCACCACCAAGCTTTCGTGGCTTGTGGAAGTCGGTTAGGCATGGCAATTTCCGAATGAACGTTCACAAGAATTGCAGCTGTGCCACAAGACGGAAGAGGAGGCACCACAACCAGGATTGTCATTGCAACATTGATACAGTTCAGGTGTCTCAATACCGAGCGATTGGAGGTAGCATCACCGTGCAGCGATGCGCTTAAAGCAGATTGTGGAGACAGCTAGGCATTATCGTGTTCTGGTTTGGCACAATGGTCGGACATCGGTGCTACCGCTACTACAATTACGACTGCATCATCACTGAAGGCATTGAGGTGGCTAATGTGTTTGTCGTCTGAATAACTAATGTAAAAAGAAATGCATCCATCCATGCATGCATTATACTCTGGCGAGTTCTTTCTCCTCCTCCTCCTCCTCCTCCTCATCCTCATCCTCCGATTCAGCCACTTAAACAGCCTAATCGTTCAAAGAACAGACAGTGTTACTGCTAGATGCTTTGGTTTATAGTTTGAAAGTGGCCGACCTACGTTTACCTACGACTTACCACGTTCTTGTTGTTGCTGCTGTTGTGCAAGGTGGTTGAGGGGGGGTGCCATTGTGTTTTGGACGTGTGTTCTAGTGTTTTTATTAATAAGTAGGAGAGTAATCTTCTAGCTCGTGTAGTTCTCGAACGAGACTCTTTGTGCTACTGCGTCCCGTCGACTGTCACTGCAGTTTGTTTGGGTGCCTTCGCAAACCTCTCCAGTGACTGGCACGACCCAGTTATTCAATTAGTTTTTCTTAGAAAGAACAGTGCCACTTGTCATTGTGTTTGTTGCATTTAGTGGGGAGCAAACGGCAGATGTTTGCTTATCACTTGTCCTGTTGTTGGCGAAATCTCGTTTCCCTTATCTCTCTCCCTCTATGTGCTGCTTACCTATCTGTTTATACATCGACCGACCAAGCGGCCTGACTGCCAGTTTGGCAATCCATCAAACCAACCCAGTACTACCTTCCTATTGCCACCCGTTCACTCCCTTTTCTTTAATTTAGCGGGTGTATAAAATGCGTCCTCAGAATGCATATACCGTCCTCCAGCCTACTGGCTTCACAGGCTTCTCGAAACTGCTGCATTCTCTCGAGTCGGAGTTGCCCAAAACTTTGGGATTCTAAAACGGACAACTCTTTTGTCTTCCTTCCCACCTACCATCCTACTTCCCTAGCTGCACTCGTGGCGAGTTTCTAATGTCCACATCTGCTGCTGCTGTGACTGCTCAAAGCGCCTCAGCAGTTGTAAAGTTTGTCTTACATGGCGAGAAAAATGGGGGTTTCTGACCATTTCTCCTCCTCTTCTCACATTTTCAGCTACTCCACACGCACACACGTCTTCACATCCACCCCTAGACCTCATATCGGCTGACTCAGGACGCTGTCATCTGTGGGTCGGTGGGTTGGTGGGCCTCAAAACAGCCCTGCGTGGGTACAGTGGACCCAAGTGAACACTGAACGTTGGTCGCCTCCACCCCTGTCCTCTCTTTCTGCACTGTTGATTGATGAGACTTCGTCTCCTCCTCCTCATCCTCCTCCTCCTCCTCCTCCGACGTACTCACCGCTCGCGCCCCAGCCGCATGATGCTATCACAAAGATCTTTGCCTTTTTCTACCGGACATCCTGACCCAATTGTTGTAGCCGTATCGCCTAAATAATCTAATGACACAATCCTGTCTCAGAAATTACAAACTTTAACTGTTCTGCATCATCTCAATTGCCTTAACTCTAGACAATAGACTTGCCAACAACGATTTGGTGATAAGATGCACAGGCCGTGCGTACCAACAGAAAGTAATCCCTATAAGGAGAGCGAAGCCCGTATTGTAGGTATCCAAGGGTAATTGGGAAGAGTCGGAGTTGGGGAAATACCGTACACTGTCATGATTGATACATTTATCAATGTGTCTAGGGGAGGCATCTTAGGGGTAATATTTGGAAGTGGAAGGCCTCTTTCAGCCTCCAAAGCACTGCTTGCACACGGGGGTGCCTCACTCGCAGCGATGAAAGACATTGATGGAGAGCACGACTGTAGCAAAAGACTCCTCACCCTCCTAGTGCCACACATCGACGACAATCCTGGAGTGCCATCCTCTGCAAAAGTAAGGAATATCCACCCATTGGTCACCACGCCCATGGCGCACACACACACACACACCTCCCACCGAACGGGTGTTTGCCCTGGCAGCGTTCAATTCTCCTGTAGGTTGATGACGATGAGACTGTGGTCGGGACTTGAAGAATTGGCTTTTTTGATTGATTAGTTGATTGAGTGATTGACCGATTGATTGGGTGAAGAGCTGGTCGAGCATCTTGCACCAAGTCAGGCCGGGAATTTGGGCACAAAATATCCTAGCTAGTAAGGTGAAAGAAGACAGTAAAGCATTCTTATTGGGCAATCCAAGATGCAGAGGACTATTGACACCAAGTCTCTGCATTGGTAACAATTTCGCAGATAGTATCAAGCACCTTAGCAGTGGATGGAAGGTGTGGTGAGTGACTCTGCTTGGTTGCAATAAATGTCATCGCACATACACACACACAAACTCGTTGCGGGTTAGGGTTAGGGTTAGGATCGGCCTGCCCCTAGGCAGACGTTAGAGCATCGGTCTCTTTAAGCAGATATGTTGGGTAAATCACCGCAACGAAATGTTTCCATGGGGTTCATGGCTAATGTTGCTTCGTTTATCAATGGCTTTCATGCGGAACGCGGAGGTAGGCTTGGCGCCGAAGGTATACGTCGTTCTCGACCTTCCCATTATGAAACATCAGAGATTTTCCCACCTGTCGTGCATACATTTCCTTTGTGTGTTTACACGCTAGAGTAAGCGTTTAAGAGGTGGGTGCAGTTTCTGTGAGGACTTCTTCTCCTTTTTCTTCGTTTGTCAAGAATGGAGGCATTATCTGGCAGCAGTAAGTGCGGCCCTCGTCTGCGCTACCCTTTCACATGTTCGTCGGTTAAAATTGGATTGGTTGTTGTTGATATTGTTGTTTTCCCTTGCAACAATGCATCCTCTGTGCGTTCTTATTTTGGGTGGGGCATATGTTTAGCACTTACCCGTAGATCCTTTCACATTGTATGCGTGTGTGGTAGAAGGTGCGTCAGTTTCATTGCTATGCCATCCGTGTTAATGGAACACACACATGCATATATGGAGCGTAGGACCTAGGCGATGGCACTCCTCATTGACTTAGGGAAGTTGTTTCGGGTGACGAAGCCAAGGTGTTGTGCCTTATGTGAGTGTAGTCAAAGGTCAATGCAAGTAACAGTGTTTTGTCTCCCCTCATATGCGCACGAAGTGGCAATGGGAGTGGTGAGGTAGTGGCACTCAACTCTCCCCATAGTGGCTGAGTCGGAGCTTAGTACTGGTAATGAACAACCCCTTTCTCACCCTTTGGGTCCTACCTTTTCCAGCGTCATCTGCGTCAAATAAATTTTGTCAAAGTGGGAGTGATACCGGTAGACACTCGAGAATAATCAGAAGGCATTTTGATTTTCCTCCTGTTTCGCCTTCGCCTCAGTGTAACTCCACCACATTTCTCCGTTCTTTGTGCATTAAGGGCTCATAACTAGCCTTGCTTACCACTGTGCCTACAACTTGTCATGCATCGACCTAATTGAAAGTATTCGTACATTTTATTCCCTAAAAGCGATCGCTATCGTTGGCTGTCAGTTGTCACTTACTAGTGCTCGGTCGTTGCTTTAAATGGTTTATTCTAATATTATTTTTGGTTGGTTTTCTCCTACTATCCTTGCTTTGAAGTGTATGTCTACTATTGGGTGCCTAATTGTGAGTGTTTTTCCTATCTCCCTCGCTGTCATGTTCAGTTACTACCTCTACACTCCATTAACTAATGATCTTCACTTCGCCGTTAATCTCTCTTTTCTTACAGACAATGCGTGCGATGCGGCAAAGTCGGTGGCTGACATACGTCTATACCGCTTTGAGCACCTTGCTGCAGTATCGTCAAGGTTGTAGACTCGGGGTTGCTAACAATCTCTTCGACATTTCCATCGCCCCATTATCACAGTGCCACACTTAGCGCTCACGCAGGTGACGTCTCTTGTGCGGAGGCGCACGACCACCGCATCTTCGAACACGTCTTTTCCATTGTTTGCGTCTTACCAAATTCCTCATTCCACCAATAACTCTTTCTATCCAGCTCAACTTTTTGTGTCTTTTTTGTTTAAGGGTGTTGATGAGTGGCAAGTAAGTGCTGCAGCCAAATTACTGATGACTCCCATTGCTCCTGAAATCGAGGGTACCAATATTGATGGTCTTGCCTCGGCGCCTTTTGGTGAGGCTATGAATCTAGCGGCACGGCTCATTGGTGTGATATCGAGAGTCCAGACGCTTGAGGCGGGGGAGACGACTGAGTTCTGGGGCACAAGTGGTTCGTTTGCTCGTTGTCTTGCAGAATGGAAGGAGAAGGAATTTCGAGGTGCCTGCTTTGTCTGAACCGCAAGTCTTCCCTTTCCTATTGCAAATGTCGATCAAATTAGATTAAAGCTGACCTTTATTTGGCTAGTCGAATGACATCGGAATTTAGCTCAAATATTTTTTTTCTCATTTTTAAGCTGGCTTAGCGGCGTTGAGTACTCTCATTAGTCGACTTGTACTTACGGGATTCGGTTTCCCACCGCTAGCGTTATGCGTCCTAAAATCCAGTGTGGTACCTGAAAGACCACTCATTGCACAAGTCGCTCTTTCACAAAGGAGATCCTTACATGGTAAGGTCTCCAAATGTGGGGAGTGCTGCCTGATCGTTGAATACGGGTGACTGTAGTCTGCAACGAACTTGCGTCTAGACGACCCAATAAGGTGGCTCGCATTGTATGGGCTTTCCAGTTCTCGACTGAACATTCTGAGTGGCGTTCGTCCCGACTTTGTGTCGCGATCACTATATGGCCTGTTACTAGAGGTCCCAGACTGCCGTTTGTCCACGGCATGCAAACTGCCCCTCGTCGTTGTTAAATGCAGAACTGGTTTGAACTGCAAGTCTTCCCTTTACTATTACAAATGTTGATCAAATTGAGGTAAAGTTGACCTTTATTTGGCTAGTTGAATGA
Organism: Taenia multiceps; assembly: GCA_001923025.3. Classification (NCBI taxonomy): domain Eukaryota; kingdom Metazoa; phylum Platyhelminthes; class Cestoda; order Cyclophyllidea; family Taeniidae; genus Taenia; species Taenia multiceps. The sequence continues at coordinate 41,156,190 of CM010312.1, forward strand.
CATTGGAGTTTGGCACATAATACAGTACGAGCAGTTTGTACCTTGTGCAGTGAATCTCGTTGCAGTCACTCGCTAGGAATAGGTGAACACATGCGTTGGCATTGATACAGTACTTTTTGCTCTTTTTGTTTTGATTTCTCGTACACATTGGCTGAAACTGGTTTTTTGACTAGCTGTCTGACTGGGGGAATAACTTATGGTAGGAAGTGGGCTATGTTGCTGCAACCACTAGGCCAATAAACATTTCACTATCGGTTATCACTAAACCCCCTACACACTGGTCACCTCACGGGTCTGAAGCACTCACCACTCCATTTCCAAGGGGTTGAGCTTTACGCGTAATGGTGTGCATGCGTGATGGACTGTAGACGCATTTGATCACGGTGATTCGGTGATGGCTGGGATTTCTTGAAGGTAGTAAGGGTTGGTAATGGGTAGAAGTAAATAGGCACATCTGTGGGTAAGAGCTTGGCTAGAGGCAAGTCCAGCGCCTCGGTAATGAGGCAGCGGCGACTTTGCTTTGCCACATACTGACAGTATCGGTGCTTGCGTAATGCCTTTGTAAATGACAGTCGTTTCCAAGCACGAGACCTGAATGCGGCACCACTTGCACAATACACAAATTGGGAACATGAAAATGGGCAAAATGGTCAAGACTCCTATACACTTGCTCCGCGATTCATCTACAACCCTTAAAAAGTGTTAGTATACCAATTTGGTATAAACGAGTGAAAGAACCGGTGATAAATTAAAAGTGCTACATATAAGTCAATTCCTTTTAATAATCAAGGAAATTTTGGTTGACCGAAACCTACTCTACCAATGGCCAGCATAATATTTTTAACTATGATCGGTTTGGTATCTTATATTTGCTGAGCATATCAAAGCGGCACATTTAATGGATGGAAAATTAGGAAAAGAAGTGGGATCATAGAGGCGTTTTCTGCAGGCACCTTCGTTCCTTACTAGCGTTTTTGGTTTTATGCGCGCATTCCTTTTTGTCTGAAGTGGTGTGTTGTTGTGAGAAGCCAAGGCTGTTTCATGTTTGTCGGCTGTGATACCAAACAGCAAGCAGTGTATAGCAAGGTTGGAATTCGTAAAACCTACGCCCTGCCTTCTCATTTCCTGTCCTTTGTTTGTCTTTATGTTATTTTTTACTACATGACAGCTGATTAGAAAATAATATCTGACACGTGAAGAATTTAAAGCGGTACTAAAGAAGAGAATTTAATTTATGTTAAGCTTTACCTTATTAGGTAAACATGGGTCCTCTTCCAGACCTATTAATAGGCTTTACACGTTTGCAAACTGATGCAGCGGTAGAACGACCTTCTTAAATGTGGGAATGTGTTAAACAATTAGAGGCCAAATAAAAAAGCAATGCCAAGCACCATTTTAAATTTACTTGCTGCTGCTGTTTTGGGACCAGAATTAAGCAAAAGTGGCTGCTTACTAAATTTGTCTTCATTTTGCAATAATTGTAACAATTGTAGCACTTGCAATGTCTGCATTGGCAAAATCCATTATGTACACCAAAAATCAGGCAGCTACGCTAGGTGGAATGGCTTTACTTAACAAATGAAACCTATCCTAACGACATGCAGGCAAAGATGGAAATGTGGATAAAATGGAAAAGCAAATAAATACAGAGCGAAACCACGATCAAACAAATTAGTCCTGCTTTGAAAGAGACGGACAAGAACACAAAAGAACCCACTCAGCGCACCCAAAGCCACGTTAAAAGCAAGATAGCCCATGAGCTTATGAGTGCTATCAACGCCTTTAGGTTTTAAAACGGACTGTAACTACATTAGATGTACGTTCTACTTTATGAAAGAAGTGTCACTGTTTATGAAGTGAAGGTAAAACAGTCGTTTTACTTTGCTTTATTCGCCTTTGCGACGCCAGAAATAATGTAGTTTGACTAAGTTAGGAGAGAATTAATGCAACCTTCTAGAAAAACAAAAATTGTTCCAGGCAACAAGTAAAATGCGCATTATGAGAGGTGTGGAGCAATAATGAGGTATTCTCGGTGCACTAACTTGGGAAATTATACCAAAGGGAGGTGCCGCCGTAATGAACAGGGCAAAATGGGATGCGATGCTCACATGGATATATAAATGATGCAAAATTATTTGTTTCGCTGTTTGAGCAGCGCGGTAGGCCAACAATAATGCTTATACGCAGCAGTTATCAGTGTCGCAGCGAATCGGGAAAGTTGGGCAAGTGTCAATTCCCTTAATTTGCTTGAAGAACTTGGCTACCACAGATTGTTTTAATGAGGACTACACTGAGTTAATTTGGGTGCTCCTAAACCTACCGGGCAACTAGAAACAGGATAGACCTTGTGAATACTTGGTTTCAATGCGATTGCGAGCTACTTAAATTTATCGATACCCTGATTTTATTTTCAGCTATAATTTGCCGTCTTTCGCACAAACCAATTCATTCTCACCCGTGTGTCGTCTTCGTGTTATAAGTGTATTTATTTGCAATAGTATTTGTGCCCCTTTACTTACCCACTTATTTGTATGCCTATTTATATCAAAGCTTTGTGTGTCGGATGTCATCTCATTTGCTTGCCCAATATTAGCAATGTCAAATGATGCTAGGTTTAGCACAGCCTACTTAGCTTTAGAATGAGCTACTCTCCTTTTACAAACAGGCCAAAACTCTTTATGATTCATTCAACTGAGGGATTTGTTTTGACGCAACGCCTCTGCGTTATTTTTCCATTTATTAACGGAAGCAAAATAAAGGTGTACCCATTTTCGTTCACCTCGCTTTTACTGTCACTGTATTTTCCGCACACCACCTCTCTTCAAGTCGCTAATGATTCTATTGCCAAGGCAGAGCTAGAAATTTAAGGCGTGTATAAGAAAATTGGCTCTTGTGAGCATAATTTTAGCTAATCTGATGTGCAGTGAGATGTTAGCCGTTCAGGCTCTGGCGGAATAAAAAAAAAACTAAAATACGAGAGAAAATGTATCTTTAAATGAACGGCTGGTGTATTCCTGCTAATATATACGAAAAAGCTGATGGAATTCTAGACGGGCTTCAGTCAAGCGTGCTAGAGCATTTATTACGACCACGTAATATTGCAAACTGCAATTCGCTCCCGAGTTTCACGTAATGTGATTCACCTAATCATTAGGAGGCTATGCATTGTGAGGACAAGGCCGACGAGAAAGAGAAAAACAAGGTAGTAGTAAACTACTAGCATCTATCCACCGTCGCAACAAGGTCGTCACCCATGAGTTGCACCTGCTTAACTTCTGGACTTAAGCAATCATCGTTACTTTAAATGGCCCAGTGGTGATACTATTGAGTAGCACATGGCTGTATCAGGCTGAGATCATGCCTTCATGCGCGCGATGCAAAGGAAACAGAAGATCACATGGCTAAACATAATAAATAGTCAGGCGCTTCTGGCATCCATAAACCACGTGACATTCCCAAGAGGGCTGCGCTGGGCGGACCACGAGGGTCAATAAATTAGAAGGGTGCATCAAAACCTACTTTTTGCGTTTGGATGGCAAAAAATGATTTTCCTTATAAATGGGCTTACAAGAATTAGTCGTATCTAATTTCCGTAGGAAGTTGGAATATCGTAGATGAAGCAATAGTTTTGCTCCTAATAAAATGAAAATACCGAGTTTAAATTTCAATGAACGGTCGAGGAACTTTAAGGGATAATGCTGTAAATTTACAATACCAATTTGACCAGTTGCATCTGCCTGTATTTATTGCACTCTTTTGATTTATCCAATAAAATAAGTTTACGTAGAGGCTGGTTGAGATTTTATTAATAGTCTATCATGTAAACTTTAGAAGAAGGAGGAAAGGGATGAGTAAAAGAAGTAAAGTAATAGCCAATTTGATCGCACTACTTAGTCTTTGGTCCACATAACTATTGCTGCCAGTTTTGGCGATGAGCAGACATCCTTAGTTTCGGCTACCACAATCGAGAGGACAACAATTTGTCAGACGGGTGGCAACTACTTTTGTATGCAGGACAAGTGTCCATTTGTCGTTTTCTTACGATAATGTCAAGGGCTATGGCGTCTGCCTGACGCAGCTATATCATAGCGCTCTATAAGCCAACAACGGTTTGGCATTTTGTTCCCCAATCAAGTCCGAATGCGAGAACTGCAATGATTTTATCCGCCCCAGCGTATCTAGACATGCCTGTCCCTGAGCACAGTGCAGACCTCTACCTTCCACACTCTATCCTCTATTCTTTAGCTAGAGCCTGCTGCTTCTTGTCCCATTACGGGCCTTAAGACACTACATCTTATATACATTTAGTCTTTCTTTTGCGCAAACCCCGTCTTCCCTTCATCATTAATTATAAGCATATCATACTATTCATACACCTTTGTTAAAAATAGTCGAGTTCCAATCCTTTCTCTGCCTACTATTTCAGCGCATAATTCACTCAGTGGACTGCTCAGATTACAAACCACAATAGATGAAAATCAGTTGCATACCTGGCGCTTCAGCTGAATTTGGTCCTTTAGTATCACATCGAAAAACATGTTCGCGCATTCAAGCCTCGGCCTCGTACATACTACGCAAATGAGACTCGATGCCTTTTATTGTAACGCTTGTAGGGATTAACTAAACTGTGTAATATGCTGCTCAAGTTTCGACAATGCGTGTGCTCCCGCTTTAGCTGTACATGGCACTTCTAGTGGACGATTTGCAATTTGCCTTGGTAAAATCTTAATTTAGATAAGATTCGCGGGCGAACATACTTCTGCTCAAAGAAGCCAAGTTTTACTTAACCTAATCTAGTCTTCAAATATTACTCAACGTTTGATCACTTCTTTTTCCCTCAAATAAGCACACAAGCAAACTTTCCTACGAGCTGTTACAGGGCACTAACAGAGTCCTGCTGCTCCATATTCGCCCACTAATAAAAGTAGGATACTTTTGATTATGAACAGCTGCACAATCCAATCACTGAGTTGAGCCGTGCTACGTTGGGAAATTAAAGACACATCCTCAGATGGCATAGTGCCAGTTGGTACAAATGAAGCACAGGGTCTCATTATTCGCAACAGAAGGACATACGCGTAGACATGCAGAAGATCTTACTTTGGCATTACGCTATCAGACTCAGTAAAAAGCAGCGATTATAGCACTTTCCTTCACTGCAATGTCTGCTTTGAGCAGCGTAGATACCGGGGTCTCGGGCGGAAAGAACTAAGTGGGCACTTTCTAGTAAATGCACCTCTCAAGATTGGAAGACATTAAAGCCGATGTTTTGCCGACTCCTCGTAGCACGCGGAAAGTGGCAAATCTGATTAGCTAAATTTGGCTTAACTCAATATATGATGGCTTAATAGTGTCCAACGGTTTACTTTACCGAAGGCAATGTCTTTGAGCGGAGAGGACTATATAAAGTGCAACGTTGACATCACGCACATACTTGCCACACCCTTCGATGATGTCTTCCTTAGGTTAAATTCATGGACACCAGAAATTGAATGATATAAAAATTAACGTAGATTCGCTTATTGATGTAAAAAGGGCTGATACAACAAGACGGCGACTGATATGGCTGCAGAATACAGACCGTAAGGCAGGAACAGCAAATCGCAATTATATTATTGACTGCATTTTGGCATCTTTTGCGTGGGCTTCAGAATGGCGGAGACAGAGTGCGATGGCCATAAACTAATGGGACAACAAGTTTCTTCATTTACTTTGGCTGACTCTCCGACTGCAACGAATTTATTTGCCCTGCAACATTTTATGAGCAGCACAGTCTACTCCCATACACCTAAAGAAACTCACGATTTGGCAACTCAATACCAATCCCACTACCACTTTTGTACAGTCGGCTCAGCAGGCACATCAAGAGCGGTCCCACACTTTCGTAAAGACAAAGAGGACACTATACAAATCGGCATTTGCATATGGAGGACAGTAGAACATTAAAATTTAAAAAATGTCAAAATAGGCTAGTCGTTTTAGCGGCGAGATGCCTGTGCTTCCCATCCGAAAGACACCTGGCTGAAGTGCTCAAACAACTGCATCCGAACGCTACAGTAGGTTGAGCAGCATAAAACAGTACAGACATGGTTAGTCCTGCTCTTTTAGATGGGTAAGAATCAATTAATGCACTCAAACCCTTTTTGTGCCAAGGACTTTACTGCTTGAAATTGTCGAAAAAGGGCTCTAGAAAATTCCGCACAATTAGTGGACCCGCTTAGAGCGAGAAACATAAGCAAAGCAACGCAATTTAATATCAGTAAAAATAGGTGATCGCAATTACATGGGTGCATTGTCAGTGGCCGAATTGTGTTTGGCAAACAGGCTTAGGGATCTTTGCTGTTATCTCGTCCACTTTTGCCACCTGAAGCACCTAGTTCGATTTATCAAACATCTACATCGAAATGTTATAGCAAAATGAGCGGCAGTAGCAAATGCAGTCAGGGTTAATTTCGCTAATGCTGCACCCACCAAACACTTGCAGCACAGACACCAACAACCTTAACACCTTATCTTAGCCCGACAGTGCACTTCTTATCATCAAATGGCAAATGGTCGACAACAAACACTGACGGCCTTAATTTCCAGTGACCACATGGGTGCTCATGGATAATTTCGCTGGCTTTACCATCTAGTCATAAAACACCAGGACCCCAGCTACGTAAGACCAACGAATTATCTTGGATGCAGAAGTGCCGATGAACTACAGAACGCGTGAGCTAATATCAACAATATTCCACATGGCGGCAATCTGAGGACAACCAATTTTTCAGCAGATCACTACTGCCCTGGCCCCTACTATGCAGCGTCAAAGCCATAGTCCTTTTAAAACCCCTGACAGCATCACTGTGCACTGCAAGTTCCGTCATTTTGCGGCCTTTATCAACAACGCAAGCAATTAACAGCCCAGTAATTTCAACATTATAGCCATCGTTCTGGTCGGCAGAGATTAATTCTTATAGAGACGACCGTGAGGAGCAGTGAAAAAAAAGTAAGACGCATACATCATTGGTGCAGAACCGGAACTTGAGAGAAAACTATAAGTCGTGGTGTTGCACCCCCTTCCTGATCAGAAGTTGTCGATGATCCAAACGTAACTACGATGACCTCTTGTAAATGAGATCCAACATTGGAAACACTGTTGACTTCCAACGAATTTTTGTGGATTTTAAGATTCAAATGAGGCATTACCTGATGGAGTGCGAAAGGACCTACGATAGTTGCATGCTAGAGCGGATGGCCAGGCCAAGTCTGGCCTAGCCAAGCCTTGTTGATTCTAACCTAGTTCAGCTGCGACCAATACAGTGCGTCTACGACGAGCAAGCGACTGTAGACCTGTAAACGCAATTCTGTTTGTCCGATGCGAAATCCTTACCTGTACCATAAATTATGAATAAGCATAAGGAGGACCAAAGTCTAAATGAAGTTAGGGATCCGCGACTCGCCCCTAAATTCGCAGAATTGGTTAGTCGGTAAATGCTAATATGTCTTCAAAATGCTTGCTTCTAGCTGGAGAAGAAAGTTTGGATGACTCAACCTCTCCAGGAGATGCAAAAATATTGCTTTTGCTCTAAGGGGAGTAAAGGGTAGGGTGATGAGTGTGAGGGGAGAGATCAAAAGACATGTAAAGGTCAAAATGGAATTGAATGCAAGAAAGCAAATTGCCATTAACCTCTTATGTCTGCGGCCAGTTTGGAAAACGATTTTGAACATTTATTATTGCGATACTACCTTCTTGAATTCCTCAGCTCTACCATGCTCCCCTTCCTCCTCTTTCGCAAAAGAAAATTTGTTATAGACTAGTTAGTATGGCATGCAAACCATTGGCAGAGGCTTCTCTGAACATGCTTCATCAATAATATTTGCATTTAAAATAATTAATAACTAACGCATGCAAGCAAAAAAGGGCGAAATAAGACAAAGGACTCGAAAAGGGAATTACGGAAAGATGTCGTGGCTCATCTCTTTACCATATGCTCTGGCCTATTGACGATCTTCGAGGAAGAAAAAGAGGTGGTAAAATAAAAGTCGAGGATGCTGCTAATAAATATTAAACAAAGAAAGGGCGCATAAGGCGAGCTAAATGGTGCAAAGGTTACTTGTTGAGAGCATTATGAGAAGCAGCATGTACTGCGCTACTGTGATTGAATCCTTCCCTTATTTCATACAGGGCCGATCAGTAGTACCTGTTCTGTGTAGCGTGTCGCGTAGTCTATTGTAGTGTTGTTTCTGTTAGCCCAGAGAACAATGTTAAAATGATCATTTTGGTTGAGGCTTACCATCAAAAATTACTTGTTTTTGTGCCCCTTTGTCTCGGCTGAACAGCACGCAGCATGCTCTCCTCCGAATTTTTTTTTTATTCCTGCGTAGCACAAAATATAGTAATTAATGATACGAGGTGCAAAAATTAGAACAACCACGATATATGCTTGACGTAGCTTAGATACCAACACCTTTTCTGCCCCAAAAGAGAGGCGCTTTTAAAGTTTGCAGGCCAACTCTTGACTGACTAGAAATGCGAGATATTGCTCCGTTGTTGTAAAATAACCTCCCGTCATACGGGCAGCTTCCGATGTTTAAAATTATTCAATTATTCGAGTCTGCACTTTCATTATACCTGATCAACAAACGGAAGGGTTTTTTTCCTATTGAGAACCTAAATCTTTGCACACAAATATGGATTAATCATGTTCACAAAGCAAACGTGGCTGGGCACCGGAATGATATACCCTCAGGCGGTAAGGTGATGACTGTTGCATTAATCATCACCAAAATTACTGCGCTTTGATGTGCTTTGCACAAGGCAGAGGTAGCATATGCATAGCTACTGGCTTGCCGTCAGTAAACTTCGATTGTACCGCTTGAGGTGTACTCCATCAAGTGATGGTGATACATCTGCCTTTTAACTTAAATTTTGGCCATTAATGGCAGTAAAGTTAAAAGTAATATAATATAACTAAAATGATAATGTTCTTTTAAATCCTTTTGCTATTACCAAAATGATATTGGGAGAAATTAACCTTTCCATCTCGCGAAACACAGGTGACCTAGTTCAGTCACTTTATTGCTATGCAAAAGTGATTTAGCGAGCCTCAAATAAATGTAGTCCAACAAATTTAGGGCCCTGAAATAAAAAATAGACCGTAGATTCCTCTTGATGACAGCCTGCCAGAGTGTTGCCAGTGCTACCTGTCTTAGCTGACAACACTTAGTTAAATTCTGCGAATCCTATGACGTTTACGAATTCTAAAATGTGTGTATTTTTTAAAACGGTACGGGTGGTTGGTAGATTGATTGGCTGTTGTTGCAACAAAGTTAGTTTGGCTGCTCGACAGTCAGCGTTGGGTCATAAGCTAAGCCTACCGCGTATCTCTATGCACGACTATGCCAGAAGCAGAGGTTGTCTCCTCGCAATAAGAAAACTAGCTTATCCCTCTCATTAAACTTTCAAAACATTATGAAAGCTCCGAAAAGGAAAATTCAAGGTGAGGCATTCGAGAGAAGCATGGGTGATAGCCAACTTTAAAACTTCTTAAATGTTAAATAAAAATTGATATTGCAACATAAGGGAAACAAGCGACTCAACTATGCTTTTGGGGTTGACTGTCTCTCAAAAATGGCTCAATGGGTCAAAGGTTGGCCAGAATGTGTCCGAAATCATCAAATGAACACTATACTACATATTATGCGCTTATGTCTGTTTATCGTATAATATCACGCGTTTAGAACATGAAAATAAGTGTGAAACACGGGTAAAGGTACTTAGGTGCCAGCGACCGCTTATTTTGGTCGAAGCTAATTGTTGGTCTCGAGTTTAGCCAAGGCCCTGTAAAATGAGATAACTTGCCTAATGAAAAGAGCAAACTAAATAATTGAAGCAGTCTGTTGATTATACGTCTATAATTTTAAAAAAAAACATGGAATGGAGGAACTGTAGTGGCGGTTTGATGTGGGCACTTAATAGGACAACATTTTTCCTGCTGTTCACCGTCTTTAACTTTGTTAAATCCTATTCAGTGCAGTTCTGGCTTGGAGAAGCAAAGAACGCATTGGCCTAAGGAATACAGACAGTGAATATTTTAGTTTAAACGTAGTTTGCAAACCTTAGCTTTCTGCCGTTGCGAAATAAATCTCGTTAAGTTGTGGGAAGCAATGTTAAGAAATTAGGGAAAAACAAATGTCTGAAGAACAGAGGGAATGGCATAAAATAACAAATAGTGCAGAAACAAAATATAATGGAACAGCGCAGTCAGCGGCAAATTGAATGGGTTGTAAGGCAAGAAAAGTAGTGTCAAAATAGCTGGAGGTTGCAAGCTAACACCGTTTAATTTGGTAAATGTGGCGGGATTGGTGTGGATCATAATTGAAATGACTGACATTTTGAGGCCTCAACAATTACAATTTTACAAAATTATTTGGTGTAGACAGCAGCACACAAATCGGACACAAACCGAGGCTAGTCATGCTGGTCGATGGAGTACGCATGAAGTAGTGCGATGTAGACAGGTCCTACCAACCTCCTGATCGATCCTAATGGGTCTGACCCAGCCACGGCTGATCTCATGGAAGCATGTCCTTATTCACATAAAACGAAGGTTTATCAAGAACTTGTTGTGAATTTGATGATGATGTAATGCAGTTGGCAATGCTCTGCGTCTATCATTTCTTGTGGTAAGTTTGGCTAAAAATCAACGCAGTGATCAGAATGCTTAATTCCTCGTGTTGCGAATCTGTACTCTTTAAAATGTTTGCTGAAACCTTCTTCTTGCTTACTACTTAAATTAACGCTCTGTTAAGTTTTAACTAATTCTATGTAAGAAATATCTCAGCATATGGCGGTGATGAAATTTACCACTTTTTCCTGTGTTAGTTACACTCAATTTAGCTGATTCTTTAAACTATTTGCTACTACTTACGGATCCCAGCTTCCAGACCCTTATAAATATGATGATTCTTTTAACAATTCACCAGATTTTTGCTGGTTTAATGACACTGTGCCTGAAAGGTGAGGCTATCCATTAAACTAACATGCTTTAGTTAAAAATGAGCAACTGAATCAAGCCAATTCCGCTTCATTCTTAATAGGTTTCTCAATTTAAGAAATCGCAGTTCCAATGACGATTTTGCTGATGGTGAACGTCTTTTAAAATCGACATTGAAGGCAACATTTTACCTCACGGGATGTTAGTTGCAGTTAGGTTAAGGCTACCTAGTTAATGGTATTCCTTGAGCAATAAAGTAAGCAACTTTACCAAGGCCAGCGTTGCTACAAGTTGTTACTGCGTGCAAAGTGGACTGCATCACGCATTGCCGAGCTAAGAAAAAAACAAGCAGGCATCTTGATTGCGTGGACATTGGACAAGACGATATAAAGGAATACATTTAAAGCCTGGCGAATCCGCTCTGTTATTAGTCTACGCTAGCAAAGATGCCATTAATAAAAATGTCTGGATTAATGCTTGATGCCACTAAACAACGCCTCTTAGAATGTGTTGGTAGAGAATAGGCAACTGTAAGCAAGAAGAGCTTTACAATTCATCGCTTTTGATTCAAAACAGCTAAGATTAAATGAAGTGCTTTCAGAGACACACCTCTCCGCCGTCGTTGCATCGTGGTTATGTGTCCATATATGCAGCTCTCTATGGAGGTCTGCGCCTCAACAAATTAAAAGGAAAACTGGACCAAGAGGGCATGCCTTAAAGTTCCTTTAACACCCTTAATCAGCTACTCAAAGTATGCGCTATATATCCTCATTATGGCTGCTCATACTCCAAAGAGCCATTACATGACTTCGATGATTGAGTGACAATATATTAATCTGCCTGTGCGGTAACTTTCCAGTGGAGGGGATATCAGTGACAATTTGAATTCAAAACGTAGAATGTTGTTAAAATAAACTGCCTCTTTTTAATGCACTTCGTCTTGCGTCCCTTCCATGGTTCCACCATTGGTTTAAATGCGCCGAAACCGATCTTGAAACCAAAGGTAATGGCAATTGGTTTAAGCTCATCAACATACCATGGCGATAGCTGTAAGCCCTTGGCAAGAGACCTACGATGTTCCATGGCAAAAACTGGCATTAAAATTGGTTAGTTGGTCATAGAGCTTTGCGTTAATCTAACAAGGTGGCATTGCACCACGTTATGTGACAATCGTAGCTGTGGTGGTTACTAAGGCTGTCGTCCTGAGATCAATAGAAATTAGAGCTGAGTCAGTGCAGCGAATTTAGTGATTGCGCCTCATGGCATGTACATCTGTGTCCGATCATGCGTTGTCAGTTTTAATAAATCTTAGAGTTAACTGCCATCAATTTCCTTGTTTAAGCACAGTTCAGTAGGCGATTTCGAAGGAAAAAGCTATCTGGTGTGCAGTTTGAATGAAGGTATGTGGCATTTTCATCCGCAAGCAGGGAATTAAGTCAAAGCCGCTGATAAGGGTGTGAAAGACAAGTACAAAAAGGGACAGTTTAACTAGCATTTGCGTAGCCATTCGATCAGCAAGGCAATATCGCCGATGGAATTGTGAGGATAAAATGCACTAAACATCATGACACCCCTAGCTGGATGAGTCCAAACTGCAAACTGCTGAAAACAGAGTCACATGGCCAGGCGACCTGCACTTGCAGATTTCGCATGGTAGTCACAAGTTGGATCTCGATAAAGCGAAACATCGCCCTCCAAAACTTGCTTAGACGTGATTTATTTTGGATGTCTCCCTTTCTCTATGGGGGGTGCGCACCCTCATTTCATATGCAAACCGCTAAATTGTTAAAATGGCATAACTTCCATTTGACGAGCATAGAAGCTACTCCCAGTAAACATTACGGTGTTGTTATGCTCGAGTCTTTGTCAGTTTTCTTAAAATTTGATGTCGAATAGGGATGCATTTATGAATTTCAGAAAATAAGCTATGAAATAATGATGTTGAACAAATGTTTTAATGAGATAATTCAAAAATTCATCCGTTGCTTGTTAGTTATTCTTCCGTATATTTCAGTAAAGTCTACAGTTAAAAGCTCTTAGAGGACATCTGATTTGCTTATGCACCCCATGTACCTATCAAGGAGAAAGTTAAAAAGTAAAATTAGTCATGACATCTAGTGTTTACAAAGGCATAGCAGAGTAAGCAAGAATGAGTGGCTTGTTACAAGCATGAGGCAGCAAGGAATATTTCAAAGTTGTTGTTTATCAGAGTGAGCAAGAACTTTACTACCAAAGAGCAACAATTACAAAAAGAGAGATTTAATTACCTTCAGAGCTTGTCCGATTGGTCAGCTAACCACACATTAGCATTCATTTGCTGAAGAAATTACCTTCTTACTGACCTCTACTTTCATTTTATTGATATCATGTTCAATGGGCATGGTTTAACAAAGATAAATGCACCCAACTTCTTGTTTGTAAGCAAGGCATCTTAAATGATGTTTCTTAACTTCTACCACAGCCAATATTAGAAAGAGGTCTCAGAAACCCTTTAAGATGTCATGCGATGTAAACAAAGCATAGTATTACTGATTTCTTTTGTTACAAGTGACGCGGCGCTTTATAAAGAGTGCACGTCTGTTGACGATGGATGGAAATTAGAAGGGGTATATTTTAGCCTCTCACTCCTAACTGAAGTGCCTCAGTTTCCTCACGTGCTCAACAAAGCCACGTTAATTTGGACTGAAGAATTGAGAGATTTGCAACGTGGCGTCTGTTATTCACTGACAATGCACCAATAATTTGTGGGTAGGCATCGGTGCTCGTTGCTGCCAGTGAACTTGAAATTAGGAGTGTGCTAAGGGCTGCTAAAAAGTTACGTGTCATGACGTTTAGCATTGTCGTAAGGCCAATTCTTAAGCGGACAATATTATTGCTGCAAAAGTATGATGAGAAGGTCGTCAAGCAAGTTATGAAGTTAGTGATTTAGGATACTTGCTAATCAAAAATAGGACGAACTCAAAACACCAAATATGTACATTGATGGGCTGGGTGACCATTTTCTCGACTAAACTCTTGGGTGCTTTGCGCAGGTAGTCATAATGAGACTGGATGATGATGGTTTAAGGCTCCTCCTAAGTTGGTTATGAACGAAATCCACCACAGCTTAGGAGATTAGGCATGTAATTGATTTAGGCCAAAAGGAACAAAGTGCTACCTTTGCATCTACAATGTGCTGATTCTATAGAAGCGATTTAAATTAATGTTAAATAAAATCTATGCATTGGCGTTAGTCGTGGGAGGAAATGCGGATCATGAATTCGGCGCATATGACATTAGGCCACCTAAAGAAAATATTAAGCTTATTCAACTATCTTTTTCTTGAGTTCATACTATGCAATTCAAAGTAGATCGCAGAGAAACAAATAAAATCGTCGAATTAAACGCATGTAACGATTAACGCCTCAGGTCATGTCACACTGCTTGAAACTGCACCTTACCACCTACATTGCAACTTTAATGCAGCGAATTGCAGATGTATGACCAAGGGCCACTGGAAATTGGTGACACGAAAATGTTCAAACACGTTTTGCGATGCAGACTAGTGATCAAGTCGCTATCAACAATGACTAAGACGTGGCGATCAATGTTCTCAAGGCGTCTTGGCAGAGAGATAGCAGAATTTCAAAGCGCAGGGTAAGTATCCTTTGGTGACTCGCGCAAAGGAAGAGCTTCTGACGTTCATGGTAGGTTTAAAGCAGTCAAACATTTAAAATGAAAAAAAAATATCATTTCCTATGCAAACAATGTAAAGAGTTTTGCATCCAATCTGAGCTGTTTATTCTACGCTGTGTTGGGTGGACCAACAAGGTTAGTTGCGATGGCAACAAGACAAGGTCAGTTGTTTGGTACTCCCAACCAAAGTTTCGTTGCACCGATCAATGTACTAAAGTAAAGGGACAGATAATATCTTGATTACGCAGCGCTTGTAGCTCGAAATCTACATGACGTCCAAGAACGCCTCCAACCGCACCACTTCCGGCCGCTCAGCTGAATTATGACATTTAAATTCGCTTTTTGCATGACATCAGGTGCTCTGTAGCACTTGATCACACGCCGGTACTTCAGTTGTTAAATGCTAAGTTGATCCACTTGTTTGATTAGCACCATACTATCGGAATTTTTCGCGATTCACGCTGGTTTTAGCTAGAATGAGAATTAGAGTTCAGAAGACGTAGCACCTATTTTGTAGTTTGGGAAAATACTTGATTGTCGTTCAGTCCAGCAGATATAGCTGCATGCGTTCACCAAACTTACTCCAACCCTTACTGCTCAGGTAGCTAAACTGCACACGAGTTAATTGAAAACTTATAAAGAGCGAACAGGATGCGCGTTGCTTCACTTTCAGCTACACAAGAGCTTGGCAATAAATGCATACGTATTAAAGATGATCCAAAACATTTTCTGCGCGTGTCTCATAGTTGCAGTCCATGCGGAATGAGAATGCTTTGTTTAATGCTGCTGAGAAGGCACATTCTATGGCACAATTAGCGTTATAAATTTGAACTGAGAACCCAACGATTTTCTAAACGAAATCCTATTGGTCATAGCCAAGACCAGCGCCACTACGCCCTTTATGTGTATGCAATGTCTTAATAAATTTGAATTAATTTTGGAAGATGATGAGAGTTTTTTAACTTGAATGTCTAATTTGGCTATTCCGTCGATCTGCGTGAATTGTCTTCCTATTCTCTAATAACACCACGATCGATTATATAAATTCTAGGAGTATTTTTCTAGTTTTGACTTAAGCAATTTTCGCAACTTTGCTGAAGACTTGGTGCATTGGGCCGTACTGCTCTAAACCTCGTCACTTTCTACGTAGGCGAAAGGCATAACTTCAGTAAAGAAGGTAAAGTTAGGTAAAGCTAAATCATGTTTAGCATGATTCTAGGGCAAACCTAGCATCGCCTGAAGTCATCGATGATGTCGTGAGTCGCGACTTTAGCGAAAAACGCATAGGACGCTATACAATTGGCTAGGTCTTCCTGTAGCCGAAAAGGAAACCAAAACTGCCGCATCTCATTGCAGTGATTTCCACGAGGACCAAGCTCAATACAATGGGTAATTTCTCCTACGCGATTCAGCTGACAGTGCGCAAGTTCTTCTCTACTTTCTCCTTGCTTTGAACTATCAAGGAATGCGAATATTCGTGATTACCGTTTGCAACAGCATTTGAATGATTAGAATCAGTGCTTCACGGTCATTGTGTCCCTCATCATGGCTTGTGTGATTTCTTTTCAGAATGTTTTTTCCTAACTAGGTCAACGGTCTCAATGGAAAGGTTGTGGAGTTCGCATAGAACTCTAGAATTAGGGTAGACGTGCTAGCGTTCAATGGGAATTTACTCACGCAATCCATGCCACATGTCCACCAAGTTTAAGATTAAGATGAGACGAGAAAGAGACCCAGTGAGATGCGCTCGATGGACAAAAGAATACCTATAGAGGTGACTTTAATCTGTGTGATCTTGCAATGCGGTACACTTTGGCTAATCTGCAAAACATTCTGTGCAGTAAAGGTGTGCTTCCGATCCCCTCCCATAATTTAAACTGATGCGAGGCCCAAAAAAATCGAAATTTTGTGGGAATCCAAAGCGTTGACGGAGAGACAGAGCAAATGAAATTCAATAGGAATTAGGCAGGTGTCAAATTGAAAATTGTTCTTTCATTGAAGCAATTGAGAAATGAAATAAGGGGTTGATTTGACCCAAGGCCATATTTGAGGTTTAAAAGAAAACGCTTGTGTTAAGTTTTTGAACATGAGTGCATAAGACAAGGCAGATGTGGGAGTTTTGCAAATGTACTATCTATTTTGACGCATTGACGCAAACCCGATAGTGTGCTGACGTGTTGAAATTAAGTGAATCTACACGGTGGCTGACAATGGCAAGGACTCTCCTAATTTGACCACTTATTGAGCGAGCCATTGGTATTCGGATTGAGTTAAGAGACAGTCATTTCGGCGCACTTTAAACATTAGTAGGCTTGCCGAAAAGCCCTATACATAGACATGCAGATTAGCAAGTACAGACATCTACTATGCTGTCAAGAAGAAGCGAAACATACAAAATGCGGAATATAGGTCTTTGGCTAGTAGCGACTACCCATTTGTGATGTCAGTTGGATGAATGTGATATGATGTTATTGCGGTTATAAAACCTACTCATGGAAACGTTGATCTTTAATAACTACATTGTCACAGTTTGTTTGGTAACAGATGGGATTCGGCTGGCAAGTCCATCGGGTTAGTAGTCAAAGGCAGGTTCAAACATGAGGCATACTGCACTAAATCCGCATCAATTTCATGCGTTAAACACCCTTCTTACAGCAGCGCCCTGCTGCTTGTGATGTGTTTTAGGTCAGCGGTTCGCTTCTAAGAAATTGGAGCTCTCTTTGTAAACAGACCCAGTTCTCGGGGAAATTAATTATTTATCATGGCTTCAATGGACTTTCAGCCTGCCAAAATGATCAGTCAGTCCATGGAAGCCTAAATTACTTGTCCCAATTTACCTTGCACCGTATTGCATTAAAAAAACCCCTGCGCTAGTGATTTCTTCCACAGTCTCTGTCATCACATGGGACCTCTTCTTTAATGCGAAATATTTTCTCAGTCAGCGGCGGAGCATCAGTAGGAAGATGGTCCAACTTAAGCCACGCTTAGATTGCGCTGAAAAGTGAGACCAGGTTTTTGCCTCTAGAGTAACATGAAGCTCTGAATATGCTGACTAACCTGACTTAAGACCTACAAAGTTTGCTTGTCGAAGCTGTTAGCTTGAAAAATTACCCTGCTCATTTCTCTTGAATGAAATATCAATAAGGCAACAAATGACTTCGTCTGCACCATTCACGTTTAACCCTAATTAAGCGCTTAAAATGACGTTAAAATTGGCCTTAGAATGCCGTTTTTAGGGCTTTAACACCGACTGAGGTGAACAAAAGTATCCGGTATAGTTTTCAGTGCACAGGCTGTTGAAGTTTGGACTCTATTTAGCTAAATTGGGCCGATGTGCTAGCTGACACGTTGGCCTCATTCCTAACTCTCCCCTCTAAAGGAAGTGATATGGCGTTTAAAGTGCCTGAAATTGCCAATTTTATGCATCCAGATGTTAAGTGTGCATATTGTCAGCCATACGCCTGCAGATTCACCATTGTGATGCATCAAAATCGAGATCACCTGTTTGGGGGAGGCGATTTAAACAACACTTAAATGCGCACTTTATACAGTCTGCTCAATCAGAAATGAATGGGGTCGATACATGACTTTTATAAGTGGTTCTTAAACAGCTCTCGATTATTTTCTTCGTTTAGACTAGGCGATGCCATGTGGCATTGCGTAGAATTTTGTGCTGTCAAGTCCGCGCAGAAATTGGAATGCGTTTGGATAAGAAAGGCCATCCGCTTGACCAAGGCCACCATCGCCTCGCCCCTAAGCACAAAACGGTGGCTTTCATTAATGTCGCTCTTGAATATCTCTTGAATGACGTGTCGGAATTAATAGGAGAAGTATTTGAAGCCATAACCAACAAAAGTTGATAAGCTGTCATGAGCTCTATGCATGGAGATGATAAAGCACACGTTGTATCAGTAGTGGTTCTTTTGCGGCACGCTAACTGTCAGGAAGGCCTCAGTCTGTGGTTTGGAAGCTGATGTGGACCTGAAACGGTTCCTACGATTTACATCTTCCATGAGTGTACGCCCTTAACAAATAACGTGCCTACGTTATAAAAAGTCATCTTTGTTATTCCTATTATAATTAATCTTTCCCTTTTTCCAAGGTTGACCTCCTTTCGTGTCAGTTCTTTCCTAAGATAACAAGCTAAAGGAAGGGTGATTTCAATTGCAATACTTTCATGGCGAGAACTTCGCTATGCTTACTTAGTTGGCTATTTCAAAGACTATCCTCAACATAAATGGCGTTCCATTTTATGAACTTGGCGATTCGCATTGGATTTGTTTTTGCATTATTTAGTGTTCAACATTTCAATGAAACGCTTTAGCATTCCGATTGTTGGGTGGCATTGCTGTTCTATGGCCCATAGAAACATTGCATTTATGCGAATCTGTGGAGAGTCAAGTATGATTTTGACCCAAGTAAACTCACTAAGTAGAGTTTGAGGCCATCTGGCTGCTTAAAGAGGCAAAAACGGTACTACTAACCGCGGTGTTGATCATTATTGAAATGACTTACAGGTGCACCGACCTTGCGAATTTTGCAGAATTTGTGCCAGTTCTACCTTTCTAACCCACATTTGTGTCGATGGAATCACTCTATCTTTATTTACCCCCTGCAAATCGAGTGGTTACATTGTTCATTGCGAGGGATTGCTCAGGCAATTTTCCTCGTTTTGCGACACCATAAGTATTGGCTATTAGGATTACTCACTTACATGAGTGCAACTGTAATCTTGAGCTTCAGGGGCGTCTGCAGCCAACTTTGAGATATGTCCAGCGACTTTATTGCTCCTCACGCCTTCCAAATTGCTGCTCAAAGGCAGGATGAAATAGGACTCTGTTGTGCCCTGCTTTAAAGGTTTTGTCAATTGGGTAGATGGTTTGAGTTATCCTTAGCCTCGTAGGACAAACTTGACCT
The DNA here is from genome assembly GCA_001923025.3 of Taenia multiceps. Lineage (NCBI taxonomy): Eukaryota > Metazoa > Platyhelminthes > Cestoda > Cyclophyllidea > Taeniidae > Taenia > Taenia multiceps. The sequence goes on from CM010312.1 coordinate 41,175,764, forward strand.
CTGCAAGAACATGCCATCAGGAAGCGGAACATATCAGTCAGGTGTGGGTTCAAAAATGAGCGATCACAATCAGTCCAGGATTCGAATTCTGCCTACAGCTCCTCGTATTCATCCTTGACACTACGCGATACCGGGCAGAGGCAAGGAGTGCAGAGTAAAGAGTGAAATCAAAGGCACCTGCAACACACACTAATTCTATGTTACTTATAACTTCGTTTCATCCTAGCGCCTTGCAGATTAGAAAAGCACAGTTTCAATTTGGCGTCAAAAGTGATGGGTCATTGTTCCAAAAATATCAGATGTGCTTAGCATTTTTCTTGCAAAACAAATTCTTATCCACTACAGGAAAAACTAAATCCATAGATTAGACCATTATTTGGGAAACATAACGAGAATTCAATCACTTCTAGTGCGATGATTTTCAAAGACATGCGTACATACTCCCAAATGTTAATCAAATACGCAATCACTGCTTTTCCGCGCTTTGATCACGTGTAAGGCTGAGGACAAATCTATGAGTTGAGCTTATTCATTCATTGAATCACAGTAAGCCCTGTCTCGGGACCTCGCGCAGCTTGCCTTCCTCTTAGTCGAAGTGTATATCCACCGGTGTAGGGTTTGCTTGATGCCTTTCGATAGTATCATCTTGTGCTTCGCTCACCTGGATCGTGTGCATCATGGCAAGTAGATTTTAATTTCAGGATACCCTTTTTCGAATATGTTTGCAGGTATTGTTCTGTTTTCGTGCAGCGATATTCATCTTAATTCATAGTGATTCAGGGTCAAGTAACGAATGGTTGCATGGTGTTGAGCGGAATGAGGATAAAGGCTTGCGCAGAATGTGGTCAAATTAGGTGGATTGCATCATGTTTGCGACATCTCAGTTTGCACATGTTTAATGTTTCAGCCACCATGACCCTCGATTGCCCCATTTGTCCAAGGTTCTACGAAACCCTCGGGTTTCTCTTACGACATCAAAAAGGTGAACGACGTTACTGCTCTCATTATCGTACTTCTCTTTTGTTCGCATCTATGCCAAAATTAATACAAGAGCTTTCTTTCAAAATTCAAAAATAGGCTGGAATCACAATGTGTGCTGTGTGCCTTATGCCATTCGTAGACTTTGATGCGCACCTCCATCATTTCATCAAAGTGCATATTAGTGAGTTTACGTCCATTAACACCCCACTGAAACAAAGAGTGAGCTCTGCTGCTCAGCCAGAGCTTTAGCGCCTTGGGCAAAGTCCTCTTTAACATATGGTTTGTCGTACCATACCAGTCGTAAAATTAGGCAAGTCAGAAATGCGTCTTCACTGCACAGAATGCTATGAAGAATGTGCGACGCTGGAGGCATTGCAAGAACACATGTATTCGCGTCATTTCTGTACGCATTGGCTTAACCGTCAGGCATGTTCTGCAGTGATGGCTCATTATTACGCCTTAATCTCTTCTACTATGCAGATATTTGGCTCGCGTTATTTGCGTAGAACGCATGAGAATACTGTGATGGCTGCAAATTAGTAGGTTTTGCTGATCTACGTTATAATTTATTTGTTTTTTAATTAGGAATGCCGGCTAAGTAAGGCGAGGTCTTTTAGTGCATAGGGATCGTTAGCGTAATGCTGAACGAAGCATGCGTTGGATCTGATTTTAGGCTAACTGACTACGTGAAATCAAGTTGATTGTTAGTCGGCTATTCTGAGAGGGTGCGCATTGCGTCGCACTGCATTTCATTAGCTCGCATCGGAACTTTCAATGGTTATAGACGAAAAAATCTACAAGAAAATGGCTTTTGGATGTTATGCTTATTTAAGTGTACTAGTGAATGCTTACAAATTTGTCTGTATTTTAGCGCAATCAAGCAAGTTGGCATAACTTGTCCCCGACTAATGTATACACAGCTATGAGCTTCGCCTATGGACATCCGCCTAACATAAGGCGATAACTTTGCATTTAATGTTGCTTTTTCACATTAGTCAGTGTAAATTATGAAGTTGGTTTCCTGCTAGAACATTGAGACAGCAAGCGAAAATTCGAAGATTTATAATGCATTCAAATGATAATTACGCGGGAAATAATGCCAGATTTTGTAAACTAATGCACGTTCTTGACTAATGCTGTAGATGCGAGGCCTTGTCACGCTTGAGGTTTTATTGAGGCTGCACAGGCAAGTCACTACTGTTAACAGAAATTGAAATGGAAATTTATAGAATTCCACAAAATATCAACACAGTTTTGGCTTAGTGTTCATACTTGATCTGCATCTGACAGCAATTGTGTAGGAGCTTGGCCATGAGCATACAACTCAACCACTTACTCCACCTTAAGGTAGTTGCTACACTGTTGCGCTCTCTCGGTCATCTGAAATAAGATGGAGAAGTAAGATGTATAATCGGTGCTAGAGAGGGCCACTTGACATGAATTTAATCTGCGAAAAAGCAGGTTTCAATAAGAAGTAGGTAAGAAGGAATGTTTTAATCGAAGAAATTTGAGAATGAGTTGTCCATGATGATTAAGTGCAAGCTGCTGCAAGATGGGGATGTCAAACTTTGCAGCTTCAAGATTTGTGCACTTGACCGGACAATATTTATCGCAAAATTTTGTTACCGTCATCTTCGTGACTAAGTGCCTAGGGGATCCTAGTTTGCTGGCCTTAAAATCAAGTAATGACAGCTTCTACAGTGAATGAAAGCTAACATTTGTTGAAGACGTATGATTCATTTTAGGCAAGTCGATGCATTGGCACTTTAAGCCAATCCAACTTTTCTTACCCTATTTGTCATGGTTAGCGCTTATATTAGTAATCGTGTCAACAGCCGCACCAAAATGAAGCATTGACGCATGAAAGTGAAAGTGAACTATGAGCAATTGCATCCTCCGTGTTCTCAAGGTGGTTGAAGTGGTCTTGCGGGCAGGCGTTAGGGGCTGGGATGTATTTGAAATTTGAAAAGGATTGCGATTTTACAGTGAAAACAACTCGTTGATTTCACATAGGTGAGCATAAGATGCTCAATAACCGGAAGTTGAAGGCGGTAGAACTACTCACGAGGTTGCTTGAAAGTGGGGAAGTGTAGCATATGGCTTATAGGGAACAGCGATAGATTATATTTAACTCCTTGCCAAGCATATTAGTGTCATTTGGGTCGGAGCATATGCTGACATAACCAATGTGGTCTCTTACTCAATCACTGGACTTAATCTTCATACATGCGCGTAAGTAATAATGCACTTACACTATTACTCACTTTGTTGAGACAGATGAGTGTGTGCATCTTGAATTTAAGGGCGCCTGATTTGATGTTTGGGAAACATGCGCGTTCTGTTTAGGGCAATTATCCTGAGTAGTGCAGATCAAGCCATACTCCCGTAGACATCTTTATTGATGGAGACGAAGGCATGATGCATGATTATATGTAACTGAGTTTACAGTGCGCTCATTGTGAAGCAGAGAAGCGCAAGCTGCATGAGTAATGCTTACCGAAATCTAATAGCGTTTTCGTTGCAGACCTTGATGGTCGCAACTTTCTTTCATCTAAATCGCTTATCGAAACAATAAAATTTGACAAAGCGAATTTTCAATGTGCTCAGTGCTTTAACAGATTTAATTCAATCCGCTTGTCAACTATGGAGAACAAGGAAGCCATGATTTGTCTGCTTGGGCCCCTTAAGGTCTATGCTTGGGTGAAGATGCCTGTGCTTATTGCTGATTATTTTATTTGATATTTTTGCTCAAGTCCTTGCCTGTCGGGGTCAGTCTACTTGCAAAATGCAGAACACGGCTTCTCAGCTGCTCGCAAGTGCACATCCATAATGCCAGTTGATTAAGTGCAATATTCTGTGAGGTGGCGATGACGTTGCTATATATAGTACGCACCAGTGGCCAGAGATTGGTCCTTATCTGAAATTGATTGCACTGAAATATGTCAGCTGTATGCGGTATAGGTCATTGAAGGGTTGGAGGTGGGTCCTTTGTAAATCGTTTTATTTATGCAGAGCATTCGTAGGCGAATATTTTAGTCTCGTAATTAATGAGTTTTTTAAGGGCTATTTCAAGATGTTGGCAGTTGTGCGGCCTGAAAACTAAATTTGCAGAGAGCTGAAGGCGTGAAGTGTACGTGACTCAACTCAACTCATATCATAGTGCATTAAAGCCCCATTTGCGCTGGTGAAGTTTGCCTATGAAGGAGATTACTTAGACCGCACATAATTTATGCTCATATTTTCTCAATCTTTCTCTTGAATACCCCTTTTTTACCTTACCGTCCCCATTAGAGAGTAGGCTAACAAAAGACGGACATAGGCCATCTAAATTTTTGCTGGTTCACAGCTACAAGGTCATTGAAAATAATGACCTTGAAATTAAGTATCAAACTGGAGGTTCCGAGGAGAGGTGGTCATACATGTGGTGATAATGGTTGCCTTTTGACTCAAGCATGCAATTTTGGTGGCTAAGGAAACCTGTGATGTCGCAATATTCCCGTTTACAGCCTCAATATATGACCCTGTTGATCTTAAAAAGGCATCAAAACCAACCGGATTTCATCCGATGCATTATACCAGACCTTGCCAATGGCATCAATTGCAGATTCTTTAGCATCTTAGGCTCCTTTGCTGCAAAGCGCAATGCAAGCCAGTTGCTGTAGCCATTCCAGCGCTTGGCCCTTCACATATGCTGCTAAGATATCAGGTTCATTTGCACCATGAGACAGGAGTGAACCATAGTTTTCTTGCAAAATTGCTCGTATCTCGATAATTTTGACTCAGTGACAAAGATAACCATGGCGTTATGCAAATCCAGGACTAATTTAACAAAGACAATTACATTTTCTATTCGGATGCCAGGCTCACCTTTGCGAAGGGTTTCCGAGAGTCATCTAGGAAATTAGATTTCGCAGGTGACTACCAAAATAAAGTGGCTGGTTGTGCTTACCCCAAAAGTTTTTGATTTTAGTTAAACCTGGTTAAGTGTAACATTTTAAAAAACCTCACCTCACATCTGTCCCACTGTTACAATCTATGCTCACAATGTATTCGGATCAAAGAGCAAGTATTGATATCATGGATCATGTGCCACTTATCTGGTGCGAGAATTAGTACACGTTAGGTAGCCAAAATTAAATGATGCATGCACAATACTTGTACACGGCCACCTCGGTTGCATTCATGCGTTTCATTCGTCAGTATGGACACCGCAAAGTGTGCACACTGACCGAGATTCTAATTTTGAAGGTCGGTCATTTCACTGAACTATGAAGGACCTTCCCGATTTCAGGGGCAGGTAAGACACCTTAGCATCCGCAAGGCAATGAACGCATTGAAGGAAATTTCACATTCTGGTAAGATCATTGAATGCTTCAGAAATTTTGCACAGCGTACACATCTGGAGCCAATGCAGTGAAGAGTAGCTCTATCAATTCGGAGGCAGCTGTCAACAACGTTCCAAGCACCGCATTTGATTGAAGGTGTACGAATAACTTTGAACTTGCACGTAGACACCTACGACCAATACAAATCAAACAAAAATATCCTATGGCAAGAAGCCAGACCACCTCCATTTGAGAAGGGCTAATAGAGCAAATGTGGAAGCCAATATTGCTACCAGGAATGCGCCAAAAACGCTAAACAAGGAATTTGCAAAAGCTTTTTCGGCCCCTTACACGTGTTGGAAGTTGATTAAGTCAACTGCAATTCCTTTGGATTCCAACTGCTTTCAATGCTTTGCCCTTTTGAGGTCCTCTACACGGAGCTGGGAGGGGCAACGAAAAAAAGGATACAAGCTAGTACGTAAAAACGTAGTCGTGGAAGGGCGTTGGACGTGGGTAAGAGCGCAGATTTTCGTCGCAAACAGCATGTTCACCATTGTTGCAACAGCATTTATCCACTTGAACAAGTTAAAAATCGACTAGTGACACGTCATTTGTGCGGTGTGCTTCATGGTCCATTGTATTTTCGTGTTTTATGGCCTGCAAAACGGCATTCTCTTTTGTGAACCCATTTGCTTCTGTGTCCCTACACACTAAGTTTGGAGATAGTAAGCTCTTTCCCAAATCCTTCCGTTCGTGCGTGCTACTAGACACCAGAATTCAGTTTATGGTCAAAGCAACTTGCGATTCCAATCTTTGGGTGATTTCAGGAGAATTGTATTGGAATGAAGTAAATATAGGTGGCCTTCGTCGCCGAACACAGGCAAAATTTTAAGGTCCACTACCACTATGGAAGAAGCAGATTGTTATGTGTGTTATTACTGGATGGCTGAATTAAGCAAACCGCTTTCATGTTGAAATAGCTTCAAATGTGTGGTCGGCCACGAGAGGTAGGATGGGTCGACTTAAGCAAAAGCCGTTATGGCTACAGGATTTTCACTTCAATTTTCCTAGCAGGTTTTACCTTTGCTACGTTGAAAAGTGGAATTATAATGTATATGCATTCGCATCTGCCCAAATAAACGACAGTCTGCTCCTTTCTTTGCGATACAAAGTAAATGCCTTTGATTCACAAGCCTCGAATATGCTCATTGTGGATTTTACTGATTGTGGTAAAAAGTCTACGTGAATATTTGTTCTAAGCCTCGAGGAACAGAAGTACTCCAAAGTTGGTCACTTAAATGGTAGGATCTACTAAAGTTGTCACAGAAAATTATGTGTTTGACAGCAAGGGAAGTTCTACGACACTTATTTTGCTGCACTTGCCATACTGATAGAGCAGAGATATCCGCACTATACCAACGCAACGTCAGTACCGTAAAGAACACAATCGCGATTGCTCTCAGTCATTTGGTAAAGGTACATATTAAGCCACTCAATAAATCGCACGCAGATTAGACGGATTATGAGTGTCCATTATTTTGAAAACAACCCAAGTCGACAAATTTATTGACTACGTAGTAAACCCAGTCATTCGCTGTGAGACGCACAAACAATGCATAAATTATCGCTTTTTATCAAACACGCTCCTGTTGTATAGTCAGCCATTTCAGTTGCAGCTGACGCCTTGAGAGTGAAACCAAGCTTTTGGGGAAGCAAAACCATGAGATTTGCACGCACCTAAGGGCGAGCATCATTAGGAGATACCACACAATTTTTGTAGATCAGTGGCCGTTTACTTTACTTGCTCTCATCTGTATTAGCCACTCGCTGAAATCGTCGATCCCCTGTTTATTATCACCTAAGCTTAAATTCTCACTAAAAGGTGGCCTTTTTGTCCCTCACTCATTCATTGATCGCATGGTGAGATCTAGCCTAGGAATCTTTGTAAGGCGGCAATAAAGATGTCCTCCACGAGCTTGGAATAACCCAACCCACCTAGAGAAGACCAGTTATTTGGTAGCAGCACAGGAACACAGGTTTGCTTCACTTTCATGTAAAAATGCGCAACACATTAAAATTTTAAAAGCCTTCATCAGTAAGCATCTAGCCGCGTCTTCAACAGGAAAAGCCCAACTTTGGGATCTAGTAGAAGAAATATAAACATCACTCATCTTGCAACAAGGATGCCCAAAACATGCCGCATGGAAATGGTATATAGCAAGGTATATCAAGCAAAACCTACTTACTTAAGACTTCGTTAACCAATTCTTTGTGAGGTTAGTACCTTACCGAGATATCTGTGGCAAGTGGGGTAAGAGGAGAGTTTGGTGCGGCAACTGACACAGATGATGCGACCACATTGACACTGCAAATTCGGAGGCGGTGCGGAGTCCATGCATACAGGATACTCGTAAAGGCTGATGAGGTCCATGGAGTCGGTAAGAGTAGGTGAATCACCAACAGTGCAAGTAAGAGAGTGTCTCTCCGGTTCATTGGGAAGTATGGGATTGGTGCTGACAGGAGTGGCTGAGTCAGAGGCGGGGTGACTGATTTCATCTACCGCCCAAGTCCACCACCTGCTGCATCACTTCCGTTAGAATCAACATCCGCTCCAGCGGAGATGATAGGAAGCATTGAACTAGTCAGCTCAAAGACGACCACATAAAACGGCTGGTGGAGCAACACGGCGAGCCAAAATGAAACCGTAAAGTGCACAACAGTGTCGTAGATTAGCTTTCTTAATTTCAAACTGACTTCGTATTTCGAGGGGAACAACTACAAGACATGTCCACCAAAGCCATGCTTGCAAAGAAATTTTACCATCTAAAGAAGAAAATGTATTCACTATCATGAACAAGTCACTTGGTTATAAAAAGGGTTCGCCAGAGAATTCAGCGCATACTGGCAACCTTGGTAGTCAAAATGTAAGACTGTCCTTGGCAAAAGGCTCGATGTTGCATGCATTATACAGTGAGGTAATTAACATGCGTGAAGCATTGACTTCTTTTCACCTATATGATTGCATTGCAAATAAATTTCGCAAAAATTTGATAAATTACGCTAGACCCACTTTAATGAAAGATTTCACATGCTAGTTATCGAAGGGTGTCAATTGGGTCGGTAAAGAACACTAAACACTTAAATGGGTCTCCATTGCAGCTGTTTTATTTCATTTCTGAACGCATTGTGGTCCTTTTCTTTATTATTGTAGTCAACACAGTCGTGACATTAAGCTGTCACCAGCCGGCATCCCAATAGGTAGCATCATGTCACGTGACTGTCTTAACCCTCTTATAAACACAATGATGAACTGTCCTTCCTTTACTTCTTAGAGGAGTGTATATTCGTGTTCTACAGTGTACTTGAGATAACGGCTGCAGGAGGAGTATGCATTTAATCAGTTTCTATAAGGGACTGGGTGTGTAGATCGTCCAAAAGGACAAAGGATGGACAAGGGCAATGCAGTAAGTAAAAGTTTGACTGGAATACAGATCGCAAAATTGTAGCAAACCGACGTGCTTGTCTTCATTCTCGAAAGTATGTTGGGAGGGGAGGCTCAACAGGTGGGGGCTGGGTGGGCTAAAGCAGTAGAAGGGAAGAGGAAACGTGAGCGCTGACATAGAAGAGGACAGGAAGCAGTAAGATAGGACACGGTCACCAGTAAATCAGTGCAGTCTGATCTACTTTCAGTCTTATCCATGAATGCAGTAGGAGAAAGGTGTAAGCATATGATGCACAGTAGACAATAGCAATCAAAATGAGCCGAACCCACCAAAATGGCATTGATGAGGGCTAATTCAGAAAGAGAGGGAGGTAAAATAGAAGCGAATTTCACTTCAAAGGATGTCGTGGTATGAAAACCAAGCGAGAGACGGGGAAGAACTAGTTCTGGCTTTACTAAAAAGCAATGAAGAAAGGTAGGCACATGAAGGTGCGTCTGCAAATCTCTTAAATGTAACAAAATAGATAAGCAAGATGCGGTGGGAATCGGTCATGTGTTACGTAGGGCTCATTATTTTGGAAGAAAGAGAGGATAATGGGAGGAGATCGAGACATTTACATTGATGACACTGGGATGGAACCTGAGAGGGAATCAGGATACGTGAGCGTTGTATCTTATTCCCCAATCTGAAGGTGCCAATGGTCCCTACGTGTTTAGCATGAACCCCAATATCTGAGGGACAAAATTATGAGCAACACTGACTTCTAGGTCTTTCTCGTGGGTTCTGAGAGGCGAACGAAGCATTGCTGGCATGATGAAATGTGAAAAGGTCAGTGCTGTTTGCCTTATCGAAACGAGCCTAGATTATTTTAGCCCCCTGCAGTGCGTATTTAGTTGGTAAGCGACTGGATGCATACAGTTTTGATCCTATACGTCTGTTACTTATTTCATAACTGCGACAGGAATTATAAAAATGCATTAAGATGATCAATGCATGGGTGTGGCAAGGAAACAGGTGACTCACTAATAAATATAACTACTGAAACCGCAAATGTAGGTTGCTGGAGGGTGATTCAGATACTGCACCTTCGATAATGCTTGCTCTCAACCAGAGAGGAGAGTTGGGTTGGCCCGATCTCTCCGGTACAAACGAAGAAAACATTTTACCTACTGCAAGGGGTGAGGGGGAGGGGCGATGTGGCCGAAAGGAAGGGAATAGAAGGCAAAGCGATCAATACAGAAGCGAGTGCAAGAAAACAAAACGCTAAACTAAAGAGCAAGCATTCTACCACTGACAATCTCCCACTTAGAACTTTGTGACCCTTTACGACGCCATTGTCCTCACATTATGTAAATGAATCAACTGACTGAAGTCGGAGTTAGTGGTTTAATTTGGGACGTGTTGTAGCATAAATGTTTCATAAATTCCTTCACTGAACCATCTATTCATACATTCGCTTTTCTAACTACATTTGCGCCATCACTGTATAAATTGCCGAAATATTGTTGAATGGAAATTACAAATCATTTAAATATGAGATGCATACTGCTGGCACACAGACCTCTCCGAATAGGCCCATTCAGGAGCACTGCCATTTGAATAAATGCTTCGCTGACACATGAAAGTAAACAAAAGGAAAAAAAGGCAAACAATTTGATAAGTAAAGGAAGGGGACGATGTCAAGACTCACCCTTAATTTCTACGAATCCTGCCTTTACCCTATGTATTGGTCCACTTGCGTTGTTCAAGCGGAGAAGGGGGGCATGGCAAAGAGATAAAAGGGCGCATAGTTCCAGGACAAAACGTAGCGAAGTAGTCCAGAGAATCGCGATCAGGAAAAAGAAAAATACGCAAATTATTTGGTAAGGAAATAGAGGAATCAATGTCCTGACTCGACCGGTGTCACCTACTGCTTGCAGCGTGTTGTGCTGTCGTCTCTGAAGGCCCAGACAACAATGGTGCCACATTAACTTTAGTTCGGATGCCGCGCCAGAGGTTATTTGCTTTCGCGCCATTTCATCCTGGCTAAATGCTCTCTATGGAAAAGATCTCGGGGCAGCATGTTCTTCTCCAAATCTTTTCAGCCTCGCATAGCATATGGGCACGGTGCACCCTCTACTTCCAAATAAACACAATATGGACTTTGCGAGTTGGATTTTAGGGAGCAAGCAATGCTGGACACAGCACTGTTGATGGTGAAATAACATTCGTTAGCACATAGCCATTTAAGCTTGAGGCGACTTTTTTCGAAATAAAGCAAATGGAAATGTTACGGAGTGAAGATCTCAGGACGAAGGTTCCAACAGCGTGCACTAACAATTATTTTCTTGTGCGTAACTTGGGCCTACTAAAACTGTATTTCAGTAGACACACTTCGACCTCTGGAGCGGAGACAAAGCGGGTCTAATCGCCTTGATGCAGAACTCCTTGATCATTAACAGAGTACAAATAAGCAAATCGAAGTCATTAGCCTTGCGGATTTATAGTTACTCTGCCTTCTTTCCCCTTCCCGCTTCACGTAGGCTAAGGTTATGCAAATACCCAGAGGGGCCTTTAAGGGTTGACGTGAACGTGATGCTCAGAGCCAAGCATGAATTCTATTCGTCGAAACGTGTACTATGATAATGTCAGTTGTGCTAAAGCTACCACTATTTCAAAAAGTGTTCATTTTTGAGTTATCTTATTTAATGTTTGAATGATTGACCATTGAATATCTTTTAGAGCACCACGCCGATACTTTCTCTAGCCTAATTAGCTGCAATCATCTACAGTTATATTTTCAACGCCCCAACGCTCATTGTTAAACCAAGTTTAATCGGGGCAATGAATGTGCGATGAGTGCTAATTTACTCGTCGCCAGCAGCACCAATCGCCTTACTACGACTGCTACATGCCTCAGGCTTGTGGCCATCGTTCGACTGTTGTAGTGTTGGCTGGTGAAAATGATTCTCTACATTTAGAACCAAAGCGAGCCAATGCAAACCTTGCACTGGTGATGGTGAATTACTTCCCATAACACCATGCAGTTATTTGCAAACCCATGTCTGCAGTCAATTCGGCATTGGTTCCCTCTACTACGTCCCATGTTCATGCATTGCTGCATGTCCACTCGCCCTTCGATTTGTCACACACCCATGACTACTCCTATTTTGAGGATCCAAACATTTATTTTATCACCCAATCTCGACATTGTTCTGCCGCTATAAGACTGCTCGTCTGCTCGTTTGCGCACTTCAGTGGGCTTTAAACGGCATCCCTTTTTAGACCCAGTTATACATATATATTGCTAGATTTTCAATCCACCTTGAAATCATTTAATCATTAATGGGTTCAGAATAGATGCGGACATTCATCAGACCAACTAATTTTAGCTATGTGTCTTTGGTGAAGGTCTCCCCATAAAACGCAATGCCAGGGTGGTAGAGCAACGTCTCCCTTTGTAGGACGGAGATCTCTTCAATCATTTACCAACCAACTATTGCATCCTTGAGTAATGGAAATGAAGGACTCAACCCTCATTGTGGTAAACGGTGCAGGATTACGCTTCACTACTACCATAACTATAAAATTAGTCTCTGTAGTGGTTTTGAGTTAAGATTCTAAAGTTCGGTATCCCAAGCGACATTGAACACTTTGTAAGCGCCCTAGCATTGCCAGCATCTTTTAGTTATTTGTGCTTCTTTTCGCAGTGGAGGCAGATGCATGTTTGCAAACACATTAGCCTTCGAGAATCCAATATTCGTTTCAACAAGAAAACAATATCTTTTCCTTCTTGTTATAGTTTCCATAAATTCTCGAAATTAGCGGTTGTTTACGCTGAAAATAGACAGCTGCTGGGCAAGGGTGGTGGGTCCTGCTGGCTAGTGGCACAGAGGCAGTGAATGAGATCAGCATCAACGAAGAAGACGTGACCGGTTTACAGCCTCCGATGCAGCGCCTGTGAAATGGTCGCCGAGGGGCAGATTGTAGTTCCGTCCTGCTGGCACGGCCTGAAGACGAGACCAGCGGATGGTTGCAAATAATGCGGCTGGTTATACAGTCTTGACCCCATCTAAAGTAAAGATGATGCGTTTTAAACATGCTAGGATTGTTACATTTCTTACCTACTCTTAACCACCCACCCTCACGACTTGTCGATCACGAAAAACTAGCCCCATTATCCAACAAGTTGATCCACATTACGTGTGACTGCTTTATGCGTTAATCACGGACGTCACAAATCAACAATTTGCGAGGTCGGCTGCAGTTAAGTTAAGGCCACGATCTTTTAGTATTGCCAGTGTGCATGTCGGCTGCTATTTAACTCTTCATCAACGAAATTTGTGGTACCACAATGCTAACGTCAATTTTATCTCGTCAGAAGTCGTTTTTGCAGACAACGGCAAACGCTCCTGTCACACTAGCTGCGTCTTGCTGCATATGAGAAACGTCTATTGCGACGACTGGTGCATTTGCATTGCCTTTAGTCGTTTCCACCACTGTACTCCATTTAACTAAGAAGTAGTGTGAATCACTCAGTCCTTACAAAGCCCTTTCAAGACCTCTATCCAGTTTGCACATTAGCAGCCGAGTATGTTCTACCACTTCTAGGAAACGGTTGGTTGTTTTGAGGAAATCGAGGCACTCTAAACATCCAACTTGCCACCTCATTTGGCCTTCTTGTCAATGGTCCACCCAGCTACCGTCCGTTATGCAAATTGATACGGTCGCAGTGATATGGGATGCTTGTAGGAAACTGTTGTGACCGATTCGGATAAGTATTTAACCTCTGCGTCTTCGGTTTGGTAAGTCTAAGCATGCCCAGCCAAAGTGCTACAGTGACACGACAAAGTTGTTAAAGCCGCTGTTGAAGTAGTGAAGGGGTGAAGGCAGACGGGTGGAACTAGGCCGAAGGAGGCCATGCCTTCAGCTGCTGAAATATTGTCATTTGCTCCTACTGCGTATCCCAGCACTTACATAAACGTTTTAGGAAACTTTTGCGAGTAAACTTCAGCATTCCAAATTCACGTTGACGTTGAAGAAGAAGCATCGGTCCCACTGTCATTGCCAGTAACTTAGGTGTTGGCATGCTTGAGAGTACTGATAACAGGACAGGTAAGCTCATAGCGCGCACCGAAGAAGGCGAAATTGACATGAGGGTTGTGGTTGTGTAGAATGGGCACAGGGTGACATTCAGTTCATCAGCACGTGCTCATTACCATTGTCATAATCCTTCCTAGCACACACCAGCGGATCAAAAGAAATATTATAGCTGTGCCAGAATTCTCATTGGCAACGCAGCAACATGATTAGCCACCACAAAGTAAAAAATCCCACATGTCACACATTTGTGATGTGCGAGCTCAAGTGGGACAATCAGAGCATCGCATGCGAAGTTGGTAGAGTACATGCAAACAATACATTAGGAAATATTCTTTTTCCACTAGGAAAAACAACAATCCTTGAGATCCCGCTGGGAGCATAGATGCTTTGCATACCTTAGTGGAATGGTCCGCTTACCCTAACCATAACCTTACTGTTGGCCTGGCACTTTGATCGTACGGAGCTACGCAGGCGCCTTGAAGGCTAGCTAACTTTTTGAATGCATCCATGCTTGTGTCGAATGTGGAGGCCGAATGGGATCGTTGGATGGGCATATTGATGTAGAGTTGGAAGGTCGACTGCGATAGCGTCTTGCACTTTCCACTTTGGTGAGGCCTTCGTGCGGCTACTGTGTGGCTTAGGTCCCACTAATCTAGACGAAAGTTAGAAGCTAGTTTGGCTCCTTCACCTGAAGTCTGCGAGCATATCAGTTTGCCTGAATCGAGACCCCCGATTCGCATGCCACGTCACTCACGTGGCCGTTTGGTCACTCTCCATAGCCTCCGTAGAGTTCATGACTGTTTCCTTTGAAGCACAAAGGAGCTAAGTGCCTACCAGTGCCGTCTTCCAATTGCTTTACTAAGATAAAACTGCAACTGGTGGAGAACCATTTGGTCCCGCATTTGAATGCGAGGTTGTGCCTCAAAGCACGAACGCTCCACTGCCACCACACCACAGGTTGGGTTCAGGCACACCTGCCAGCAGTTCAAAAAGTACTCGTGTCTATGCCTACCTCCGTATATCATGATTAGTGTGTCTGTAATACGATCCATCATGGCCGATGGTCCTTGCATAATAACTGACACGTGTCACGTATGTGTGACGCAAGGGAGTAATGTCCATCTTAAATGACAACAACCACTAATTTAAAAATGAAACGAAAGCAATAGCAAGAAAATGACATCGTCTTGCTTTTAAACTCAGGAGCTAACGTGTTTGCAAATGTTGATCTGCCTCGCTCGCAGAAAGAAACACATCTACCTACACGGACTTGCCATAATAGGGTGCTTACAAGGCATTTAAAGACAGTTGCAATGTTTTTTAAAACCAAAAACTTAAGCAGACATTGCTTGAGACTGACATTTTGAATGTTTTAGAAGTCGATTCTCTTGCGCGTCATCTCGCCCTTGACACACATCATCGATGACCACTCGGAAGGCACGGAGGTTCTGCTAATGCTGTTTGGTGTCGCAGCCCACATTCTAACTTCTGTATTTAGCTAGCAACCAACTACTTAGAACCTCACTGACCGCGCAAATACCTGCCCAAATCGAAGCAGTCGGTAGTGGCGAATTCGAATCATGGACTACAAAGTCATACTTGTGGTAGATGAAGAGGATTGCTTTGTGGCTTTGCTTATGTTGGCTTTGTGGCTCTACATAAATGTAATAAGCAGCCACAAAGTCAGTGAACCACGAAACAGATTTCAAAGAATATGCACCACCGCATTCGCTTGTTATTTTACGATTTACATTAGTCCTGCAAATCTTATCAAAACATCGCAAGCGTTGGACAGCAACAAGTAGGATTGGGTGTCAGCAGTTCAATCCCACGTAAAATGGGGTAAAACTGCTGCGTCGAGGATGAACCGCCAAAAATCGTGGCGCACTTCCTCAAATGATGTTTATTGTTTTGGTAGTGTATCACACCAGGATTGTACGATGCAGTAAACTTTAACCTCACATTCATGGCTGTGGTACCGCAGCCAGAGAGCCGTCCGCACTTAGAAAGGGACCTCTGCAATTCAGTGTAAGATAATAAACTTAAAACAGATTAACAAGAGAAAGGATTTCATGGTATAGAGGTGAACAAAGTCCATCCTACTACTCTGAGGAGTAAATTGGGTAAATTTAACAAACCCTTTTACGGCCCATCTCCGCACCTTAGAACCTCACACACGGGGATCTTGGCTGACCAGACAACGGCTCCGACATCCGACTAGTTACCATGCATTACTACCTGTGGTACTAACAACAGAAATGAAAGCAGCTAAAAGACGACAAAACGGCAAATCGAATGCATTTTGGGTCGCAACGCTAAATGTCGACATATGAGTCTTGTCTCTCATGGGCACGTAAAGAACCACCTGAACTCGCCTTTAATAAAGCTTTCATTGAAATCAAGAACTTTTGTTCCATTTAACTAACTGCGCTTTGCTGAGCCATTTGAGTCATCCAATACGCTTGCCAAACAAAAGAGCACAGGTTCACTGCTGCTGTCAGATTGACTGACTGACCGACCTAACGAATGCATTCGCGCCGTTAACTAGACTCCACTTTCCATGAGATGCGTTCTTCTATTATAGAAGTGGTCGCAGTTTCAGTGTTGCTAAACGTATCTTAGCATAAAATTGGTATAATGGGAAAACCATAAATAAAACAGCTTTGTGGAGCAGAAGATACTAAACATGCGCATCACCTACTACTGACAAATAATCAGCGACAGTGCTACACACGGTTGGCTTTTGCCTCTTAAGCCGTTGCGCCAACTCGTTCACCGGTGGTGAGATGACAAAGCAGCTTCGGTTACGAATTGTATGAGTTTGCAGGTGGAGATAAGTACGTGATCGCAGGCCAGGAGGAGTCGGAGTCACTTGATGTAAAATGGGTTGTGTTAGAGGCATGCCAGACATATTCTTCTCTTTGCATTTCTACACACTCACCCTAGGCGGCCGATGGCCCTAGGCATGCATTCATCTCGCAACTTAACTACTGCAGTCAAGCACTTACTGCTTAGAAAGAGCACGGATAAGCAGCGACAAGTCGTCTTTGAAGGAGGTAATTTGCAAACGAAAGGCGCTATTCGAATCTGACAAGATCGGGACACTGAATGGTTTGTTTGTTTTGTATTTGGAAAAGCAGGCGCTGAAGTCTTTGGGTGAGAGACAGAAGGTCACTTCCAAAAAAGTTGAAGCTGTGCGAGGAGTGGCCTGTACTGGTAAGAACTGTGCCTGACACTTTTTGACTATTTACCGAAACACTTTAACAGGTCACAATGGATTGCATTATTCCTCCGTTTAAACCTCATTTTTGTCCCCTTGACTACACCTGCTAAGCCCCAAGAAGCGCAACTAGCAAATGGAATGCTATGAGGGCTATGGCTAAATAAGATAATCGCAAAAAAGGAAGACACTCACAAGCGTAAGGTCATGAACATTACCATAATCCACTCTGCCACGCTTGACCATATAGACAAAAAAGACCGCAGTCTTACGTAATGCTCATGAGCGTAGCAGTATCATTATTAGCCATCAGAATCTGATAAATGCCCTGTCACACATGTTTGACGCACAAAATCGAGCGGGATAGTCAAGTCATTGTATGTGATGCTAATAGGTTTGACTTTATTCGTGGATATCGTCTAGGGCGTGTTTATATAAACTTGACATAAAGCGCAAGAATGTAGGTCTTCTTCTTTGCCAAAACAGCACAAAGCAATGGGGTGTTGCTGGCCCCCTAGATGCCTTTCATATGCCAATGGAGTGGTCGGCTTCCTCCATCCACCACTCCTTCATCGACTTTGCACCTTATTCCAACTGACTTGAACGGGAGACTACGAGTTTGGCAAGGATCGTCAAATTGGCGGTTTTATGGACGCTTGGCAGGCCATCAGTGATAGCGGATTTTAGATACCATACTCAGGACGTCATGCTTTGTATGGCCCTTGAATGGTATAGGCTTTGTCGTTTTAAAAGACTTTACAGCGCAGTTTGAAGCCTTTGCCTTTAAGGCTAAAATATTACCCTTCTGTTTGTTTGATCACTTCTTCTAATTTTGAACCCATCGAGACGCAAGAGGAGTGTTTAAAAGCTTCTTACCACATGATTTGCTTCAAATTTATCTTAGATAATCACGAGTGTGCTGATGGAGAAAGTGGATGCCAGTGCGACCTCCCACCCACCACTGTTCGTTTCACACACTCGCCGTTGAGCCGCTGCAATGTTCACGAGTTATTCTTTTAAGACAGGGAAGGTGGATAGTACTGGCCTCGTCTTCAAGTTTTGCCTTTAGGACAAATGCACAATCAGCAGTGAATTGGGTAATCTCACACTCGAATACGAAGTTGCGATTCCTGGTGTCCACTCTACGTACGACAGACCGCATAATGGGTTCAGATTACTGCCATCAATCTAATAAAATTATCGCGTCTTCTTTTGCTCACATTGGTCTAAACAATACGTTTGCGTCACAATCCAGTGCAACCGATAGTTGGTGACTACTAAATGAATGGTGTCACACATGTGTGACAAAGTGGATTAATTGCCCACTTTAAGTGACAGCAATCCTGAATTCTCAGAATAATTCACTATTGTCTTAAAAAGGTGAACACTGTTCCAGTCCATTACTTTGATTAGCTTTCTGGGAGCTAGTGTGGTCTGCATTATCCGCGGGAACAAGCACAAATAACTAAATATATTAGCTATTCCACTATGCACACAAAGATTCTATAGCTGCTTAAAATGCCCTTATGAAACTATGAAGTAAAGTAAAAGTGGCTGAAGAGGTCACCATCCAGCGAGACTGAGTCACCTCTCAACTACTCCGAAATCGCATATTGTGGAAAACCTGCATCAACGAGTGTTTTGACAGTAGAAAGATAGCTCTATTCATGATCCATGAGGCAGCAACCAGGCGATTGCTGCTGCCAGTGATAGGAACTCTATCACTTGTCTCAGTTGCCATCACCAAATCATCCATACCTTTCCTAGTTAAAAAAGAGGAGTGGTGCTACTAACGAGACATTGAGTAACAGCATACTGTTGCACAAATTTTTGTATGATTCATTTCAGGAGATCCTCGAAAACACATTTGCTAACGCATGGATTCTCCTTAGTTGGCACTGTTCAGCCAATCGACACGCATTTCGTCTGGTGCAACCTTCTAGCTTTCATCGACCCCTGGGTGGTGCCCCCCAACTCGGGTGTGACGGAGGCGTCTTTGACTTCACCTGCTTTGCCTTGACGACTGTGATTGAGCTCTGAGCTGCGCCAATTACACAGCGCGTATCTGTTTGATGATTCTCATTCAACCAAGATTTGCCACAGCTACCTGATTCTTGTTCGTTGGCGACTGCACACTGAGGGAATGACGCACACTGAGGGCCATTTTCACCATATATTCACTTCACACCTCTCTGCCCTTAGATAGGACAGGGCGAATGCATTTTGAGTTCTCAAGTCTCAGTAGTGGCTAGCACCTTGCCATGCCAATAGCACTGCCCGACCAGTACTGCAAGTTGGTTAGTTGGTTGATGGACTAGTCAGGCGTTTAACAGCACACGCGGCAGCCGAAGTTTGGCCTGCAGCCTCCTTAAGGGCCTAGCGAATCCAATTTTGCCTATGTAGCAGTTACATCCGAGCACTAAGTCAACCCACTCAATGCAGCACTCACATGTGGATGTCATAAGAAACGCCTCCTTGGATGGGTTATCAATATGTGAAACCTCGACAACTTTCCCATTCCCCTCGCCACTGCCGCCTTCGACAACGGTCGATGCCGATGACAGCCTGATGAGTCTGTGGTCACGTTGACAGACTTCTGATGCCCAGCATTGCTGGCAGTGATGGTGGTGGTTCGGTAGGTGTTGTTCAGCAATGCCTCCTACCATCATCACTGTCGTCGTCCCCATTTCGAAAAGTGCGAATTTTCGAGGGAAATACTGCACTCCGAGCTACTCACTGATGCCTCTACACCCATCGCAGGAAGCTTACCAGACGACTATTCTCTCCTCATAACTATTCGTAACAAATAATGCCAAAATGACCCTAGTCTTGCCTTGTTGAAGTAACCAACCGTCTACCAAAGCGTTGGCAAAAATTGTATAGCAAAGCGAACCAAAATAAAAGTGCTGCCTTTTGACAACAAGACTTTGTCTCATTGTATTTCAAGAATTCCATTTAAGAGGAAAAATTTAGAGTCAGCACATCCTAATGAATGCGCAGCCAGTCACACACTGAGGAGGTGGAAGCCACGAACAGCCAATTCCACATCACTTCACCGTCACTCCTGTCCTTATTCACGCATTATCGTCTTAATTGTACAGCGTAGTGAAGAACATATGCTAAGTGAATTTGCTTTAGGAGGACAAATTCTCCTCTCCGAAATGCAAAATAAATGACACAAACCATCCCAAATATGTCCACACGTCCAAGCTTTGGTAGTTTGAAAACGACAAGCTCTTCTTCTGCTACTTCTACTTACGGCCCACAAAGTAGGCGCATCAGATGCAAAGCAGACTTGTTTCCTCAATCTTCGTCGCACTACCCAAAGATAGTACCGTTACCTAGATGGATATCCTCAAAGAAGCATTGGACAAGGAGGATATCATTGGCTCCGCAACAACTTGTAGATCAACAAGTAAGTTTGTCGAGCTGAAACCGCACTCTCTACATTCATTCAGATTAGCACCACCATTTGCCACAGAGTCACGTGCTTTTTGTACTTTACAACAAATGAATAAATGTACATTGTGTTCTGGGCTGCATTTGAAGGATCCAATTGTACACACCTACGATTGCTCTTCTGCAGACGAAAGCCAAAACATCTCGCAGCTATTATTGACACTAGGCATCACATACATTTTTAAATTTTTTGGCGTCAATTTATGAAACACTCTGTAGATACAGCACACCAGGATTAAGAGTAGAAAAAAGAATTCATTATTTGGGCGAGCGAGAACAAAGACTACAAATGTGAGTTTCATTCAATTCACAAGTATGCTCGCCCTGCATTCGCTACTCACTCAAGCCCCTTCTCGTGAACGCGTGACGCCATTGTCATTGTACTGCATGCTGTGCAGTTGGTTGCCACCCTCACCGCTGGTATTGAGGAGTTACGACTGCCCACTAGAGAAATTCAAGCAAGTTGACGTAAGATACATCTTCTCGTTGGAGACGCCACACTCTCCATCAATTTCACGGGCCAACATTCAGCTTGCAAAGACTGGTCTCAAGGCACTCAAAGTGGTCGCATGCTGCCATCGTCCTGCCTGTCTCTTCCGTCTGAGCGTCTGGGACGAGTAGCAATGGGGGGCGTTGGGTGGCATTGGAGGCGATGCAAGCGATGATGGCCATGAGGCGCTCCAATTCATGTGGCAGTCTGCGCCTACTATGACGCTATAGCACGGAATCCATCTCATACATCACGAAGCGGAACCGGTAAATGCTCTCTTCTTCATCCAAATCACGGTCATCGGAGCGTGCTTCATAAGCGGCGGTGTAATCTTGTAGGCGCTGTCCACGCGCATCAGGCCAGTGGTTAAGGATGTTGTAGAAGGAATGGTGAAGTCCCTGCTATCTATACCCATGCAAAGCGTTAAATAGCTTAAGGCTTCATCGGAAGTAGGTGGTTTCTGGTCCACATATTTGTGCAGGGTTGGCACTTCTTGCGGAGCATCTCCACCTCTGACTCTACCTCTGACACTGACTCAGCCTCTCCGCCATCTGTCACTGCGATAGTACACTGCAGTGAACGACAGAGCGGTGTGGCCACCCACCCATGTGCCTCACGTAATGCGTAGAATATCCCTGACAGTGAGGCACTTGAGAACCGACTTCATGTTGGGCATTGCCTCACACACATTGACGGTGTCTGCACCATCGAGATGTTCACAAATTCCGATTCGCACAATTGCTGGAAGCCCCTCTAGCATGCGCATCGCAACCGCACATCGTTGGATTGATTCTTAACTTGTGATGCGTTCACTGCTAGCAGAGTTCATGTGGATGTCTTGAGTAAGCAAGCGCACGTTTCCTATCAACGCTCACCCAACTCGGAACGAATGTGACTCCTTTACTGGCTGCAATATCATTCTCACTAAGTCCGGCCACACGTTTTGCATTTTCTGCCACTGACTATGCTAAACTAGGCTGCAGCATTCACCAAACATGTTCATTTCATCCAACTACAGGGTCCACATTGTTTTGGAAACTGTAGTCAAACAGGTTAGTTTTGATTACCTTAAAAATTCCGAACTCCACTGATAAATTTATCTAGTTCTCCCCTTATGATTATAGGCAAGGAAATCGAAGTTCATAATTGCTCCATCCAAAATACAAGATGTCTCACCTCTTGGATGACTGTAGAAGTTGGCCGCGCAATCCAAGTCGACTTCCACTTCATACACCCTTCCCTAAACTTGGCTTCGTCAGTGCCACTGAGACATTTACCACTTTCGATTTGCACAATCTTGGTTGGTCTCTGCACCTTGAACACGATAGTTGCAGTCAGTGGACTTCGTTTCTGTGTGCGAAGGTCTCACATTTGGCACAGACCAGTCGAACAAATTACGAAAATGAGCGCATGTTGTTAATGAGGTCTAAGAATGCGACAAATGTGTTGAGCGTTGCATTTATCCAAATCCCACTAACACCAACATCACCTTCACCGACCCGTGTGTGAACACAAGAGCTGGTCTCGGGTCGTGCTGGCTTCTGAGAGGGCGCAAACAAGTGTTGATGCGACCACGAATCACGTCTCCTGGATTAGGAAATCAGACATAAAAGGGCGCCAGCTGTTCTGACCCACGCCTCCTTCTGTGAAGTTAATGGGTATGATGAGGCTGAGAGCAGTGAAAGCCTCTATGCCTACTGTGCTGGCGATTTTGGCAAGGCTCACCCACAAGTGCCTGCATAAACGACATTTCCGATTTAGTTAATCCAGGCAGAACAGTGAGCTCCTGCTTGTAGAACGGTCACCTGAAGTTACAAGCACCTTCGCCTCCATAATTTAGGTGTCCAGCCATCCAGTAGTCAGTAACAAGTAAAGCTTTTTCTTTGATGTATATTGCAAACACTCTGACTAGATTATGACGAATTGGATATTTAAAAACAAAATAACGAGCTCATCCGCTACATAAGAGAGTAGCTACAGTCCGCTCACTAGTTCAAGATGTCTGATGGGCTCAAAAATTCAGCAAGCTGATTTTGAGCAAGTGCATCTTAATATTTACATTAAGTGCTTGTACTGTATCACACCTTTGTGACACTTAACTCAAAGCTCTCCATCACCGCGTAAACGGATAGCCAGGATGTCGGGTTTATCGAAGTGTGTGAACCAAAGCCAAAGGAAAAGATCTCAGTGAACCGTACCAACTGGAAAGGCAAAACGCTGCATGTGGAAGTGGCCATTTTGATATGTGTGGATGATACTTTGAAATGGAGTTAACATGGATGTCTAGTCGGGATGATGTCGATGGCACTGTCATTCCAGCCCTCCACTCCTTCTTCAAAGCCCAGTGAAATGCCAGCTCAGCGGGGTGAAGACATCAATTCCGTTCTGTTACCTAGACGAGATTCCATGGCATGACGCAAAATAACTCATGCATTCCATGCCAGCTCCATTTACAAGTACCATGTAAACACATCTAAGGAACCACTTTCTCATGTAAGCGTTTTGCCTTTCCTCATACGTTGATACACTCAGATCCGTCTGTAGTGTCTATCCGACACTATGTTCGAATTCTGACAACCACTGTCACAGTGGGAGCAAAATGCCTTTCTGTGGTGCAGGAGACCCCAGAAGTCAGTGCGGCGCAGAGTAGAGAGGTGGGGTAGAGGTAACCGTTTGCCTATGCCTATTCAGGCAACGCTGGCATTTTGGCTTCGAAAGTTGTCAAGTCAGACATTACTACCAGGATGATGACGAATCCGATGTCCAAAGAATACTCGTAGGCGACGAGAGCTACTACGAGGTCACATACCCATCCAAATCGTCTTCAAAGAGTAATGCTGTTGAATTTACTGTCGCTTCATCGTCATCATCGCTGCAGTTGACGCCGCCGCAAGCAGACAGACACATGCCACTACAGAGTTGAACATCCACACTGACCACCACATCATCCACTGACGCTGGCGGCACTCCAGCCAATTCTTTGCACTGCCGCATTTATTGTATGCATTCGTTGAAATAAATTGACACCTCGATTGAAACGAGAAGCAAACCACGTTTGGGAATCGTCGTCATCTATCATGAAAGAAGAAATGCACCCTCCGAAGTACCACAATCTTTACCAGTGTGTGTACCGTTCGTCCAATCACCAGCGATGGAGAACGCCATCCACCTGCAGCTATAGGAGTAGGTGAAACAGGCAATTTATGACAGCAATGTCAGCAGCAGTGTGTTAGCCGCTTCAGCACGTCGGCTAACTTGCTCTATATATGTATACCTCACTAAGCAGCGCTCAGTGCTGGGCGAGATTCGTTTGCAGAACACGTATCTCACCACAGAACCGTCGTCATTTGTCCTCGAGGGAGAAGGGTACTCGGTTAGCCTCCTTAGCCTCATCATTCTGCTCTGCCCATTACTTCATCAGAGAAGAGTAATTGCTATCTGCTTTCACTCTACCCGTTACCACACCAAACGTATTGGGAATTGACGAGGAGAACGACAGCTTCCCATTGATGGAATTTAAGTAGGCACTGCAGCAGCGACAACTCCACTGCATGCCATCTTGTTTTTAACGGGGAAGAATTGCTTCACACTAGGGATTCGGTGAGTCGAATAGATGTCAAGAGCCAAGAGGAGGAGACGAGGGCCCACAATGTGTTTATCTCCCTGCCAAGTCATTCCATGGCCCAAAACAAGTCAGTGTTGTATTAGCGGTGGAAGACAATCTTACGAACTGTATGACCGTTGGTCGGTAGAGTGACCGCTGCTAGTATCCTCAATTGTGCGCACCCCAGAAAGCACTAATGCAGTAGAACTGCTAACTATTGGTCGGGCGCATAGTCGGTGAGTTAATTGCTTCAGCTAGTCTGGCATTCTACAAATTGAGTGAGGCCCTAACGCACACATGGAACTGGCTAGTAATAAAAGTGTTGGCACTTTAAATAAGCAGTGTGGCGATCGCCTAACTGACACGCAGCTGCAGTCGATTCGTCAAGCAGAAGCCTTGTCTGTTAGTTGGTGAGAGACTCATGGATATCAAAAACAATGCGAATGATTTTGAACACCAGCAAGAAAATGTGTGTGTGCAGCAAGTAGTAAAAGGTTTGAGATACGTAAATATTTTGGGCACCAAACATCTTCTTATAATTACTGCGCGTTTGTAGAAGTGTAAAATTACAGTTGAAAGGGTATCTTTGCTGGTTTGCTGGCCTGCAGACATTGACTGAAATGCATGTGCATTCATTTGGGAAGGTAGCCGCCTTTTGACTGTGGGCTCCTCAAGGCAAGCTAGTAATGAAGCACAGCATCATTACCACGCACCTGCACATAATTGCCAGCCCCCTAGTCTCCCATTCAAGTCAGTTGGAACAAGGCGCAAGGTTGATGAAGGGATGGTGGATGGAGGAAGTCGACCACTCCATTGGAATATGATGGGCATCTAGGGGTCCAGCAACAGCCCATTGATTTGTGGTGTTTTAGCAAAGAAGAGGACCTGACTTTCCGGAATTCATGTCAAATATATATGAGCACGCCCTGAACGATGTCCACGATTGGCGTCAACTCCACCAGCATTGCATGGAATGCCTTGATTATCCCGCTCGATTTTACGCGTCGCACATGTGTGACATGCGGCTGATGGCTGACAATGGTGCTGCTATGCTTATGAGCACCACATAAGGCTAAGATCTTTTTGACTTTTTGGTAATGCGTTTCAGAAAGGATTACGACAGTAGCAATGACCATACACTTATTAGTGGCACAACTCGCTTCGATCAGCCTATTTAGCCACAGCCCTCATAGCAAATAATTTTTCTTGGACTTGCGCCCTGGATCCACCTGTTCTGAGATCTAGACTCCTGAGCATGCTAAGTTTATATCAAATGGTATTGGCAGTGACTTCTGTGCTTTATTATTAGCTTGCCTTAGGGAACCCACAGGAAACAGGCTGTTACGCTTCCCATATGGACTTACATGCATTTCAGTCAATGCCATCAGGCCAGCCAAACAGCAAAGATACCCTGCCAAGTAAAAGTCTCACACTTCTCCAACTGGTAAAATTCCAAGCATCAGTCAACGTATGATGCCTAACGTCAAACCAATTGCATTTTGGCGCGGCACTCACTTCCATTCCTTACTTGCCGATTTGGCATCCACCAAGCGGAAGTGGCACAAACAAATTTGTTCAATGACCATGGATGAATGCCATTTTTAGAGTATAGGACTAAAATATTTATTCATACAGGGTGACCAATGTTTCCAGGTCTATCCTAATACACTAGAAATTGAGATGTACAGTTGATATGGGAAGATGTTTAGTGGCGAAAACATTTACTTATCCCTCAAATCTTTTACTACTTACTGCACTCACCCATTCTCAGCAGTACAGGTCACTCCCACTCAGAGTCTTCAGCGCCTGCTTTCCCAACTACAAAACGTGGAGGCCATTCAGTGTCCTGATCTCGTCGGGTTCGAATAGCGCCTAGCGCCTTCAAATTCGACTCTCGCTACCACAACTTGTTGCTGCTTAGCCGTGTCCTTCCTTAGCATAAGGTGCCGTAATTGGAAAGATAAATTGGTGTAATCAAGACTGATGGTGTTTTTGCAGCTGACTATTAATCACCCTCTTCATGTTCGACAACCCACAGCATTACTGTATGACTTGATAGAGATGGCCCCCAAAACAAACCGTTTTTTAGCTTTCGAGCAGGCAGCATCATGCAAAGCTTCACCATCATTAGCTGACTGAGTAAGTGAGTGTCAGGAGGGCAGTTTTCAATGAAATGCAGCAGTGCTGTTACACTGGCTTTTCTGTCCTTGTCATGGAGGAATCCATCGGACACACGGGTAAATTTGGGATTCTTTTAATCACTTACCTCGCCATACGATGCTACCTCAGCAAAAGAGCCCATACACTCAGGACAATATCGAAAACCTCGCAGCACTCCTTAGTCAACTATCGTTGCAAGCCGCAACCAATCTTGACCATTTATCATAGCATCCTCTACAAAGGAAATCTTCACCAATAGAACTACCTCTTATTCAGTCTAACAAAACACGGAACATAGTTTTTCCCTCCATTTGCCTAAATAAATACAATGGTACAAACTTTAAGAGATGCTAATTTCATGCAGCGCAAAAGACCGATCCAACCAGCGCAGCGCAGTTACTGTGGTAGTTTACCGATATGTGATTAGCATTTTCTTAAAAGGCGCTACAATCCAGCTTGACACTCTTTGTAGAAAACAAGGGCAAAAGGAAGGTGTGTACAAGCTCGCTTAGAGGCTTAACCACAAAAGATATGAGCGATCGTCTTTGTGACAATGGCATACTCCACTAATCAAATCAGACGTTGCGACGCATGTTTAAGTGCAGCACTAGAGGCACAGCTAGCCAAATTGGAAGAGTGCAAAAGATCAAGAATCGAATCACAAAGTTTAAAAACCTTTGCTGTGCTTATTCTCCTAGTTTTCAGTTGGATTTGCAAGTCAAGTCTGGACGATGCACATGAAATTTCGGAAGAATGAAATGTTTAATGGTAAATAGGACTTACGCGAACAAATGCATGCGTGCGTCCGAAAAGCGGCACAGTATTTTTGAGTGCGAACTACTGCTTGCCTTGGAAGTATGGGATTGTGAATGCATTACATGAAAGTAGTAAAATACATGTTAAAAGTGGGCAGCATTGCGTTTTGACGGAAATTTAAAAGCAGTAGAAAAGTGGATCCACTTCCACTACGAAACTGATTAATAGCAGACCCTGAGCATGCGAACAAACCCATCATTCTATAGGCTGATTTTGTCATCGTTGCCATCGAAAGCAATCGACACATCACCAACCCACGCTCCCCAAATTGGTCAAGCAGGAACAGCGCAACTGACTGCCCCGTTTTCGCTCTGCACGCGCACGATAATGCATATCTTTCTCTAGGCATTATGAGTATTTTATCTTTCTTATTCAGCCATCCACTTCGCTTTGCAAAGATGGTAATTTAGGGGCTGCTTTAGCATTTATCAGAGGATGGGTGAAAAGGAATGGCAATTTGTGGCGTGTTTATTAGAATGATAGCCGCTTCATTGAAGAACAGATTTCAGAGAAGTCGCTGCGTGTGGCATCATACCTGTCCGCTTCAGTGTAAGTCCACAAGCAACCCCTGATACTGGTCCACTGATAGAATACACCCCTACGACACAATCATAAAGTGAGGTAGGGTTCACAATGCTGACATTGTATGGTTCTTAAAAGACCTAAGCACAACTAGCGGTACTGTCATAGCATATTTATTCAGTCCCAACCTATGTGCCGCCTCATAAACTAACGGTTCTCCTTCAACCTTGGATGCTATTCTCTAGTTTTCAAACTACATGCATTTTAAAATCAAAAAATTAAAAAAAAACGATGATGGGGTTGCTCGTGTTGCCCTTCTGCTCCTCCTTACCATAATTTACAGCTGATAGGAGTGATGTTTCAAATTGATTGCAACCTATGCATTGACTGTAATGCATTTGTGCACAAAAGGTCTTCACTTTCTCATGAAACTTAATACAACCTTGAATACCACGTTATCCATTTTTACCCTTTTCTTTTCATTTTTTAACTTTACAATTAAAAGAAGCGTGGATTTCTTTGGCTCTGTCGTAATTACTGTTGCCTCTGGAAAGGTATTTTGTCTGCTTTGGGATAGACGCACGCCAACCTGAAGGGGAACAGAGGAAGTAATGTAGGGTTATGCTACAGTGCAATGGTGGTTGCAACCAGAATAGTCAAGGGACGAGGACAATACAATTTTAGAATTTCGCAAGTTGGTCGATGTGGATGCTACATATTGCGATGAGTATTAGATGGTGTAGCTTTTACTTTGCACAATTTTAAAGTGCTCTTTAGCCAAGATAAAGCGAACACATGCGTGCTATTACTCAAGGAAGGCAGTCCATTGGAGGCGTCAACTATAAAACCTTTAAAAACTTAGAATTTGGTAACAAATAAAACTTCTAGAGAATCGAAAATGGATTATACTCAAACAGCACTTTGATAAAAGTAGAAAGAGACACTTCCATCTTAAAACTCATATTGCTCAATTCTGAGAAGTTGTCACCAGGCTTAGTGATTTATCAGTCGCTGAATAACCTTCATCGCTACTGTAAAGAATGAATCTGTCATCTATGTGCTTAAGTAACCGAAGACCAATGTGCGTGAGACAGCTTTTATTAATGGGCAAGCACGGTTGTTGATGATGGAATTGTTAGACTAAGTTACTGCCCATTAGGAATGCGCAGTCGCAGTTCTACATCTACTTTACAGTGCTAAGTAAAACTGTGAGTCTAGAACGACCAATTTGTCGGTTCTCGGCCTCTGACTAATGTCACAATTGATAACTGGCAAAATGCAGACAAGTTATGGGAGATGGCTTTTGCGTTGCAATATCCACCAAGATAAATGATACAATGGCCGAGCTTTGTGCAATGCAATAACCACTAACTTCACCCTATAAAGGTTGTAATTTTTAAGTTTCTGGAGTGCGTGCATGCGTATGTGGAGGGGTGAGCAGGCATGAGGTTAATTGCAGAGAAAATGGGAGGACATACCATCTCGCCCATATTGTCATCCCTTGTATTATTCTGGTACCATTCCTCAAAGCGATGAATATAATCCACTACTAATTCTCGTTTTAAAATGTTACTTGACTAATGATTAATGCAGTAGACAGCCTGACCGAACGACAAGTAATTTATTGATACATTTGGGGTTAAGTCTGTCCTATTTTTTAAAGCAAAATTTCAGCTAAACTGGCATTTTTTGGTATCTTTTATGGAACATTTATTCAGCCATTAAAGCCCTTATAATTTTGCACCTTTATCCGCACGATCTCTTAAATGGAAATGGCACTAAGTTAACTTTTGAGCATAGTTTCGAAGCCAAAACTGTAGTCGCATAACAGCCGCAAGTTCAGGGAGAACGTGCAAAGCCGAAAACAGCGAAGCGAGTGACGACATTTTTAGTGCGACTCACCCGTAGGTTTCTCCACTACAAAATAGACAATGATGATTGTATGCGATTCAGCTGCGAGATTAGATAACTATTAGTGAAAAGCAGGCCTAATATGTCACAGTAAGCAAATGCTGCATTTGTGCACCTCATGAAATTATTTTAGTATTTCCAAAATAAAGAAAGAGTGATCAAAACTAGGCAAACACTTATTGCTCTTTAAAATATTCCAACTTATTCTTACTGACTCCTATTAAGGCTTAAAAACATATATTGCCTAATCAAGTTGTCAGAGACAGTAGAAGTGATTTTCTTTGTATACATTGTTGTTGAGAGAAGTCTTTACACAATTGGCCTACATTCTCATAACAAGTGATTCAGATCTGTCAGGTCTAACTTATCAGCGCTCTCTCGTTAGTCTTTCCCTTACTTTGGCATTCTACTTCGTAAACATCAGTACAAATAAAAACGCCTTGAGTAGAATGGCACCACATACAATTATTAAGTTCTAGTATTATCAGCGGTAATGCTACTACGTCCGTTTTCGATCCACTTGCCTACCACCGGCTGGTCAATAGGACCAGTGGAGCCTCTAAGCCCAAATTGACTATATTCCTTTTAATGCATACAAAATACATAATGAAATACCTTACCACTAAAACGCAATTAAATAATTGGATTCCTGAACAACTTCGTCTCCCCTAGATAACGAATCTGTTATAATTAATCAACATGGCGCATTTGATTAAGTCGATACATAGCAAATCCACTAGGTTTTGTAGCATATGTTGCAATGGAAAATAAGGTGAAAGGCTTACAATACTAATGGAGGTGGCTTAGGCAGAGGCTTATTAAAATTGTCACTGCTAGATAGCCAATAACTCGTTGTCTTCACGTCGCCTTCGAATTCAACAAAACCACGATGTTCAAAGTGGTAGCCTCCAATTTCATCCAATATTTTCTTAATCCCTTCACTAACGTGGATTCTGATGGCTGAAGCAACATTAATATAAGTTTGAATCTGGCAAAAGACTTCGTGCATTATTATGGCAAAAGCATAGACATCACCTGGTTTGGTCCCTAGCAGAGCCGCTGTCTCATCGCGTAATAGTTCAGGCGAGGTCCATAATTTTTCTAGAGATTAGAGCTAATTGGAAAAGGTGCTGAATGGGACTAACCTCTAGGTTTGATTGAAGGAAAACTGCCTGTTAGATTGCAAATCTTAGGGACGCCAAAATCGGTGATTTTTAGGACCCATCGGCGATTGACGACGCAATTCGTCGACTTCAGCCTTACGTGGGCTTTGAGACTCGTACTGTAGAGGTATTCCATCCCATATATAATGATCGGTTAAAAATATTTCCATGCACAGATCAGGGATTTGTTAGGTGGTATGCATTAGCATCTACTCACTCGGACAGGTCAGTCATGAGAGAGAGTTTGAAATCCCAGTCAAATGTAATGCTTTTGTTGTTGATAACATCCTACACACGAAAATATGTTCATAAGTTAGTCATAGTAGAGCTTTTATGCAAAGTGGAAGAGTGTGATTTCTTCTAAACAAAAGGCTTTTTGTATGTCACGTGTATCCACACTACATGAGATAATAAAAGCAGCTTTCACATGCAGCTTACAATAACTCACTCATATACCGTGCTAAATCCTACAAAAACTCGTCAGTAAATCAAGGGTAATACCAGTGCCACACAGGTCTAGGGCAAGATAAACATAAAACCGGTAACATATATGGATAAGTCTCATGCAATGGATGGATGGATGTTATCACCTGAAGACAACCTTAATGACAGTACTCAAAAACGAGATTGAAGGAGTCTGGAGTCAAACAGCATCCCACAAAAGTGTTGATATTTTCGTGTCCTAGTCCTCGCAATCCTGCAAGATACTCATTCAACAGTGAGCGCAGTAGAACGCGCAATAGTCGCAATTCCTTCATGTAGACTTTTACCCCCTAGAATACAAAAATCCGAAGAATTACCACAAATTATTAAAGCACATCTTCGAGAGATACATTATTAGGATATTAAAGTTATATGTGTAGACAGCAAAGGCACAATTATTTGATGTAATTTCTGTCAATTTTGAACAGACATTTACTGCGGCGACATGAATCAGCACTGAGTGCACGAATGACACAAGCAGTTTAGCCCCATATACGGTCGAACATGTCGTCAGAAGCAATTCAATTGCTATCAGTTACAGCATTGTCTTGTTTTACAAACTGTTGGAATTATCATGAAGATAGAAGTGCTTTTTAAAGGCAATATAGCATAAGGCTGTTAATATTAGAAATAATTTGTGTCACAAAGCATCAGCTAAGTATGGGAAATGCGATTCATACATGGCTGTCTAAAATATTCACTTTTACCATCTTCCACAGCTGAGACAGAAACGCAAGTTTCATTATACCTGTAGCAAATATTCGTGAAATCACAATGCCACAGTGTCATGGAACAGGCAGGCTTGATGAATCTATTGCATTTGCGTTAAAACCAGCCTTGAATTTCCAAATGCGAGGAATCATGTACCATTAATGACATCAATGAAGCAGGCGTACAGGCAACGAAGATAGTGCATAAAGCGCAACTTTTAGGAGCATGCGCATTGAATGATGCCGAAGGAGTCTACCAACTATTTGCAGCCACATTGACTAGGAAGCAAATGCAAAACAGTAGAAAGTGCAGGGAACATGCTGCATGTTATGCACTTGCAAACGCTAACAACAGACCTACGGTAGGATTCCTATTTGTTTTGTGTTTTTTTGCTTCCTTTAGCATATTTTATGTCGACTACACGCGAGAATTGCATTGAGCGGGGCAACCTAGTGCCCGGATGTGGTTGATTTGCAGTGAGAACAATTGTATTGCAGATTCCACCACATGCAGCTCAGGCCATATGAAATTGTTTGTGCGTAGTGCACAGCGATCATTTGACGGTATATGGTACTACGTGTACTAGCGCCACCTAAGTTAAGTGTTTGGGCTTGTCGTCATCGCATGCTTTCCATGCACTAGTAGGTTCCAGAATGGTAGCCACGCCAAAAATGAATTGTTCTCTCATTTTTGTGGTCTTCTTGCTGTTCCGCTGACGAATGTTTGGCTTTTAGCTTTATGACCGATATTTACTGAGTATTCCCCCATTCTCCATAAAATCCGCTTTTTCCATAGGGGATGAGGGGATGACTGTGGATACAGCACAATCGCAATCGAGAGGAGCAAAAAGCGCGTTACTTTGGGGAGAGAAGGGGACTGTTTAATGCGTCGATTTTTGTGAAATGGCGGGTGTTGGTGATGGAGTCATTTGTTCGTCTCGCCGCTATGCTTTTGCCGGGTGGATCGTCGGCATGCAAAAGATTTGTGCTTACTTCAGCCTCACATTGTGTCTTCTTTCCTCCTATTCCTCTTCTTAAGAGGTACTGGAGGATTTGAGGCGCTGCAGCACTTCAGCACCACTTCAGAGCAATTAAAACTAAATAGGATGTCATTTGCCTACAGTATTTATGCTGCCTTCATGCACCATAATGCAGAAACTGGGTTCGGAGACTCTGTAAAAATATTTAGGCCAGCAAGGGTCACATTTAATGGTGACTTCATACCAAGGAAGCAGAAATATTTTCATGACAGTTGCCACATCCGCATGACGACTATTCTCATTTTTAATAATCGGACGCCTAACCAAGTCTAACTTGCACTACTTAAAAGCATGCAGCTTTAAAATGCATCCCTCATATGGTGGCCTAAGTCAAGGCAATCGCTTTGGTTAACCAAATTATTTCACGCTGTTCTATTATTGCCTCAATAAAGGAACTAGCCTAGTTGCTGAACCTCCCATCTACTGTGCATCGCATTTTGTGAATAAACCTTGCCAAGTAATCTGATTAATATATAACTTTTGCTATTTTTAAGTTCCCTTCAGCAATAAATTAAAATCGTTTTACACTTTGGGACGATTGAAGACAGGATTCGGCAACGTTTCATTTTGCCGCTGGCATCAAACTTTTAATCACTCTCAACTGATTGTATGGTACAACATGCAAATGGACCCAAGGTCTTCTTAACAACTGCTAAAATATCAAGATAATTTATAAAGCCAATCAATAGGCGCGAATAAAGACATTAAGCTACATAAACGGGAATCCGACACCCACAATCTCGAGTGCGGCTCTGTCTCTGCACGTTGGCAATAAGGATATCCGTGTTCAAATCAAGCTTGCCGATTCGAGACCGCAGCTGGTCAAGATAGCAAACAAAATCTATTTTTTCAACAGGAGGAAATACCGTGATGCAGGAGGTACAAGAAATTTGGCTCCAAAAAATGCAACACTAGCTACATTGCTACCACTCATCTGCCTGCTTAATCGTGTAGTTTTCTGTTTGCGTTACTTAAATTTTAAAGGCCTCTCTAATGTAAGTGCAATAATTGGTCTCATTTTTGTAGAAAACATTTCAAAAATGGAAAATATGTACATTTGCTAAAAAAATCAGTGCCGTCTTTCGAAGTGGGCAGTTGAGTTTTGTTAGCAAAACCCCCGCATTATTTTACTTAAGACGGAGTCAGCATCACAGTTAGTTACTGATAAATACTGTTGTGCTCGGCAAAAATCTCGGAAGTTGCTCTCATTTCAAAAGTGCGAGCGCCATGATTGGTGAGCAGATTAGGATGCAGATTGGCTTACTTATGTGGAACTCAGTAGTGTGTTTTTTAATCACGCGAGCAAAAATGCCTGCTTGAAATGATGGCATGTGAAGCGGATTTTCTCTTAAATGCAGGATATATTGGGAGCATCTATTATTGCTAACGATCAAGATGTAGCTGAGTATGAGACCGACATATCAGTTGGCTCACTCTTATAATCCAGGTCAAAATGCCTTTTCAAAATGCTTTTCAATGCATAGTGGTGACAAAAATGTAGTCTTATTTCTAAAACAGCCAAAATATGAATAAAAACAATAGGTTTGAGCATCGCAACATAAATATTTGGTGGTTACTCAAGAGTAACTCAGGAATTTCCACACTCTCAAGAACTACCATAATGGTGCCACTTGAAGTGGCATTGACTGCAAATTTCTCCCAAGAAGCTCAGTGGGGTTTATTATTAGCCCATATAAAACAGTCTAATGGTGAAATAAATAAAGACCCTAATAAGTGAATTCTTCGAAATTCTTTTCGCGTGGGAATTAGTTGAGATGCAATGGTCCTCATGATACCCCTTAAAATGCAAAATACGATGGAAACAAATGCTAATTTTGTAAGGTTAGCTTCTTGGAAAATTATCAACTTGCTTCCACAAACTTTTGAAAGGTGGCTTCTCAACCTTCCGTGGCACACAAGCTTTTCCACACTAATGGCATCTAAACGCCGCAATTCTACGAAAATGGCAAAATACAAATCCACTCGTTGACTGCCCTTTCTTTTATGACAAGTGATGTTTTACATTGTGGCACAGAATAGTTTGGGTAAAAGCAATGCCACGAGACTTTTGTTAAACTACTTCTCACAATATGTCAATGCTGCTAAATTGGAGTAAGGCAGTTGATCTAGCTTCACAGCAACATCTACAAACACCTTGTCTTAAAACTTAAGCTCAATGCACAGAGTATCCGGCTTTAATGTTGTGCTGTCGGTTCCACAAAGCACACGTAAATAGAATTAAATATGGCTTGGTAAATGTGAGGCAGTTATATTTATAGCAGTTTGGTATATTTTCATCTTTGTAAATGACGGACATCCCAAATGCACCCCACAATGACCACTTACGAAAGGCACGAATCAATGGTTTAGCCTCTTGGTTTCGCTTGTTCAATGCACAAACAGTATAAGCAAAGTTTCTTTTTATTGACACGAGCCTCAAGCTATTAAGAACATGGAAGCAGTGTAAAACCAGCTTTTACAGATCCACTACCTTAAAATCGCAGCAATGGCTCACGAAAAAACAAACGTTAATATCAAATCTTCCGCAACAATTTTTCGCCACCTAGTCATACGCTACCCTGATCAAAAACGTGCTTGTATGATGGTTCTACTTTGTCTGCAAAGGCATGTCTAAAGTGGATGTTTTACTTCGTGTCTGTTGGGACCATCGTGTTTAAAACAGGCTCTTACCTGCACTTGCTAATGCCCACAGAAATCCTCAACCCAGAATGCAGACCACTGCTTAATTATTTGCAAATCTGGATCAGCACCACTAGAGGCCTACCTAATCAAACCGGATTTACATAGCTCGTTGTGATTCACGCATTATGCTGCATGTTTCTCACTAAAGATAAGGTATAAAAAAGAGTTTTTCTTTGCAATCAGACTGCTGTTTCATGCAGCAAAAGGTGATACAATATAGTAAAATAGAAGCGGCCTACCTTCTTACCAAAGGGGCACCGATGTGCATGTCCGTGGAACGTGTTACTTCTTACATCATGCAAAAACTCAAGGAGAACTTACGTGAAGGCCCATGTGATGCTTTTCGATTTCGCTTTTTGCTATTAAGTTAGAAAAATGCTCTGTTGGACAAATGTCACTTCTCCCCTGATCTGATTTAATTACGCTGGAATTGTCGAGGATTCGCCTCAATTGCTGAATGATTGTCAACAGCACTACATAGCGCCTGCTGTTTTTCGCTAAACTACCACGAGAATACATATCGTAGTTCATTTAATACATTGGAAAATCAAATATGTAACTGGGTACTTTGGCGCTCTCCAATGCGTCCCATTCGCATACCATCAGTGTGGTATTCACTTCGACATAGCGATCGTGCACATGAATTGAGCGCCTTCAAGGGACACCATCGATAATATCGACGTTGACTTTTGGGTTTTTGAAACAAACAATGCTAATCAGACCATTTTTATACAGTAGTGTTGCGGTGCTGCAAATATGGAGGCAACAATTACAGCAGCATATGGTATTTTACTTTTAATTGGCTACCGCATGCATAGTCAGCGCAACGGATTCAATCTTATGTTTTCAATGAATTGATCTGATTTTATCTCTTGCTTTCACTGATTTAACTGCATTTTGGTAAAAACTGGCCTTCATAGTTCTTCTTAATTTGGCAATCACTGACCACTAATAAAAGGGTTTTTAAAGTTAGATGCAATTAATTTTGCAGATAGAATCAGCCTGTATGAGCATGTTAACTGAGGTTGACTTGCAGTAAAGGTGTTAATGAAGATCTCCTCTCGTTAAATGCCATTTCTGCAGCTGCAGTAGGATTCAATACCTTAACTTTCCAAGAGTCTTATTTAAATAAAAGCTAGATACTTTTGTAAAATTTAAATTTATTCCGACGACGCCATCCAACGAATTAGGCAGAGTTGTATCCTCTACACTTACCTCCCCCGCCACCCCTACTGCACCATATTACAGTGCAAAAATCTGTTTTACCGAAGGAAAGCGGAAATATTTGAGAATAGAAAAGGAAGATCACAGCTGCTTTCATATTTTCACATCCTTAAACGCTAACGCTCCTCTTCAATTTACTTGTTGCCTTGAGCACTATGTGGAATTTAGGCATACCGACGTCGGCGATTTTTAAGACCCACCAGCAGCTGCCAACACAATTGGTAGGTCTCAGCTTTCCACGGGCTCTAAGACTTGTGCTGTAGAGGCATTCCATCCCCTTTGTAATGAGAGAGTAAACACATATATCATGCACAGATAGATGGTTGTTTAAGCAGCATGCAGCAGCATCTGCTCACCCGAAAAAAGTCATTCATGAGAGATAGTTTAAAATCTTAGTCAAATGCAATGCCTTTGTTGCTGATAACATCCTACACACGGAACTGCGTCGACAA
Source organism: Taenia multiceps (assembly GCA_001923025.3). Lineage (NCBI taxonomy): Eukaryota > Metazoa > Platyhelminthes > Cestoda > Cyclophyllidea > Taeniidae > Taenia > Taenia multiceps. The sequence continues at coordinate 41,213,552 of CM010312.1, forward strand.
GTAAGTGCATAGAAAGCTTTTTTGCAAAGTGGGGGAGCGTAGCTACACCTTGTCAAGGAGTTTGCCCTATGTTGCAAACAATGACACTAAGAAAAGGGAGCGAAAGCAGCTTCCACGTGTCTAAAAAACGCAGACAGTGTGTTAAGCATCATTGCATAACGTATCAGCTGAACGTGAATGAGGCTTGTGGCCGGAGCTGGTCTGCTGCATGAGCGGAGAACAAAATTGGGTATATTTGCAAACATGCAGGTGCCTACTAAGCTTGCTCTGCAACAATTGGCGAAGGCGAGGAAGTGGGCTGAATTAATTAAAAGAATTAAGTCCTGGCTCATCAGCAGATTTAGAGCTACGTTGCGTTCAGTTGTATTTTGCAGCCTCATAATAAGATAAATTATTTTGCATTTGTTTGCGTTGAATAGTGAATACAAAGACAATATCGACCCTTCAAAGCACGGCGCAAAGTAGGCTATTTTATGGGAGAAAACCATGGCAGTCAATGCCTGAGAAAAAAGCCATAAGTGCGTTTCTGAGTAATGATTTAGTAGTTATCGGAGAGGTGACTCGTACGAAGACACGCATCCAATGCGATTTTAGGATTGCAGAAGATGAAGATGCAGACTTGCACACCACGTCGTCCCATCTAATGCCCTGATGGCATTCCTCAAACCGGTGGATGCTGCCATCATGAATATCAGCCTTCGACAATCACACGGACAAATGTGACGCAGAATGGAACTCTACGTGATTTAGTCACTATTAGGCAAGAGAGGAGACATGCAATAATGATGCACGTCTTTAAAAAAAGATTAAATAAAGCACCGATAAATCCAAGAAAAACCCAGGGTTAAACCCGTTGGATTAGTCCTCCTTCATATCCATCGTCCCCCCACTTTTAAACAGCTTTAGACCGTAAGGTTAAAGCTGATGCAAATAGAGCATTTGAGTCCAGAAATATTGCAATCATACGTCGTGTCACAGCCCACACAAACTCGTCAGTAAATCACAGATATAATCGGTACCATAGGGGTCTGGAAGAAGTCGCAAAAGAAAGCTATGCTCTAGGTAGGCACGTTTCCTAAAGTGCACAAATAGTCATATGCTATCACTTGAAGGGAGCCCTAATAGCAGTACTCAAAATACGATTGAAGGCGTCTGGAGTCACACAGCATTCCATAAGGTGTTGATAGTTTCGTGCCTAGCTTTGCGCGATTCAACTCGAAGCGCAGTAGAACGTGAAATAGGCGCCATTTCTTCATGCGGACTTTAGCATCCTGAAACGCAAGCGATGAAAAAGAATTACCAAAAATTACTGGAGCTCATCTTATAAATATATAGTACTTGGATATTGAGATGACACACAATTATTTGATGATACCTCTACTATCTTAGAGTATGCTTCCACTGCAGTGTTGCGGATTGACACCAGGTGTGCAAATGATGCAAGCACTTGGGTTCTTTTGCACACGTTCTGAGCCACCACTAGAAACAAATTGGCTGCTATCAATTATCGGCATGCTGTGCTGCATAAGTTCTTGCATTTGTTATAATGTTTAATACTGCTTGTCCAAAAGACCAAAAACAAAGGCTGCTTCCAAAGGACGGCGAAATCACAGGGATCTTTCCGTTGAAACTAAAGGAAGCTGCCTTGATTTGTGTACTTGTCTGCTTGGAGCATTTTTGCTTGATTCCTTTCAGAAGTAGGCGAAAACGCGATGTTCTTCTTGCCTGTGGCAGCCATTTGTGCTTTTGTAACACCATCTTGTCATGAAAAAGTATTCATGATGAACCCACTACGCTTACGTTGAAACCTACTCTACAGTTCTGTTGTAGGGAATTATGTATTAACACCGAAGTAGTACGCAAAGCGCAGCTTATGAGACCGTATGCATTAAACGCTCTAGTTAGCTATGGGGTCAACAGAGGACCCAGTTTCAAAAAAGACAGCGTCTACATGGTTGAATACTTACTTGGATGTAGTGCTTCCCTGGCAATTTCGCATGCAAGACAGCTGAGAACTCAAATATTTTAAAAAACTAAGCATTTTTTCCATAACATGCTTCATTGCTTAGTTCACAAAACTACCTGAATTTGGTAGAAATAACTGCTAAGCATATACCTCTTAAAATGAGTATTTAAGTGTTATTCTCATTTTATCACGCTTAAATATATTTAAATTTGTCGACTCCTTTGCACAAAACTTTTATTTTCACATGCACGTAGCTTACATACAACCATGCGATCCTCATCTTTATAGGCTCCGCATTGATTTTTCATCTAAACGCGACACTGTAATCGGTAATTGAGCAGTTGACACAAGCGTGTAGTAGGAAGAGACTGTATCCGGGGCTGACACCGAGTTTACTTGCGACTGTTAGCTTGGGAGAGACTACAATATCAATAGGAAATATAACTACGCCATTGCAAATCCAAAACTGTTTTAAATGTATTCCCTTTTATTAAAATAGTTTTACGTCTTTGCGCGGACTAAGCCATTCACTTTTGCAAAACCTCCGCCTAAGTTGGCCGCATCAACGAGGATGCACAATTTGGAGTACCGGTAACCATACACAGCATCCAAGTGTATGAGTTTGGCACTGAGAAACCCAAGCTAATTTATTACGAGAAGGGCTTTTACTGACTCTAAAAGAAGGATGGTAAATTAAGCTTTACATTAGGATGGAGGTAAAAATATCATATATCAAAACCGCAAGGGGAGCTTAAGCGGCACGTACGATGAGGCCCCTTTCCATTCCCTGGCACTATCAAAGAATTCTGACAATGGGCTTAAAGATCTCTTCGCATTTTCCTTACTGAAACTCATTATCTGCTAATTCAGTGGCGCTGGGCTTAAAAGAGAAGAGGAGAAGATGGAAGATACCTTGCGTGACATTGTCATCCTGAACCTTGTAGCGTAAAGTAATGCTGGGCAGTGTGGGTAAGAGGGGAGGTGAGTTGGTACGTAGTGGCTGGAAAAGATTGCTAGAATAAACGATATCGCCGTCACCCTCTTGAAGGTGAATTTGAACCTACCACACTGCTGGCGCCGCCACACTGGCCACCTGCAGGTCTACTCGCTTTAATAGGAAGGAAATTCATTGGTCAGTTCACGTGAAATCACTCGTCTACATTTAAGGTTTGTGCGGATAAGTACAAGTGTAATTGGTACCCTTTACGGATGAAAGCTATCCTTTTAAATGAATTCGCACACCGCTTCTCTTTGTTCTTGATTTCTCAAGAGCTTTACCCCCCTAATGCGTGCTTTGGCAAATGTTTAAAAGGTTTACGCATAAAGCTTTGCCAAAAAACGGAATAGTAAGAACAGGAAACAGCTTCATGAATAGTCCATTTTGTAGATGCACATGAAACATAGGTCTTGCCGGTGATACAGTCTGCAGCAATAAATCGATATTATCAGCTCAAACTAGGACCCGTTCATCAAATGAATGCATGACTTATGCTGCCTGTGTAGAGACATATTTTCGATAAGTAGAGAGATGCACGTGACTTTGTAGCTAGTGCACAAAACACCCTAAACTTGACGCAATAATTTCGAAACATTGAAAAAACGCTGCAACAGAGCCGCGACGAATTCGTGCTGATCAGCTCCTATTTAATTACCAAATGTCGATAATCGGAGTACTTCAGGCCAAAGGCCGCAGTGTTTGCAATGACACCCTTTGCTCAGTTGTTGATCAAACAATACTTTTAAGAATGGCGCAAGCATCAGTAAGGCAGATTTTTACCCTCAAAGCTTGCATTGCACCAAATTTAAACCAGACATAATAAGCAATCGCTACTAAGCCAAAAGCATTGGAATAGTCGTCAGTTAAAAAGGCATTAGGTTCCACACTCGAAAAGTAAAAATGGGGTTGCATGGCAGGATTTTGATTGTCTGCAACTGAGACCCGTTTGGCCCTGAAAGTGTTGCTGCAGGCCTGCCAAATCGCTGTATCTGCGTGTTTAATTATCTTGAGGGTGGCCTATCCAATGCCCTGCTGATCGATGGAGTTCCACTTAATTTTACAACAACAGTTATCTATTTTTTCAAAAGATGTCATGCTGCTCAGCAAAGTCAAATCGCATCAATAACCACATCAAGGAGTTTGCTACTATCAAATGCGTTTTGAAGCCGAAGAAAAGGAAATCGAGAACTGCCATTAAGAATGGGGTGTCTTATATAGCAGGCTCCATTTGACAACTCTGCTACGAGTTAATGGATTCCACTCCTAGCGAATTTGTAGAAAGGTTTCCAATGCATTTGCCTTGCTCTCTGAAACATGGATCCTTGTGATATGAACAAAATCGTTACTCCAAAGCAAGCCAGCATTAATCATTATGGCCGCTTCTTTGAAGGCGCCATCGGGGGCGTTGTGAACGCTGCCGCTGTAGATATTCTTCTGCATAGCCCCCACATTGCGCCTCCGCCAGCGCACTTCGGCAATGCGCACCTGTAAGCCTAGTTTGGCACGCCGACAAAAGGGCTCCAAGGAAGGCGAACTATATCATAGATCTGGCCTTCTCAATTTGGCATCGTCCCACCATCATTCCACCCATCCATACGCTTTTTGTGGCCCAATTTTTCCTTCCTTTACTCTCCTTCTTCATTGAAATTGAGGCAGGCACCTCGTTATGGAAAGTAAGTTGTCTCGATGCCCAAAAGTCAACCCACTAAAGGACAGCATCAGATTAGGAAATCGAGGATTAACAATTTCAATATGGTGACACATTTCATATTATACTAGCGTTGTATCCTTTGCATACCCGGCGACACTGGAAATGGCTTAAAATGGGAAAGCACAAGGGCAAGTGATGATTATCCTTGCAAAACTGCCAACTGGGAATGATGTCCAAAGCCCACACCAGTCGACATTGGGAGCCACCACATGACACGTGCAACTAATGGGTTTACCCGCGTGAGATTTAAGCACGTCAGTCAAATAGCCAACCTCAGGACATGCTCTGCTGCGTACTGTTTCGTCTGCTTTTGTTTATTTATTTTGCCTCACGGTATCGTTTCTGCCATTCAGTTCTTCGTCACTGCCCTACCCCCACTTTGGTACCTCCTTTCCTCGTGTCGCCTTTTTGTCCTCCACTTCCACTGCCTCCACCCCCAGTTACTCGTCAATTGCAATCTTCCATCCCGCCGTTCTCGAGACGTCAAAGGACAACAACACATAGATAGCATTAAAAAATAGGGGTGAGTTGTACTACCAACCCCTCATCTTCTCATTGCACCGTCTTCCTTTTCATCTCTCCTGCTTCGTTTGTGCTCACCATTTCGAAAGCATCAAATCCGGTGTGCAGCGCTATTCACATAGAACAGAGAAGCTGTGCTTAGCCTCTTGTAGTGCGGCGTTGAAAAGGAACTCACATTGCCCTCACAAGCTATCCTCTCCACATCAAACTCAGTTAAATGTCCAAATCGGGTGTTAAAAGCAGCAACGGATAAAATGATGAGAGAAATAAAGCTGATAAAAGGCTGCACTGCAGCACAATGCAAAGTTATTCGATGCTCTGTTTCGACTGCGCACATTCTCAGTCTCCAAAAATGAACAAACCACAGTTCGGCATAGCAACAAGGCGTATCCATATTATTCCGCGTCGATTGCTTGTCTCGACAGCCGATTTGATTCGAGGGGAAAATGAGCGGGGTGCTTGGAAGGCACTGCGTGAGAAGTGCCGCCAATAAATCGCCTGCTACCGTTCTCAGTGTCCAAAATCGAATAAAATACAGTTCTTAATGTCAACAATGCGCATCCCACTTCATCCTCGTCAATATGGTTTTTGTCACAACCAATTTACTCGTAGGTGAAAATGAACGGAGGAATTGGAACTAACTGCATAAGACATGTCTCCATTAGGTGGGCTATTCTTGTACTTAGTCCCTAAAAAGAATAAATTACAGTTCTGTATATTGGCAAGGAGCTAACACATTCGTTCATTATCGTCGACTTGTTTGTGGGAGCAACCGATAACTTTCAAAGAGAAAATGAGTAGGAGAGGTGGAGCACATCGCACGACAAGTGACTTCAGTATTTCGGGTGCTCTCCTTCTCTGTCTCCATGCATGGATTGTCCACAGTTCTACATAGCAACAATGCGCACTCAAATTCATCCACGTAGATATAATGGTGGTGACTGAAGATAAAACTCGAGGCAAAAATGTGCGGAACAAGTGAACATATCGCAGGAGACGTTCCTTCGATAGTGCGGCTGCTCCTGTCCTCAGTATCTAAAAATGAATAAACCACTGTTCTAAATAGCTACAAGGCCAATCTGTATCCATGCCGCCTACATGAGTGTGGCGACAGCTGGGTTCAATAGGAGCGAGAATAAAAATGAGTTGGAATGGACCGCATGAGATGTGCCTTAAATAATACAGCTACTCTTGCACTCAGTCCCTAAAAAGAGTAAACTACAGTCTCGCATAGCAACAGGGAGCAAACACATTCATTCTTGTTAGGATGTTTGCAACAGCAGCTGATAAAATTTCAGGAGAAAATGGATGGAGGTGGTGGAGCGTATTGCATGGCAAGTTCCTTCAGTATTTCGACTGTGAATAAAGTAGGGTTGGATAAGTGGGTGGTTGATAAAAGCCACAAAAAACAGGACGCGTCACCAGGTTGTTCGAGTGGTTAAGCTGGTAGACTTAAAATCCACTGGAGGAATCTCCGCGTGGGTCAAAACCCCACTTCTGACAATGTTTGGAGCACCACCGTTTGGCACGCTTTGCGTCTGCTCTCACGGGTATACTGGTCCGCCGACACTGCGTGCGTGACCGCTTTCATTCATGCCGCAGTCTGTTGCCTTCGGGTCACGATGTTGGTAGATGTACGCCAGTGAGTACACAGGAACTCCTGCATGCCTCTAAGGCTACAATTTGCGTTCTCCCTATGATATGCTAGCTTTCACAGCAGAGTTTCTTCGCCTAGCTAACACCCAGTTCTCCACCTCTGAATAAAGTTTACATCTGAATGCAGCCGCAGATTTAGTTAAGTTGCCAGTATAAATCTGTGAGGCTGCGACTAACTATATCCTTAACTGCTTAGGAATGTGCTGAGTGGCGCAGTTGGCTGGTGGCGCTTCCTTTGCGCCTTGATTATGTTGTCATGGCTGTCGTGGATTTTTGGCGTAAAGGAGCCCGAAAAAGGTTCAAAAGAAGAGAAGGCTGAGTACTAGGCATATAATTTGTTCAGCTCTTGGTTTGCCAGACTGACCATTATGCTTTAGCTGGGTGTGCTGCTTAGCAGTACTTGCACATATATGGCTCAATGCACGGCAATCTTGCATGTTTTTCTTGGAATATCTAATTAGAAAGAAAAACGCGTTTTATTTGACCTTCGTTTCTATCTATACTGAACTGATACAATTATAAAAATCAACAGGATTCTGCATAGTGGGAAAGCCAATGATTAACGTATTTCAGTAGTGGAGTGAGATACTGTAAGAAACGGATAGCTCCACTGAAAAAAACGATGTGCGAAACTTAAGCCTGGAAGTAAATGGGAAATAGACCTGCGTGATATCAACTGCATCGCATCGAAACTGAGATACATCTGCAACATTAGCATCATGCTAATGATAATGGCGATGATGGGAGTAGGAGGAAGGATGCTTCCCATTTGGATGTGGCGAGACATTCAGACAGAAGGTGCAAGTGCATTCACAGGGTTGCGATGTCTCAATATAAATGTGCATCACTGGGGTAAGAAAACTTTACCCTAACCGAATCCTAAACCGGCCTAACCAATCACCCTCCCATCCCTATGCCGTTCGCATACAGCCCATTCGCTGCAAGCTCCCAAGTTTGTTTCGATAGATATCCGATCAGTATCAGTCAGCCTCTTGCTTTCCTAGCCGCCAAAATATAAGAGCGTGTCAGAAGCTCAGTAACACATTGAAATGAAGCCATTGCAGCACATGGAGTGTAAAGCGAATTAATACAAGGCAAACACTCTCGATTGAAGCAAACGCGTCAGTGGGCGAGATTTCATCAACGCCTTTCATGTAAGACACCCAGTTGAGGTGGTTAAAAAATGGGCAGCAGTGGCGCTGTAAATATAAGCAGATGGACCTGAAGGTGCTTTGACGAAAACCGCCACCCCACGCATTAATAATCCATCACATCACAGACGCAAGTGTATAACAAGAAGCAGCGATGCGCCATCCACACGCAAATTCCAATGATAATGAACAACTGTAACTCCAACGCCGACATTCCACAAACTAACTCTAACCCCTGTCAAATAGCAGCCCAGAGTCCACGCTTTTACAAAACAATCAGCTCTAAAACAACTGCTATTTGGATATCTACTACCGCAATAACTTATTACCAATCGTTTTGCATAAGCATGAAATGGGAAATTGTTATGCAGATTACGCAGGGGAAAACATCTAGATGAAATTGTTTAGCACTGTTTCTGATGAATACGAACAGGCTTCCCAGTTTGTGCTTCAGGTCTCTTACCGACGCTCCTCTGTCTCTCTGCTCACTTCCTTCAGCACATGCCTACCCTTCATGGCCACGAATTTCGCATCGTTGATTAATGGTTTACACAACAGATGCGCAAGTCAACAAAAACTTGGTCAACAACTGTTCTTATCTCTTTTTAACTTTTATCGAATCGCGCAAAAGAAATGAAAATGCTATAATAAAAGATGGTAGAGGCGACTTTGGTGTGGTCTATCTGAATCGCATACGCCAGAGAAAGGTGGCAGTGCAAAAGATTTATAAAGGCCCAAACCACGAATCCCTTCTTAAGGCCGGAAGTACTATAAATAGACCGTCGTATTGATGCAGAGAAGTAAACAAGAGGATTCTCAGTGAATCCTAAAGTGGTTGATGGCTGATAAGGGGAGAAAACTTAGTTGTACGCCAAAGTGGCCGAGGTGTTAGCGATTCGAGATGAGATAAAATGGCACCGACCACTGACCTGATTAAAAGACTTATTGCTGAACTAAATCTACTTAAGTTTTAGGCTGTAGAGGTATCCTAAACATTCTAGCGCTGCTAAACTATCCAGTTGGAGACAGATACATATTTGCAAGTGCATTAGCTTTCAGCTATCATTCATAGGTTTTAAGTAAAAAGCAATGTCATCTCCTAATTGCCATAGCTTCCATCGATTCCCAAAATTAGCAGTTGTTTGCAATTATAATGACCAACAACACCGCTGCGTGGCATGCATGCGACACGAGCCACTTACTAGGCAGGGTCGGTCGGTCATGCTGGTCCGTGCCACAGAGGCATTCAATGAGATCAGCATGAGCGTAAAAGATGTGATCGGTTTCTTGTACTGATGGCATTTACCTGATCCCAACCTGCAACGTTGCGGATGTGAGATGGTCGCTGGGGGGCACAACTTCGTACTTTGAATGAAAGGCCAATTGTCTCTTTCCTGGTTGTGGTTTCGCCTTGTGGCGCGAACGAAAGACGAGACCAGCGCTTACTTGGCTCTTCTGTGTCTCAGAGGAAATGGTCACGAACATTACAGCGGCTCCGAAGGAAAAGTGGTTGAGAATAATGCGACTAAATGAAAGGTGGCACTGCTGTCCGCTTTCCATATCAAGGCATCTCTGATTGGTTAAGAACGAGTGTAATTTAAGCATGCATAGTGGGTCATCTAGGTACTCCCACATCTGGAAGAAGGGTTTATGCATTGGCCGCGTGAGTGGGGTAGCATGTGAATCAGGGGTCGCGATTAAAACAAAATGATAAAATCCCAGCCTTAGAAGTAGAAGGACTCAGTCTACGCTGTAGAGTTCCTTAAAATCTAATGGGCCTGAACTGGTCAATAGTCACATGAAGACCTCACTCAAGGTAAGAGGGGCTAGAATTCTAAGTATGTCACTCAAACTCCACGATCGCTTCAGCCGTTCAACCGTCCATCACGCTGCCGATCCAATGACTTCGGCCAACATTTTAGTCTCTTATTTAGCTCAATTTTATCGTAATACTGATACCGATGCAAGTAGAAGTGAGTCTGTAGAGCCGCATACGCACATCCTTCACAGTGCTGGCTAAGTCACAGCGGAAATGATTTGGGTTCTTCTCCAGTGAAATGCTGGTCCTATTATCGAGCAAATTGACTCCTCTCACAAGCCGCTTACCAAATATGGGCAATCAGCGACACACAGAAACTGTAACACATTAGCATTCAGTCGTCTAACTTCCTCCATTCAAACCATCTAGGTCAACAGTTTATGCTCCAAGTTGTTCTAATTGTAGGGTACGAATCGCAGCAGTTATGAGGCTTCGGTGGCGATACTCCGTCCCGCGCTGTGATCAAAGCAAGTGCTACCTTGTTTGTTAGAAGCTGAATGAAATGCGATGGAATTGCATAAAATGGTAGCTAACGCTATCTGCAGAATGCAAATTAATTAGGGCTTAATATAATTGGCGAATAACGCCGCTTTCTTCTCCTTGAAGTAGACCATCACTCCTTAAGGTCCCGATGGTCCTCCAGATGCCTAGCACACCTCACTGGAGTGGTCTGCTTCTTCCACCCACAGCTTCGTTTTCGGCTTGTCACTAGGATCGCATTAGACTATGAGGAAGATTTAAAGATGAGCGAACTTGATGGATGCATCCATGTCTGTGCCTGAGGTGGATGCTAAATTGGATCGTTGGATGAGAATATTGATGCAAGTTGGAAAGTCGGTTGTGATAGTAACGTTTAGAGGACAAATGCAGGATGTCCCGTCTCTTTCACTTTAAGTAAGGCCTTTGTGTAATTACAAAGTGATTTAAATCCCATGGATCTACGCAAAATTTAAAAAGTAAACTGACTCCTACACCCAAAGTCTGAGCGTTTATCAGTTTTTCTTAATCAAGGTTCCTGATTTGCATGTCACGTCACTTGCGTAGCTGCTTAATCACTTCCTTCCTTACTTGTGTTGATGCGGAAAATAGGCAGCAGTTAGACTTCCATCCACCTCCCTATGTAGAGCCGCAGTAAAGCTTATGACCAATTGCTTTGAAGCACGGAGGAGCTAAATGCTTATCGGACTCGTCTTTAAGTCGTATAATAAGACTAAAATGTGACTTGCAGAGCAGCTTGTGATCTCGCGTTCGAATACGAAGGAGTGCCTTTCGGCGTTCGTTTCACGGGTACCAAGCCATAGGTTGGATTCAGGCAACTTCTTTCAGTCCAATCACTTGATTGCATCTTTGTTCACTTACATTGACACTAAGTAATGCATCTGTGGTAGGGGCAAGGGGACCGATATTCCCTGCTTGATAAATGGCGCGTGTCACTTATAGGTGCCGCAATGGATTAACTGCCCAAATCAAGTGCCGACAATTGCTACTTTCCAAAATCGACCAGAAATATTGCTAGGAGGTAAATACAACTTAGGTTTGATTAATGATATCGGATCTTAGAAGTTAATATGGATGCAAATGCTGGTCCGCCTTCACTGCGAAAACAAACGCAAATATGTAAATCTTTCAGCAATGCCACAACACTTATATTTCTTCTTTTTTCTTGCCACTTGCGCTACCGTGAGAGCCTGACTGATGTAAACAAAAAATAAGGAGTGAGGGAGGATGAGAGAGAACAATAGTGAACGCAAACTGAGCAATAATGCAAATGAAGCTGATGATGTCCAGATGGTGTCCCTCAGCAGTCTTAAGACGATCCCAAACAGCATATTTGGCATGTCATATCGCGGAGTCACAGTAGCTAAAGCAAATGCATAACTGGCTGTACGGTGCTGTTGGCTCATTTAATATTGCCAGGTGGTAGCATTGATTTACACAAGACGATGAATGGTTTTATTGACAACATCACCTATTGATTCGCATGGCATGATTTTGCCTTCTAAAATGAGGTAGAGCTGCCTTTACCTTACAAAGCATCAATGCCAGTTGCTACTCGCTACCCTGGAAACACGTATTTTCCTGCATTTATTTAACAGACAAGGAAAGTATCTGAAATAAATAGACTAGGTTGAAGGATGCTGATACGTGTGGCGTAAACCGCACAATAACCTACTTAACTTGTCTTATAATACGACAGTATGTTCTAAAAGAAGCCCATTTCTTATGCGCTACTTCTTTGTTATCATGAGACAGCTTTACAGCCTTTGCATGCATAGGCACATAAGCTCTTAATGGGATATGTAGTGATTTGCGAGTCCTGAACTGAAAGGCAGATATTGGTAGAATTTTCTTATATCCTACTTATAAGGGCAGGAAAGTGGGTTTGTGTGGGTGATGGGTAAGCTTGTTACAAATAAATGAGCAACAGAAATACTCCTCAGAGGCTACGCTTAGCGTGAAGAAATGAGGAAGATGCTCAATATTGGCACTAGGGAATCGGCATCAGATTTGCAAATCCTTTGATGGATTGACCTGACGAAGGACCATGCAAGCTGCTCGAAGAAAGGCCCAATCGAGTGCTATCCGTATCGACACCGGATTGCTTGACGAAAAGGATGAAACGAGGTGCTGACTCATGCTGGGCTATGATAGCGTGGCGACAAACTTTCCTTTTGGGTATGGCACCACAAATGTAAGCTTTGGTTCTCAAGAGACATATGATGTGGTCTGGAATGGGTAAAATGAACTTTGTTTTAACTATATCGCAATTTAGGGAGACTTTCCCTCCCAGTAGTTTTTATGCGTAGGCTGAATTTCCGAAACCTGATCTCTGCTATTCGTGATCTGGACTAACCACGATTCACGCTTTCTACTTCAGATACTATTTGTTAAGTCCCAACGTTCGCCTGTGCATCTCATTTCCCGAATGCCTCTCATTTCAGTTTCAGCTTAAGCTTCCCTCGTTAAAAGTACTCAAAAAGCATCTGAGGCAATGAAAAAATGATTTTTTAATGCAACATTTCTGAAGAAAGCCTTTTGTCTTGTGTCGTTTTTGAACGCCTATGGTGAGCCAATACGAGGAATTAGGCTGACGCAACTATTTCAGCTTCTTATGCCTTCATGAGCATGGCTTCGTCTACGCTTCGCAAGCAGTCTGCCACACCATTAAAGTGTTATCCACAGTGCTCCACGCAACGTAGAATGGGCGCATCTTTACCTACATTTGGTGCCAGCGAAGACCGCCAACACCTCTTGTTCAAGATTCTTAGCATTTTCTTTTCTCCTTGATAGTGCAGATGCTAAAACAACTTTCGGAAAAAGGTTTGCATTAAAGAGTTTCTGGGCATTGGATCCCCAAGTGACTTAATATTATATTGGTATAACAAGGCCTCAGCCCTATTGGAGATGCACTAGATCATCTCAGAAGCATCTTTTAGCCCCTGTGTCAGAAAGGGTGATTTCTCTTACCACTAATTTGTTAGAGTTTGCAAAAAAAGTCGGTTACTCAATGCATCGTTCTGATGATACCTATAGAGCTTGCTCATAACTAAGGTAAGCACTAAAACGCCACTGGTTTTTGCCGGGTTCTGTGCTTGAGACAGGACGTCTACAGTACTAATATGCACCCCCCTTTTCTGTACCCCACTCACCGTATTACTGAACGGTTTCTATCCTCCAATGCCTTCATTCGAGTTAGCATCTGATCAGCCATTGTCAGCATAAACTTGATCGCTATTCGGCAACTTCTACGGCCCCTGAATATTGTTTAAATGCTTGACTTTCTTAATTTCAGTCATTTGTTAGGCTTAGTACTCCCACAAAATACTCACGAAAGTGCACTGAGGTGGAGCGTTGTAAAATACGGAACTTACGTTATGGGTGTGGAGCAGCAAAATAAATGATTAAACACAGAGGAGGACTAAGGCTAAAATCAAATAGAATTAAAGCAAATGAAACTGGCGCCAACCTTTCCTTCCCAAGGTTACCGTCTTCTAATGACCAACTAGATCAATAGTTCAATTTGACCCATCAATGAAGCTGTCATTACTCTGCACGTTGTAGCCTATTAGCCGATTCGGAGATGTTGAACTGCTGTTAGGTTGTTCACAGATTCGTTTCTTTCCCTTACTCCTCCAACCAACAGCAATGCTTCAGACAGGACAATTTTGCAGGAGGCAACCCGCTCGTGTGCAGATGATTGCACACTGACTCACCTGCCTTATCACCTGCAGCAGAAGCAGTCTTCAGACCTTATTCGCCCTTGTCTGCCCGAATCCACTTTATTGGTATTTTCGCCCTCAATTAGGCCTCATTAGCAACAATAGGACGAAGGTCAACCACAACAAGGAGTAACAGAGACTAGCGCAGGGCGATAATGATGTGGCTTAGCTGGTAGCCATAAATTAATCAGAATGCGACCTGTCCGACTATTTAACTACGACGTGTCGGTGGTCGGATATGGATTAGCAGTCGGAGTGGTGGCACGTGCCATCCTTCCATATGGTATCCAACTCTTCCGTGTCGTTTTTGCTCAGCACATTGAATCCGTTGCTGGCGCGCCAACTGTCGAGCACGAGGAAGAAGGCAGAGTTTGAACCAGATGTAAAGGGGAAGGAGAAGGGGTGGAGGATGTTGGTGCGATGGGGAGATTGCGAAAGGGTATATGCAAGATGTCCTGCAGCTTAAACTGCTCTGGTGGGTGGCTCTGCTATTTGTGCCATTGCATGTAGAAACAAGCCAGTTAGCCTGCCATTCGAACTTTGTCTTAATGTTTCAATCGAGAGCCTATTTGATGCGCCAAGATGAAGCAATATCTGCAAGGAGAAAATAAATTGGGTAAGCAGTGAGATGGGCGGTTAGTACTACAGCCAGCCTGAAAATTACAAAGTAGGAAGTAAAAGCAACGCGTTGATCTTCGCTCTTGAGCGAGTAAGTGTAGGAGTAAGAGATGGAACTAAGGCAAGATAAGTTTGGAGAAACTAAATCGACAATAAACAGGTAACGATAAAAAGTAATTGGTGACCCAAATTAAGCTATGCTAAAACAATTATTGGTCCTCAGTAAAGCGACTTGGTCAAATTCAGGCTAGTCTGTGCTAGCATGGTCTAGGTTATGGATCTTCTCATTATTTAATCATGCCACAATCCAGGAAGCGACTTGTGGAGGGACGAGGGGGACTAACCAAGAGAGCGCTAGCAAGGAATGAGGCAGGAGGAAAAGGAAGGAGAGGAAGAGGAATCGGGGACGACTTGATGCTGAGTTTGATGGAGATGGATGTAAAAGAAGCGTTAGGAAGCCAGAGAGGCAAGAGGCTCTCGGGGCACAAAGCGAACAAACAAAGGCAAGGGAATGAAATGTAGGTGGCTACTCCTTCCTCTTCTTCAGGTGAGTTGAATGCACGGAACGTAAATGGTGGGACATAAAACAGAACGCAATGCTCAAATACATATCGAGCGTAGTAAAAGACGAGGAAGACACTTAACGAGAGCATGTCGGAGTCTGGCGTTTAAAAGAGAAGGAGGCAAATGAGCACCCATCCCTCCATTTTAAGGATGTCATCAAACCTAGCTTGTGCGTATGTATTGTGATGCCTAATGCCAGAGATGAATAGAGGAAATGCCATATTTTGCACGGCGTAGACTTGTGCCGGATTAACTGAACGGAGCGAATTAGTGTTAGGGTCAACAAAATGGTAACGTATGGAAAAATCTCCAGAGATGAGAACATGGCAAGCTGCACTTTTTAAATTTATCCAAACCTGTCATAATCCAGCCTAGGGTGGCTAAAATTGCCTTTGATATTCCAGTGTAATCCAGTCACCGATAATTAGGCACAGTTCCGAGATTCGCACTGCGGCGCTTCCACAGTTAGACACCGATTTGAGGTAAGTAGTTACACTTCAGAAGGTGTGCTGCCCCTGCTACTGTTTAAGTAGTGATTTTAAAAGTGTCACAAGACCCATTGCAGTTCACTTGGCACTCCCTTGATAGGTACGGACATTTATTTTTAAGGCTTGCACCGCATTCGAAGCACCCACCATTGGTCGATGTAGAGTAAGTATGTTTTTCTTCTAACTCTGGCAAAAAATTTATGAAAATCTAAAATTACGAAATTTTCGCATTAAAGTTGTTTCACACAAATAACTCATCACAAATTCAAGGAATTCTTACACTTGGCCTTGAACAATTCAGATCTTACATCAGTCTTCAAATATTTTGAGGGTATAACTTTGCATCTTGCCATTCTTGGTCAAATTGCAACTTCTGCACCTTGTGCTTCTGTATAGTCCACGACTGACAGTTACTTCAGTTCCTATTATCGCTTATGCCTACGAGTTCACGTTCGTGTACATTCCTTCACTCAGGCTACATCAAGTTTTATTCCACAAATGTTGAAACTGATGACTGAAACAGATACCTAGTGGCGTGATTTTGTTTCCATTGTAGCATACTTTGAAGTCCATTCGAACCCATCACATGGCCAATCAGAGTTTGGAGCTCTGCGTATACCGCAACAGCTCTCCTCGTACTTTTTGAGTAAAAACATTGGAAAGGTTTCCATGCGAAAGGTGGTTCTTTCCTTCAAAGATTCCTTTCCATCTCGCAAACTACGTGTCACATTTGGCCAGGTGCACAGGATAGTGTATTCCGATATTCTTGGTAGAAGTTGCGTTGTAGTGTTATTGATTTACAATGTAAAAGGCATTACTGACCTCACAGCTTGGTTATCACCCATGCACTCCTGCATTGACCCTTTCTATGCTCTTTCTGCATAAAGCGGCGGCATTAAGTTGAATCAGCGCTCAAGCTCCTTCGCCTAGGCCTGAGGCTTCGTAAGCTATTCGACAGGCGCCTAAGATTTTGAAACAGAACAAACAAGCCAACGCCGTTGAGTCACGGGAGCTAGACGATCAATTGTAGTGACCAAACGACCAAGAAATGCCAAATGCACTGAAAGGGTTGCACCTTTGGGTACATACCATATGCCATCGCCTCCTTTTAAGACCCACACTGCGACACCCATCTCATACAATTTAGGCACATACAAGCCGGATTATCATGCCATCATAGCAAGTGCTATTGCTCATCAACGTTGAATTAGCGAACCAGTCAAGGAGGATTTGTGCCGGAACGATGCACGTGAGCTGATGCAGGCAAGACTTTGATGTTCTTCTTTAGCAGTCTTGCACCCAACTTACCCTATTCGATCTTTTGGCATCCATTGACTCGGGCTTATTTGTTCAATCTACTCGCACCGCACTAGTGGCGGAGTAGGTTTTGCTTCTCTCAATCCTGTTTAAAATGCGTGGCAAAATTACAATTACAAAATTTTGCCATCTGGCCGTTCCTATTATGTTAATGCAAGCAGTGCTCGTAAGCCTAAAGATTGTCATCATTCAGGCTTTAGCGTTTCAACCGTATACTCTCAATGATTCTCCCAAATGAATCGGCACTTTCCGTGCAGTATGAATCTGTGGAGCCAGAAGCGCAAGATGGTCATCCGCATGTCCTCATCAAGTTAATCGGCGAGATGTGGCTTCCATCAATGAACTTTATACACAGTGCGGCTAATTTGATGAGCTTAGCCAGCTATCACTTTTCTCTTCCCTTACATCACTGAACTTAGTGTCAAAGGAATGATTCAAGCTTAACACATCCCAAATCTTGCATCAATCTTCAAGGGTTTCGATTGCTATAATTCACCTTCTTACCAAACTTGGGCATGTTGCAACTTCTAAATTTTGCATTTCTTAACACCCTATAACTGGCAATGCATTTAGCACCCATTGGTTGCAAACCCCCTCAAACTGTCATGCGCTTACACTCATAAACTTAGGTCCTAACGGGTGCTTTCCGCAAATATTGGTGTTGATGACTGCAAATGATAGGCACTGGTGTGAGTTTGTTTTCATCGTAACAAGCTTAGAGGTGTCTTTGAGCTCATCATGTGATACATCAAAACATACAGAGCTGCAGGTCAATGGCAAAAACTCACCTGCCATTCCTTTGATCGAAAGCGTTGGGAAAGATCCTATGCGAAAATTCACATTTAATTTATAATCTCTGCTTTCCTAAAATTTGTTGACTTTGTCTTATTTTGTCAATCTTCCAGCACCAAATTAACAAATTTTGCCATAGTTCAATATGCATTGGCTTACTTGTTGAAGTCTAACAAAATTCGAGGGGAATTTCAGGGAAAACCTGGTGGCTAGGCAAAGTAGTCGTAACAAGCTAAGCATATGACCAGGCGGCAGACATTACTTAGATATTCAAGGCAAAAGTGGGAACATTTGAGGCTATTATATGTCTTGTTGCCTTTAAAACTTATTAGTTAAACAGAGGAAAGTCGAGACAAGCATTATGGATGCAAATGGAACTGCTATTCGGTGACATAATCTCCCCTTCTGCCTCATCAACTGATAGATTTGTACCCATTTATGACATCCGCCCAGATCGAATCCATTAGTACCCCAATTTGATGGCATTGTTTCTGATCGTCTGCATAATGTCTTAACGCACCCTGTCCTATTTAGCCTCGTAGCCAATTATTCCACAACCGAGATGCGTTAGAGCATCATTCTAGTTTGTAAGTTACAGTCCATTCCATTTAGGTGGCTTCAAAGGAGGTGATAGCAGCGACCCCTCACAAATCAGCTGCCACAATGCAGCACTTGACAACACGAATCTCATGCATTCCTAATGAGCTTAGAGACCATTCTTTCATTCCTTCCATCCTCCTTAAGGCGACTACGTGGAAAAGTCCAGACTGCATGTTGACCCATCTAAGCCTTGTTTGTCTCAATTCACACAACTTGCTGGTGAAAGGCAGTCGTGTGATAAGCTCATCATTGCAAATCCAATGCGATCTAAGTGATCAAATCGTGTCCGCGTAAATTAAAACGCTTGTTAAGACTACTTTGCCTAGCCACCAGGTTTTCCCTGAAATTCCCCTCGAATTTTGTTAGACTTCAACAAGTAAGCCAATGCATATTGAACTATGGCAAAATTTGTTAATTTGGTGCTGGAAGATTGACAAAATAAGACAAAGTCAACAAATTTTAGGAAAGCAGAGATTATAAATTAAATGTGAATTTTCGCATAGGATCTTTCCCAACGCTTTCGATCAAAGGAATGGCAGGTGAGTTTTTGCCATTGACCTGCAGCTCTGTATGTTTTGATGTATCACATGATGAGCTCAAAGACACCTCTAAGCTTGTTACGATGAAAACAAACTCACACCAGTGCCTATCATTTGCAGTCATCAACACCAATATTTGCGGAAAGCACCCGTTAGGACCTAAGTTTATGAGTGTAAGCGCATGACAGTTTGAGGGGGTTTGCAACCAATGGGTGCTAAATGCATTGCCAGTTATAGGGTGTTAAGAAATGCAAAATTTAGAAGTTGCAACATGCCCAAGTTTGGTAAGAAGGTGAATTATAGCAATCGAAACCCTTGAAGATTGATGCAAGATTTGGGATGTGTTAAGCTTGAATCATTCCTTTGACACTAAGTTCAGTGATGTAAGGGAAGAGAAAAGTGATAGCTGGCTAAGCTCATCAAATTAGCCGCACTGTGTATAAAGTTCATTGATGGAAGCCACATCTCGCCGATTAACTTGATGAGGACATGCGGATGACCATCTTGCGCTTCTGGCTCCACAGATTCATACTGCACGGAAAGTGCCGATTCATTTGGGAGAATCATTGAGAGTATACGGTTGAAACGCTAAAGCCTGAATGATGACAATCTTTAGGCTTACGAGCACTGCTTGCATTAACATAATAGGAACGGCCAGATGGCAAAATTTTGTAATTGTAATTTTGCCACGCATTTTAAACAGGATTGAGAGAAGCAAAACCTACTCCGCCACTAGTGCGGTGCGAGTAGATTGAACAAATAAGCCCGAGTCAATGGATGCCAAAAGATCGAATAGGGTAAGTTGGGTGCAAGACTGCTAAAGAAGAACATCAAAGTCTTGCCTGCATCAGCTCACGTGCATCGTTCCGGCACAAATCCTCCTTGACTGGTTCGCTAATTCAACGTTGATGAGCAATAGCACTTGCTATGATGGCATGATAATCCGGCTTGTATGTGCCTAAATTGTATGAGATGGGTGTCGCAGTGTGGGTCTTAAAAGGAGGCGATGGCATATGGTATGTACCCAAAGGTGCAACCCTTTCAGTGCATTTGGCATTTCTTGGTCGTTTGGTCACTACAATTGATCGTCTAGCTCCCGTGACTCAACGGCGTTGGCTTGTTTGTTCTGTTTCAAAATCTTAGGCGCCTGTCGAATAGCTTACGAAGCCTCAGGCCTAGGCGAAGGAGCTTGAGCGCTGATTCAACTTAATGCCGCCGCTTTATGCAGAAAGAGCATAGAAAGGGTCAATGCAGGAGTGCATGGGTGATAACCAAGCTGTGAGGTCAGTAATGCCTTTTACATTGTAAATCAATAACACTACAACGCAACTTCTACCAAGAATATCGGAATACACTATCCTGTGCACCTGGCCAAATGTGACACGTAGTTTGCGAGATGGAAAGGAATCTTTGAAGGAAAGAACCACCTTTCGCATGGAAACCTTTCCAATGTTTTTACTCAAAAAGTACGAGGAGAGCTGTTGCGGTATACGCAGAGCTCCAAACTCTGATTGGCCATGTGATGGGTTCGAATGGACTTCAAAGTATGCTACAATGGAAACAAAATCACGCCACTAGGTATCTGTTTCAGTCATCAGTTTCAACATTTGTGGAATAAAACTTGATGTAGCCTGAGTGAAGGAATGTACACGAACGTGAACTCGTAGGCATAAGCGATAATAGGAACTGAAGTAACTGTCAGTCGTGGACTATACAGAAGCACAAGGTGCAGAAGTTGCAATTTGACCAAGAATGGCAAGATGCAAAGTTATACCCTCAAAACATTTGAAGACTGATGTAAGATCTGAATTGTTCAAGGCCAAGTGTAAGAATTCCTTGAATTTGTGATGAGTTATTTGTGTGAAACAACTTTAATGCGAAAATTTCGTAATTTTAGATTTTCATAAATTTTTTGCCAGAGTTAGAAGAAAAACATACTTACTCTACATCGACCAATGGTGGGTGCTTCGAATGCGGTGCAAGCCTTAAAAATAAATGTCCGTACCTATCAAGGGAGTGCCAAGTGAACTGCAATGGGTCTTGTAACGCCTTTAATATCAGATGAACAAATTCTCACCTGCAACAGCTCATGTGCATTGGTCTGGCAAAAGTGCATTGAAGCAGATTTTCTAACCCTCTTTTGATGGTTGCAGACAATCTTGTAAATTGTTTTAAAGGTTACATTTTTTTCTCATTTTCGTGACCCATGTTTTCCATAGGACATCAAAATGAAGCAACACTATGATTGATAGCAGAAAGCAAAATGTGTTTTATTAAAGTTTATCGCAAGCTTAATTACGTGGGCTATTTTCTTTTTTTCTGCTTATTAGCTGCCGAGGCAGGATGATGAGAGGCGCGTCAGTCTTCAAGTAGGAGTGCCTTAGTTTAATCAGGTTTATTAATCACGTCCTGTGTCCAATCAAGTGAATTAGGCCTTTCGAGTGGAGCATAACAAACTTAAATATCTACCGTCCCCCTGTCGATATTTGTCCAAGAAAAGGCAGCATATGTCTTGAGCAGATTTTAATTTGCTTTTTTTTCTAATTTTTATGCTTCGAAATAAAGTGAACAATTTTAGCTTTAATTAAATCGCGACAAATTTTGACCAGATTCGGTGATCAAGTCACAATTGAGAGTGTTTCGTTTGGCTTCTGAAGCTTTTTGCTTAAGCGGAGAGTTGCACTTTTCAGATACTGCCAATGTAATGTAGCGTCCTTGCTAAAATTGTCGACAGCAAAGTAACATGAGCGTCAGCCTAGCGTGGAACCACGTCAAATTTCATTCTTAAACTACACAACTTGCACCTCAATACTAACAAGCTCAGGGGATGAAGGCAAAATCACTCACGCGACCCCTCACGAGATGTAGGCTGTGTGTGCAGCTAAACACAAAATAGAGATGCCTCATAGGCTTACCTGAGTGAAGTTGTTGTTGCTATAAAAGCGCCGTGAGTGGTGGTGGAAAGTATTAAAAATGTTGAAGCTAGTTCTGCAATTTGGCTTCGGATTACTGTTGACTATTGTGTGGGCTGCAGGGAGCGGTGAAGCAAATGGTATGTTACTTTTTAATATTTGAACTGGTAAGCACGTGCGAACGGGCGTATGACAAGCAGTATATTTGCTTCACTGGTCAGTTTTCGTTGTTTGCATGCACTATTTTGAGCCACGACGCAGGCATTTGCTAACTTCGTGGCCCTCAAGCCGTCACGACATGCATGGGCTGCTGACTTTTCTAAGCTAACACGTTTGCAGATGTAAGGGTTGCATGTACGATTAAGTATCGACATTGGTGGCCAACAATTGCAGTCCTAGGTGTAACAATATCATTATTTTTAATCAGGATGAGTCTTAGAATGCCCCTATGTACTACTGTTACTTTCGTGATATTAGGGACAAATATTCCCCTTTTATCAAGCAAAATGTATTGATGAGACACGCTTGCTCAGCCGCACCTTTTCTTGCTGCAGCAGTAAAAGGAGTAAGCACGGGGAGATCCACGCTGCCAATATTCTTTGAATGGAGCTATGTTGGTCCTTACTGCATTAATTTGACGTGGAATGTTACAGAATTGGGTGAACAATATGCAGATATAATTGAATTGATTGCGACGGGAATTACTTACTTCTACTATGGGATGAATTTTACACCATTCTCTAATGGAAACATTACTCTTTGTGGACTGAGACCCAATTCAACCTACAACGTAACTGTGATAGGATTCAGCGATACAGAACCAATTTTAGAAAGCACAGAGACCGTTACAACTGCAGCCAATTGTAAGCTTGAGCGCATATTTAATTTGGTAGAGCACATTTATTGCATTGCTAGTTCTCAGCTAATAATGCTTGTTTTATTGCAATATCCACAAAACTCGCCTATTTTGCACAGCGACGGCAAGAAGTACCACCTCAACTAGCGCATCTGCTGCAGAAGGGGCGTAGGGTGGCGCAACTGTTCAACGATTTCAATTGCTGGGTTCACCACAATCATATCTCGCGATTTTTGAAACAATCACTCATTTACTACAGGTCCCCATGATGCAGCATCTGCGCCGGCTACCATTCATTTGTGTTTACCCAACAATAATGCGCCTCTCACCTTACTATGTTTGCTCCATACATGTGTACTTTACTTTAAATGCATAATTACAACTTGGTCAGTCTTACGAGGTGACGGTTCAAATTACAAGAGTCCTTCTCTTTTTCATGCAAATGACGCTCACAAAGACGGACGCGTGACTCGAGCTAAGTTGCTGAATTCCCGAATGTCAGCCCACCGAGTACGAATAGGTTTGAAGCAAAGAACGTGTAGGCATTGGTTGACTGACCAGGTATTGTTTAGCCAAGTTACCACGTCGAGTACGAGCACCTATTGAAAGGGGATCATTTCGATCCAGCAACGCAAACTCACGTTTATTTAACATCAGCACGCGCGTTTAGCGAACCATTTTAGTCGTATTTATCTCGGCACTATTGCGCGCCTACTTGTTTTCATTCTGCTTCATGCCTCCCGAAAATGCACTTCATAGTTTGCATCCCACCCGGTAGATAAGGCTTACCAGTAGGGCGTTAAAAGTTTTCTGGCAGTAGCAAATTAAGGCATGTTCTACACTCCTGCAAATTTGACATAGTTGCAATTAGGAGGTTGGGCTTTATGACGCAATCGAATACGAAAGGAATTTTGGGCCACTCGCAAACTGCAGTGTTCAAAGATGTTTCGCTTATCTCCACGGTTCACAATGCGCATTTCCAAACGCCAAAATAGGAATTGTTAGCGTTTTACAATAGGGTCGCCCGATCCCATATGGACCATGGTATTGTGCCGAGCAGAATTATTTACATAGAACTACTCCTTAGGTTCCCTGACCCACATTTGCAATGAATGAGAGGGAACAATTTACGGGTGTGTTGAGGCTGACCTCAGTGTGTATCACCTCTGTGTGTTTCCAAAGCTAGCGTTTCATTCCATTACACTAACCAATGATAGTGCTTAGGAGTAAAACAATTGTACGTAGTAGAAGAATTTCACTAATTAAATCGATTCTCGAGACAATGTGTGCAGCCGCTTAGTCATGAAAACGGATACCTAAAGTGGCAGAGTAGTGGGAGATGGGAGTGTAATTACGAGTGGGCTGCAGGACACGTGGATGCGGGGTAAGGGGATTGAGCCTCTTGTATAACGACTGAGGTTGCGCTTGTGTGCCGGATCACTTTAAGCCAAAAAGGGAGTTATAACTTTGTGCAGATTTGGGCCAGCCAAACTTTATCAAATTTGGCAATTGTTTGGTAACTAGACTACGTTTAATAAAGTGCATGAAGCATTGTCTATATTCGCACGCGATTTGCAAAACAAAACGGATTGCTTTGTGTGGAATGTGTGAATGTTGTCGCATCTGTCCTGAAGAAATAGAAGTAAATTATTTTGCGTTTTGGTGTCTAACTCCACCTTTGTCCACTACCATTCGGCAATATCATATTGCTTACAAGTCCCATTCAAAGCGTATCTCATTTTTGTAAGTTGAATACTCATTTCGCACTTGCTTCAAAAACTACTTCACACCGTAGATGAGTTCTTTAAGCGCGTCTCTAACTCTCAAGCAGAGACATTGCAAAGTTCGATAAATAGGGTAAAAGCAATTCATGGTACGATAGAATTCGGCACGGAGGAGAGAATTGTCAAGCACAACTCTTAGGTTTCATATTCAGATGAATTGCGGTGCCCATAAATGGGTGTTTGTCTGATGAAGCTGAGCTGGAGTGAATCCATATCGCAAGAGTATTTCAAAGGCTGTAGACCATATTGCCTTGTTGCATTCAACATACTGCTGCTACTTATGCACAATGAGCGGTAGATAAATTGCAAAGCAGTCTCCAGACTGGTGGAGGAGGCAGCCAGCAATGATGAAAAGCAGTGTGTATTCAGAAGCAAACCAAGGGAAAGCAAGTCCTGCAAAGCAGCTCCAATACCGCCTGCCTGTTGTGCAATTCGGTATGCGTCCGAATGCATTGAGTTAGAGAGGGCAAAAAATGAAATTGCATTGGTGAGAAGTAAGCATCAATTGCGATTATGTTTGCATTTATAACCACATTGCATTTGCACAATAACGCTGACAAGCCCAGCGAATACAACTCATTCGTCAGTTGTGACTACCACCAACTCTGCATGCTTAAACACATTGAGTGGCAGCATTGATGCTAGAGGATTTTATTGAGGTGAATGCTGCCTATTGCGACCAGATGTGATACAATGCACGGCATTAATTATGCACACAAAATAGGGGATTGCCTTGATTACTAAATGTTGCACCTTATCTACTTGATGAAAGCCGACTTAAAAGCTTAACATAGGTCTTACGGACTTCGACGCGTAGTCATGATGTGTGCTGTCCATAATTGACTTCCACAGCCTGCAAGTAAGTTAATTTTGTAAAAACATTTGTTTGTGCAAGTGCCGGTGTTGGAGTTCTACACTAATTTATGTTCCGTTAAGCGCATAAGGCCCGTAATTGTGCGATTTGCCATTCCGTTCTAGCGGCGCCTTGCACTATCCTTTAGAAAGTCTTTCCTCCTCCCTCCTTCTATTCTTTCCTTTTATGCCGACTATCATACTTCTAAGCAATTATTACATCTTACACCTTTTTTCCTCCTAGTTTGGGTGCAAGAGCATGTCCGAAGCTCAATCGTATGCTGGATAATGCTAGTGCAGCCGTAAGGCTTCTTATATTAACTCTTGATAAATGAGTTTATTGCGCATTTCGCCACCAAAATCCTTTTCTTCTTGCGTGCAAGAAACACTGTATAAATTCAAGGCTTTTGTAGAATCATTAAAAAAAGAAAACGATCATGTCAAGCACCACTTGCACTGCTATTCACCTTTGCAGGACAATTCCCTTCTCCAAACTTTTCCCACAACTCGCGCAGCCTAACACGAAGCACAGACGACTTGTCGATATCGCCTACTTAACCAACTTTGCCAGCATCACTCGAACCCTCAAGTTGTCTGCTAATTTGTCAATATTTTAGCCCATTTAAGCAGCACATTCTTATCCAAACAGCATTCGTCCGGAAATTTCAGTCCGCCATCTAAAATGAGCAATTCTACCGCCAATAGGAAGATTTTAGACTTGTAGTAGCTAAAAAGCAAAGTCAGTTCGCAAATGGACAAAACTGTTTACTTTGTTAACTAAAATCGCAGCTCTTATCACCATGACCGAGAAATATGAAAAGTTCTAGGGGCACAAAATACTTTTGTGTCAGCGGACACTTACGATCAATTTCCTTCCATTAGTGGGTTTAACTGTTCATTCTGCTAATTAATAGTGAGTTATAGGATGATTGGTCTTCCATGCGGCACTGTAATGTCATGAAGCTAAAAATATAAAAGAATCCACAAGTACTCGATGACACTGTCCAATAGACCCATAGGCGGGCGGCTGGCTACTACGGTCGTTAAAGCATTGCAGGAGGAAAGGTAGAGTTATGATAAAGAAGTAGCAGACGACATATGCAAGTGATGCTGCTGTTGGTAGCAAGGATATACACAGATTTCGATGTGATGATGCGTATGCAGTGAGGAGCCCAAGTTTGATTCGAACAGTGTGACTCGGTGCAGCAGTAGGGCACCTGATTTCAGAGTGGAAGGTTGCGTTTTCAGGTCACAAAGAAATAGAGGTTATTTTCTACAGCCCGTACTCTCTTTTTGTTCCCTTCGCCACTCTACCATTAATGCTGCTGTTGCTGTCGCTTCTTCGTCGGTAGCAAAACTGTCACAATCAATGTTTTCCACATTGTCCTCTTTTCGTTCTAATACGTGTTCTCGCTTTGCGTGTTTAGCAACCCAAATGAGGAAGCAGATTTAAATCTAAATAGCCCATTATTGGTGTACCGTAGTGGTAGGTTTAGAGGACTGCAATGGTGACGATGTTGACATACGAAGTCAAATTTTCCACGGTTTGATAACTTACCTATACGCTCCGTTGCAGTCAAGACTTTAATTGCCATTGTCACTCTTCTAGGATCCAATTGACGTCATTCCCCCAGCTTGAGTCATTGAAGATAACCAATTATTATTCAAATCATTGAAAACCTGCTTTTAAAGGTTTATGTCTGGCTCATGCCGGAAAATGCACAGAACTACTGAAAACACTCCTATTGTAACTTCGACCCCACACTGGCTACAAAGTACTAGTGATTGAATATTTGGAACAATGGAGAAAACGGATAGCAGAGTTTGCTCCTGGTCGACCCTTCCATTCATTTCTTATTTATATCAGCTTAAGACGCACCTCTCCTGAGAAAGTGATTGATTTGGAAAGAACTTAAAGCACGTTAAGGAAGGTATCTTAATGATAATGACCAGTAATTGAATCGAACCAGCATGGAAGAGACAAAGTGGCCGAGTGTGTAACACTCCGAGTCCGTTGGGCTTTGACTAGGGAACGAAGAGATTAAGCCCTCAGAAGTGATGCAGTTATTGGCTGATATACGTGCACCACTTTAGCAGGACGCTAATGAAGAGCGCCAAGAATCCGACACATGTCAAAGCCTTCATCTGACTTACCTGATAGGCTAAACCATTCATTACGGATATGACAAATCGAACACGGAATTCGACTGGCCAATGCAGTACTTTAAACTCAGCTAAAGTTATCTCTTTTAGTTAGAATGTACTAAATTGCATCCGCTTACCAGGACGCTAGCAAGCACAACCATGGGATGAAAACCTCAAGGCTACTCACCACCAAAGAACGCATCGCATGTAAGTGAAAATCTATTTGGCACTCCACGGCTAAGCCTCTACGAGGTTGGCTTGGACTGCTGCGACTCGGCTGTGCTGTCGGATGGCAGTTTGACAGATTTTATACAAAGGGGATTTGAATTTTGGTAATAGTATTTAGACCTGACTTCAAATACTTAGCTGCCACTTCTTCTAAAAAGTCCACAACCCATCGAATTAGAGATTATCATAAGGAGAGTTTTGAGCACGGCAAGCGCAGTTTGTGTTCCACTAATTGCCGATAAGTCGGTTGCGCAACAGTTTGGAAGCTTTTAAGCAAACAAAGCCGTGTACGTGCAAGGAAGAGCATGGCATAGTGGACGAATCAAGCACTTACCTGTACAGTAGGAAGGGTTTAAATGCGTAATTGCCTCTGTCAGTGACTATTTTTTACCTGGTATTAACCTCAGCTCTAAGTTATAATTCTAATTGTGCAATAGCTAGCTGAAGCACGGCCCATTACAAAACTGCACGAGTGAGTGCCAATTCTCACAATATCTGTAAACGGAGTCGCCCAAGAGTAGTTAATATGGTAACAATTCTTTTCAAAGCAGATGACCTGTTCCGAAATGCCTCGTTCACGCTAAAAATCTCCAAAACGGAACTTGTATTGATTGGTCCTTATTGTTACGAGCTCTACAATTCTAGGTTAGCAGGGACATTCAGAGTCTGGCGACCAAAGCGGTGGTCCTCAAAGAGCGACAGATGCTGTTAAAGTTAAAAAATGTGGAGTAAATGCTTGGCTGTGTCACCGCCCCTCCCCTACACCCATCTTTCCGACTCGTTAGCGCCACACCTAAATGCACGAATGGTCAGGCGACCCTGGTCTGTCATTACAAGCGAAGCTGAGGATTTGGGAGTGCTGCAAACCCTACACAACATTGTCCGTGCAAACGCGTTGTTGCAGATTGTCCCTTTCGGCAGACATGGATGCGCTGTTTTACTGTCATTGTCTGGGCAGAGGCAGAAGGCGGCAGCATTAGATCAGCTGTACACGCAATTTTCGCTGAAGCTACTGCTGCTACTACTACTAAGCATTGAGTGAAAGTTGAATGTGACTAGTTCAAAGAGAATGACAGCAGCGAGATCTGGATCCTAGCCCTTTTGGACTAATTCATAAAACCAGCACTTTAGGCTACTCAACCGCACTACCTTACCATTGCGATCCTTTTGCTAAATCCTTTCGATTAATGTTTTTAGCCTTCTTGATTGTAAAATGCAAATTAATGCACGCTGGCAAATACACCCCTTCACCACAAGCTTTGGAGTCGCACCTTATGAAATCACTCTTCTTCATCCACCCCTATTCGTACTCCAGCCCATGCCATAACTCCAGACCCTACTCCATCCCATTCCATTCTGTTGCACAAAAGCGTAGCATGGCTTTCACATGGCAGCGTTATCCTACCCTATCCTGCGTTGTGCCATCCCGGATGCCCATTTGGCACTAAAAGATGTGAATAGACGAAAGGGATAGGAGAAACATGCGCTCAGCTAGAATTCGGATCCGAGGTTTAATAAAAGTTTAGCGAACAGGACTTAAGCCTTAGCGATCCCTACCGAAGAAAGGCAAAGGCAACACACAGGGTAGCAGCCAGCGCAACACGATTCGCCACGTTTGTCGCTAAGGTCTGCTTATATTGGGCAGGAACATCCCTTAAGTCCTTGGAGGTGTGTTGAGCGTCTGTTCCTCCCTGCCACACAGCTTACATAATGAAGCTGTCCAGACAAATTGACGTAGGTCATATGCAGCTGGTGGAGAAGTGGAAGAGATACCACCGATTCATTTAATCTAATCCGCTTATTCATGTGAGCAAAACGAATTAACTTTGAAATGAAACTTTCCTAAACGGTTTGTGTATAGTGCTGCTTCTACAGCTTACAGCTTTCTTGCAGAACATGGAATTGGAACTTTTGCAAAAGGAGGAACTCATTACCAACCCATCGGCAGTTAAACGTCAGCATTTGGGAGGTAGTCGCCTGTGTCGAAGCAATATGATTTTAAGGTAGTACCGGTTTCTGTACAAGTTTATGCTCAGATTATACAGGCTTCAAACATCTTCATGAAACCACCGTGTACCGCTGTGGTGGACTACAATTTTAAGTACGATAAGGGCCGAAAACTGAATCGCAAGTCTGATGGCCCTCAAATTGTAAAAAGCATTCACGAATTTGACAACTGTATGGTTTTTGCAGCATTTACTGCCACTTTGAAGAGAGTTCTTGATCAATAAAGCAAGCTCGACGTTAGTCAATTTTAATTTGGTGTAGAGGTATGAGTTAAATGCGATCAACTCAGACATTTTGCATTACTCCCTGTTAGGCGCACTCGTGTGGTTTACTAAACGATTAAGAGGTTCCATTGGCATTGAATCGAGCTTTACAATTAATACGATTCCGACTGTGCAAATGTTTGCATTCAATGTGCTAGTGTTTAAAGTTCTACTTAACACGAGTAGATACATAGATGTTTTACTAAATCGAAGTAGCCTAGGGCACTTGTACTGGACGACTTACGCGGTTATAATGGCTCTGCATCAGCAGCTATTTTTCCAAGGTGCTGACACGGACACTTTGACGCATAGTGGAATGTGCTAGCACAAAATGGCGTATTGTGTGCATCGTGTATATTTTAGTGTTCCGGAGTCAGGTTAGCAGTGTTAAATAAACAATATTTAGCGGAACACATAATAGCCTTGTGCTCCCACTCATGCTGTTGCTAAGTTTTTAAATCCCACAAAAATGTGGTTTACTGCAACAAAGGAATGAACATTTTACCACTTGTTGCTAGACCGAGCGTGTGCAACAATCGAAGAGTAAGAAATGTACTTTAATGTGTTGTTGCAAGAACACTGCACGCACCCTGTTGCAGGTGAGCCTTTGTTCTTCCGCCGTCATATTCTTTGAAGTAGCATTAAAACTGTCGTGCGATTCATTGCAGCTCTCTTGACACCAATAATTTCCCTTGGGTATCTTTTAGATAATTTACCCATTCCACTACCTGACAACAATGGTCTTTGGCCAATCCGTCTACTCTACTTGTAACGCACTAAGGATTTCTATTTATTGGCGAAGTCCACGTATACTCTTGCAAAATTCCTGCCGAAATTTGCATCAAGATCCCTAAGATTGAAACAATGTTTTATTTGTAATGGCTGTTATTTTTACTTGATTAACTTCAATTTTTCTATTCTTTCGCACAGAACGTTTTGACCTTAACTATCAGTGATATAATACCCTTACTTTTCCCAGAAGAATACGGCCTTCAGTCCGTTGTAATGCTATGGAACCAAACTTCAAAAAGCATCATTTGCTCGCCCTAGTCAAGTTAATTGTCAGGAAGGGATTTCTCCCAAAAAATCTTACAGGTAAATAGGGGAAATAGGGGCAAGACTAAATCTCGTATTGCAATGCTAGCTTAATCTAGGTGCCAATAAAAGTGGAGAAGATGGACGGGCTGGAAATGAACTCAGTGTTAAAGAAGATATTGAGCGCACAGTTGAATCATGCCTTCGCACAAATCCATTTTGAGGAGCTGGAGTGAATAGTAAACTCATACAGTAGAGGTTTAAATAAGGTGCAAATGTTGGGTTAGGAGTAAAAGATTTATCGTAGAATGTCTTAGTGTCTCCATCACACCAGGCTCATAACGGGACTGAGACAACAGGCAACGCAAAGGAAATGGGTAGGCTAAAAAGTTATTATGGGGCAGTGTCGGTTGATTTTGTTTAAAAATGGGTAACGGCTCCTTAAATATGTGATTACAGAACACAGAAACGAATCTAAAGATTTAAAAATGGTGTTCTGATTTTCTTTCCAAGGGACACCCTAGTCCTAAAGAAATGATGCGTACAGCAAGCAGGTTCATCATGCTTACAATGTGTCGCTTCCTACTAGCCTGTCTGTCATTAGTAGTTCATTTGCTGCATGTCAGCTGATTAAGTCTGGGCATGAATAAATGCCCAAATCCCAGCTCGCACCTGTGGCGAGGTAACAAAGAGCTCTATTTGGTTGTTCATGTGATCATTACTCCGTCTCCTTGTCCGTCTAAGTGACCGGAATTTACACGCCTGCGACTACAGTGATTGTGACGCGTCAAATGGCAGTACATGCCTTTGTGACGAAGTCAGTGGCGATCCCGCCAACCAGTGAATCAGTGAACATTTGTCAATCACTCCAAAATCATCCATTGACTAGCTGAAGAAAAAGATGCCCGCTACATTTACCGAGCTGTGCTTAGAAGACGGTCAGTAGGGATGTTGGTACTGTCGCTGCGTCATTCTTTCCACTTCATTCACAAATCCCAAAAAGCCGCAACGCCACATAGAGATTGTACAGACAACTGTAATTAGCCACATGTGCTATCAACGCAAGCAGTTTCCCATTTCAGTACTGAGCATCTCAATCGACTTCTTAACAGCAGGGCATTGCAAATTAGTAGTTGTAAAGCGGTTGGCGTGGGTACCCTTTTATTAACTCCTGTCCATTGTAATAATCGTCATTATTTATGAATTACCGCATCCGGCCCTGATGTAACAAGATGACTGCTGTTCGTTTTAGGATCACAAATTGACTGAAGGCAATAACTATGAAATCTGCGCCTTCAGAGTACCACCTAGCATTTTCACGGCACAGAAGAGGGCGGAGTAGTGAAGTTGTGATGGCGGAAGATTGTCAAAGAGGATGTGAGGTAGTTGCCGGGTGCAAAATTTGAGAGATGCATCCTTCTAACCTATGGAACACTAGCATAGCTGCATGGGATTTCCATGTGGCCCAGTTGCTAGCACAATAACAAATTTGCCAAGTGATGATATTTCTTCGTTGAATATGTCAGCTGAAACCTTTACTTTTTGTCTTTTCGGTCTTGGCCAAACAGTGTTTATTATTCTTTTTAGATGTTGTTCACTAATAATAATATAAAATATACGTACTTTGAATTTGCTGTTCGGGCTGTTACGTGGGGCTAGGGTTCATCACATCAATTAACATGACCGATTCTCAACCAATCACCCTTGACTTTACTGCGATTACTGAAAGCTGAAAAGCATGAAGAAGACCGCATTCAGAGACGTTTTATGCAACGAACTTGTGAGCAAGATTTTAAGTGAAACAAGTTCTTTGCATGGGAAAGGTCAATTCAAATAAACCTCACTCACGTTTCCAAAACGCTATTGCTCCTCCTAAAAGTAGTCAGCTCTGCTAGTTTTCTCTGCTACAAATGATATCTCAGCCTAATAAGATGAACAGTGTTAGGAAGGGTGAGGCAAAGTAAGGATGTAAGCGTGTCACTTCTGACAAAACGA
Source organism: Taenia multiceps (assembly GCA_001923025.3). Taxonomy (NCBI): domain Eukaryota; kingdom Metazoa; phylum Platyhelminthes; class Cestoda; order Cyclophyllidea; family Taeniidae; genus Taenia; species Taenia multiceps. The sequence goes on from CM010312.1 coordinate 41,246,589, forward strand.
GTGGAGGGAGAAGCCAACTGTCACGATTTGCAATTGTACTCGCCCTTTGTGCTGATCGCACTACTGTCTGCACGTTGTACGAGAATAGGCTGCAGTCACCTACTGCTTCGCAGCGCTCAAGACTTGCAAGTGCATGCTGCCATGTAAAAAACACTCGTCGATACAACTGCGGCACAAGCATTTGAAAATTTTCTCTCTCTCGCTCAGTAGGAGGTCGACTTGACAAAGATGATGCAACTATTTCAAGGTGCGGCACGGATGGACGTCTAATTAACTTGCACTCGAGTGCAAGTGGGATTGCTTGCAGAGGAGCCAAATGGATGTCGGGGTTAACAAAGAGAACCGGGACGAAGGTTAAGCGATTTGATAGGTTAACAATAGGTCTGACAAATAATATCAGTTACATTTGAACTGTCTAATAGCGTTTGCGGATTGCATCGCTCCTCTTGCAGAATCAAGTACGCGCCTGGACTTGATTCACGCCCTTTTCTGACATGACAAATCAAGTAGTTGTCTTGTTTAGTGGCTCATTGCTCTTGAAGTCTACTTCCCTTTTCCCTTTTTGTTACTGTAACAAAGTGTCTCACTAAAGAAGCATCTGCTGCATCATGTTAAAAGCATATCCAGACGAAGAGGAATGGAGCAATTCCAATGGGAAGGAAGGAAGTGGAGCGCTGTTCGGAGATAGTTAGCACATAGCAGTCGCTGTCATATAGGCTGGATTTCCCTTATTCATTCGCGTTAGCTGCATTGACGTGATACGTCGTCAAAGCTACTGCAACGAAGCTTAGTACAAAAGGTGCTACATCTCATGTCGTCGCGTTTAAAGTGCAGAGCCTTCTGGTGCTCAACGCATTCCTCTACACCCTGGACTCTGTGGTTCAAATTATCTGCAGCGTCCTCCTACCGCTTCACGTCCTCATGACAGTTAAAATATATTACGCTTCTTCAGCTGTGCCTCCTCACTTTGAGTAAGCCCGCAAGCCAAATAGTAGAAATAGTATAGAGTAGCGCCAATTTTCCTTACCTTTTGCTGATTGGCGTCCCTTCCCACCTTTTGAAATTTCATGAAATTTTGTGAGCGCATCAAAAAAATAATGTGATAAACAGCAAGAAGGTAAAAATACACGAAAAATATATAGCTAGAGAAGGCGCAACCTACTCGAATAAAATGGGAGCATATGTTCTTAAAATTATGAAATGCAGCCTGAACAGAAAAGTTTCTCTGCATTTCCTTTTTTCACATGCATTTTATGCCCAGAGTGATTGATTTAGTTTGACTAGTTAACCCAATGATTTGCTCTTCCCCTACTTCTTTTTACATAAATTGATTCGTTCCGTTGTTTGATTAGTTATCAACAAATTGTTTCCGTGTTTTGGTAAGCAGCTCGCCAAACCACTAGACGAAGGGAATTAAACCGAGCCGTGTAGAAAGAAGCGAGACCTCAGCACTGGTGCCCAGGTGCTCACCAGCTTATTACCCTTCCTTATCTCCCCTACCCCTTTAGTAATGTTGACCGTTCAGCATCAGGGCCATGAGTGCGGTGCTTCTCTCTCTACCCCTCTCTTTTTCTTACTTTTGTATGGAATTTCTGTGCCTGGCGTTGCTTACTCTTGATGCTTTTCCCACACTACTGACGAGCTGTGATGGCTGACGCCAGAGGTTGATCGATGGTAAGGCCGTGGAAGATGAACGAAATAGGAGAGGGCTAAGGAATGCCTAGGTACTCTAGTTAGCATCTGGTTTTAGGAAGCGAAGATACTTTGTGGAGACTGGGAACAGGAGCATGTCCTATGCGGTGCGTCCGACTTCCTCCATTCATTTTCGCTTCGAAATAAATCGGCGGCAAGCGCAATCTATTCGATGCAGATGAATTTGGGCGTGCGTGGTCCATACCTTTTTAGAGACTACAATATATAGCAGGCGATGCATTGGAGGAACATCTCATGCGATGCGCTTCACTTCCTCTGTTTAACCCCCCTTCGAGTTAAATTTGCATTCGTCCCAATCATATCGACGCGGATGAATTTGGATGTGCACTGTTGCTAATCAGAACTGTGGTTTATTTATTTATAGAGGCTAAGTAGGCGAGCAACAGAATAAAAGAAGGCGCGTCTCATGCGATGCACCCCACTTCCTTCGTAATTTTTGCTCCGAAATATTCGAAAATGGCAACAAACACATCGTGCAAATGCAATTGCAGCCGCCTGTTTTCTACCTAGAAGTTTATGTTTTCTACATTTGTGGAGCCCAAACCAAGTGCAGTCGATTTATTATAAGTACGTCTCTGGCGATTCGACCCAATTCCATCCTTATTTTCACCTTGGAAATAAATCGGATTTCGCGATAAGCTATCATCGCATCGCAATTGAATGCGTCTGCTTGCATACTAATAATTTTGTTCTATTCCTTTGCTAACACCTCAAAACAAGTGCAGTCAATGAATAAATTCACGTCTCATGCGCTGCGATCCTTTTCATTCAATTTCACTTCGCCTTGGTTTGAATAGGAACCCTTGCCAATCTTGTCCACCGCAGATGCGTTGGGATCAGCCTGATTGTATTTCTACAGCTTTTTCTTTCCTGGTGAAATTTTAATTTCTTCTTTGCTAATATTTACATCAGCTCTTTATTTTGGACTCTCATCACATCTCCGCCTGATCTGCATCGTCTTTATTAATTTTCCTGCATTGGCAGCTAAGAACGTTGGTGAGAATCAAGACAAACTGTCTTCGCCTGTGACGTATGTTGACACCGATTTGAGCCCTCCTGTTTCTCTTATTCATCCAACGTCTCCCACCCTGATGATTGCAAGATTGGCGCCTCGATGCTCGCTTTTTCCCAAGTCGAGCAAAGTAGAGGAAAAGGAAGTGTGGAAACGAAGTCTCGGCAATGTATGGAGCTGAACCCACCTGGCCGCCCAACGAACGGCCAAAGGAGAGCTTACTCCATCCAGTATGAAACTGTTAATCTAGTTGTCTAGCAGGACACGTTTTAAGGAAAGAATGAGATGATTGTGCCTTCGCACACAAATGCACTCAAGCACACACACATTCTTAACTGTGTCCTTTGGGCTCCATCTAGTGCGACCCTCCAAAAGGAAGAAAATAGATATTGGGCAATGACACAGGCAAACACAAGCCTCTGACAGACAGACAAGCAGAAGCCGACAAAAGCAATGAACGAATTGTAGATGAGCTTAAGAGGGAAGAGCACATTCTTACTCGTTATTGTAGGGTGCCAGGCTGAGGCAATCTCTGCAAGGAGACAAAAAGGAGTAGACAGTGAGATAGGCAGGTAAAGGCAGGAAGTAGGAGCAAGGCGCTCTACAAGGAACAAACATTTCATGATTTGTTGCTAGACTGTGCGCATGCAACATTGAAGAGTAAGAAATGTACTTCACTGCATCGTTGCCAGAACAATGCAGCAGGACAATGCTGTGGTGCAGCATCCTTCATCTCCTCCCGTTCCCACCATTTCATCACTCGATAAATTTATTCCATCATATAGCTGTTCAGTCCAGTTAAATATGGAGGAACCAACGCAGTGGAGGCAATATGAGTTTTCTTTTGACACAAGACCCCAAGAGGCTAAGCATAGTATTATATTCTATGTGATATGCATCGCTTAACAGACATGATGCTATCGAAACGATGCGCATAAAGGGGCAGGAGAGATGGTAAGGAAGATGGCGAGATTAGAGGAAGAGGGATTAATAAAACAACTTATATTTATTTTTTATGAAATCCATCTGTTTTGTTGGTCGACTTCTTGGTGGAGGAGAGGAATAAGACGACTTAAGGCAAGGAGGACACGGAGTGGGAGGCAGTGACGAAGAACCGGGTGGCGGGAGCGATAACGTGAAGCAAGACGAACAGAAGCAGATGCGACAACACGAAGTACTTCATGGCCCGTTGATGGCTGGATGATTGACGTGTTTGAGTCCCACACGCATAAATCGATGTTAATGGTTTCGCAAGAGAAGGCACCACTTGGCTTTGGCTTCTTAACTTCTAATAATTTTTTTGCAACATCGTACATGCAGAGGGGATGAAGCTAATGGGTTTGATTTAAGTGTGCCACCCTACTGAGCATGTATAATCTTGACTCCTTTTCATGATGCCGTCCTTTGAGCCAGTCACCTTTTGGGCACTGAGACACTTTTCTTCTCCACTACGAGGCGAGCTGATGGTTAAATAATTACGACTTGAGAAGGCCAAATCTAAAGATTTACCCACCTTTCCTGCAGATCTTTTGCCGACTTGCTGCACTAGGTCCGCAGGAAATTGGTGATCCAAACTAAGCTATGCTAAAACAAGTGTTAATCCTCATTAAAGTGACTTAGTTAAATTTGGACTAGTGTGTGCTAATAGGGTCTAGGTTATGGATCTTTCCATTACTTGGTCATGTCACAATCAAAGAGGCGACTTGTGGAAGGATTTACAAGACTTGCCAAGAGAGCGCTGGCAGAGAATGGGGTAGGAGGGGACGGAAGGGGAGGAAGAAGAGACAGTTACAATTCCATGTTAATTACAAAGGAGATGAATTCAAAAGTACATGAGGTAACCATAGAAGCAAGAGACTCTCGTGGCGCTGAAGGGGGAAAAACAAAGGCAAGGGACTGAAATGTAGGTGACTGCCCTCTCCTCTTCTTCGGGTGAATTGAATGCATGGAGCACACATGGTATGAGATAATGCTGGCTGCAATTTTTAAGAACATATCGGGCGTAGTGGGAGACGAAGGAGGCACTTAGCAAGGGCAAGTTGAAGCATGGCGTATAAAGAGAAGTGAGCAGGTAAGCTCCCATCTCTTCATTTTGAGGATGCCATCAGACCTAGTTCTTACGCATGCATTTTGATGCCTAATGTCAGAGGGGAAGAGAAAGGAGGCCTCATTTCATATGGCATGGAGTTGTGTTGGGTCGATTAGGCGGGCCGAATATGTAGAGGGATTGACTTGGATGGTAATGTATGGAGGCACCTCTACAGATAAGGTTCTGTTCAGCTGCATTTTTCCTAATTTCTTCAAGCCTGTCATAATCCAGTCTATGGTGGCTAACCCAGCCTCTTGGCAACACAGCTCTCCCCTCCTTCTCAACCGAAGTGAAGGACTACGGATAACACGACAACATTAAGCGATAAAACGTAGAGGACCCACTGCCGGCTATTCTCATTCACATGGACATCTAAAACCCACGCAGTTGTTCAATGGTGGCATTAATGGTGATGCCAATCTCCTTGTTTGTATAACAGTCTTACGTGCTGAACTGACAAAGGAAGAGTGTTTGGAGTCGCATAGTATAGGACGCATTGCGGTTTCATGCATCCAGGATGGATTCCTCCTATTCTCCCTTCCGCCATCTGCCATGCCTTAATCTACAAAAGGTGGCTAAGTACATCCTATCCTGTCCTTGCAAACACCCCATTATCCACATCTACTCCTGTTCACATTCTTCAAATTCTCATTCCATTCCCAAGGCTGAACAGTAGCATGGCATTTTTCAACCCTCACAACACACTTAACAGTAGGAGCGAAGCATCAGTTGGAGACTTCAATATACACTCATCACCTCGCCAACAGACTGCGGCCATAACATAGGACCATTTTTATGCCTGTCGATGCAACATGGCGCAGCTGTGTCACATGGTCACACAAATGAGCTATGGCTAACAGTGCTTCAAGGTAAAAGTAAGAACATCTCCATCACTAATGTATACAAGCGTGCTGCAGCGCCTTAAATCCTCCAGTACCCCTTAAGAAGAGGAAAAGGAGGAAAGAAGACACAATACCAGGCCGAAGTAAGCACAAATCTTTAGCATACTGACGATCCACCCGGCAAAAGCATAGCGGCGAGACGAACAAGTGACTCCATCACCAACACCCGCATTTCACAAAAATCGACGCATTAAACAGTCCCCTTCTCTCCCCAAAGTAACGCGCTTTTTGCTCCTCTTGATTGCGATTGTGCTGCACCTACAGTCACCTCCTCATTCCCTATAGAAAAAGCGGTTTTCATGGATAATGGAGGAATGCTGAGTAAATATCGGTTATAAAGCAGAAAGTTGAACATACGTCAGCGGTACAGCAAAAAGACCACGGCAATGACAGAACAGTTCATCCTTGGCGTGGCTACCATTCTGGAGCCTACTAGCGCATCGAAAGCACGCGATGACGACAAGCCCAAACACTTGCCTTAGGTGGCGCTAGTACACGCAAACCATCACGCTTTACCTACACAAGTGTGTGCTGGTGATGGTGAGCACGGTGAAAATGTGAATGGTGCCATGCACTGTTCGCATGAGCAGGCATGTTCAAGGCGATATGGTTTGGTAAATGTTTAATTTTACTCACCATGACTACGTCATCCCACCCCTTTTTCCTCCATCATGTCTGCAGTACTTGCCCTTACACACCCACAACCCCATCTGGATGCGCACAGGATGTCCGTGTTCCGTCCATTTAAGAGGACTGCATAAATGCATTGATGGATTGTTTCTAGAATCCATTGGATCACTTTATTCTCAAACGGAAGTGCTGTAGGGCTGATGTGTTTACCAGTGGCATCCAAATCCGAATCTTTAAGAGGTGTCCTTAGTCTGGTCGGTGTCATGCTGTTTCTTCTTCATAGGCTTCGTCCAGGTGAGCTACGTATTCGGCCTCACATGGGGCGTCTTCAAATTATCGCCTTGTTCACTGGAGACCGCAGATTCGATTAACATCGGATTATAAAATTCAGCAGGTTCAGCAATTTGGAGCACACTTTTGCGGTCACATTCATCCCTCCGCTTAACAACATCAGCCAAACAACGTCACGTGAAACAGAATTTTAGCGTCTATGTGCTCAACTGGAGCCCTCAGCACATCTAGGGTAGCAGCAGTCTATAGGTTCAGAATTGAATGTGCCGAAACCAGCGAGAGACGCTTTTAACTTATTTTGATCGAAACCAGCAGAATTCTAACCACAGAGCTATTATTCGCTGCTACTCGTCATACACACATGAAGGGCATAACGGTTAATGTTATCAAGGCATGAACCGATTCATAAAATATGGGACGCGGTATTCGCAGAATAACTTTACCTGAGAACAAGCATATTGCCCAACTTCTTAAGAAAAGTGGATGCATGATTTGTGCGCATCTGTAAATGGAGATTGGCGAGAGCAGGAAGGTCGAGGAAATGCAAGTAGGGAAGTCCACACGTTGCCTTGTTGGCATGAACAAATCTGCTTTTAACTTTGAAGACATTTGGACAGATTTAACTAGCTTAAAACCTTTTGTGTACTTTCCGCATCATCATAGAAACTGCAGCTGCAAAATACCGCCTTTATTTGAAC
>CM010312.1:41254023-41321546 GCA_001923025.3 Taenia multiceps
ATTCTCATCTTGCAGAATTATCAAACCGTGTTCAGTTAATATCCAATGCGCCCTCTTCGATGAAGGAGAGATCCGTCAGGTACATGCCCAGATAGGGTATGCACGGTGGGTCACAACTGGAAAAAATAACCACTAAGTAAGTGCTAGTAGTACCAACAATTATAACTCCAGTCGCAATTCTCAGCATACCGGTGGAGCCGATCTCGCATGTTCTTAACATCGCGTTCGCAGCCACCAAAGTGAGAAGCTTGCCAAGGGACTGCTTGGACTGTTTTGAAACCACGTCCCAGGTCGCCTTCAGTCGGTGGATGAACTGTTTTCCAAAGCCGCGCAAATTTGTAAATCTCCATTGTAGTTCTGCAAACATCGACATATGTCAGCGATTGCAATCCACTTTTCAATGCAAGCTGCACGATCTGGATGTCTGAGCGGGTAATGATCTCCGAAACAACTAGTTTACTGACTTCATTAAAGCGTTTCGTCACTAGCATCACGTGAGGCGCCTCGGTCTCCTTTCCATCCTTCATCCATACCTGATTCAGTAGTTCTCTGCAATACGGGCAAATGATTATGGGCTGGAATTCAGTAACTATGTCAAACAAGAAGTGGAGATTTACTGAGTTTTTATCGACCGGAAAATGTGGAAATTGAGATAGGTTAACTCCTCCGCGATATCTAGCGCTGGTATTTTATCGAAGTTCTCCTTTGATGGGACCTTTGAAAACGAAAAAAAAGTTTTCGGATTGCATAGCAAGTTTGTGTTTGCTAGTTTTGTCTTTAGTTGCAGAAAACTATTTGAATCTTCAAAAACGAAGAAAGAATTTGCCAGTGCAGACCGCATGAATTTATTTTCATCAGTCAAAGGATACGTAGATAGAATGAGTAGGCATATTTTCTATATGGAGTTGTGTTCTAATTATTCAGTAATTTTCTTAACATTTACTGCAGGCAAGTCACTAAATCATGTCAGTGCTTTTTTTATGCATGCAAAGAATCAAGTTAATTTGGTTGCAACTTATGTATTACGGAGACGCTGTGGATTTTTGAACGATTCTAAGACCAGCCTAATAAATAATGCAACGAATTTTCGCATCGTTACTCAAATTACCGTAAAATCTTAGGGAACGGGTATGAGTTTTGGCTTCCTTTTAGTACCTCCTGTCTGACCAATCAAAGAAGGCCAGGTTAGCACCTCGGCTTTGCTATTGGTTGAAAATAAGGGTGGATTTAACCGAAAAGTCAAATGAAAATAAACTCACTTGTAATGGAGTCATGAGAATGTCCAGGTCAACATGAGATTCGACCAACTGGTCGTTAATCATCTCCTTGGAAAGCTGGGAGGCCACCTTTCGATTTGAAACAATCAGGTGGGGGTTGTGAAGTAACTCCTCGAGCAGAACCTGTATTTTGGACTTGAGTAGGGCATCGCAGTCGAAATCCTGGATAAAAGGAAAGTGGAGGACAAATAAACTCGCCACTGAATCGAAGGAAATAGTGACAGTTTATTGCCGATAGTTGGGGCGATTTGGGATTTTATTCGAGCAACCCACTTTCTAAGAAATAGAATATTCGTCCACCTACTTTTTTCCAGCCATTCATCTAATATTAGAAAAAATGGAGGATCAAGTATTTCTTAAAGTTGAGCTTTTAAAAAGTGCCACGCTTTTCTCTACTTTAAAACAAATGGTAGGTAGGAAAGCCAGTAGTATAAAGGCAAGTATTTAAAAGTTAACACACCTTCTTGTAAGACTGTCACTTTTAATTTGCTCTGCTTTTATAGCGATGAATATCCTTACCCTATTCCCGAAGAAGGACATCAGCGGTGAGCCAGCATTAGCGATGGGTAAGATGAATTCCCTCGTAATGAATTGTTTCCTCGTTTCAGTTTCTCTATGCTCCACTTTCACTGCATCTAAAATCCCAGGCCTAAAATGCTTACGGATTGAAACTCATCATCTCAAGGCTCATGTCTAATTGGCTAGGCAAAGCGAATGTTAAATCGCAATAAACCCACTCATCCGACTAAGCCGTACAACAGCCGATTTGTCTGCTTCAGTGGTAAAGTGTTTTCCATCGTCTTCCCCCTCTACCTCCCTCTCCTCCTCCTCCTCTCCTCCTCTCACTTCTTCGCATCTCCACGCCCTCCATCATGTTCTTTGGCATCGCTGATTTCTTTGGAGTGTTCCAGTAAGTTCAAATTGCCAATTTCCTTCTTTTCAGTTGGCAGTAAATCAGAACGGTTTTCACGGGACTAAAATAGACAAGTAAGTAGTATGTGTTCTGCATTTTTGCCAGTGCTTTATACTGAATCGCTTGCAATAATGCTTTATGTTAACCAAAGAATTTGTCTTTCAATACCTAAAAATTAGTTTATCTTTCCTTAAATGATACTTTTTTCGGTAACAAACTAAATGCATTTCTTAGATCTTGTCTTTGCCGTTCTCATGATGGCTTGCGGAGTTCAATGTGCATGCAAATGGCAGCTTGAAATTCCTCAAAAGAGGAGAGGCGGAAAAACGAAATAATAAACAGACGGACTATTAGAATGTGATTAGATCCTGTTTGTTTATTGCTATCTGTTTTTCCTTGGCTTTCCACGTTTTATAACGTGAGGTAAAGGTGTTGCATGATATAAAGTAAATCATCACAACCAACATATTTTCATTCATTCAGTACCTTACTGGTTAATGAAATTCAACATCAAGTGGTACAATTAAACCCTACAAACTGGCCTGCAACTAAGGGGTTTGTGTTGGCGACACTGAACTCACCGCATTCATGGTTGATGTCTCTGCCACCTGCTCTGAATCATGGGAAGAGTTCAAGAAACCCGTCTCACTACTGCCCTCAGAGGTTTCGGGGAACCGAAAAAATCCTTGATTTATTATCCTCCGGTGCACTCCGGATCCTTCGATCTTCTGCATCTTCCTCGGATTCGCTACCTGCAACTAAAATTTTATTTAATTGAATGACTATTTTAGGACACATTCCCTTAACTCAACTGCTTTTTAACTCACTTTCATGTTCTTCTTCCTTCAAAACATTTTCAGTGACCAGATTTTGACGTGCAACAAAGGTCTGATGCCTGGCGACATCGAGCATACCTGCGGATACCCGTCTGCCACCCTTACTTCTGGCGAGAAAACTGTCGTTGTGATGGTGTTTAGCACATCGGGTTCCAGGCCTAGAATTTCGCGAGTAAACAATTATTACTTAAAACTGTGAGTAGGCAAATTTTCAGATGACTAAATGATGGTTATGTATTTAGGTCCCTAGGCTGTCCTATCGACAGACTTGAAATAAAATTCTGGCTCAAATTTTAGAGAACAGGGCCATAGACTTGAGACGATGAATACGGAAATTAGTCGATGAAAGGTAAAGGGTTGAAACAGGGAGGTCCAGGCACATTAAAGCAGGGAAATTACTAAATGGCCTGAATGAGTATTTGCAAATTAATGAAGAAATTTGCTATGAGTTGATATTTAGATACTCTTGGCTATAAAACTGTACGCATCTCCTGAACGAGATTTTCCGAGTGCATTAAGTCTCGAAAACTATTTGACGAATCAGGAAGGAATTTGCAGGGATGGTAACTGGGAGACAGTTTGTAGACTTCCTTATCAGGATTGATTCGAGATAGAGGGAAGAATTGTCGAAAAGTACTTCGATGGACAAATTATGCACAGGTAGGTGATGGCAGTAGACATGGATTTGGATACATTCCCATAGATTGATGGATGGCTTGCTGACCAGAATGAAGTATAAGTGGACGGAATAAATGAGTGACGCCTAGATCAAGACAGTGGATCTGGAAACTTCAGCATTACCTTGCTCGTAGCATGGACTCAAAGAGATCGAGATCAATTTTTGTTGAAGCCAGTTAAAGTGAGGGATCTCGAAGGACACAACGAAGCACAGCTATGATTGTAAGTCCAGTGGTGAAAACACGATAGGTGAGAAGAAAGGTGTTCAGGTAGTCAATTGACTGAAAACGAGGATCCAAGAGGCGATCCAAGAGACGGCCTATGGTGCCATGGCGGACCTTCACAAGGCAAAGCGTGGATTTAGTGATCACACTGTCAACTTTTATTGGGAATAAGGGTATACCAGGGCCCTTGAGAGGTGCTTTGAACCCTGAAAGAAGCGAGCGCTGACGTACGATGGCTTTCAAAGCAATCCACTTATTGGCACTCCTAGCTCAAGCCCATTTTCACTCTCCCACTTCTAGGTCGTATGGGTTAAATGGGAAGTGGACGAACTAGTTGTTACTTTGATGAAGTGCTCAGTGGCTGTTTCATTAACTTTTTCGAGCGCATGCACTGAATTTTAATAGGAATCCAAGGTTCAGAAGGGCCCTTGAACAGATTGCGTGGAACTCAAACGTGCTGCATTAGTAGAACGTATCATCCAGGAATGCCTCGAGCAGATGAGGTAAGAGAGATGGTGAGCGGGAGGTTTAAAAAAATCCTACTATTGAAAGGCCGATGGGCTGACCGATTCGCCAACACTTGGATTCATTTGAATTATCTCCAATATTTCGAGTACAACTCAACAATTATGCTTGGTTAAAGCACTTCTAAAATTTCTTTTAGGTGGTTGGTACTTTCAAGACATTTTCTTTGGCTACGAAAGCATAAATGAGGTGGAGGTGGAATCCTCCACCGACACGCTAGTACCTCGGAGACACGCGCGTACCCACGAGAGCCCTTGCTTTCTTAAATTTGTATTTAGTCAGAAGGAGCCACCCACTCGCCTTATTTTGTCCTTTTATCATTTGGATACCACAGGTGCTTACCCGACAGTCCTCTACTTTGTAGTGCCGAAGCATGAATTCATGTGGCATTATGTTAGATGAAGCTTAAAGTGGTTTCTGGACAATGCTAAACAACAACGAAGTCATTTTTTAACTTTTAGAATTCGTGCAGACAAAAAAATTACAAATCAAAAGCACGGACTACAAGTAGATGTAAAAAAGCGATTACTTGAGGCATTTTACACGAGTTCCTTGTTGATCGGTACTTAATGTCAGGACAGTCCTTGAACAGCCCAGGGTCCAAACTGGCAAAAAAGGGTCGACAAACCAAATAATTAGTAAAATATCCAATCCTGGTTGCTGTAGAAAGTCGCATCGAACCCACCGAACTGAATAAGGCATGGAGATAGATGACACCTCGGAATGCGCGATGCTCAGCATATGACTGTAATGTAGTTGTTCAATGCACAGAAATTAAAAACAAACTCGTTTCACAAATAGCAGCGTTGGTGTTTCATCTCCCTTCTTCCGCCCAAGGTACCACTCAAGTTATTAAAGTATTTAAGCGACTCATTTTGTTGATGCAAGAATAAAGCTGTACTTAAACTTTGACAATTCCGTCGATTCTCGAACCTGACTTATATCCGAGCACCAGGCCTCCTTTTCTTGCAAATTAGAGGCTACTAGCCAAATACTGCTGGCGCCCTCCCCATCGCCTGGCCATGTTATTTGAAAAACGAGATTCCCATAGCTGCCGAGGTGGTGATCGGGGTTGGTTGCCGATAAGGTAGACATCGTTGAGGTGATATGTGCAGGACTGTCATCACCAGAGTCGTCGGCGACAATTTTGCGAGTGAAGGAGCCCGGCGTGTCTCTCGCTCGACTTGCCTCAAAGACGAAACAAATGCTACTAATTGGGTGTAAGTAGCAGAAGAAACGACGGAAAATTAGGCACGGAGAGGCATTGCATTTCACCTTCTTACGCAAACTGGGTTAGAAACTGCTTCGTACATCCTAATAACCCTCTATGTTAAAATGTCTTTACACTTTGGAAGCCAATAAAGAGGAGGAGCTAAGTGTCGGGTTCAGCAGATTGGTTGGATGCAGCGGAATTAACACATTTTCGTTACCAAAATTACCGAAGTTTGAAGTAGGCTATCTTTTAATGTAAATTCAAGTTATACATGGCTTGGTGCCTAAATCTTAGTTTCATTAGCATCTATCCAGTAAACCCAGTAGCGAGGTTTGTAAATCAAGATGAGTTAAGAGTAGGAAGGACAATATACGCTGTCTAAGTGCCTCTTCTCATCCTCATTCTTTTCATAGCAACTCAAGGAATGACTGTTGCGTCATCAGTTGATAGTTAAGGTCAAATGAGAATAAAAGAAAGCAACGGATCATTATTAGATGGACGAAAGTAATGCGGGCAGCGTCAACCCAGGTCGCTCATTTCGAGAGGCCAAAATTCTTAGTTATAAGTAGTTGTTCACAGCATCCTAGTGTCTCTTGATTAGCTCAAAGAAAAGAACATCCTTTCTAAACTTAACAGCGTTTTGTTGTTTCCGCGTTTCTTTTAAATCGCATCCTTCACAGCAGAAAGACATCGGAAGGAATACCTGCGCAATCACCTCCTGTAGTGCCTAGTGTCAGTGCGGCCAGCATCAACGACCCATGCGCCAATTTGGCGGGAATCAAATTCAATGGCGGCGATGCTGGTATGGGCTGTTGATTTTGTTGCGGTTCCGTGGGACTAAACTCCTCTTGTCCTCCAAATCTGCAAACACTCTGTGCGCCTGAGACTGGGCTCGGACCGCTTTCAGGGGTGTCGGTAGGTGGTGGAGAGCCATAAGCTTCAAAAGAAGATTTATTTAATCACAGACACTGAGGATTTGCTCAGAAGTAGGCATGGTGATTAGATCTGCTCCATTTTCACTTACCACTCTCGTCCTGACTCAAGTCGAATGGCATTTCTTCAACGAGGGTGCAGCCTTGCCGTTTCTCTGAGCAAAGAAAGGGAAAGTGCAAACCAATTATCATGATTTGGGCTTGCTCTTTCATAAAGCTATGCATTTTTTCTTTCAGACGTTCTCGTCTTCATCTGGTTCCAGAGACAAAGCTGATAGTTGTCTGGATAGTGTTGAATGTGGGTTTCACAAGCTGTAGGGTGGTGTGTACCAAGATCTGTAGCAGGTAGGCCTGGTTCTCCTTCAGCTCCTGCCTCGACTCGATTACACTGCTGTACCTATAAGGCACTGGACGAATCCTAAAATACTGCACGCTTGATCAGACTGTTGTCTTTTCTGTTGCCCTCAAGACGGAGGCATAGCTCTCCTCAGCTCCACGCACGGTCTCATAACCTCCTTGGGGACAACCGAGGAGCTATGTAGGTTTGAGAAGCAGCAGTGACTTCACATCGTCCAGTAGCTCTCTATTGCCCTCAGAACGAAGAGACCGATTTTACAGAGACCTCGCCTTAGGTCCCTCTCTCTTCAGAGTCTAATCAACGCTGCAGGTCCATCGACATGACTCAAAGCCAGGGCCGCCATGGTGCATGCAATAAATGATCCAAACGGAGAGACGGCACATCGGAATGTAAAAGCACCAGTACAATAAAACCTTGTGATAGTCTGTAAAGCAATGAGACGACTACTTAACAAAGGAACGACTGACAAGGGAGGCCAAATTACCCGGCTTAATGGCATGCTCAAGAGCCTCTTTGAGAGATGGTATTCTTCGTGCCGCATGAACGATTTTGCTGTCTCATGCAAGGACAGACAAGTTGCTACTAATAAAACGAAACGTTGCGTGGTAACGAAGCAACTTTTGACAGAGAGAGAGAGGCGTAATTAGTCTCACAGACCGGTCACTTGGTTCAGTCCACGGCAGCCTAACAGGTTCATCGCAACCTCAGCTAGCCTACGGTTGAGTTGAGTTGACTTGAGGTGGAATTAATTAAAAACAACCCAAGGTTGTAACAGTTTGTGGCTGTGATAAAGCGACACGCCTTTTGCTTTCTGTCCCATAGGGAAGCTGTGTCGAATGTCCTCTGGAGACGTCGTATCAACTTGCCAGTGGTTGAGTACCAACATCCGAGGAGGCGGACAATTTGACTTGATGAGCGGAGTAGAGGCGCTACTGCTTTCTCTTTTGACAGGAAACAGAAGGCAGTGGAGAAAAAATCCTCCCATTTTCCAGTTTCCATCTGCGGTTAAACGGCATCAAAGGGATTTGTAATTGCCTCTGCACTGTTAGATTTTGGTTACTTGTGAAGCTTTGCCAACACAGGAAGCGTTTGAAAATAAACACGGGTCTCTCTTGCCGTGTGCGCGGCGTAATCTACTCAAATGGGAAAGAATAAGGTTTGGTTCCCGAACGACACACCCAACGATTCTACATCCAACTGCCAAGAGCCAAGCAATTCGGAGAATTTGAGCTTCGAATTATTATTTCCCTCTATACCCACAATTTAGCAGTGTTCTCTTTTCCGATTTGTGCAATCCTAATAGTGGAATGTGCATTATTCATGTCTCCTCGGAACGATTTGCTCACCTTGCACCTCGAATGGCCACAACCCAGTCGTCGCATTTCTCCTCACTGTCCGCACGCAGCTCGTAGTACTTCTTGCGTTTCGGCAGGCAGCAGATTGTAAAGCAGTACTGCAGGGCATCCAACGCAAAAAACGTAAAACATAAATTTAAAAAAAGAAACCATTTGTTTTTTGTTTGCTGAATATTCCAACATTTACCCTTAATTTTCATCCTCTCGGCGCACACTTACATCACCGATTGCATGCTACTATATTATATACTGCAAATATCCGTAGTATAACAGGCACTTGTGCTAATTTTATAAAAGGAGGTGCCTCTCATTCATTAAAATTGCAGCTCTTTTCTAAAGTAATTAATTTAAAGTTTTGCTTAAAGGGAACTGGAAGAAGTTTTGGGCATGCAGCTTGATTTGCAATTAACCTGAAGGTATTCTTAGTCAGGCCTGCTAAAACTACCTTCGGTTGTTTTGTCAAAACTTATTTAACAAACTGTTTCTATGCAAAGAGGAGAGGGAGGGCTTCTGAGTAATTTTTATAACAGGATTTAAAGCCTTGGGTTTCTTGAGGTGTCAAGGCTGCAGAAATGGGAAAGGAGACCCATACATCACGAAGTTGGTTGAATTGAGGGAACATTCGGAAAAACTGGTTAGTTTCATTTAATACATACAATAAAATTATCATTACAACTGGCTTCATCATTAGCCGTAATTAATAGGGGTAATCTGATCGACGTGAATTTTTTGCTTCTCTTTATCTTCTAACCACTTTGCGATTTATTTCAATTTCCCAATCACTCATCAGCCAGCGAAGGATTTATCCAACTGTCAATTCATTCACTCAGTCAATAAATTTGTTGGCTTTTGTATTGCCTTCAACTGTGGAGAAATGGCTATCCAAAATGGGAGGTGATTGGCTATGCTATTTAGCTCTTCTCTCACCAGTATCCTGATGCGATGCATGAGGCCTAGACCACACCAGAGTGTCAGCCTTTTGGGAAATAAAACATTTATTGACCAAATCAAAAGTCGTTTCATTAACAACCAGTCAAACTACGAAATAGGCCAAACAAAATAAGGCGGGTGAGTAAATCGAGATCCATTTGGTGAGTCGAGCACTAAGGGCAGTTCTAACCCTACTCTCTGTCGTCTATTAACCTTCAAGTCTCCTACTCCTACAAATAACACTCTGCTGACAATAACAATCTCCTAACGATGCCATTAAACACATTGATAAGTAACGCCCTTTCCCAAAGCGGTCTTCTGCCTTCATTTAGCCTCCTGTGCTCATAGCCAGTCATTAACTGCTCAGTTCTCACTAAGGCCCACCCACAACTATCGGCAGGAGAATCGCAGGGATCTACAACAATTAGCCAAGGGCGATGGTGACGAGAATGAACTTGTTTGGCACAATGAGTCACGATGTGGCCTATCTTACAGTCTATCTACGGGGGGTCAGTGTTTGGACATCTAGAACAACATGACAAAAAAGTATTTCCTCCGCACATATTTTGATACCATCTGTGCTGCGCTGTGCTGCTGTCGCGTGTTCAATTCCATTCCACTCGATTCTACAGCCTTTTTCGCCCATCTCTTCCCACACTCCGGCCACCCAAACAGGCTAACTGCTATTCCGAGATAATTCCACTTTGTGTCCACAAATACACGCCACGCCCACAAATGCGGTCGCGCACAGTCCCACACTTCGCGCCATCTATTCGTTTTCAGGGTGGTCATCTGTCAATGACCGACTGATCAGCAAATCTATCCAATGCATTAGCAAAGCGATCAATGCATTGCACGCTGCAATTTACTCAGTGTTGGAAATGTCGAGTTAATGTAGAGCTGTCCGCTGCTTCTCCACTCCAACGTGCTTTCACAGACAGCACCAACTTCGAGAGTGCAAGCCTGTAGAATGCGACCCGCTCATGCTTATGCAGATTTCACATTGACTCACCCACCTTACCGCTTGTAGCAATCGTAGTGTGCTTGCGGCTCGACCAAGAGGATGAAAAGTGTTACCACTCCGTTTGATCATCCTAATCCGACCACTGGCTTGTTGCGACCAGATGGTCAAACAGGTCACATCGCACCCGTTATGTGCCACCAAATCTGTGTCTTTGTTGTCAACACTGTGCTGGCCGATAGTGGTCACTGAGACTCTTCTTTGTTCAATTTTGTATGCGAGGCCTAAGTGAAGATAGGAATGCGAACGTAGGCTGAGGGCTACGGTGAAAAAGGAAGAACTATCTACCGATGTGTTCAATGGCACTGTTGGGAGACGGCAAAGCTAACGCCAGCCCAATCAACGGAAGCGGACGGAAGTAAGTAGAGGCGGAATCAGGAATTAGACACAGGTAATGGATATTGCTTAAGCACACAAACAATTTTACTTGGTCAACATGCCATGCAAAAACTATTTTTTACAGCACTGATTATCCTCCTATTCCATTTGGATACAAAAAATCCATGCGCATATTTAAAAGATGGAGAAAATTTGTTCGTGTCATAGCTCTGCCTAACCACGTTTACATTGCAGACCAATTAGGAAGGTGAGGAGGATAGGTTTGTGCTTGCTCCCATCCCTATGCAATGCCAAAGGCTCCATGCACTAGGAGAGCAGAAGATTTTGAACCGACTCCACATGAAATGCCATCGGTAAGTAAGAACGGGTTAATAGCTTTTTGATACAAAGTCTATTTGTCGATGCATTTGTTGTTAGGAAATACTTAAAGGGTTTAATGATATCCTGCCTGTCAAAATACTGTTGCGAGAGGTTCTAATTCATTTGAAGTTGTAGAATCTGTGATCGACTGGTATTTACTTCAATTAGATTGCCATTTGAAATGGTGCAAAGGCTGAAGGAAGTGGACAAAGTAAGCTTTAGCCCACTTCCAGCCAAACACAAAGTCAATTTCTCTGCAAAGGTGTTGAACACTCTCCCACATTAAAAGTGAATTCACCAAATGGCCTCGAAGGTCACAGAAGCAATTCAAAAGCCTAGCTGTCCTCGGCGACGGTCGAGGGTTGGAAAAGTCGCAAATGCACCCTGCACTAACCGGATAATTTCTGGATGAGACGTAGGAATTTGCATCAACCGGATGCTTTATCCTACTGGTTCAGAGTCTTTCTCAGCAAAGTGTCCTTATTTATTGGAAGGCTATACGGTAGTTAGGCTAACATGTTTAGAGTACTTACTGAACCTAGGATTGTTGGAAGGTAAGAGTGAGCACTTCTACAAGTTCCCACCTAAAATACAGACCAGTAGTCAAGGTATGCAAACGAAGCCCATTACGAGACAATATATCAACACACAAATATCTACTCCATATAGGGATAAATAGTTCGCCATTATTTCCGGGTCTCAAAAATAATTAGGGCAAAATCTTGCACCTAATCCATGCCGTTTATAGGACAATGCTTTTACTGTCACCAACAATTGTCAAGATCAAGTGATTTGAAGAGGCATGCACCTACCGCTTAAGTTAAGCGGCCGGATTTGCAATGTAAAGTGTTAAGGCAGTCCTATTAAGTTCTGGGCACCGAACCAAAGCTGCTTTAGTAACCAGAGGTTATAAAGTAGAGAGCTACATTGAGGTGCACTTCTCAACAACTGACAGACGAGTTTATAAAGAAGGTCTCGTCGATTCTGTCTTGTAGGTGTAGGATTATTCAATTGACATGCAAGTGCAGCATACCACCGCTGTCTATTTATATGGGGCACTAAGAAATTAAAGCGCCTTCTGGGCTTCAAGAGTGGCGCTAACGAACAACGGATGCCGAGTTCGTCCTACCTCAAAATGTTTCCATCGATGCGAATCCGTTACCATTTGTGCTTTTAGCATCCTAATCTTCCCGTTCGATTTTTGACGTTATAAAAAATGCGTCACAGGATTTATTTGAGGGTAAAGACTAAAAAGATTTTATGAATCAGGTGGTGGACGGTAAACGGTAAACAATACGATGTAGTGCGAGCAGCTTAATGAAAAGTGGAGTAGTAGTGTAGCAGCTAGGAATGCTAAGGCGCCTCATCACTAACCCAAAATTAAAAATGGCGAATCATGAGTCAAATTGCAAACAGATTGGAATTTTTGAAGTAACATAACTACGATAAGTGGAGAGATGATGAAAAGATGCAAAGAAAGGCATGAAGGATGACAGGAGAAAAGATGGATAGGATATGTTCTTAGCATGTCAAAACAAAAACTTGTTTTGTAAACCCGCAAGTGTTAAAGCAAATCAGAGCGATTTGTACATCAAATTACCTCTGTTTATTCACCCTACAAAGCGCGAAGTCCCAAAATGCGTAACCATGGTCACTTAGTAGCTCGAATTCGCGCATTTGCTTATTTTAATGAAGCAACTTGGGAAGACGGTTAAAGTTTGCCTGTAAATTCGTACGCGGGAATTTTGGCTCTCAGTCTCGATAACCTAAAATAGAGAAGAGAAGCTTGCAAGAAAGAACGATTCTCATAATCGGATTTGCTAGGCAATAAATGGCATCGTGTTGGTCCTATTCCATTAGCTGGTTGCCTCGTTCTGATTTACTAAAATTGATGCAAAAAGAATGCACGGTTGCTCAAACATTTTTGAGCGACAAGGCATGTTGAGGTTTAAACTTAACCATGCCTTCCTCTATTTGGATGAGGTGTGAGAATAAGCGATTTTGATTTTCTGAGCAGCACTCTTAGGGCACAATAATATAATTCCCACTCAAAATTGGTGATGAGACAAAACATGCTTATCCCTGGGGTTGTAATACCATTTTGATGTGAGGAAAGAGCGGGTTACCAACGCATGTTAAACCACAAATCAAGGAGCTTATTCCCTGACAGCTACAAAGTCGAGATTTGGAAAGCGTTTACATGTCCTGGAAGTTTACTACTTAGATGGGTGAAAGCAAACCAGCCAGCGGTTTCAGGCACCTTCCTATGCACTCACTGACTGATTTGGATAAGTTTGTTTAAAGTGTTTGAGCTAAAGAAATATGAGGCATAAAACACAAGATCAAACTCATTGAATCCGTAAAAACTTGGTAGCAGCGAACTCCTACTCAGTGCTTTAGCACTACTGTGCCTGTGAATGGTGGATTTAGTGTGGCTCGATGAAAGTACGGTGAGTTCAACCTTTAGTAGCTGTGTCTGATTAACACTGCTTATTGCTTTTTTCATCCTTACTTTTGTCAGCTACAATTGCATGAATTCAAGATCATTGCACTGCAGATATTTCTGGCTCCGGTTTGTCATCAACTGCTGGGCAACGTCGACCGTACCACTAGGTACCGGTCAGTAAGATGCCTTGCACAACTTTTTATTTGACTATAATGAGCAAGGACCTGATAAGGGCAAGTTGATAAGATAATTAGGCGTAATGAATTGTTAGGCGCTTGGTCAGATGAGTGGCTAAATGCGGATGTCGGCGCATGTTCCCCCACCATGTAATCTATGTTCAATCGACAAGGGAATGTCTACAGAAATGACGCGCTCGCGTGTGAATTTCTGCTGCTTCTCACGTCTAATAAAATTCTAGGCAGCAAGGGCATACATCTGAATCTTCCGTCCTCGGGGCTGCGAAGTGGTGCAATAAAACATTAGTTTAGGAAGAGTTGCCAGGCGACGCCAAGTGCATAGCTGAAAAGCAGAGCGCGCACTAAACTCAATTAGAGGTTTTTACTCACAAACATGTTCACCGATAAAATGACTGAGAAGTGAATGGGATTTGGCAAATGAAACGAAGCACAAACCGCACGAATTGTGGTTCAAGGCTATTGTTGAGGATTAAAAGTGCTTATGGTAATTTTGGTGTAATTGGGTTAAAAGACAAGACAACCACTGCAGTACTGTAATTTCTCGCACGTATTTTATGCTATAAGAGCATGCCGAGGGTGTAGCAAACCTTTGGGTAAGTCGGATAATGCAGATCCGAGCTTGCTGAAACGTATTATACACACATGAAAACAGGAAACCATGCTACTATCCGCCCGATTTTTCTGCTTGCTTTGTTGATTGAATTGAATCTACTTCCCTCCCGCTGCACATGTTTCAAGGCTTCTTAAGCTGACGCTAATGCATAAACAGGCACATCCATCCGTGGAGACACTCGCTTAATAATGTCCGTATTCTCATGACTGCGCCCCATGACATGTATAGTTGTGTCCAGGTAGTGATCTCAGATTTGGTCAATCTTTGAAGCAGGCAAAGCTGAGTTATCTGGTAAAGGCGCAGTTTATTGCAAATTACCCATTTTTGTTTATATCCATGTGCTCCTCTGTGAGCACATACTACATATTGTGTCAAGAAGGCAAAATGCAGGGCAGTCTTTACGGAATGAGCCAGAAAATCGCCAGTCTAAGCCACGCACCAAACAAACCCGAGACCGCCTATTGCCTCCCAGTAAGGGATGCCATTTTAAAGGGTCAGCCCAATGATCACAACAGATTGCGAGGGTTTCATAAAAACCATTAGAAGATGAGATACAACTCATGGTGGCGCAGAGTTGACCTGATAAATGTCATAGGGACGGAGTAGGATTCGCGTGGCAGTACACCTCGTTACATTTTCCATCTAGTAACTTTAAACATCTATTTTACCTTTAAAAGTTCAAGGCAAGTGTCTTCAAATTTGATTTCATTGAGATGCGCTTCATGAATCCAATTAATTAATGAAGACATGAGAAATAAATGTTGCGAGTAGTTTACGAGTGGGTTGTAGTGCCCCCAAAATAAGTGCTTTGAGCCAATACAAGTGTATGCATTGCTCAAAAGCTATGAGCCTTCAGTGATGTAATCTGCTAATGTCAGAGACGACCTTCATGCTTTAGCTGAGCGAAATCACCCAAATATTACAAAACTTAAATTTGAGAAAGATTTGATTATCATTGATCAGACACTCTATAGAACTGTCAAATCAATCTTTAGCATTTGCTAACGCTGTCCTTCTAAAATAGCCTCATCGCGTTGCTCTCGATTGCCACCCAAATTTGATCGCCATGCAAAGGCCAAAGCGATTGATTGGCTGGTTGGGAACAAGATAATGATGGTTCGAAGTAACCCACTAAGGCTGCAAGACCTCTATTTCCTCTAGAAACTAAACATACCCTTGACAATAACAATTTGTGCCGCATTCTACTCATTAGTACAACCTTGGTCATCTTCATGTGTCCCACTGCTTCTATATAAAGGATTCAAATGTCTCAGATTTGGGTGGCAGTAAGCTACGGCGAAAAGCGAACTTTAATACCGTAAACAAATACATTGAATTCACCGTCCTTAAAAAGAGGATTATATAAACCAAACACGAAGTTAAATGCACTTATTTCATCTTGAACTGGATTTGCAGTGTCTGCCGACGCTACTTTGCATTTGGTAGTCCTGTCATCGCGTTACACCAAATCCCTTTGATCACTCTGGTGGTGGAAAGGGAATGTGTGTGCTCCGTCGGCTACCTTGACTTTGCAGTTCATGGCTGCCATTGCAATCGCTGCTCAATGCACTAACGAGGTCAAAGCTGCTGCTACTTTTTTCTCTCCTACGTGCTGCTCTACTTGTTATGCAGCATTTATGGCATCTGCAGCTGTGCAAGTTGAAAATGTACATTCCCTACTTCTTCAAAGCCTTGATGTGCGTTATGGTCCGCGAATGACTAAGTGCGCGAAAAGGCAATATGAGTGCACACATACTACTTGCTTCTTGAATAGATATTCCCGGTTCCATTGGCTTCTGTGTATGGAATATAGCCCAGGGTGCAGTGTGAGGAAATCTGCTGTTAAATCTGCATGACTGACTAATGCTGAAGAATGAAGCCAATAAATCACCAAGAAGACAGTGCTGGAATCAGTTCCGCTTAGCTTTGTTTCAAACACAAGAATTTCGTCGTTCATTTATAAGACAGACTCTTCCTTATCAAGTCACAAGTAATCGGGGCGCAAACAGGCTACACGCCATATAGGGCAATTGAATGGAAATTCAGATGAAGAAATCGCTATTACTATTGGTGAGTGTGACCTAAGTGCGGATCATGATCTCTGACATGTCTAAGGGCTCTACCTTCGGCTGTAGTTACGTCCTCAAGAATAGTTACACATAAGGGAGGGGCACGGATCGCTTCTCAATGGTGCAGAAATCCCACGCTCCCAAAGGGCATACACTAGACATTGTGAAGGTAAGCTAATAGAGACAATGAAATGACAATCGAGACTGCGATAAACGTGCTGATCGAGTACTTACAGTATTTATTCAATTGTTCTCGATTTGTCTTACATATAAGGATGGTGTAATGGAATGGAATGGAATCAACCCGGCCTATCGGAAAAAGTTGCGTAACGGGCAACTAGAACTGGTTTTATTATCCAAATTGTTCATTGATGCTGGCATGCCAATGTCGTGCAAGACCTAGATTCTTTCAGCGACCAATCCAATCAACTTAGCACATCAGAGGGGCATTGACACTAAATATTTCATTGAGCGCATTATACTTCGCAAATTCTCTTAGTTTTTAGGGAAACATGTTTAAAAATACATGAATCTGCTTCTCTTTTTGCTGCTTCTTACGACCTTTGACGTCTACAGTTTGAGGAGAGAAGAGCTATCAAACGCAAAATGTCATCTCACTATCCACACTCTTGCCTCTAGGTCTGCTAAGGGTTTCAGAGGCCTAATCACTTAATTGCCTTTAAATGGCGAGGTATTTTGTTATGTAGTTTGTAGGCTGTAAGGGAAAAAGTATTTTCAGACTTAGAATCTCCGCAAGTCCCATCGACCACCTAAGGGTATAACAAATAGACCTAAAATGTATGTAGTCGCATGGCAATTTATAGTATTGGAACGAGGTAATTTTATCTAGTGCTATTTTAAGCTAAAGGCGTCTTTATTTGTACTGACGTGGGCGAAGTAAAATTCCGAAGTGAAGGGAAGACTAACGATTGAGAGTTGATAAGTTAGACGTGACAGGTCCATATCATTTGTTTTAGTATGCAGGTGAGTTGTGCAAACAGTTCTCTCATCAACAATTTTTGTGGCAGGAATCGTTTCTAATGCTTGTTTTCGTTCCTAATATAGTGTGTTTAAGTAAGTGGAAATGCCTTCAAGCACAATTAATTTAGACTAATTTTTTAAGATTCACTCTTCATTCAGGGATTATTACAACCACATGTGGCCTGATTTCTACTGGCAGTTTTTGAGTAAAGCAGACGAATAGCATGCATTTATTATCATCGGTTTTGTAATGGGAAATTCAGGGCTGTTTCGCTATTTGAGGATCTGCATCTGTTCTCTGAATTCGCGGCCCCTATATAACTGCAGTTAAATTTTCGAAATTATGCTCACCTATTAATTTGGGACCATTTATATTCAGACAATCGTGCGGATAAAAGCGCTGAAGTTAAGGGATCACAATGGCTGAATAAACATGCCATGGAACACACAAAGTGGATGCTAGCCTGCTGAAATCTCCTTCGAAGGGTGAAGCAGACCCAATTTAAGTGATTTGATAATTTGCTTGCCGCTTTGATCAGGTTTTTGCTGCGTCCCTCCCAGTCAATCAACACTAAAACTGGTATCAATAGTGGATTATATTGATCAAATAGAGAAAAGGTGTCAGGAGAACACAAGGGATGACAGAGTACGTGAAACAATATGACCTTCCATTTTATCTGTAGTTCAATTCATACTCGTTCACCCCTTCACATATGCATGCACACACATAAAAAACTCATAAAAAGCACATTCTTGTGAGGGTGAAGTGAGTGATTAGTGCATTTTGTGAAGCTTGGCCTTTGTGTTGTTAGTATAAATGCACATTGCAGCGCAAAAGCCATTTCCCATATCATGTCTGTAGTCCGCAAGTTATCAGCCGGTAACCACTAGACATCATATTACTAATGTATAGAAAAGCAAGGACCTGAAAATAGGCAGATCTAGACTCAGTTTAAACTTTGCACATTTTTGATGGGTGCTAATTACGTCTAACTCTCCAATTATCAGAACCCGTGCTTGACCATTAATAGAAGTTGCCTCATGTACGTTAGCCTCTGCTCATTTAAGCACATGGATGACGGTGTTATTTTATAATGGCAATGAGAAGCATTTAATAACTGCTGAATGATTAATTCAGGTGGTTGCTACTCAGAATTAAACAACGTGAATAAGTTCTGAAATGAAAGCACTTATTCCAGTCCTCTCCAAGGGCTGCCTGAGTAGGCTACTATTTCGATTTTTCATAGATTTGTTTGTTTTTTAATCCTTGATGTCTCCAAGGGTTTCATAATCGGCTCCTCTAATCATTTGCCTTTCTCTGATAAGAGCACACGTAGGTCTGCTTTATTTTTTAACGACCACCTCATGACCATGAAAATTAAACTGTCTTATGCTCGTCGCAGGTAAGTAGCATTCATGTCTCCATAGCTTGACTATTCCGGTTACAACTGCCATCGTACCATGCAGCATAATTCTAATTGCTTCATACGACTCCTTCAGGTTGACACGCGTGAATCCTGAAGCACCCAAAATACCTTCCTAGAGGCAGAAATAATTGCGACAAAGACAGAGGATCCCACTCTTCTCTTAATTTTAGGCTTGGAACTTTAAAACACTTTGTCTCAATAAGCACGTTATTTACAAATCTTTGCTTTTCTTCACCGTGCTATTAAAACCTAAAATAGTCTGATTCGTTGTCGCCTTGCACCGGCAAAGACATTAAATCTATTCAGAGCTGCTGGGCAGCAATCATAACCATGGCACCATTCGCTGACCTCAGAGATCTAGTGTGTTGTGAAACAATGCTAACCGACCCATACACCAGATGAAGTTGTAACACTAGCTGAGATGGAACCGCTTTCTAAATGTTGATGTAAACCTCTTGATACTGACATTCAACTAAACCAAAAAGATGTGTTACAACAAGCGATTCGCATGAAACGAGTAGGCGAAACCAATATTGCAGTGCATTCTCATTCAGAGTTTGCAAATGCACCAGCAGAAAGGCGTAAGCTACGTAAGTGCTCTAGTTATATTCACCACAAGTCAGCATTAAGTGTTTTGTAGCTAAATGAAGGCTGGCTTGACATGAATAATTGCACTACAGCAGCAGATGTGACCCCGTGCTGCCCATTCGACTGTTACTCTGCACTCTCCAACGTTAGGATTTTTGGAGGCGAGGTCCACTTTCAGAGGGCAAGTAATGCACACCTCTCTTAGCTGAGGCTCCAAGTGCGCTTGCAGTTAAAGCTATTCCTTTTCGCTCTTATTCATACTGTATGGAGACTGGCCACACCAAGATTCTTCCTGAAATTATTGACATAGACTTTGACTTTAAAGCCATCAAATGTTTCTAAACCTGGTCGCTAAGGGCGCAACAAACGCAGTCTTCTTCGCTGCTATCGCTTAGCTACAATGAAGAGACATGTCAAATTGCAACAAATTTAGGCAACTAGACCTAGTTCGACCACTTTATGTGTTTAGGCACATTTATACTAAGGGCAGCACAAATAAGAAATCTACTGAAGGTGCATGGCAAATACCTGGCCTGACTAGTCCAAAAAAATAAGTGAATATCCGGTCAGTAGTCGATAATTGACCCTTCCGCATGTAATTCAGTTGTAAAGTCTACTCAGTAAATTCATATTGGTAGAGAAACGCGCTCGGTTTTATGTGCATTTGTGCGACCACACCTCATCACATGTGCCACGAAGCAGTGATAAATAAGCAATTTTATTGCTGCTGCCAACATAGCGTTTTATTTTAGTGAACAGTTATCCTTTATTCTTTAGGGTTATACTGCGCACTCTTCGCAGATGTGCTTAAAAATCGGATTCGTTAAGGGATTAGCAAAGTATTCAGCCTTCACCAAAGTAGGCATACCAAGTGAATAGCAAGTGCCAGGAGAGCTAAACGTTAGCGTCTCTAAAACTGTCTTTGTAATGTTCTATTATTACGATTATTAATCAGCTCTCTAGGTGGAGTGCAAGACAAACTTGCCTTTTAATTGGTTAATGAACTCCAGTAACAACAAATAAAATTCAACAATCTTAGCGAAAATGAGATAAAGATGAAAGTAGAGCTTCTTAGGTTAAAAGGAATGCAATCGCACTAATAAAGCTGGTATTTTTCACACTCTGACCACAGCTGTGGTGTACATTCATGCATCTGATTGGACAAAATTAGGTGCGACACAATTCGTAGGCTAGCATGGGTATTTTTGGGTAATGCAACACAGTGCTCGTTCAGGTGACAAAAGGTACGCGCTTAAGTGACTAGACGGAGTATTTCCTTTACTCTTGACTTTGACTTTGTCCGACCAATTTAGAGGTCGTTGTCGAGAATGGCCTTGCTCCTCTTAAGTAAAAAATAATCAAATGACCCATAAGCCTTATTTTAAAAGCGTTTATATTAGGAGCAGAAGAGATAAGATGAAAGAAATTCGCTTATACTTCACTATGCTTGCCACCTGAGACATCGCCTGTCTTGAATTTACCTTGAAACACCTCGATATGAGGCAAAATAAGACATTAATGCTTTACACCTTCAAAGGTTTGGCGATTGAGCGAGCTATTGGGAAACTCCTTTGTATCGCAAGAATAAAGTCTCACCTTTGTGAGATCGAGTTTCAGTAATCACAAGAGCATAGCATTTGCGTGAAGCGGTCTGTAGACCTAGAATGAATCTTGAGCAATGGAGCACGGTATTTACTTTCGTGGTTTAATAGCATTCTATGCGCCCTAATGATGAATTTATTACAGTAGGTAACGTGTTTGAACTCGCAGCTGGCTACCAGGAGGTAAGTCTTGAAAGGCAAGTCTCATCTCCTTAAAAACCGGAGTGTGGAGGCATAAATTTAGAGGAACAGTGCTTTTGTGGGTCAGCGAATTCGCTACCCAACAACTCATTGTAACTGTTAAATTGGTACGTGCTATAAGTATTCACAACCAGCTAAGGATTCAAAATCTCCATTGGCTATATTGCGTCCATCCTTGGTGTAGCATGATGTGGGGCGTAACTACTGAGCTCAATGCAGATGGAGGACCAAAATAGCCTCCAACAGGCTAAAATTTTGGATGACTTGATGTTACAGCTTTAAAGCTTTGGCCTCATTCCCAAGCTTTGTAGATTTTTAAACAATGTCCTTTTTGCTGACAAAACTTGATGGGGCACGCTAAAATCAAGTTTTGAGAAATGAGCGGCAAACCGAAATTTTTTCTCTGGCCAACAAATTCTTATTCATTACTAAAGGAACTAACTTCATAGAATAGGTCACTGCTTGCATAAACAGGACGAAGAAGCTTGTGAAGTGCGACAAACTTAAACAAGAGTCTGCATTGCCGAGAATTTCGATCAGGCACGTGACCAATACTCCTCTGCGTTGTAGTTACATATAAACCGGAGGACAGATCCAGAAAGTCGCGTTGCAGACTCACTCAATTCATTGCAAGCGCAGTGGCAGTATCCGACGCAAATCGCCTTTCTTTTTACCAAAATGGATGCCTGTGTCTGCAGATTGTGTACGAAGTCATTCAGAGGCCTCGTGTTATACATTGCACACTTGGAACTCGCGCATCATGGTAGGAAGTTTTCCGTTTTAAGATGTACCAATTCTGCACACGCAGCATTGTGCATATGAGTCTATGCATAAGTAAAGGTGTCTTTGTGTACACAAATGTGTGTTTTTGCGTAAGAATTATGCTTCAATTCGTGAGTTGATGCAAAATATCGAACGGAATAAATCTTGTTGTGATGCAAACAAAAAACTCGCTCAATAAGCTGTCAAATAGGACGAATCGCAGCACTGCTTTAGCACCACGATTCACGTGTATTTGATATTTTTAGGACATTTGATTCGGCGTTGTCCCGTGTGCCAAATGTCTTATCAAACTCTTTGGATGCTCCTACGAC
Organism: Taenia multiceps; assembly: GCA_001923025.3. Lineage (NCBI taxonomy): Eukaryota > Metazoa > Platyhelminthes > Cestoda > Cyclophyllidea > Taeniidae > Taenia > Taenia multiceps. The sequence continues at coordinate 41,276,202 of CM010312.1, forward strand.
ATCAAAGAGGTGAGAGAAGTTACGAACTTTTCCATTATTCTTCCCTTATGCCATAATATGGCAAAAGTTTGCATGCACATTTGAGTTTGTAAATGAGGTTAAATAATGCCATATGGCACAAGTCAATCACACTATTCAATGGGACTTGACGTTTAGTATGTATGGGAACCTACTGCGAACATCAGAACAGTCAGTTTTTCCCAATGTCTACGCTAGTCACCTTCGGCAATTGTCACATGAGCGAAGAATGGACGCTGCATTTGTGCATGAGATTTAGGCATTTACTGGTTTTTGAGGCGGTTACCACAGCATTGCATGGTGGGCAATAGTCAGAATGCCGAAGTGAAGGTGACGCTAGAGGTGTCTTTTAAGCATGAAGAAGTGTTAGTTGCAAAACAAAGTAAAAACTGTAAAAAGAGCTAAGCATGGTCAGCCAAGATAATAGGATGCAAGGTGTCACGAAACAGGCAGGGCTAGCTTGCTTTCCTGAGGCATTGAGCGCTTAACCAGCCGAAATTGAAGTTGAGGTATATAGCGCCAACACATTGCCACCAAGCGTTTTTGAGGAAAGCTGTATTTGCTAACTTAAAAGCTCTAGTTTTGGCAGCTTTCAGAATTTCTTATAGCAAAAATTTGTAGGAGACGCATGAAGAATGAAATAAAAAGACTATCCCAAATAGCATGCACGAATGGGCACTGACGAGCAGGCCCTGCATTTAAAATCTACAATAGGCGTAGCGTTGCATAAATTTTACACCATTTTGTAACTTATCCCCACGTACTACTAACATAATCCTACATCAAAGGCAGGCAGTGTTTAGTGCTTAGAATGCTGTGCCTACTTCACTTATGCAAGGGTGAGTACTGTTGTGGTGCTTTGTCACCAGAGGATGTCCCTTTCTCCTTACACTGTCATATTTATCTTTCGAATGTACCTTGCAATTTCAACTCCAAACTGGTGAAAATAACTTGCGTCAAGTGCTCCTTAATTTTGCGGTGGTCTTCTTAATGTTTCTCACTGCGCCAATCTCCTAGCGTTTGTTTCCGTTTTAAGTCATTTCTTGCGAAGTTAATGTTGCATGTAGAAAGAAGTTGCTGTTAATGTTCCAGTTCTGCCCGTAACGTTATTGTCGTTCCTTCTCCACGCGAACTCTCTTTGCAACATTTGGCTTCTACCGACGTAAGTTCCTTGCCATTTTGTCATTCATAACACCTCTAAAGCCAATTCGCCCGTCTGTACCTTAAATGCTGAACTTAAACATACAATGTAAAGTTTGCTCCACTTCTTGTGATATGTAAATACCCGTATTGCCTGAATTTGCCATAAAAAGATGAAGAGTGTTTTCCACTGATAAGCATTTTGGGTTGGATTGCGGCGGCTTTTACGAGAACGAGAATGGCCACAGTATCGGTGCTGTGCCGGTTGCTTTCAAGTCCATGTGCTCTTAAAAAAGCATCTCTCAAAGATTTGTGTCCATTGTAGCGTCAATCGCAATCATCCTAGCAGTCTTACTGTTTAGCAGCTCACTTGTTTTTCTGGATGCAGAATGAAAGTGGATCCGGGCACTGTGATAAGTTAATTAGAGTTTATGTTGACGTGAGATATAGATAGCTATGAACCGCAATCTTAGTTGATTTGTTCGTTCAAATAACGGGGCTGTTTTTCAGAGCTAGTACCGTGGAACAAGGCAAGTGCTAAAAGATTTCTAAATTAATATTTGCATCCACTGTATTTTTTTATGACAAAAACAGAGAAGTCGGCATTCATCGCACTTCTTTTGGTAATCTACGCAATAATGACTTCTGCTAAAATTTGTAATGGGGGAAGGGATTATTAGATTTTGCTTACACTTATTTAGGCAGCTAATGATGGTGTAGCCTTGCATGGTGCCACCCAATTCGAAGCCGAAAAGAGTGACTTGATTTGAAGGGAATCTCCATCGGGTCATACAGTAATACCATAGAGTGTGAAACATGGGGTGATGATCCGTTACTGGCTGCGAAAGCAGCAACAGCTTCTTTGGAGACCATTTGGTGTAATCTCTGCGCCCCGAGTAAAGGTTTGTCTCTAAAAATGTAATAGAGATCATGGAAAGGTTGCACCAAAAAGGATGCCACGGGACGAATATGGACTTAATTGGAGCGACTTAGAGTTGTAGAAACCCTTTTATTATTAATCTTATTATTATACGTTCAACACCAAATGGTACTTCAAAGACGCATGCAAATGCTGTGCTGTCCAGCCAACTACGCATACCACTTGAGTTTATATGCTAACTACTTACAATATTTATAGCTCTGCAATGTACTAGAGCCAGGAATGAGGGAGGTTTAACCATAGTACATTTGCATTAGACCACTATCTCCTTTCCAGATGGTGTACACTGGATACCAGGTGTGATAACGTGGAACCGATGTACTCAAACCAAGTGGAAGGGAGGAGAATGTAGCACATGGAAGAGGTTGATGTCATAGCTTGCCCATAACTTTTGCGGCAACTTTATTCGTGGTCTTCTGATGCCTCTGAAATTACAAGGTAAGAGGTTTGGAGTGACGAAGAGATGGAGAGGTAGACGACGGAAGCGAAGGATGAAAAGAAGACTGAAGGCTTGGAGGGAACGAAACAAGCGGGAAGCACTGGCAAGTAACAGGATGGTAAAAACGGCACTGCAAAGTAGGAAGGATGATAGCAGACAATACAACGCGTAGAAGAGCATGTATGACGGTTGGTAGTGTGATTGTCGTCTTCGCATTTGGCACGTATGATTCGATTGGTAGCTCTTGTCGCGTGGTGCCTATCAGCAACATCTGGTGTTGGCTTTAGACAGCCGTCCTTGTAGATGGTTTTTGGGTGCAGAACTCGTCTGCTGTTGGCGCTTTTACTTTGCATGGATTTCGTGCATCCTAGTGCATGCAAGGGGCGAAATGGAATGAGAAGGACTACAGATAATAATGTACTTCGTTTGAAATTCGCAGCCATGTCGAAACTGCTTGCCCTCGACATTGTCCTTCAATGTTGTTTTACGGGGCAGCAAGAGCAGTCTAATTTATTGATTGAGTAAAGAATTTGGCGATTCACTTCTATCAACTGCTGTCGGACTAGCAAAGACGCGTTTCTGAGAATTATCCCTAATTTTATGCGTAGGCCGACTTGTACCCTGCAATGAGGGTGACAAGGGTAGTAATTTGACCTCTCCGGTAGAGGGGAAAATAAATAATGAATTGGGAGTAGAGGGGAAGTTGGGAGAACAGAGGGCAAGGAGGGGCGAGTTAAACTAGTCTCTGTCACATCTAGTTGAGGGACAAGTCAACTAGCATACAGGTGGGCACACCTCAGCACACAATTCAGTATCAAAGAAAGCAGAGAGCCAAGGAAAAGGGTTGTGGAAGTCGGCCATGTTCGCATTCGTGGAAGTGGGCACCGTGGTGCGGAGTTGTATAGGCTTCACAATGTGAGCAGAAACGGGCATGGTGGTCTGAGCACAAGCCGCAATATTGCTTGCCGTGTGCGCAGCCGTGGAGATGGTCGCAGCAATGGTGGTGAACAGCAAACACGACCGAGGTGGTTCCTACACTGGCGCTTATGAAGAAGCCTCCGTACGCCAAGGAGATGAAGGGACTAGTCGCTGGTGCACAAGCTCTCCTCTACTACCCTCCTGCTTTGAACGTCTAACGGTTAACATTGTTCTTGATTATTGCTTGCGGCTGCTCAAAAATAGTTAGGTGCCTGTACTCCAGCCTGCACTAAAGTTACAATATAAGTTTTCCGTTTGGGCATACGAGATGCATCAGCCAATTGAAAGTCCTCTAATAGCTTTCGACTAATGGCCCTGTTACTGCAACAGGCAAAAATACTACCACACCCACTGTTATTTAGAAACCGTAAGCACACCTTCATATTCACATTATTTTTTGGACAAATGCCGTGCATTTAGCCAAGGGTGGCCTTGAAGTTTAAGTGCAGTTGAATGAAAACATTCCTTCCCCGTCAATTTAGTGGTTTGTTTGGACCGATGGTACGCATTTCTTTTTGGCATGAGAAACGCAGTTAAATTTAAGCGTGGTTAAAATAGCTGCATAACTTAATGTAACGTCAATTAAGGATAGCACACAAGGCCCTTTGCTACGACTTGTGTACCATTATATGTTAGTCTATCCTTACAATGCGCCTGTATAATATCCAAGCATCACAGAATCTCAATAGATTGAGAGGTGGTGTTGAGAATGAAATTATACAATCGCAATTCCCAATAAACTTGCAAGTAAGGTGAATAAATACCACTTACTTGATAAAACATCCTTGCCTATCGTAATTGGCAGTGCGCAATTCGCCCCTTACAGGTCACAGTCACTAAGTTACGTTCCACATTTTGTGTAGGTACTTGTCTCAATAAATAAGAATCCTTCGCTCTCAGACAAGTGTTGAAATTAAATGTAGAGCAGAGTGCCTTATAACGATATTGAGACCGTAAGACTGTACACGACCTCTGTTTCCCAGTATCATTAGGCTGAGTAGTAAGAGCTAGTACTTTGCCTAGCCATCATTTGTAGCTAAATGGTAAATAAATTAACACAGTGGAAACCATATTCTCCTGAATTATTTTGATATGATAACGTTTACTCACATTCTATCCGACTAATGCGTGCCAAATCTCTGCAAAGCAGAAGGGACCAAGGCGTTACTATAAGTAATGAATGCAATTTATGTTCAATCGAGAAGGGAATGCCTACAGAAATGACGCGCTCGCGTGTGAATTTTTGCTGCTTCTCACGTCTGGCAAAATTCTAGGCAGCTAGGGCATACTTCTAAATCTTCCGTCCTCGGGGCTGCAAAGTGGTACAATAAAACATTAGTTTAGGAAGAGTTGCCAGGAAACGCCAAGTGCATAGCTGAAAAGCAGAGCACGCGCTAAACTCAATTAGAGGTTTTTACCAACAAACATGTGCACCGATAAAATGGCTGAGAAGTGAATGGAAGTTGGCAAATGAAACAAAACACAAACCGCACGAATTGTGGTTCGAGGCTATTTTTGAGGATTAAAAGTGCTTGCGGTAATTTTTGTGTGAATGGATTAAAAGGCAAGACAACCACAGCGGTACTGTAATTTGTCTTATATTTTTGATGCCATAAGGCCATGCCGAGTGTGTTGAAAACCTTTGGGCAAGTCGGATAATGCAGATCCAAGCTTGCTGAAACATATTAAATACACATGAAAAAAGAAACCATTCTGCTATGTGCCTGATTTTTTTGCTTGCTTTGTTGATTGAATTGAAATTACTTCCCTCCCGCTGCACACGTTTCAAGGCTTCGTGAGTTGAAACTCACTATTCATGCATAAACAGGCACATCCATCCGCGGAGACACTCTTAATAATGTACGCATTCATATAGACAGAAATACATGCGCACATAGAAATGAAATCTGCTCGCTACGATGCTTGCAACGCATGTGCGTATGGCATAAGGTGATGCTTCTGAATGGCGTGGAGCATATTGTACATCTGTATACATTCATTTTTTTGAGGACGAAGGTAGGCTGCATGAAATCCTACAGTAAGCTTACAGCAATTTTAGTGAGTTAGCAAGAACACCTTCTGGATCTGTCCTTCAGCCTAACGTGTGCTTAAAACGCAGAGGAGCAGTGGTCGCGCGTCCGGCCATAATTTTCAAAAGTGAGGTCGTGAGATCAAAGTTTGCCTTGCAATACTTGCCTCTTCATCGTCTCAAATGATAAGCCTTTCTTCGGATTTTGCCTCTTCTGTACAGATTAGGAAATTGTTTGTCAGAAAGAATTTTAGCATAGCGGACATTTTAAGGGCTTCGATTCCATCCACTTTGACAATTACCTTGTCACTTTTTGTCAATAAGGAGAAAGGATGTTGCGATTGCCTGAAAAAACGGGCATAAAGCTGAGGCGTAATGAGCTGCCGCACCAAGTCATCCTAAATTTATGCTTATTAAAGATGTCTTTGCTCCTCTAATTGCCTTGCACACGTTAGTTCTGTCTGACATTGTGTTGTGTTCAGAACGGGCGCTACATGTCGGTAGCATGATTTGCGGCACTGAATGGTTGTGATCTTCTACCCCAAATGCTGACTAGACAGATTTGATACGAGGTTAGAGCATTAATTTTATCAAATTGGATGGACAGCATTCTTTTGGATTCATAGTCGCACATTTTAATTTTGAAAGAGATTAGATTTGCTTGACAAGACTTGCCTCATGGTGGTCAGAGGCGGATTTCAAAATGTCACGCAACAACTTGGGCCGTAGCAGTGGATTCCGCGCTTTACTGGCTGCTGACATAACTAACTACCTAGCCTACCCGCCTAATCGACAAGCCTTACGGGCATAAAATATTGAAGTCACCTCATATCATGTTACAGCCATACAACTCAATTGTAATAATTTCGAAATATGAATAGTGTTAAAAACATTGGGGAGGCCCAATTGAATTAGCACCAATTAGGTGCGTAGGAACTCACTTAGGCCATACCCTGCAACTTGTGTTTTTTAAAAACATTTCTTTGCTAGCTGCACATATCTCTCCAGATGTCACTGCAACCTTTGGAACCTTCCACAGCTCAGTGAACATGCCCTTCATTTTTATGATCGCACCAGTTGCGACTGAATAGTTTGGATTATAATGCATTACAACCTGTGACATAGCCAGCAGCTGTTATTATCGCGGTGGGTGGCAATGCATGGAAAATATGTGCAGCATACTAGTGCTGGTGGTTGTGATGATGCAACTGGGATGGAAAATGTGTTGATTACTGCCAACGGACTATGGGTTGTGAGAGTTATGATTCGTGAGCCTTAACTACTCTGCGTGTAGACTAAGCGGTGGCTGATGCAGTGAAATTGCAGCATGCACCAACGCGAAGGAGAAAGTAATTTGCCTCCAAATAAGGAAAGGCTTGTCACTAACGCCAGTTCTTCAATAAAACGATTTGTGAGTTGAACCATTTGAGAAGGCACGTGCTGTTGCACCACAAGTGCGCAACTGTGGTTCTCAACATTGGAAAAGGACACACATACAGGCGTAAAGCAATTTGCAAATGCGATGTAGGAAGAAAGTTAATAGCAAAACAGTGTTGAAGTGTTTATTTTACTAGACCCCCTACAATTATTCTGTGTTGTCAGTTGATTCTACATTTAACAGATGACAGAAAGTATTGGCGCGACATTATTCGTCACCAATCTCCTGATCGCATCCTTTTAATGAATGTCTAGTCGTCAATTGGTGTGCAGTATATTTATCTCAAAGTCGTTTCTGCCCCATCTTTTGTAGATTCTTCTTGGTTACATGAACGTGGCAGGTGGATTAGGTTTTCCTACCTTAGGAACTAAATTTAGCTGTATTCCAAGTCTCTGTGAGCTCATCATTAGTTTAAATGTGCCATATTTGACAAAGCCGCCAATGAGCTTCGCCTCCTATTGTATGCCGTTTAAGTGTTGGTGCTTTACCTTTAAATACACCCCACCTTACCAAGAAAAGCAGCGGATTGCTTGTCTTGAGACTGCTGATCTTGCATACCGATCCATACTAACATGCTGGAAAGTTTACCTCTGGAACTGAAGAATTGATCCAAACCCGCTCTGGCTCAGAATCGACGAAGCTTAGCAAACAATTGCTGGCAAACGCATAAACCAAGCAGACGAGAGTAAGCCTTAAAGTCGGTTAGATTATCCCAGTCTTGCTCACTTCTTTCATTTGTTGCGCAACCTATAGAGTCTGGACATTGGGTGCGTCTATTAATCACCTGAACTCTTCACATTTCAAGAATCGGACAAGCACAGAGTAAGCATTCCTTCCTATGCTCCATTTTCCTCTTTCTCACAAGAAGAGGCTAGGCTAGTCACTCAGTAAGAATGAAGTCTTTTTTTAGCCTTTAATTAATATCGAAGACCTTATGCGCTAAACTGTTCCAAAACTGAATTGTAAGAGGATCTCATGACCTTTCTTCACATTCCCATTGTAATGCATCGACCAGCTTCAATTACAGCCTTTCACCACCTCCTGCATACATGACTACATTTTCAACCGGCTATAAACAAGTAGCTAGAAATGGAGGTAGGCAAGGCTAGGCGTAGAGTACGCGTCAGCTTAATTCTGGCCAAAAAGGATGATAAGCAGTACTTTTGGTTATCTTTCGGGTCATACATGCCAAGCAGCCCTCCGCAGGCAGCTATTGTGTTTTTAGCGCGCCAGTGTACAGTTTCACGGTTGTCTCGTTGCCATTTGTTGTCTCACTCGGTTAAAGACATCGATAAATTGCAACTTCTTTCATAACCGCAGGTTTTTAGATAAGTCACAATTCACTACTGTTACAACGGCATGCAAAACGGTATTTTAGGAGTAGCTCAAGTGAAGTTTGTTAAAAAGAAAGTCGTCTTGCGTAACATGTGTAAGGTACCCTGATCAGCATAATCATATGTGCACGACCTTCAATATGCACTTTATCATTCACCTTTAAGTATCCTGCAAAACTGTTTCTGAGTCGCTTGTGCGAAATCCATTTAGGATTAAACTCATATTTCCTGTCATTTAGTGGTGTGCAAAATATTAACGATCAAGGCGATCAATTGGAATGCGGACGGAATGGATTATCTTTTTGAAGGTATGTACCCTTTTTGAAGAACTTCTGCTATTCAGTAAACTTCGTAGTAGTTATTTTTGCAAAAGAATATTGGATCGTATTTTAAATTAAAGCTAATAAAGGCCATCCAGAGGTTTCACACATAGGCAGCAATTGCAAAGTGCCTAGCATGTACTACGACCCACCTTAACAATCAAAATTACATCCAGCATAGCATAGGTAAACGTGGCTGGAGTGGAGGTTGAAAACTTGTAGACTTTGCATTTCAAAAGAACACTACCCTGGAGCATTGTTGATTATACCCTGGTGACTGCGGGTGCTAAGAGTGTCAAAGCTATCACTCTTGGTGTGCGCAACGAAGATGCGTTAAATTGGGACATGGAAAAGAAGGCGCAAACATGGGGGCTCCTACTTACCCAATTCATAGAGATTACCACACTCTCTTATGTGTGTACCTTGACTCCTAACATCCGTGGAAAAGAAGACCTTAATTTACACTGTGTGAAATTGTGTGCAGTTAGTTAAACGGGTCGATTTGAATTTCAACACAAAAGGTTCCTTTGTGAATGAGAGTTCGGTAACTTATCTCTGATGCGTATGACTCTTCAAGCGCTTAAAACAACTGCTGTTTTACATTACAATAGGCAATGGTAGGCCATGCCCTTTTTGGCAGGAGCTAAGTTAACTGAATGCTCAGTTGAGGTAGATAAGGGAATGGCTGAGACAGAGGTGCAGACATGAGAGGCATCTGCAATGGAAGGAGTTAGGGTGGGGACGGACCGAAGAGGATGAGAAAGGAACATTGTAGGATGTCTTAGCGCAGTGGTGTGGTTTAGCGCGCCTTAGTACTTCCCGTCCTTTCCAGTCCACTTCTAAATAGGCTCCCGCATTTAATCATTTGACTGTATGACTAAGTAAAGCATGAAGAAGTTGACTTAGTGGAAGGGATTTGAATTATTTTAGTGGGACACTCGAAGAGACCAAACATAGATTTTCCATTCTATGTGATCTGCACTGAATGCTCTAGGTAGCTGCATTGAAATGACACAGGCAAATTAAAATAAGTGGATAGGAAGGGGTTGGAAGCATATCTTAACCCTAATTTCTACGATTTTGGTCTGTTTTGGACCCCAGATGTTTCTGTAACGGCGAGTTAAGAGGCTTGAAGCGCTGAGGTGACGAACACGATTGCGATGAAAGTGATACTAAGAAGAATATTGCGGACAAAGAGAACGAAGCAAAAGGGAGACAATGACGAATTGTGGATTGGCAAGAACAATAACGCATCGAGGCAAGATTAATGATTGCTGACGATGCGACGCGTGGATGAACATGTGTGGCAGACGGAACCAAATCTGATGCTGGTGAATCAATCGGTGACACGCCATGCGAGGTAGCTCTCAGTATTACCTAGTGTGAGCTTTAGACATTATACTTTGTAGGTGGTTGTGCAGGAGCAGGCGTCACTTGTCCTTGTGCCTTGTATCACAGTGCATGTAGGGGAGTATGGGAGAAAATAAGAAGGGCCGCCAACACTTATGTGCTTTGAGTTAAATGCGCTGCTTTGTTGAGACTTCTTTTCCTCGGCTTTGCAGTCCACATTTTTTGGAAGGACTCCTATTGATTTCCTTGGGACTGGCGAAGGTGCGTTCCCACTGATTAGTCCTAATCGCATGCCCAGGCAGTGATTAAACCCCTCCATCGTAGGCAAAGCAACACGATTTTTCTGCTGAACGCAACGAAGTGACAGCCGTGTGAGGGACGAAGAGGAGAGGCTTGCAGAATGCTAAGAGGCCGAGCACAAACCCACTTTCTGAGTGCTCATTATAAAAAAATCTGATTGACTTGAAATTTTGATCACGCAATTGGCCGGTATTAACTTATTGGACCTGTTAATCGGAACAGGACAAGGAAGAATAAAGTGGTAGAAAGTTAGCTGCAGCTCCTTACGAACCAGGTGTGCAAACATTCAATTTTTTGGCGGAAAATTTAAAAACTCTTTCATGTGGTAAGCAAACTTAGCAAATAGTAGGATTTATTAAAAATAGTAAAACATTAGTGTTAGTAAAATTGCGTTTGCACATAGCCAACTTTCCGAATATTAACAAAGGCAAGGGAAGACCTATCCTCTGTCAATATTTGCACCATTGTCTAGGGTGAACAACTCCGCCAAGGCGCAAGTAGGAGGGGCGAAACTGTGATGGGTTAGTAGGGATGCTAAAATTTCGGTCCTCATCACTACTTCCTTTTATTTAAGGCCTCTCAGTTCTTTTAGGGTAACAATGGAATCAACTTCACGTGTGCTAGATAAATCGAGGGGCACAATAGAGTGTTGTTGTTCATGCTCAGTTTCCTTGAAGAATGGTTTCCAGTTAGCAATGTAGTGGGACTGTCACATCAATGCAAGCCGGTTCTAGTCGAGATTACCGTTATTTGATGCTATTATTGATAATGTCATCTACGCTGTCCCATTGGACGTCACTGCGATCGGTAACCATATTGCACTTTCACCAGTGTACCTTACCGAGGTGTTTCTGCAAACCTAGTAGAGCTCATTAACAAAAAGGCATTTCTTCTTTTTGTAAAAGGACATCAAGAAAGCTGGGCTGCCTATAGCTTTCTTCATTTGACTTTGTTGGCATTCTGTTGCTCACCAACGTGTCTACTCGCTTTATCCTCCCTTAGATAGAAGTAAGTATCTCGTGGTGGAACAGAAAAGTCCCTAAATGAAAAAAACTTTGCTCAAGGGCAATATACAAAACAAAATTAGGCGATCTTGATAGTGCGGAGCATGTTAAAGCACGTTAGTATTGGCATATCTCATTCCCTTCCGCCTCTTTGACGTGCAATATGATGAACGAGTGTTGGCCAAAGTAAGGAAGCTTTTAGAAAATGATGCTTCCTTTCTTAAAACCACTAGGCATTAAATGTCACTGATTGAGCAAGAATGAGTTTATCACATAGCCAAATGCCACACGTAGCAAACGCGTTCTCTTGCCTCCTACCATTCGTCTTAATTCCCATGTTATCATAATACTCAATATCCGGTTTCTTGTCAAGTACTCAGGCCCTTTCTGTCATTTACTTACTTTGTTCTCCTTTTAATCCCTTTTGCCTTCGCTTCTCTCTCAACCGCTTAACCGCACTCCGTCGCTTCAATGTCACAGAGACAGAAGGAATTAAATTGGTAAAAATTAGGTGTTTGTTACAGCATCAACTTCTTCCCCTTCACTGCTTCACTTCTTTTGTTTTCTTTAGCTCATTTTTTAGTTAGCGTTGCCAAAACTAATAACCACATGCGATTTTGAGCTGTCAATGTAAGAAAACTGGCGGCTTCCTCGAGTGTGCCATTCGAAGTAAAATCATGTTCCATCCACAAAGCTGATTTGTAGTTACTATGGCCATATATGAGGCCAGAAAATTGGAGTGCGGACGGAATGGATTATCTTTTTGAAGGTATGTACCCTTTTTGAAGAACTTCTGCTATTCAGTAAACTTCGTAGTAGTTATTTTTGCAAAAGAATATTGGATCGTATTTTAAATTAAAGCTAATAAAGGCCATCCAGAGGTTTCACACATAGGCAGCAATTGCAAAGTGCCTAGCATGTACTACGACCCACCTTAACAATCAAAATTACATCCAGCATAGCATAGGTAAACGTGGCTGGAGTGGAGGTTGAAAAACTTGTAGACTTTGCATTTCAAAAGAACACTACCCTGGAGCATTGTTGATTATACCCTGGTGACTGCGGGTGCTAAGAGTGTCAAAGCTATCACTCTTGGTGTGCGCAACGAAGATGCGTTAAATTGGGACATGGAAAAGAAGGCGCAAACATGGGGGCTCCTACTTACCCAATTCATAGAGATTACCACACTCTCTTATGTGTGTACCTTGACTCCTAACATCCGTGGAAAAGAAGACCTTAATTTACACTGTGTGAAATTGTGTGCAGTTAGTTAAACGGGTCGATTTGAATTTCAACACAAAAGGTTCCTTTGTGAATGAGAGTTCGGTAACTTATCTCTGATGCGTATGACTCTTCAAGCGCTTAAAACAACTGCTGTTTTACATTACAATAGGCAATGGTAGGCCATGCCCTTTTTGGCAGGAGCTAAGTTAACTGAATGCTCAGTTGAGGTAGATAAGGGAATGGCTGAGACAGAGGTGCAGACATGAGAGGCATCTGCAATGGAAGGAGTTAGGGTGGGGACGGACCGAAGAGGATGAGAAAGGAACATTGTAGGATGTCTTAGCGCAGTGGTGTGGTTTAGCGCGCCTTAGTACTTCCCATCCTTTCCAGACTACTTCTAAATAGGATCCCGCATTTAATCATTTGACTGTATAACTATGTAAAGCCTAAAGAAGTTGACTTAGTGGAAGGGATTTGAATTATTTTTAGTGGCACACTCGAAGAGACCAAACATAGATTTTCCATTCTATGTGATCTGCACTGAATGCCCTAGTTAGCTACATTTAAATGACACAGGTAAATAAAAATTAGTGGATAGGAAGGGGTTGGAAGCATAACTTAACCCTAATTTCTACGATTTTTGTCTGTTTTGGACCCCAGATATTTCTGTAATGGCGAGTTAGGAGGCTTGAAGTGATGAGGTGATGAACACGATTGCGATGGAAGTGATACTGAGAAGAAGACTGTGGGCAAGAAAACAAAGCGGGGGGAGACGATGATGAATTAGGGATTGGTAAGAACGGTAATGCATCGAGGCGCGTGCGTTTCTCGCGGTCACTACAAGGAAATGCGCTGCGCAGCGGAGCGGCTTGCCCGGCAGCCTGCCCCCCGCGCGAAGATGGGGCCGCCCGCCGCACTCATTCCAGCGGCGCCGCGGGGGGCAAGGCCTCCCCCCTTTTGACTTGCCCCCCCGCGAAATTTTTCTCTATCCTCTTATCCTCTTTGCCCTCTCCCCCCCCACTCTCTCACGCATATCACCACCCCTTCTTTTGCCTCATCCAACCTCACCCACGCCTTCTCCCTCATCTTCCCTACACTGCCTCCTTTTTTCCGCCTCATTGCCCCTCTTTCTACCCCTTTTCTTCCCTTTCTTTACTCATTTCCTTTCCAGTATTATCTACTCTCTCGCCTCCAATTCCTCTCCACCTTTTTCTCTCCCTGTCCCACTTCCCGTCCACGCACCTACCACTACCGCTCTTTGCACTCATTACTCACTCACCCACCCACCCACCAACCAATCGCCATAGCCTCTCCCACCTACTTACAGCTTGTCAGTAGACATACTCGTGCTATGTGCTCCCCTTCCCTCCTTCCTTCCTTCCATGCTTGTGTTTCTTCTCCTCCTCCTCTACCTTCTAACGCATTCGGTCCTCCTCCCTCAACGCACCTATCGTAGTTCTCTTTATTTTCATCCATCCCTCAATTTTATATGCAAATAGCCTATATTTGTCAATCATAATAATAATGATATCTTTCAGTAATAGACATCACTAGTCTTTACTAAACACATGCGTTATTTTAAGTGATCACAAATGTCCAACAATCGACTTCCCACGCATCTTGTCCACTTCCCACACTATGCGTTATTGTTGCGTTAACTACGAAGGCTTCTATTCCACCCCACCCCCCACCCCCCAAATTCCGAGCACCCACTCGCCTGTCATCTTTGCTTCAGAGCGGCAGAATATATTGCGGCACACGACGCCTCGGTACTGGCCTAGATGACCTTACCTTCTTCATTGGTGATGAAGCCACTGCTGTTGATGGTAAAATGACTTCTCCTTAAAGGTAGCTCCTTCTCCTCCATGACTGCTGATTTCCCTTGCGTATATTTAACGTTTCATTGTTTCATTTTACTTAGTGGCCCATTCGTCATGGTATTATTATTATTATTATTATTATGGAGGATTGGGATCTCATGCAGCGTTACATGGAGCGAGTGATTTTTGCAGTTTTGCGTGCCGATCCGGAAGATCACTATTTCCTATTGGTATGTTTCTAAACATTGTTTCTAAATGTAGTGGTACGTTTGTAAACTTAATTTCCAATCCTATTTTCCATCCACAATGCATGCGAGGAAAAGCATTCGAAACTTGCCGTTTTAGGTGTCAGTTTTTTACTTTTCCAGACCGAACCACCACTGAATACACCCGAGAACCGAGAGTATCTGGCCGAAATCATGTTTGAAACATTTAACATTCCTGGTCTCTACATTGCTGTGCAGGTAAATGTGGTGTCTTTTTCGCCTTTTGATTGCTTTTCATGGACACCTTAAATGATTCCTTGAGAGTGTGCTGATTAACGATGATTTGTTTGGTATTTTAGGCAATGTTGGCTCTTGTAGCCTCTTGGGGAGCAAGGAAGGCTGCAGAGCGATCCCTTACGGGCACAGTTATCGACTCTGGTGATGGTGTAACACACATTATGCCTGTTGTTGATGGATACGTGGTTGGTTCGTGTATCAAGCACATTCCCATCGCAGGCAGGGACATAACCGCCTTCATCCAGCAACTCCTGCGTGAGCGGGAATCGAAGATTCCACCGCATCTATCCATGGAAGCTGCAAGGAAGGTTAAAGAGAGGTGGGCAGGCTAAATAAACAAAGTTATTTGGGTCATCCTAGCTACTAAATTAGATTTTGCTAAATTGTTGGTTTTATCGACGCATACCTTTAAAGTTACCTATCCCATCATCATCATCCACACAAACATTTCGGCATGTTTTCCCCCCTTCTATAAGTTTAAGCCATTTCAAATGGAGAGTTTTGATTGCCTTGCCGCAAACTTCAAACTTTCTGCTGACGTTGTCTATTGAAATCTCCCTCCATCTTGTTAATCGGCTACAAGAAGTGGATGGCAGATGCACATAATGGTGAAAATTAGTTGTTATGGAGGAATGGGCTTAGGTTTACAAAATCTAATGTGTTCTAACCCTCATTTGTCACCGCACAGCTACTGCTACGTCTGCTCGGATCTTGCCAAAGAATTCCAGAAGTACGACTCCGATCCACAAAAGTGGCTCACCGTCGAGGCTGTTATTGAACATCCAAAATACGCTCCTGTTACCTTCGACGTTGGCTACGAGCGTTTCCTCGCTCCTGAGATCTTTTTCCACCCCGAGGCAAGCTCCTTCCCTCCTCTTGCTACTTACTTGTCCATTATTCGCGACGGCAAGTAGTATCGGTACTCAGCAGTTTGCTCCTCATTTTAGTTTGCTAATAAAGACTACAAAGAGTCAATCAGTTCGGTTGTTGATAATGCAATCCAGAGCTCTCCAATCGACGCTCGACGTGGTCTCTACGCCGTGAGTTTGTGCTATTTTCGCTCACTTCACTCATTTAGAACATAGTGCTTTCCGGAGGCAGTTGCATGTTCAAGAATCTGGGTCGCCGTATTCAACGAGACATTCAGGGTATTGTGGATGCAAGACTGGAGATGGCGGAGAAACTGAGCGGTGGGCGCATGAAGGTTGGTGTGACTGTCCTGCTTGTGTCCGTCATCGGTAGTAGGACTAGTGGATTAATTAGCGCCTTGTCTATGCCTTTTCATTCTCCCCAACTAAGTAGCGTTGGCTAGCAGACAGGATGGCTTACTAGTGGGAGAGTCTTGGTTGCGGTAGCTAGAAGCTCCTTTTCGCCTTTTAGCCCACTCCAACTGAGGTGAATGTGATTTCACACAGAATGCAACGCTACGCGGTGTGGCTTGGTGGGTCGATTCTCGCTAGCACTGTGAGTTTTGAATCGCTCTATCTCCTTGGTTTCTTGGGGTGGTTCCAAGTAAATCGACCACTCTGGGGAGGGTCGCTTTTTAAAGCAGGGGGCGCCTTTTCGGGTGCTTTGAAGTGAGAATGCTGAGTTCTCATGAACCTCTGGGCCTAGAGAGGAAGTCATTTTACATTTGCTTGTGAATGTGATTGTTAGTTAACTCTGAGATTGCCTCAAGTGATAATGTCGTGCGTCTGCTTTATTCGGATGAGCACCCGTTCACGCGCTGCTCTGATTATGGCACGAGGAGTTTCCTTCACTTTGGAGCAAATGAATTTACACAGACTAAGCCTCCTATCGGTACTGTGTCTTTTTTGATGCTCACATCGGGAAAATATCAGCTTATGGTGCAGCATTTCCAATTTCCCTTTCTGGACGTCCGTGATGGGACGGCGGTCTTCTTGGGCTCTTTTCAATACGTACCTCAATTAGGTTGATGCAACCCATCCTCCACCGATTCATCCCTCATTCATGCATCCACCTTGATTCCATCCATTTCCTCACCTCGCAACCTTTGATCTCACCTTTTGGGAATTCGTAGACAGTTAAACGATTCACCTTTCAGCCGCAATTCTACACGGCCTGTCACACACGTGAGCAATACAACGAATACGGAGCGTCAATCTGCCGTCACAATCCAATGTTCGCTTCTTTGACCTAGGTTGTATGGAAGCACCATCCGTTTTGCAGTGCCAACTAGCTCCCATCCCTGACTTCCTTCCTTCATTCCTTCCATCCCGCCCTTTCTTGCTAATCTACTCGCATCTTTGACACATTTCTCCAACGCATTCATTTATATTCTCCCTTGATTCCATTCCTTCACCTGTTCACACACATCTCTTTTGATGTTCTTTTGGGGAATTTTAATAAATTTGCAAAATTTGTCCATACGGCCTTCTCTAATCGGGCTCGAGGACGTTCCACGAAGTGTTGAGGGCTACTTCAATGCCTACCAGCGTGTCATTTGGTGGCTGCCTGCTCGAGGTGGTTTGTGCCTATCCAAGATTGGAGCACCTTCAAATGCCACTTCAACAACGTCATGTGAGACTACAAAGGCTTGAGGTTAGCTCTGAAAATTCTTTTACTTTTCTTCGATGCCATTTCCAACGCAATCGTCTTACACACGCTTCTGGTCCTGTCATTTGCTTAGCCTTCAAGCCTGCAAGGAACTCGATTTACTTGAAAGGATTGACAGTCGTTTCTGGTCCGTGTATTGTTACAACTTCAGGTGAGCTCTCCCTTCTCGGATGCACACGGCTCTTCACAGATTCAAGCAACCCGCAGTGATCCAGCAGTGCATCTTCGGCAATTTTTTTATTTTTTTGTTGAGATGTACCGTGATTCAATTCAATCCTCATACTGTGAATTACAGTCAAGTTGCCAAACCTCCTGAGCTTCACTTCAAGGAGATTTGGGTAATATTGTCACCTTCAGCAGTGGATGATAGACGAACCAGATTGGCGTGGAAGTTGCGTCCAGTCACTACTGGACGAACCATGCAACGTGTCTCAGCGCGGACACCATCACTGCTCGAGACGAGAGGCAACGAGTCGAGTGCGTATGTGGAACAGCATGCAGTGTTGTGGTTCCTGTTGGACGTGAAGGTGACGTAGCGAACTTGGCCTTCAGCAATGATGTTGGCCGTGGTGGTTTCCGAGTTAACCATTGCAGCGGTTACGTCCTCCACCATTCAGTGCGTGATCGATGCAGGACTCGTTTGCAGATTGAGTTGGAGCCGAATCCTCATCACGTCGACGTTCCTCTCGTGTCATTTTCACCATTCACTTGACACTCCAAAGAGCAGCCCTGCCATGGAAGGTTCAATCGTCGACTCCATTCCACTGACACTGTACTAAGTAGTGAGTGAACCTCCTAGATGTAACGTATCCCTTCCTGACTTCCTCCAACGCTGGTGAAGGTGGAAGGAAAGTGATTGTCTGCCTCTACTTGCTCTCTTCCAAATGAAGTCCAGAATTCAATGCACGTCTTCACTCGGTGTGAAATGTGAGGAACAGGACAACAAAGGAACAATTGACAGATAAATCAGGGCTGAGTGTTCAGGTCAGTCCGTGATGGATTGGAAGACGGGGAATGTGAGACCTCTGAACTGGTAAGAGGGCAACTCAAATATCCCAAATTGATGAATAATGATTAAGTGAGTGGATGGATAGAGGGACAGACGGGGAGGTGTAGTGCTGTTGAATACCCCATCACCATAGACATCCATAGATTCGGCGTTATTGTTGCGTTAACTACGAAGGCTTCTATTCCACCCCACCCCCACAAATTCCAAGCACCCACTCGCCTGTCATCTTTGCTTCAGAGCGGCAGAATTTATTGCGGCACACCCATCACGATGCAGCACATGACACCCACGGTTTATCACACAAAAGCGGCAGAAGAATTAGCAGACAAAAAGGATCATTGGATGTGAGCCCGCTTGAGAAAGAAGGAATCGAATTCCCGGGCTCTCACTTCCATCCAATGCGTCGGGAGGTTAAAAACAATGACGAGTTATAGGCGACTTGATTAGCAACTGCAATTTCAATGCACATTGTCACGGAGGAACAGCTGACTTGAAAGGGGCAGCTTCAAGTCATCCGTCTTATGGTTTCTTGAACACCTGAAGTGATGTGGTTGCAGTTGGTGGGGGTTGCTATGTTGGTGGAGTTCAACGGTCCACCACCACCTCCTCCTGCTGCTACTGCAGTTGGAGCACCGATCAAAAGTGCTGTTCCGAATCTCTGTTAGCTCATCTCCTGATCTGCATGAAGTAGGTTCACTGTGAATCACGCAATGGTCTGCTCGGAACAATTTTAGCCTCAGCATTGTTCTAGCGATGAAGCCTTCCACAGATGCATCCTTGCGCTTTCGTCTTAAGAGTGAGTGATCGCCATTCAGGCACCGACGCTACCGTGTCTGCACAATCTGTGGAGCTTATAACATAAGAAGCGGACTCTGCAGCAGTCACTTCTCCAGTCTTACGGCGCCGAAAACACGTGGTAGGTCTACAACTCGTTGTTTCGGCAAGTCTTTGAATAAACTAGCGAAATGAGCGCACCAGATACCCTTGGATAGCTTGGTTTAGGCCTCGCTCGAGCAGACAATATCCTTCTCCTGGTGTGCAGGCGTTCTATTAGTCTGCGTAGCGGGCAGACTCGGTCACCGCTTGTATTCTATTAAGAGACTATCCCACTTATCATCCACAAATTCTTCACCGATCTGTTCACCGCTCTTCACGATCTATAAGGAAGCCAAAGTAGCTACTGGTACTCAAACGATCAAATTTGAATCTATCTGTCTGCTAGGGATCTGGTTCCTCAAAATTCCGAATCCGCTTGTCACTTATCAAGGCAATCGTTTCCAGATCACCTTTCCACATTCCAAACCTCCATGCTACCATCCGGATGGTAGACTTAGATGCTAACGCATATGCTTGATCACTTAACCATAAAGCGGTCGACAGGCTTCTCCTCATTCTTTCTCTTCCACAACCTCCATGAACATCAACAATACCAGCTCGTTCACCAGATATTCTGGGGACGGATTCAACGTGGAGGCCCGTTTGAACGGCTTCCAAGCACCGACGATTTACGAAGCAGTACTTCCTCCAAATGCTACTTATTTTACTTCAAAGTAGTGAGAGACGACTGTGGCTGTGTTGTGTGGCAGTGATCGTTATGCTGTCGCGCCTCTTGCTCAACCATTGGAAAGAGCAAGTAGTTGCTAGACCCCACGATTGTAGTGACGAAGGCGTAGGACTCGAGTACGATCCACCCTACTTCTGCGGCAACAACTTCCTCATTTGCATCAACAACACCAGCACCGTTGGTAGGACATGGCAAATGGAGTGATGGAGCGATTGATAAGATTCTGCATTAGCTAAGGCAGTTGTGACGGTGGGAGGCATCCATTGAGCTCACAAATTAGATAGACTTTCAAACAGCCATGCCACTTGTCATCTCAAAATAGTCCTCTTCATACGCTTAACATCTAAAAATATTTATCTGCACAAAGTGAAGTGATGGAGAGAAGGTCATTGGAGAGGTCACATGATCAGGCTATGAATTGTGCTTACTAGGCCTGTGTAGAGCCATCGGTTAAACTGGCTTGATTGCAGGCATACATGACATGACATGACATGACATGACATGAGTTGACAACTAACTGCTTGGTTTTAAAGCATGACTTTGACTTCTCAAGCCGGCATTTGCTTTCAACTCGCCCGAGAAAGACTCACTAGCACTTGCATTTATCTTTAGTACAACTGCAACATTTCACACGTGTCAATTCCATGTCACCCACATTTTGCGAGTGCTGTGCACTTACCTGAGAGCCCACTTGACTGACTTAGCCGCCTCCGTGCATCTTGAGATTCTTACTACTGTGATGTAAAGTGGCTTTCAAGTCCAAAGCAGAGTAAAACTTTTTGTTGACTCCCTAATCACGGGGGTGCCCCAAGGCAGGCTCCGGTGTAGACATTTCAAACCTGTTAAATTCTTTGCTTAAATGTTTCCTTTTATGCTTGAAAAGATGAATAACAGCGCTTTAGCAAATGGTGCCTTTTGAAGAAGCGAGAGATTGCAGAAACTGCAGAGCATATAGGAGGCGTGTGGAAGTGGCAGCAGTGGTTGTACGGTCGGGAATTCTTAAATGCATACTGTAAATGCCTTTTCTAGTGTCATTATCATCTTTTTTGGTTGACACCAGCTTCTGGTTAATCGCAATGTTTCATTGCAAAAAAGAGCACTTTTTTCAACTGAATGACCTTCTCAAACACTCAAGCGGGAAGATTTCATTGCACCTTTTCGGATTTGTGCTGTTACGATGGGACAGATTGCAGGTGGGACCGTGTGACCTGGCACAAGTATTTTGTGGTTAGCACAGTCGTCTGGAGGTGGTGCTGTGATTTAGGCGGCAGTAGTGAGTCCGTTGTTTAAGAGCAACTACAGAAATCCTGGTCCCCATTGCAAGCCCATAAGTTGGACTTGTAAAGCGAGCAACAGAGGAGTAAGGACTACCGAAACGGACGCTTTTAGTGCCACCAGTCCATGCACAACCGATTCACAGTGTCTCTATGCTTACTCAACGATTGGGGTCTTGAGTTCCCAAAAATTTCCTCTTCTGCGTATTTACCACCCTCTTGGATGGTCTTTAACCAAGGCACAGTCAGTGGAACATCCAAGGGAATGAAATTCGTGCAACTTTTCCAAAACTCGAAATACAGAGGCCTCTTTTGAAAGGTCAGGGAAGAGAATGATGGTCATGTATCCTTAAAATCATACCAGGGAAGTGAAGGACAAAAAGGTTGTCGAAGAAGCCAGTCTCGTTTAATATCCATTGGTCGTGCAGGTCCAACGACCCTCATGTCTGGTGAAAGCGCCAAAGTGTTGCATACTTCACCCGTTGCGTTGCGACATGAGACCTTGAAAGGGGAGAATAATAGGTAAAGCAAAACCTGAAGAAGCAATTATTTCCTGTAAATGTATTTGCCTCGAGAAAAGGTACGATGCTCGGATGTTGCCTCACTCAATTACTTCATGCAGAGTTATTTGTCTAGGCAAAAGTGGGAGTGCTCGGAATTTATGCCACTTCGTTTGCTTTGAGATCTATTTCACCACCACCAGATATTTCTGTGAGACTAAGAGTTGTAACAAGTTTGGTCTATTGTCATTGTTTCTCATTCCTCTTGAAGCCAACAAGCATGATCTTAGGAGAAGAAGACCTTCCAGATTCCTCGGCTTTGAAAAGAATGGATGGTTGACTGTCAACCCTCCTCAGTAGCATTTGTTACCTGCCTTGTGTGACAGCAAAAGATAAAAAACGCTTTAATTTTACCTGCGAAAATAATTTAAAGTCCTTTTTTTGCGTCATGCATTTCGATATTACGGTGGATTTGCAGCGGCGAACGCTTTGGACAATCTTGACTGAGATTCCATACCATGTGGAGTTGCTGTTGTGCCCATCACAGACTTTCATCCCTACGGTAGGGCCATTACAAAGTTTTCCATTTTTTCTCATGCTTTAGGTCATGCATGTAGTAGTCAAGGGATGTGAGGCGCCCTAATCAGATGGAACCATGAAGTTACTTAATAAAATATGGCAGTGACACCACTGCTTCAGCTTAACTGCTAGATTTCAAAGAAATTTTGTTGTGCTTACTAGACATTGTGCTTCTCTCCTCATTCAAAAGACGTGAGACTCCAAAAGTGCCGCGTTTGCGGATTGCTTCAAGTTCATTCATTCGAGCTGTAGGTCCCCACTGCGGTTAAAGACCAGTGAGGTCACGAAATTCGAAAAGTGGGACAGTTTCAGATCCTCACTCTAGCGATAAAATTTACTAATGAGCTAGCTTGAGGGCTTAACACTTCATGCATCATTGATAAAAAAGCACATTGTAACTGTGATCATTTACCACTTTTTCCTTCGCTTTAGATGCGGCGTACACGGAAAATTTTTGCTACCCTACTCTGAAAACTCGCAAGCATACGAAGCAGGTCAGCGTAGCGTCCCGAGACTTCATTGAAGGCATAAGAAGATATTGTGCTAAGGTAAACTACATATTTTTTTAGAAAAACGGGTATTGAGAACTGCTGGTATGGTCCGAAAGTCAGCCAGGTAATATTTTGTCTGTTCGAACTGCAGGTTTCGGTCTCTTGGATGGCCACATTGTACTTACCGGTTGGTTGGCCTCCGGGTCGTGCCAACAGCTCTCATGCCCTCTGTTTTCAGAATATATGCATTCTTCTCTAGTACTATGCATTCCTTTACCTTAAAGGAGGTCTCGCAACGCTACATTGGTGGTAGCGGGAAGCGGACCCGACTTTGATGGATTTTATTCTCCTCCATACCGCTTCTGGCAAACTTTGGCGGTGTGAAAGAAGTGCATGGGCTACGGGTGGGAGAACCTCTGGCATCCCACAACAGAAGGGCTGAGATCGGCTTTCATCTTCGGCGTCTTCCTCGCCTTCGTGTTCTGCAAGGAAGCTATTAACAACTGGAGCGACACTAGCCTTGAACTCCATGTCCAGTAGACCTGCCAAGGAGGATCAGCGATGTTGTTGTCAAGTATTCTCCGTAAGTTCTCTCTCTTCTGTTCCTGAGCAACTCGCCTCCCGTCACCAAATGCGTATCTACAGATGTGGAATGTGCAGGACGCTATTAAATAGCATCGTTTTATGCTTTGCACACTTGGATTGCATGCATTTTGTTCCTATGAGACCCGATCGCCCCATTCGCTCAGGGTTCCACTATACCCACGCGTTTCCTCCACGGCATTAAAAAAGTTTGGAATCACAGTATATGCTGGGTGTGACTTAATCCATTCCAAAACTTGGATTCGTAGCCCCATCTCTCATTGTGCCACATCATCGTGGGGGAGGAGGACTAAGAAATGTGCATTCGCTGCACCGACTGCTACGCGGAATTGATGGCATTACAAAAACACATGCGCTCGAATCGTGATGATGGATACGCTTAGCTCGCGGATGCTTCTTACAGCACTGATTACGTTGTGATAGTTGACAAAGGGGACTGACCAAGGGGAGCGTCAGGGACGACGCTCGGAGGAAGAGAGGGGCTGTGTAATACACTTCTTTTTCAAACTCTCAGTTTCGGTCACTGGGGCGGCCATATTGTACTGACCAATTGGCCGGTCTCTAAGCCGTGCCAACAGCCCATAGGCCCTCTGTTTTCAAGGTATATCTGTTCCACCCTGGTACTACGCCGTCTTTTACCTTAAAGGAAGTCCCAGGGCGCTACAAGCCAACCGGCTGGTACTATATGGCCACCCAGGCAAACAAACAGGTGGCCCAAACAAACAGAGTACTACAGTCAATGCTAAATTGTCAAGCAAATGGACTAAATGTTGGCCTACGCTTTTTCTTTCACCTTAAAGTTATTTAAAGAACCATTGCCACACGACGAAACTAGCCTAAAATTCATTAGAAGATTACAAACCGCAATTTATATTAACTCACTTTATTTCTTGCTTTAAGCTTGATTGATATCTAGGAAACAGTACAATAAAGTAAAATTACTAGCGAATAGTCTTTTAGTTGGAATTTTCTAACGATGGCTTGTTTTAATGACGCTCCTGCGAGCCTTTTTTTATCCATTCATTTTTTGTTTTGTCAGCCTGAAATAGCGGACTCATGTGACCCAGCTAGGGGGCAACTTCAAGAACAAGGACTTTCTAATTGTTCATGGAGTGGCTGACGGTAAGCCAAGATGCATGACAGCGTTCCAGTTGACTTAGTTTATTCCCTAAAAAAATAATTATTTAATCTTTGAATGTTCCCAGATAACATAAGGCTCATTCACCCTGCTCTGCATTGCTCGTCGAGGGGTTTATTCGACATGGCGTTGGATTTGCTATGATGGTGAGCATTAAGGAGAAAATCAACGTCGGTGTTCGGATGTGAAGTCGTGAACTGCTTTGGTGAAGTAAAGTTATCGAAGAAGAGTGGCAATGAAGAAGATGCGTAGGTTCGTTCTTTAAGTGGAGAAGGGCGGGAAGAGTAGACGTGCAAGGGATGGTGGTTAACTGGAATCCTTCCATTCACGCAGTCATTTTTGAGGTCACACACAGATTTCGGTAACCTAAATTGATTGAAGGCGTGTTGCAAAGCTCACCTGGATTAACTGCTTTAATGTAACAAGTCCTTTGTTCCATTTTGCAGTTCTATCCTAATCACAACCACTTTACCACTTAGAGGCATTTCCGCTCGCATTTATGGCAAAAAGTGATCAGTTGCATCGTCGACAACGTAAATCGAACGTCAATTTGTCATCGGCAAACGGTCTAGACGATATTCGATGTTAAATTTACTTTTCCTGACTACAATCTTTTTATTTATTTAAGTAAAAAAGACTTTTGAAGCCAATTGTAGTAAAAGATAACTAATTTTAAACACATGTATACCAAACGGCGAATTTTGTTTTACCACACCACTGCGCATGCACTTCTGTGTTTAGGTGAGTGCCAGCGTCGGCGCCTTGCACAAACCCTCTGGAGATGTCAAATAGACTACCTGCCGTGGTTGTAGACATTGGAACGGGGTAATTTTTATGCTACTGCTTCCTTCCACAAGTTGTAATTATTTCGGTTGAAAGATGTCCCAATGCTTGAGATGTGTTTGCCTATCAGCCATCAATTTAATGCCACTTGGGTCAATTCGTGGTTCGGGTTATGCCTTGAACTTTCTTTAAAAATCCCTAGCTCTTAGGCGTTAAGTTGCTCAGTTTTCGTCTATTTAGGCGTTTGGTCTAGAGGGTTTGTTTGTGCGTTTTGCTCATGCAGACTGTCCAACACTTTGCAGCTATTCTAAAATCGGTTATGCTGGCAGTATGCAACCGCACTGCATAATCCCATCCTGCATTGCTGTAAAGGAAGGTAAGAGAGTTGGAATACGTGAAACACAACGCCTTGGTGCTAGCCTGGATGATCTCAATTTCTTCGTCGGCGATAAGGCCATCGCCAACGATGGTAAAAATGGCTTTGCCTTGAAGGTAACCATTTCTTCTCCAAGATCTTAGGGTTTCATCGCATAAACTTGACATCTAATTTGTTCCTTTGCACTCAGTGGCCTACTCAGCGTGGTAGCATTGAAGACTGGAATCTTATGCAGCTTTATATGGAGCGGGTGATTTTCGAATATTTGCGTGCCGAACCGGAGGATCACCACTTTCTAATGGTATGCTCATAAACTTAGTGTCCAAGCGTGTTGGGAGAGCTGCTCAAAGCTCACTGCTGTGCTTGGCAATTTTTCGGTTTTTATAGACAGAAAAGCCCCTGAATACACCCGAAAATCGAGAGTATTTGGCCGAGATCATGTTTGAATCCTTCAACATTCCTGGGCTCTACATTGCTACGCAGGTGAGAGCGATGTCTCATTCGGCTTTGAACTGTCATTTGCACTGACGTAGCAAGTCGTTGCGTAGCATGTGCTGATTATTGATGTTTCTCTTTAATATTTTAGCCGATGTTGGCTCTTGTAGCCTCTTGGGGAGCAAGGAAGGCTGCAGAGCGATCCCTTACGGGCACAGTTATCGACTCTGGTGATGGTGTAACACACATTATGCCTGTTGTTGATGGATACGTGGTTGGTTCGTGTATCAAGCACATTCCCATCGCAGGCAGGGACATAACCGCCTTCATCCAGCAACTCCTGCGTGAGCGGGAATCGAAGATTCCACCGCATCTATCCATGGAAGCTGCAAGGAAGGTTAAAGAGAGGTGGGCAGGCTAAATAAACAAAGTTATTTGGGTCATCCTAGCTACTAAATTAGATTTTGCTAAATTGTTGGTTTTATCGACGCATACCTTTAAAGTTACCTATCCCATCATCATCATCCACACAAACATTTCGGCATGTTTTCCCCCCTTCTATAAGTTTAAGCCATTTCAAATGGAGAGTTTTGATTGCCTTGCCGCAAACTTCAAACTTTCTGCTGACGTTGTCTATTGAAATCTCCCTCCATCTTGTTAATCGGCTACAAGAAGTGGATGGCAGATGCACATAATGGTGAAAATTAGTTGTTATGGAGGAATGGGCTTAGGTTTACAAAATCTAATGTGTTCTAACCCTCATTTGTCACCGCACAGCTACTGCTACGTCTGCTCGGATCTTGCCAAAGAATTCCAGAAGTACGACTCCGATCCACAAAAGTGGCTCACCGTCGAGGCTGTTATTGAACATCCAAAATACGCTCCTGTTACCTTCGACGTTGGCTACGAGCGTTTCCTCGCTCCTGAGATCTTTTTCCACCCCGAGGCAAGCTCCTTCCCTCCTCTTGCTACTTACTTGTCCATTATTCGCGACGGCAAGTAGTATCGGTACTCAGCAGTTTGCTCCTCATTTTAGTTTGCTAATAAAGACTACAAAGAGTCAATCAGTTCGGTTGTTGATAATGCAATCCAGAGCTCTCCAATCGACGCTCGACGTGGTCTCTACGCCGTGAGTTTGTGCTATTTTCGCTCACTTCACTCATTTAGAACATAGTGCTTTCCGGAGGCAGTTGCATGTTCAAGAATCTGGGTCGCCGTATTCAACGAGACATTCAGGGTATTGTGGATGCAAGACTGGAGATGGCGGAGAAACTGAGCGGTGGGCGCATGAAGGTTGGTGTGACTGTCCTGCTTGTGTCCGTCATCGGTAGTAGGACTAGTGGATTAATTAGCGCCTTGTCTATGCCTTTTCATTCTCCCCAACTAAGTAGCGTTGGCTAGCAGACAGGATGGCTTACTAGTGGGAGAGTCTTGGTTGCGGTAGCTAGAAGCTCCTTTTCGCCTTTTAGCCCACTCCAACTGAGGTGAATGTGATTTCACACAGAATGCAACGCTACGCGGTGTGGCTTGGTGGGTCGATTCTCGCTAGCACTGTGAGTTTTGAATCGCTCTATCTCCTTGGTTTCTTGGGGTGGTTCCAAGTAAATCGACCACTCTGGGGAGGGTCGCTTTTTAAAGCAGGGGGCGCCTTTTCGGGTGCTTTGAAGTGAGAATGCTGAGTTCTCATGAACCTCTGGGCCTAGAGAGGAAGTCATTTTACATTTGCTTGTGAATGTGATTGTTAGTTAACTCTGAGATTGCCTCAAGTGATAATGTCGTGCGTCTGCTTTATTCGGATGAGCACCCGTTCACGCGCTGCTCTGATTATGGCACGAGGAGTTTCCTTCACTTTGGAGCAAATGAATTTACACAGACTAAGCCTCCTATCGGTACTGTGTCTTTTTTGATGCTCACATCGGGAAAATATCAGCTTATGGTGCAGCATTTCCAATTTCCCTTTCTGGACGTCCGTGATGGGACGGCGGTCTTCTTGGGCTCTTTTCAATACGTACCTCAATTAGGTTGATGCAACCCATCCTCCACCGATTCATCCCTCATTCATGCATCCACCTTGATTCCATCCATTTCCTCACCTCGCAACCTTTGATCTCACCTTTTGGGAATTCGTAGACAGTTAAACGATTCACCTTTCAGCCGCAATTCTACACGGCCTGTCACACACGTGAGCAATACAACGAATACGGAGCGTCAATCTGCCGTCACAATCCAATGTTCGCTTCTTTGACCTAGGTTGTATGGAAGCACCATCCGTTTTGCAGTGCCAACTAGCTCCCATCCCTGACTTCCTTCCTTCATTCCTTCCATCCCGCCCTTTCTTGCTAATCTACTCGCATCTTTGACACATTTCTCCAACGCATTCATTTATATTCTCCCTTGATTCCATTCCTTCACCTGTTCACACACATCTCTTTTGATGTTCTTTTGGGGAATTTTAATAAATTTGCAAAATTTGTCCATACGGCCTTCTCTAATCGGGCTCGAGGACGTTCCACGAAGTGTTGAGGGCTACTTCAATGCCTACCAGCGTGTCATTTGGTGGCTGCCTGCTCGAGGTGGTTTGTGCCTATCCAAGATTGGAGCACCTTCAAATGCCACTTCAACAACGTCATGTGAGACTACAAAGGCTTGAGGTTAGCTCTGAAAATTCTTTTACTTTTCTTCGATGCCATTTCCAACGCAATCGTCTTACACACGCTTCTGGTCCTGTCATTTGCTTAGCCTTCAAGCCTGCAAGGAACTCGATTTACTTGAAAGGATTGACAGTCGTTTCTGGTCCGTGTATTGTTACAACTTCAGGTGAGCTCTCCCTTCTCGGATGCACACGGCTCTTCACAGATTCAAGCAACCCGCAGTGATCCAGCAGTGCATCTTCGGCAATTTTTTTATTTTTTTGTTGAGATGTACCGTGATTCAATTCAATCCTCATACTGTGAATTACAGTCAAGTTGCCAAACCTCCTGAGCTTCACTTCAAGGAGATTTGGGTAATATTGTCACCTTCAGCAGTGGATGATAGACGAACCAGATTGGCGTGGAAGTTGCGTCCAGTCACTACTGGACGAACCATGCAACGTGTCTCAGCGCGGACACCATCACTGCTCGAGACGAGAGGCAACGAGTCGAGTGCGTATGTGGAACAGCATGCAGTGTTGTGGTTCCTGTTGGACGTGAAGGTGACGTAGCGAACTTGGCCTTCAGCAATGATGTTGGCCGTGGTGGTTTCCGAGTTAACCATTGCAGCGGTTACGTCCTCCACCATTCAGTGCGTGATCGATGCAGGACTCGTTTGCAGATTGAGTTGGAGCCGAATCCTCATCACGTCGACGTTCCTCTCGTGTCATTTTCACCATTCACTTGACACTCCAAAGAGCAGCCCTGCCATGGAAGGTTCAATCGTCGACTCCATTCCACTGACACTGTACTAAGTAGTGAGTGAACCTCCTAGATGTAACGTATCCCTTCCTGACTTCCTCCAACGCTGGTGAAGGTGGAAGGAAAGTGATTGTCTGCCTCTACTTGCTCTCTTCCAAATGAAGTCCAGAATTCAATGCACGTCTTCACTCGGTGTGAAATGTGAGGAACAGGACAACAAAGGAACAATTGACAGATAAATCAGGGCTGAGTGTTCAGGTCAGTCCGTGATGGATTGGAAGACGGGGAATGTGAGACCTCTGAACTGGTAAGAGGGCAACTCAAATATCCCAAATTGATGAATAATGATTAAGTGAGTGGATGGATAGAGGGACAGACGGGGAGGTGTAGTGCTGTTGAATACCCCATCACCATAGACATCCATAGATTCGGCGTTATTGTTGCGTTAACTACGAAGGCTTCTATTCCACCCCACCCCCACAAATTCCAAGCACCCACTCGCCTGTCATCTTTGCTTCAGAGCGGCAGAATTTATTGCGGCACACCCATCACGATGCAGCACATGACACCCACGGTTTATCACACAAAAGCGGCAGAAGAATTAGCAGACAAAAAGGATCATTGGATGTGAGCCCGCTTGAGAAAGAAGGAATCGAATTCCCGGGCTCTCACTTCCATCCAATGCGTCGGGAGGTTAAAAACAATGACGAGTTATAGGCGACTTGATTAGCAACTGCAATTTCAATGCACATTGTCACGGAGGAACAGCTGACTTGAAAGGGGCAGCTTCAAGTCATCCGTCTTATGGTTTCTTGAACACCTGAAGTGATGTGGTTGCAGTTGGTGGGGGTTGCTATGTTGGTGGAGTTCAACGGTCCACCACCACCTCCTCCTGCTGCTACTGCAGTTGGAGCACCGATCAAAAGTGCTGTTCCGAATCTCTGTTAGCTCATCTCCTGATCTGCATGAAGTAGGTTCACTGTGAATCACGCAATGGTCTGCTCGGAACAATTTTAGCCTCAGCATTGTTCTAGCGATGAAGCCTTCCACAGATGCATCCTTGCGCTTTCGTCTTAAGAGTGAGTGATCGCCATTCAGGCACCGACGCTACCGTGTCTGCACAATCTGTGGAGCTTATAACATAAGAAGCGGACTCTGCAGCAGTCACTTCTCCAGTCTTACGGCGCCGAAAACACGTGGTAGGTCTACAACTCGTTGTTTCGGCAAGTCTTTGAATAAACTAGCGAAATGAGCGCACCAGATACCCTTGGATAGCTTGGTTTAGGCCTCGCTCGAGCAGACAATATCCTTCTCCTGGTGTGCAGGCGTTCTATTAGTCTGCGTAGCGGGCAGACTCGGTCACCGCTTGTATTCTATTAAGAGACTATCCCACTTATCATCCACAAATTCTTCACCGATCTGTTCACCGCTCTTCACGATCTATAAGGAAGCCAAAGTAGCTACTGGTACTCAAACGATCAAATTTGAATCTATCTGTCTGCTAGGGATCTGGTTCCTCAAAATTCCGAATCCGCTTGTCACTTATCAAGGCAATCGTTTCCAGATCACCTTTCCACATTCCAAACCTCCATGCTACCATCCGGATGGTAGACTTAGATGCTAACGCATATGCTTGATCACTTAACCATAAAGCGGTCGACAGGCTTCTCCTCATTCTTTCTCTTCCACAACCTCCATGAACATCAACAATACCAGCTCGTTCACCAGATATTCTGGGGACGGATTCAACGTGGAGGCCCGTTTGAACGGCTTCCAAGCACCGACGATTTACGAAGCAGTACTTCCTCCAAATGCTACTTATTTTACTTCAAAGTAGTGAGAGACGACTGTGGCTGTGTTGTGTGGCAGTGATCGTTATGCTGTCGCGCCTCTTGCTCAACCATTGGAAAGAGCAAGTAGTTGCTAGACCCCACGATTGTAGTGACGAAGGCGTAGGACTCGAGTACGATCCACCCTACTTCTGCGGCAACAACTTCCTCATTTGCATCAACAACACCAGCACCGTTGGTAGGACATGGCAAATGGAGTGATGGAGCGATTGATAAGATTCTGCATTAGCTAAGGCAGTTGTGACGGTGGGAGGCATCCATTGAGCTCACAAATTAGATAGACTTTCAAACAGCCATGCCACTTGTCATCTCAAAATAGTCCTCTTCATACGCTTAACATCTAAAAATATTTATCTGCACAAAGTGAAGTGATGGAGAGAAGGTCATTGGAGAGGTCACATGATCAGGCTATGAATTGTGCTTACTAGGCCTGTGTAGAGCCATCGGTTAAACTGGCTTGATTGCAGGCATACATGACATGACATGACATGACATGACATGAGTTGACAACTAACTGCTTGGTTTTAAAGCATGACTTTGACTTCTCAAGCCGGCATTTGCTTTCAACTCGCCCGAGAAAGACTCACTAGCACTTGCATTTATCTTTAGTACAACTGCAACATTTCACACGTGTCAATTCCATGTCACCCACATTTTGCGAGTGCTGTGCACTTACCTGAGAGCCCACTTGACTGACTTAGCCGCCTCCGTGCATCTTGAGATTCTTACTACTGTGATGTAAAGTGGCTTTCAAGTCCAAAGCAGAGTAAAACTTTTTGTTGACTCCCTAATCACGGGGGTGCCCCAAGGCAGGCTCCGGTGTAGACATTTCAAACCTGTTAAATTCTTTGCTTAAATGTTTCCTTTTATGCTTGAAAAGATGAATAACAGCGCTTTAGCAAATGGTGCCTTTTGAAGAAGCGAGAGATTGCAGAAACTGCAGAGCATATAGGAGGCGTGTGGAAGTGGCAGCAGTGGTTGTACGGTCGGGAATTCTTAAATGCATACTGTAAATGCCTTTTCTAGTGTCATTATCATCTTTTTTGGTTGACACCAGCTTCTGGTTAATCGCAATGTTTCATTGCAAAAAAGAGCACTTTTTTCAACTGAATGACCTTCTCAAACACTCAAGCGGGAAGATTTCATTGCACCTTTTCGGATTTGTGCTGTTACGATGGGACAGATTGCAGGTGGGACCGTGTGACCTGGCACAAGTATTTTGTGGTTAGCACAGTCGTCTGGAGGTGGTGCTGTGATTTAGGCGGCAGTAGTGAGTCCGTTGTTTAAGAGCAACTACAGAAATCCTGGTCCCCATTGCAAGCCCATAAGTTGGACTTGTAAAGCGAGCAACAGAGGAGTAAGGACTACCGAAACGGACGCTTTTAGTGCCACCAGTCCATGCACAACCGATTCACAGTGTCTCTATGCTTACTCAACGATTGGGGTCTTGAGTTCCCAAAAATTTCCTCTTCTGCGTATTTACCACCCTCTTGGATGGTCTTTAACCAAGGCACAGTCAGTGGAACATCCAAGGGAATGAAATTCGTGCAACTTTTCCAAAACTCGAAATACAGAGGCCTCTTTTGAAAGGTCAGGGAAGAGAATGATGGTCATGTATCCTTAAAATCATACCAGGGAAGTGAAGGACAAAAAGGTTGTCGAAGAAGCCAGTCTCGTTTAATATCCATTGGTCGTGCAGGTCCAACGACCCTCATGTCTGGTGAAAGCGCCAAAGTGTTGCATACTTCACCCGTTGCGTTGCGACATGAGACCTTGAAAGGGGAGAATAATAGGTAAAGCAAAACCTGAAGAAGCAATTATTTCCTGTAAATGTATTTGCCTCGAGAAAAGGTACGATGCTCGGATGTTGCCTCACTCAATTACTTCATGCAGAGTTATTTGTCTAGGCAAAAGTGGGAGTGCTCGGAATTTATGCCACTTCGTTTGCTTTGAGATCTATTTCACCACCACCAGATATTTCTGTGAGACTAAGAGTTGTAACAAGTTTGGTCTATTGTCATTGTTTCTCATTCCTCTTGAAGCCAACAAGCATGATCTTAGGAGAAGAAGACCTTCCAGATTCCTCGGCTTTGAAAAGAATGGATGGTTGACTGTCAACCCTCCTCAGTAGCATTTGTTACCTGCCTTGTGTGACAGCAAAAGATAAAAAACGCTTTAATTTTACCTGCGAAAATAATTTAAAGTCCTTTTTTTGCGTCATGCATTTCGATATTACGGTGGATTTGCAGCGGCGAACGCTTTGGACAATCTTGACTGAGATTCCATACCATGTGGAGTTGCTGTTGTGCCCATCACAGACTTTCATCCCTACGGTAGGGCCATTACAAAGTTTTCCATTTTTTCTCATGCTTTAGGTCATGCATGTAGTAGTCAAGGGATGTGAGGCGCCCTAATCAGATGGAACCATGAAGTTACTTAATAAAATATGGCAGTGACACCACTGCTTCAGCTTAACTGCTAGATTTCAAAGAAATTTTGTTGTGCTTACTAGACATTGTGCTTCTCTCCTCATTCAAAAGACGTGAGACTCCAAAAGTGCCGCGTTTGCGGATTGCTTCAAGTTCATTCATTCGAGCTGTAGGTCCCCACTGCGGTTAAAGACCAGTGAGGTCACGAAATTCGAAAAGTGGGACAGTTTCAGATCCTCACTCTAGCGATAAAATTTACTAATGAGCTAGCTTGAGGGCTTAACACTTCATGCATCATTGATAAAAAAGCACATTGTAACTGTGATCATTTACCACTTTTTCCTTCGCTTTAGATGCGGCGTACACGGAAAATTTTTGCTACCCTACTCTGAAAACTCGCAAGCATACGAAGCAGGTCAGCGTAGCGTCCCGAGACTTCATTGAAGGCATAAGAAGATATTGTGCTAAGGTAAACTACATATTTTTTTAGAAAAACGGGTATTGAGAACTGCTGGTATGGTCCGAAAGTCAGCCAGGTAATATTTTGTCTGTTCGAACTGCAGGTTTCGGTCTCTTGGATGGCCACATTGTACTTACCGGTTGGTTGGCCTCCGGGTCGTGCCAACAGCTCTCATGCCCTCTGTTTTCAGAATATATGCATTCTTCTCTAGTACTATGCATTCCTTTACCTTAAAGGAGGTCTCGCAACGCTACATTGGTGGTAGCGGGAAGCGGACCCGACTTTGATGGATTTTATTCTCCTCCATACCGCTTCTGGCAAACTTTGGCGGTGTGAAAGAAGTGCATGGGCTACGGGTGGGAGAACCTCTGGCATCCCACAACAGAAGGGCTGAGATCGGCTTTCATCTTCGGCGTCTTCCTCGCCTTCGTGTTCTGCAAGGAAGCTATTAACAACTGGAGCGACACTAGCCTTGAACTCCATGTCCAGTAGACCTGCCAAGGAGGATCAGCGATGTTGTTGTCAAGTATTCTCCGTAAGTTCTCTCTCTTCTGTTCCTGAGCAACTCGCCTCCCGTCACCAAATGCGTATCTACAGATGTGGAATGTGCAGGACGCTATTAAATAGCATCGTTTTATGCTTTGCACACTTGGATTGCATGCATTTTGTTCCTATGAGACCCGATCGCCCCATTCGCTCAGGGTTCCACTATACCCACGCGTTTCCTCCACGGCATTAAAAAAGTTTGGAATCACAGTATATGCTGGGTGTGACTTAATCCATTCCAAAACTTGGATTCGTAGCCCCATCTCTCATTGTGCCACATCATCGTGGGGGAGGAGGACTAAGAAATGTGCATTCGCTGCACCGACTGCTACGCGGAATTGATGGCATTACAAAAACACATGCGCTCGAATCGTGATGATGGATACGCTTAGCTCGCGGATGCTTCTTACAGCACTGATTACGTTGTGATAGTTGACAAAGGGGACTGACCAAGGGGAGCGTCAGGGACGACGCTCGGAGGAAGAGAGGGGCTGTGTAATACACTTCTTTTTCAAACTCTCAGTTTCGGTCACTGGGGCGGCCATATTGTACTGACCAATTGGCCGGTCTCTAAGCCGTGCCAACAGCCCATAGGCCCTCTGTTTTCAAGGTATATCTGTTCCACCCTGGTACTACGCCGTCTTTTACCTTAAAGGAAGTCCCAGGGCGCTACAAGCCAACCGGCTGGTACTATATGGCCACCCAGGCAAACAAACAGGTGGCCCAAACAAACAGAGTACTACAGTCAATGCTAAATTGTCAAGCAAATGGACTAAATGTTGGCCTACGCTTTTTCTTTCACCTTAAAGTTATTTAAAGAACCATTGCCACACGACGAAACTAGCCTAAAATTCATTAGAAGATTACAAACCGCAATTTATATTAACTCACTTTATTTCTTGCTTTAAGCTTGATTGATATCTAGGAAACAGTACAATAAAGTAAAATTACTAGCGAATAGTCTTTTAGTTGGAATTTTCTAACGATGGCTTGTTTTAATGACGCTCCTGCGAGCCTTTTTTTATCCATTCATTTTTGTTTTGTCAGCCTGAAATAGCGGACTCATGTGACCCAGCTAGGGGGCAACTTCAAGAACAAGGACTTTCTAATTGTTCATGGAGTGGCTGACGGTAAGCCAAGATGCATGACAGCGTTCCAGTTGACTTAGTTTATTCCCTAAAAAAATAATTATTTAATCTTTGAATGTTCCCAGATAACATAAGGCTCATTCACCCTGCTCTGCATTGCTCGTCGAGGGGTTTATTCGACATGGCGTTGGATTTGCTATGATGGTGAGCATTAAGGAGAAAATCAACGTCGGTGTTCGGATGTGAAGTCGTGAACTGCTTTGGTGAAGTAAAGTTATCGAAGAAGAGTGGCAATGAAGAAGATGCGTAGGTTCGTTCTTTAAGTGGAGAAGGGCGGGAAGAGTAGACGTGCAAGGGATGGTGGTTAACTGGAATCCTTCCATTCACGCAGTCATTTTTGAGGTCACACACAGATTTCGGTAACCTAAATTGATTGAAGGCGTGTTGCAAAGCTCACCTGGATTAACTGCTTTAATGTAACAAGTCCTTTGTTCCATTTTGCAGTTCTATCCTAATCACAACCACTTTACCACTTAGAGGCATTTCCGCTCGCATTTATGGCAAAAAGTGATCAGTTGCATCGTCGACAACGTAAATCGAACGTCAATTTGTCATCGGCAAACGGTCTAGACGATATTCGATGTTAAATTTACTTTTCCTGACTACAATCTTTTTATTTATTTAAGTAAAAAAGACTTTTGAAGCCAATTGTAGTAAAAGATAACTAATTTTAAACACATGTATACCAAACGGCGAATTTTGTTTTACCACACCACTGCGCATGCACTTCTGTGTTTAGGTGAGTGCCAGCGTCGGCGCCTTGCACAAACCCTCTGGAGATGTCAAATAGACTACCTGCCGTGGTTGTAGACATTGGAACGGGGTAATTTTTATGCTACTGCTTCCTTCCACAAGTTGTAATTATTTCGGTTGAAAGATGTCCCAATGCTTGAGATGTGTTTGCCTATCAGCCATCAATTTAATGCCACTTGGGTCAATTCGTGGTTCGGGTTATGCCTTGAACTTTCTTTAAAAATCCCTAGCTCTTAGGCGTTAAGTTGCTCAGTTTTCGTCTATTTAGGCGTTTGGTCTAGAGGGTTTGTTTGTGCGTTTTGCTCATGCAGACTGTCCAACACTTTGCAGCTATTCTAAAATCGGTTATGCTGGCAGTATGCAACCGCACTGCATAATCCCATCCTGCATTGCTGTAAAGGAAGGTAAGAGAGTTGGAATACGTGAAACACAACGCCTTGGTGCTAGCCTGGATGATCTCAATTTCTTCGTCGGCGATAAGGCCATCGCCAACGATGGTAAAAATGGCTTTGCCTTGAAGGTAACCATTTCTTCTCCAAGATCTTAGGGTTTCATCGCATAAACTTGACATCTAATTTGTTCCTTTGCACTCAGTGGCCTACTCAGCGTGGTAGCATTGAAGACTGGAATCTTATGCAGCTTTATATGGAGCGGGTGATTTTCGAATATTTGCGTGCCGAACCGGAGGATCACCACTTTCTAATGGTATGCTCATAAACTTAGTGTCCAAGCGTGTTGGGAGAGCTGCTCAAAGCTCACTGCTGTGCTTGGCAATTTTTCGGTTTTTATAGACAGAAAAGCCCCTGAATACACCCGAAAATCGAGAGTATTTGGCCGAGATCATGTTTGAATCCTTCAACATTCCTGGGCTCTACATTGCTACGCAGGTGAGAGCGATGTCTCATTCGGCTTTGAACTGTCATTTGCACTGACGTAGCAAGTCGTTGCGTAGCATGTGCTGATTATTGATGTTTCTCTTTAATATTTTAGCCGATGTTGGCTCTTGTAGCCTCTTGGGGAGCAAGGAAGGCTGCAGAGCGATCCCTTACGGGCACAGTTATCGACTCTGGTGATGGTGTAACACACATTATGCCTGTTGTTGATGGATACGTGGTTGGTTCGTGTATCAAGCACATTCCCATCGCAGGCAGGGACATAACCGCCTTCATCCAGCAACTCCTGCGTGAGCGGGAATCGAAGATTCCACCGCATCTATCCATGGAAGCTGCAAGGAAGGTTAAAGAGAGGTGGGCAGGCTAAATAAACAAAGTTATTTGGGTCATCCTAGCTACTAAATTAGATTTTGCTAAATTGTTGGTTTTATCGACGCATACCTTTAAAGTTACCTATCCCATCATCATCATCCACACAAACATTTCGGCATGTTTTCCCCCCTTCTATAAGTTTAAGCCATTTCAAATGGAGAGTTTTGATTGCCTTGCCGCAAACTTCAAACTTTCTGCTGACGTTGTCTATTGAAATCTCCCTCCATCTTGTTAATCGGCTACAAGAAGTGGATGGCAGATGCACATAATGGTGAAAATTAGTTGTTATGGAGGAATGGGCTTAGGTTTACAAAATCTAATGTGTTCTAACCCTCATTTGTCACCGCACAGCTACTGCTACGTCTGCTCGGATCTTGCCAAAGAATTCCAGAAGTACGACTCCGATCCACAAAAGTGGCTCACCGTCGAGGCTGTTATTGAACATCCAAAATACGCTCCTGTTACCTTCGACGTTGGCTACGAGCGTTTCCTCGCTCCTGAGATCTTTTTCCACCCCGAGGCAAGCTCCTTCCCTCCTCTTGCTACTTACTTGTCCATTATTCGCGACGGCAAGTAGTATCGGTACTCAGCAGTTTGCTCCTCATTTTAGTTTGCTAATAAAGACTACAAAGAGTCAATCAGTTCGGTTGTTGATAATGCAATCCAGAGCTCTCCAATCGACGCTCGACGTGGTCTCTACGCCGTGAGTTTGTGCTATTTTCGCTCACTTCACTCATTTAGAACATAGTGCTTTCCGGAGGCAGTTGCATGTTCAAGAATCTGGGTCGCCGTATTCAACGAGACATTCAGGGTATTGTGGATGCAAGACTGGAGATGGCGGAGAAACTGAGCGGTGGGCGCATGAAGGTTGGTGTGACTGTCCTGCTTGTGTCCGTCATCGGTAGTAGGACTAGTGGATTAATTAGCGCCTTGTCTATGCCTTTTCATTCTCCCCAACTAAGTAGCGTTGGCTAGCAGACAGGATGGCTTACTAGTGGGAGAGTCTTGGTTGCGGTAGCTAGAAGCTCCTTTTCGCCTTTTAGCCCACTCCAACTGAGGTGAATGTGATTTCACACAGAATGCAACGCTACGCGGTGTGGCTTGGTGGGTCGATTCTCGCTAGCACTGTGAGTTTTGAATCGCTCTATCTCCTTGGTTTCTTGGGGTGGTTCCAAGTAAATCGACCACTCTGGGGAGGGTCGCTTTTTAAAGCAGGGGGCGCCTTTTCGGGTGCTTTGAAGTGAGAATGCTGAGTTCTCATGAACCTCTGGGCCTAGAGAGGAAGTCATTTTACATTTGCTTGTGAATGTGATTGTTAGTTAACTCTGAGATTGCCTCAAGTGATAATGTCGTGCGTCTGCTTTATTCGGATGAGCACCCGTTCACGCGCTGCTCTGATTATGGCACGAGGAGTTTCCTTCACTTTGGAGCAAATGAATTTACACAGACTAAGCCTCCTATCGGTACTGTGTCTTTTTTGATGCTCACATCGGGAAAATATCAGCTTATGGTGCAGCATTTCCAATTTCCCTTTCTGGACGTCCGTGATGGGACGGCGGTCTTCTTGGGCTCTTTTCAATACGTACCTCAATTAGGTTGATGCAACCCATCCTCCACCGATTCATCCCTCATTCATGCATCCACCTTGATTCCATCCATTTCCTCACCTCGCAACCTTTGATCTCACCTTTTGGGAATTCGTAGACAGTTAAACGATTCACCTTTCAGCCGCAATTCTACACGGCCTGTCACACACGTGAGCAATACAACGAATACGGAGCGTCAATCTGCCGTCACAATCCAATGTTCGCTTCTTTGACCTAGGTTGTATGGAAGCACCATCCGTTTTGCAGTGCCAACTAGCTCCCATCCCTGACTTCCTTCCTTCCTTTCCTCCCTCTTTCCCTTCTCTCCTTCCTTTCCGCCCTTTCTTGCTAATCTACTCGCATCTTTGACACATTTCTCCAACGCATTCATTTATATTCTCCCTTGATTCCATTCCTTCACCTGTTCACACACATCTCTTTTGATGTTCTTTTGGGGAATTTTAATAAATTTGCAAAATTTGTCCATACGGCCTTCTCTAATCGGGCTCGAGGACGTTCCACGAAGTGTTGAGGGCTACTTCAATGCCTACCAGCGTGTCATTTGGTGGCTGCCTGCTCGAGGTGGTTTGTGCCTATCCAAGATTGGAGCACCTTCAAATGCCACTTCAACAACGTCATGTGAGACTACAAAGGCTTGAGGTTAGCTCTGAAAATTCTTTTACTTTTCTTCGATGCCATTTCCAACGCAATCGTCTTACACACGCTTCTGGTCCTGTCATTTGCTTAGCCTTCAAGCCTGCAAGGAACTCGATTTACTTGAAAGGATTGACAGTCGTTTCTGGTTGTACGACGATTTATTCTAGCACTTTGGCTGGCTTTTACACTGGTATCATTCTTCGCCTTCATTCCTTTATACTCATCCACCCGATTCCTCCCCTAATTTCACTAACGCAATTAGCCAAAGACATTAACATTCCATCGCTTCTCTCACCAAAGCAAAAACCTCACGATTCCTCAATTGAGTTCCGGTCAGGGAGGCTGTATGACATGGAGATAAAGAAAAGCTTAGTTTTTAGAGTGACTAGATATGTCTTTCAAGTGATAAATGTTTTACGAATGGCGAATTATTGTTTGAAGAGAAGAAGTAAATTGTTTTGGACTAGTCTACACCATTGGGTTGGCACATCACGCAACACAAAATATTGACGCAGGTCCTGAATTATCAAAGCATCGTTTCCAGACACGCCCAGTTAAGTGTTCACCTATCACTCGTTGGAATGCCGCCATAAGTGAAGAGCGAGGTGTCTCTACTTCTGCATGAGAGTGAGCCACATCCTCTGTGGCTTTAGTGTGCCACCAGATCACACGCACAGCTTCTGTGCAGGCCTGTGAGACCCTTTTGTGGAAAACGCAGAGTAACCGAAGTGTGGTAGTGAATGAGGCAGACAGTGCGTGAGATTGAACCGCTATGTATATCCTCGGTCCCACCCTACACCATCTAAATTTTCCCAGATTAATATACAAAGCGTTTACATTGCTGGCAAAAAAGGACTGGATGAATGGACTAGAACACAATGGCAATATGGCAATACACTAAGCTATCTGTCCAATATCCCCAATTAAATGCAAATGTCGCGGCTGTAGTCAACTTAACCGTGACGTCTATGCCTATATCACAGACTGATTGGCCTTCAAGTGGACATTATTACATCTGATCCGTCCGCCCCGATGCGCTAAGATAATAGACAAGAGTGAGACAAAGTGTGGAAAGGATTTAATGCCACTGTACATTGTCAAACATCCCCCAGAATTTGCACCGGGATACAATGGAAAGAAGGACAGCTTAAATAAGAAACTCCTCATGTCCCTTCTCAACTCCTTCTCTAAATGCCCTTACCACAATATGATTGCCTTCGAACCACCCGAAATCTAACTGGGTTGCGTCTAATACTTGTGATTTAATGGTTTCCATTAATCGGCTCACTCTTTCGGAAACTGATAGAAACTCATCTGTCGTTTACCAGTTAATATGCATTTAGCAGCAGTGGCCTTTGTAATCCCAGATTCCATGAATGTGAGTTTATTGGTGGTGGCTGATTTGATTCAGCTAGAACTGTTTAAGCATACGCTTAGGTCACAAGAAGGAGGAATGCGATGCCGCGGATATCTCAATGACTGCCGCCACAACTGGTTTGAGCATATTAGATGACATCATGCAGTAAAAATGATTGTGCTACTTTCCTAGAGCTGATGTCAAAAGGCCCTTTTAACTCATGGGTGTGTGCTTTTGATTTGGAGGCATGACTGGAGGTGATGGAATGTTAAGTGATTGCAAAGGAGCCTAAACACACCCAATGCATTCAATGCATTTATATCTAGGCTCCAACAGATTTACGTTATCACCTTGGTGCCTTGAGAGCGTTATTGGGTAATAGATAGTGCATAAGCTAGCTTGGAGGCAGGTTCCGCCATCAGAGTCTGAAGAGAGAGGCCTTGGTTATCGCTGAGATGCCAAAATCGTTACCCTAATAACTGATACGTGAT
Source organism: Taenia multiceps (assembly GCA_001923025.3). NCBI lineage: Eukaryota > Metazoa > Platyhelminthes > Cestoda > Cyclophyllidea > Taeniidae > Taenia > Taenia multiceps. The sequence continues at coordinate 41,318,302 of CM010312.1, forward strand.
TCACATTTTGACACCTCTGACGTGGAGAACAATCGCAAAGCAAAAATAGTGACCATAATAATAAGGTAAATTTAATTGTCAAATACTCACTGCGTATTCGTATGTACTCCATCGACAGGAAAAACCTACCTTGACATCCACGGATGTTCCCAAAAGTAGCATTCCTTAGCCTAAAGCACAGAAACTTTGTCACTACTTGTGAACTGGGCAGTGAAAGCTTTAAAATACTGAATTCTATTTCCTACCGAGCATTTGGCCTCCAATCGAGATGAGAAATCTGTGCCACATCAGGTACTTACGGCTGTCTTTGTGGAACTTGGTGGCTTAAACTAGGATGGTACCACATTGATGCAGGGGAATTAACTTTGCTTGGCTCCGAGCAATTCAAACTCTTCGAGGCATAACCGACACAAGCCAGATCCTCCCTCTCAACTCCAATCCCGGCAATTTGACTACTTTTGCGTCAGCTGGAATTGTCATAGCTACTATCTGTCTAAAAGTAGCACTCCAAGCATTTCTCATAATTTGGCATCGAAGCTTTTCAATTTGTGTACTACGTTGTACGAGGTTTAATTTTGATGTCAATAGGTGCCATGTGTTCTCCGTTTTACGAGCAAGAGTGCTGCAAATGTCCCCTTTGAAACCCTGTTCATTTTCTGATGTCTCAATCGCATCTATGTTGACCCTTGAGCCACCCAAACTGCGTTTTTGGCCACCCATTCCACGCCATCATTCCTTCTTCTCTTCCATATTTAGTTACACACTCAGTTGTCTGCGCCTGTGTGGACATCGAGGAGCACCTAACCACACAGCACTAGTCAGTCGACTCTGATGTCTGCCTATGAAGATTTGAGTTGCCCTTAACACTATCGGGATCGAAGCAGCTTAAGTATTTTATGGAAAATGCCATTTAGGCTGAACGAATGTGAGAAGAAACTAAATGAACTTTACTGGCGTCCGATTGCATTGTGATAGATCACTACATTCTGATCATTTAAGCTACTGAGTAACAGACTGCGAGGTGGTCTCTGTTCCATTGCTTGTAATGATTACTGCTGTCCAGCCATGTTACAGACTCCTGATGCTCTTCACACATTGCGAATTTGTGCAGGAACCGTTTTTGTTGGAAATTGGGAGTAGGGATTATGTCGCTGAATGCTGTATAGTCCTTCCATGGAGTATATCTTAGCAAAAAGGAATCTCACGTGCAAGATCTGATTATTCCTGAGGCTTACCTGGGCTGTCCTTGTATTTTTACACTCCCACCTTGAAAGTCCTTCTGTACGAAGGCGAGACGGAGCCGTTGACTTACTGCAGTTACTGACATCACTTAACTCATGTGATCTCCTACTCATCATTTGTGCAGTGCTTACTTTTACTAAACAGTACGGCTTACATTTTCCTTCAAAACACTACGGAATGCAGTGTTTGTTGAGGTGGTTAGAAGTTAGTCCTATAAGAGAAATTTTGATTTTATGCTGAATTTTGAAGCGAAAGCCTTTGCCTCATTAGGCAGTGATGACTTTCTCGCTAAGATTTGTTAATATTTTTTCTCCTCTGCATGCCATTTAGACTTCCCATTTAAAATCACTTTGTTATTCCGCCCCTCACGTCTTCTACTGGCTACCAGTCTAACTCGCCCGAAGCGATGAAGGAAAATGCAATTCCAATGTGGTAGAGGCATTTAGAGTATGGTACTGGGGACAGACTGCGAACTATTTGCTGCATAGGCACTCATCCTCTGCACTATGTCTCAGTGCTTTATTCTGTGTGATGTACATTTTGGAAAATATTTAATAATGTACAGCAACGGAAAACTTATTCTGCTTATAACCTCATGGGCATCTTAATGCATCCAGACAATTGGATGAGGTTGAGTAGTAATGGCCATTTAAAGGCAGGTTAGCCGCTTTTCGTTTTCATGTTGTGCAACTGTTCTGGACAGACCTCGGAAGATGGGAGAAGGATTGGGATCTAAATGATCATGCATAAATGTGTTATAGAAACCAACTAAAATGCGGGAAGATGCGTGAAAACTGAAAGAGAGAGAAGAATGAGAAGCATACGATGGAGCTGGCTAGCATTGCAAAACGAGCATTGTTTTTATTCAACCTATATGAATGAATCGACTTTGCTTCCCTGAAGCCAGGCGATGGAACGAGTCGCACCGATTTAGATGGGTGAATGACTGAAGTGGGTAAAGTCGGCATAAACGTGCTTGGGTTGAATGCTGTGATTAGTTTGAGAAGACCGACAGTCCAACGCAAACATTTGAAAATAGACCACTCCTAGTACTTATAAATGGGGATACTGGCAAGTGTGTTGCGTCTCACAACAGTTGCTTCGTAGTCACAACTAAACTAAGCTCTTGATTGGTCACATTGGTGGGCACAAGCGGCAGCACCAATACCTTTAGCGTAAAATGCAAATCACCCCACAAAATTAAGTTCTTTACTTAGCACGGCTGCAAATCAAGCGGTGTGGGCTTATATCCTTCTCCAAATTACGTCTCGACAAGTCCATTCAAACATGCCCTTCCGAATATTTAGGCACACTACATCCTCACGGACGCACCACATTCGCCAATCTGCTGGTGCGAACATCAGGAGAGGATCATTCACGAAGCCTACTTTCTGCGCATGCTCCGCAAAGAAATCCCTCCCAATTTCCTTCTTCCTCTTCACATCTGCCACAATTATCACGCCCAGTGTGTGCTCAGACGACAAGCTCGACATTAGAGCAAGACGTTTACTCGTTACTGTGGAAGTACGCTTCGTAAGCCTGGAAAGCTCGACAACATAAAGAACGCAGTCATAAGCAGCTCGTGGCACTATTTCTTCACTGCGCATTCTCTCACAGAAGGTGTCAAGAGGTTCAACTTCAGTTGCATTTTCAGCAATAAGGCAACCTGACTTATGAGGTGCGAGATGCAACAAATCAACACATGCCAGGGTTGGACCGGCAGAGTTCATTGCATTTATGTGCAAATTGTTGTGGTTTGTTAAAAACATTTGCAATGTAGGCCAGTACTGCCAGCACCTTAGCAACTCCTCCCTTTTTCCTCTAGTCCAGTTGGCAGCATTGCATCAGCCAGGGTGGAGGTGATTAGAAGACAGCTTACTCTCATAGGCATCCTGAGTTGTCGCGATTGGCGGACAATGGAGATCAAATTGCACTTGCTTAAAATGATGCTTAATAGCACCACAAATACTTTCAAAGCTCAGTGCTTGCGATTATTAATGCAG